>JALGQJ010000006.1:29354677-29954677 GCA_023055345.1 Quercus wislizeni
CGTTGGGTAGGAATGGAACGGTTCGATAATTCTAGTTTTCACTCTTCCTTGCCCTTTTCCAACCTTTTTTGGCTTGAAATGAAGCCATAATGGTATTTTGTAATTTTTTAATTTTTTGGCTATTTTTTTGGGATTTCCTATTACGCGTTTGGTAGGAACGGAACGAAACGATAATTTTTATTTTCTCTCTTTCTCAGCCTTTTCCAACCTATTTTGGCTTGAAATGGAGCTGTAAGTCTATTTTTTAATTTTTTCAATTTTTTTGCTATTTTTTTAGAAATTTCTATTACGCGTCGGGTAGGAACGGAACAAAGCAATAATTTTTATTGGCTCTCTTTCTCAGCCTTTTCGAACTTATTTTGGCTTGAAATGAAGCCATAAGTCTATTTTTTAATTTTTTGAATTATTTTGCTATTTTTTTGGAATTTTCTATTACGCGTCGGGTAGGAACGGAAAGGAACGACAATGTTTATTTCTTCTATTTCTCAGCCTTTTACAACGTATTTTGGCCTGAAACGAAGCCATAGCGGTATTTTTTTAATTTTTTGAATTTTTTTACTTTTTCATTTGAGTTTTCTATTACGCGTTGGGAAGGAATGGAACGGTTCGATAATTCTAGTTGTCACTCTTCCTTGGCCTTTTCCAACCTATTTTGGCTTGAAATGAAGCCATAATGCTATTTTTTAATTTTTTAATTTTTTGGCTATTTTTTTGGGATTTTCTATTACGCGTTTGGTAGGAACGGAACGAAACGATAATTTTTATTCTCTCTCTTTCTCAGCCTTTTCCAACCTATTATGGCTTGAAATGGAGCTGTAAGTCCATTTTTTAATTTTTTCAATTTTTTTGCTATTTTTTTGGAATTTTCTATTACGCGTCGGGTTGGAACGGAACAAAACGATAATTTTAATTTTCTCTCTGTCTCGGCCTTTTCCAACTTATACTGGCTTGAAATGAAGCCATCATGGTATTTTTAATTTTTTGACTTTTTTGGCTATTTTTTTGGATTTTTCTATTACGCGTTAGGTAGGAACGGAACGAAACGTTAATTTTTATTTTCACTTTTTCTCGGCCTTTTTCAACCTATTATGGCTTGAAATGAAGCCATAATGGTATTTTTTTAATTTTTTTAATTTTTTTACTTTTTCATTTGAGTTTTCTGTTACGCGTTGGGTAGGAATGGAACGGTTCGATAATTCTAGTTTTCACTCTTCCTTGGCGTTTTCCAACCTATTTTGGCTTGAAATGAAGCCATAATGGTATTTTTTAATTTTTTGGCTATTTTTTTGGGATTTTCTATTACGCGTTTGGTAGGAACGGAACGAAACAATAACTTTTATTTTCTCTCTTTCACAGCCTTTTCCAACCTATTTTGGCTTGAAATGGAGCTGTAAGTCTATTTTTTAATTTTTTCAATTTTTTTGCTATTTTTTTGGAAATTTCTATTACGCGTCGGGTAGGAACGGAACAAAGCAATAATTTTTATTCTCTCTCTTTATTGGCTCTCCTTCTCAGCCTTTTCGAACTTATTTTGGCTTGAAATGAAGCCATAAGTCTATTTTTTAATTTTTTGAATTATTTTGCTATTTTTTTGGAATTTTCTATTATGCGTCGGGTAGGAACGGAAAGGAACGACAATGTTTATTTCTTCTATTTCTCAGCCTTTTACAACGTATTTTGGCCTGAAACGAAGCCATAGTGGTATTTTTTTAATTTTTTGAATTTTTTTACTTTTTCATTTGAGTTTTCTATTACGCGTTGGGTAGGAATGGAACGGTTCGATAATTCTAGTTGTCACTCTTCCTTGGCCTTTTCCAACCTATTTTGGCTTGAAATGAAGCCATAATGGTATTTTTTAATTTTTTAATTTTTTGGCTATTTTTTTATGATTTTCTATTACGCGTTTGGTAGGAACGGAACGAAACGATAATTTTTATTTTCTCTCTTTCTCAGCCTTTTCCAACCTATTTTGGCATGAAATGGAGCTGTAAGTCCATTTTTTAATTTTTTAATTTTTTTGGAATTTTCTATTACTCGTCGGGTTAGAACGGAACAAAACGATAGTTTTAATTTTCTCTCTTTCTCGGCCTTTTCCAACTTATACTGGCTTGAAATGAAGCCATCATGGTATTTTTTAATTTTTTGACTTTTTTGGCTATTTTTTTGGATTTTTCAATTACGCATTAGGTTGGAACGGAACGAAACGTTAATTTTTATTTTCACTTTTTCTCGG
The DNA here is from genome assembly GCA_023055345.1 of Quercus wislizeni. Classification (NCBI taxonomy): domain Eukaryota; kingdom Viridiplantae; phylum Streptophyta; class Magnoliopsida; order Fagales; family Fagaceae; genus Quercus; species Quercus wislizeni. The sequence goes on from JALGQJ010000006.1 coordinate 29,356,911, forward strand.
CCTTTTCGAACCTATTATGGCTTGAAATGAAGCCATAATGGTATTTTTTTAATTTTTTGAATTTTTTTACTTTTTCATTGTTGTTTTCTATTACGCGTTGGGTAGGAATGGAACGGTTCGATAATTCTAGTTTTCACTCTTCCTTGGCCTTTTCCAACCTATTTTGGCTTGAAATGAAGCCATAATGGTATTTAGTAATTTTTTAATTTTTTGGCTATTTTTTTGGGATTTTCTATTACGCACTTGGTAGGAACGGAACGGAACGATAATTTTTATTTTCTCTCTTTCTCAGCCTTTTCCAACCTATTTTGGCTTGAAATGGAGCTGTAAGTCTATTTTTTAATTTTTTCAATTTTTTTGCTATTTTTTTGGAAATTTCTATTACGCGTCGGGTAGCAACGGAACAAAGCAATAATTTTTATTGTCTCTCTTTATTGGCTCTCTTTCTCAGCCTTTTCGAACTTATTTTGGCTTGAAATGAAGCCATAAGTCTATTTTTTAATTTTATGAATTATTTTGCTATTTTTTTGGAATTTTCTATTAAGCGTCGGGTAGGAACGGAGAGGAACGACAATGTTTATTTCTTCTATTTCTCAGCCTTTTACAACGTATTTTGGCCTGAAAAGAAACCGTAATGATATTTTTTTAATTTTTTTAATTTTTTTACTTTTTCATTTGAGTTTTCTATTACGCGTTGGGTAGGAATGGAACGGTTCGATAATTCTAGTAGTCACTCTTCCTTGGCCTTTTCCAACCTATTTTGGCTTGAAATGAAGCCATAATGGTTTTTTTTAATTTTTTAATTTTTTGGCTATTTTTTTGGAATTTTCGATTACGCGTTTGGTAGGAACGGAACGAAACGATAATTTTTATTTTCTCACTTTCTCAGCCTTATCCAACCTATTTTGGCTTGAAATGGAGCTGTAAGTCTATTTTTTAATTTTTTCAATTTTTTTGCTATTTTTTTGGAATTTTCTATTACGCGTCGGGTTGGAACGGAACGGAACGATAATTTTTATTTTATCTCTTTCTCGGCCTTTTCAAACTTATTTTGGCTTGAAATGAAGCCATAAGTCTATTTTTAAATTACTATAATTTTTTTGCTATTTCTTTTGGAATTTTCTATTACGCGTCGGGTTGGAACGGAACAAAACGATAATTTTAATTTTCTCTCTTTCTCGGCCTTTTCCAACTTATACTGGCTTGAAATGAAGCCATCATGGTATTTTTTTAATTTTTTGACTTTTTTGTCTATTTTTTTGGATTTTTCTATTACGCGTTAGGTAGGAACGGAACGAAACGTTAATTTTTATTTTCACTTTTTCTCGGCCTTTTTCAACCTATTATTGCTTGAAATGAAGCCATAATGGTATTTTTTTAGTTTTTTGAATTTTTTAACTTTTTCATTTGAGTTTTCTATTACGCGTTGGGTAGGAATGGAACGGTTCGATAATTCTAGTTTTCACTCTTCCTTGCCCTTTTCCAACCTTTTTTGGCTTGAAATGAAGCCATAATGGTATTTTGTAATTTTTTAATTTTTTGGCTATTTTTTTGGGATTTCCTATTACGCGTTTGGTAGGAACGGAACGAAACGATAATTTTTATTTTCTCTCTTTCTCAGCCTTTTCCAACCTATTTTGGCTTGAAATGGAGCTGTAAGTCTATTTTTTAATTTTTTCAATTTTTTTGCTATTTTTTTGGAAATTTCTATTACGCGTCGGGTAGGAACGGAACAAAGCAATAATTTTTATTGGCTCTCTTTCTCAGCCTTTTCGAACTTATTTTGGCTTGAAATGAAGCCATAAGTCTATTTTTTAATTTTTTGAATTATTTTGCTATTTTTTTGGAATTTTCTATTACGCGTCGGGTAGGAACGGAAAGGAACGACAATGTTTATTTCTTCTATTTCTCAGCCTTTTACAACGTATTTTGGCCTGAAACGAAGCCATAGCGGTATTTTTTTAATTTTTTGAATTTTTTTACATTTTCATTTGAGTTTTCTATTACGCGTTGGGAAGGAATGGAACGGTTCGATAATTCTAGTTGTCACTCTTCCTTGGCCTTTTCCAACCTATTTTGGCTTGAAATGAAGCCATAATGCTATTTTTTAATTTTTTAATTTTTTGGCTATTTTTTTGGGATTTTCTATTACGCGTTTGGTAGGAACGGAACGAAACGATAATTTTTATTCTCTCTCTTTCTCAGCCTTTTCCAACCTATTATGGCTTGAAATGGAGCTGTAAGTCCATTTTTTAATTTTTTCAATTTTTTTGCTATTTTTTTGGAATTTTCTATTACGCGTCGGGTTGGAACGGAACGAAACGATAATTTTAATTTTCTCTCTGTCTCGGCCTTTTCCAACTTATACTGGCTTGAAATGAAGCCATCATGGTATTTTTAATTTTTTGACTTTTTTGGCTATTTTTTTGGATTTTTCTATTACGCGTTAGGTAGGAACGGAACGAAACGTTAATTTTTATTTTCACTTTTTCTCGGCCTTTTTCAACCTATTATGGCTTGAAATGAAGCCATAATGGTATTTTTTTAATTTTTTGAATTTTTTTACTTTTTCATTTGAGTTTTCTGTTACGCGTTGGGTAGGAATGGAACGGTTCGATAATTCTAGTTTTCACTCTTCCTTGGCGTTTTCCAACCTATTTTGGCTTGAAATGAAGCCATAATGGTATTTTTTAATTTTTTGGCTATTTTTTTGGGATTTTCTATTACGCGTTTGGTAGGAACGGAACGAAACAATAACTTTTATTTTCTCTCTTTCACAGCCTTTTCCAACCTATTTTGGCTTGAAATGGAGCTGTAAGTCTATTTTTTAATTTTTTCAATTTTTTTGCTATTTTTTTGGAAATTTCTATTACGCGTCGGGTAGGAACGGAACAAAGCAATAATTTTTATTCTCTCTCTTTATTGGCTCTCCTTCTCAGCCTTTTCGAACTTATTTTGGCTTGAAATGAAGCCATAAGTCTATTTTTTAATTTTTTGAATTATTTTGCTATTTTTTTGGAATTTTCTATTATGCGTCGGGTAGGAACGGAAAGGAACGACAATGTTTATTTCTTCTATTTCTCAGCCTTTTACAACGTATTTTGGCCTGAAACGAAGCCATAGTGGTATTTTTTTAATTTTTTGAATTTTTTTACTTTTTCATTTGAGTTTTCTATTACGCGTTGGGTAGGAATGGAACGGTTCGATAATTGTAGTTGTCAGTCTTCCTTGGCCTTTTCCAACCTATTTTGGCTTGAAATGAAGCCATAATGGTATTTTGTAATTTTTTAATTTTTTGGCTATTTTTTTGGGATTTTCTATTACGCATTTGGTAGGAACGGAACAGAACGATAATTTTTATTTTCTCTCTTTCTCGGCCTTTTCCAACCTATTTTGGCTTGAAATGGAGCTGTAAGTCTATTTTTTAATTTTTTCAATTTTTTTGCTATTTTTTTGGAAATTTCTATTACGCGTCGGGTAGGAACGGAGAGGAACGACAATGTTTATTTCTTCTATTTCTCAGCCTTTTACAACGTATTTTGGCCTGAAACGAAGCCATAATGATATTTTTTTAATTTTTTGAATTTTTTTACTTTTTCATTTGAGTTTTCTATTACGCGTTGGGTAGGAATGGAACGGTTCGATAATTCTAGTTGTCACTCTTCCTTGGCCTTTTCCAACCTATTTTGGCTTGAAATGAAGCCATAATGGTATTTTGTAATTTTTTAATTTTTTGGCTATTTTTTTGGGATTTTCTATTACGCATTTGGTAGGAACGGAACAAAGCAATAATTTTTATTGTCTCTCTTTATTGGCTCTCTTTCTCAGCCTTTTCGAACTTAGTTTGGCTTGAAATGAAGCCATAAGTCTATTTTTTAATTTTATGAGTTATTTTGCTATTTTTTTGGAATTTTCTATTACGCGTCGGGTAGGAACGGAGAGGAACGACAATGTTTATTTCTTCTATTTCTCAGCCTTTTACAACGTATTTTGGCCTGAAACGAAGCCATAATGATATTTTTTTAATTTTTTGAATTTTTTTACTTTTTCATTTGAGTTTTCTATTACGCGTTCGGTAGGAATGGAACGGTTCGATAATTCTAATTGTCACTCTTCCTTGGCCTTTTCCAACCTATTTTGGCTTGAAATGAAGCCATAATGGTATTTTTTTATTTTTTGGCTATTTTTTTGGAATTTTCGATTACGCGTTTGGTAGGAACGGAACGAAACGGTAATTTTTATTTTCTCTCTTTCTCATCCTTATCCAACCTATTTTGGCTTGAAATGGAGCTGTAAGTCTATTTTTTAATTTTTTCAATTTTTTTTTTATTTTTTTGGAATTTTCTATTACGCGTCGGGTTGGAACGGAACGGAACGATAATTTTTATTTTATCTCTTTCTCGGCCTTTTCGAACTTATTTTGGCTTGAAATGAAGCCATAAGTCTATTTTTTAATTACTATAATTTTTTTGCTATTTCTTTTTGAATTTTCTATTACGCGTCGGGTTGGAACGGAATAAAACGATAATTTTAATTTTCTCCCTTTCTCGGCCTTTTCCAACTTATACTGGCTGGACATGAAGCCATCATGGTATTTTTTAATTTTTTGACTTTTTTGGCTATTTTTTTGGGTTTTTCTATTACGCGTTAGGTAGGAACGGAACGAAACGTTAATTTTTATTTTCACTTTTTCTCGGCCTTTTCGAACCTATTATGGCTTGAAATGAAGCCATAATGGTATTTTTTTAGTTTTTTGAATTTTTTTACTTTTTCACTGATGTTTTCTATTACGCGTTGGGTATGAATTGAACGGTTCGATAATTCTAGTTTTCACTCTTCCTTGGCCTTTTCCAACCTATTTTGGCTTGAAATGAAGCCATAATGGTATTTTGTAATTTTTTAATTTTTTGGCTATTTTTTTGGGATTTTCTATTACGCGTTTGGTAGGAACGGAACGAAACGAAAATTTTTATTTTCTCTCTTTCTCAGCCTTTTCCAACCTATTTTGGCTTGAAATGGAGCTGTAACTCTATTTTTTAATTTTTTCAATTTTTTTGCTATTTTTTTGGAAATTTCTATTACGCGTCGGGTAGGAACGGAACAAAGCAATAATTTTTATTGTCTCTCTTTATTGGCTCTCTTTCTCAGCCTTTTCGAACTTATTTTGGCTTGAAATGAAGCCATAAGTCTATTTTTTAATTTTTTGAATTCTTTTGCTATTTTTTTGAAATTTTCTATTACGCGTCGGGTAGGAACGGAAAGGAACGACAATGTTTATTTCTTCAATTTCTCAGCCTTTTACAACGTATGTTGGCCTTAAACGAAGCCATAGTGGTATTTTTTTAATTTTTTGAATTTTTTTACTTTTTCATTTGAGTTTTCTATTACGCGTTGGGTAGGAATGGAACGGTTCGATAATTCTAGTTTTCACTCTTCCTTGGCCTTTTCCAACCTATTTTGGCTTGAAATGAAGCCATAATGGTATTTTGTAATTTTTTAATTTTTTGGCTATTTTTTTGGGATTTTCTATTACGCGTTTGGTAGGAACGGAACGAAACGATAATTTTTATTTTCTCTCTTTCTCAGCCTTTTCCAACCTATTTTGGCTTGAAATGGAGCTGTAAGTCTATTTTTTAATTTTTTCAATTTTTTTGCTATTTTTTTGGAAATTTCTATTACGCGTCGGGTAGGAACGGAACAAAGCAATAATTTTTATTGGCTCTCTTTCTCAGCCTTTTCGAACTTATTTTGGCTTGAAATGAAGCCATAAGTCTATTTTTTAATTTTATGAATTATTTTGCTATTTTTTTGGAATTTTCTATTAAGCGTCGGGTAGGAACGGAGAGGAACGACAATGTTTATTTCTTCTATTTCTCAGCCTTTTACAACGTATTTTGGCCTGAAACGAAGCCATAATGATATTTTTTTAATTTTTTGAATTTTTTTACTTTTTCATTTGAGTTTTCTATTACGCGTTGGGTAGGAATGGAACGGTTCGATAATTCTAGTTGTCACTCTTCCTTGGCCTTTTCCAACCTATTTTGGCTTGAAATGAAGCCATAATGGTATTTTTTAATTTTTTAATTTTTTGGCTATTTTTTTGGAATTTTCGATTACGCGTTTGGTAGGAACGGAACGAAACGATAATTTTTATTTTCTCTCTTTCTCAGCCTTATCCAACCTATTTTGGCTTGAAATGGAGCTGTAAGTCTATTTTTTAATTTTTTCAATTTTTTTGCTATTTTTTTGGAATTTTCTATTACGCGTCGGGTTGGAACGGAGCGGAACGATAATTTTTATTTTATCTCTTTCTCGGCCTTTTCGAACTTATTTTGGCTTGAAATGAAGCCATAAGTCTATTTTTAAATTACTATAATTTTTTTGCTATTTCTTTTGGAATTTTCTATTACGCGTCGGGTTGGAACGGAACAAAACGATAATTTTAATTTTCTCTCTTTCTCGGCCTTTTCCAACTTATACTGGCTTGAAATGAAGCCATCATGGTATTTTTTTAATTTTTTGACTTTTTTGTCTATTTTTTTGGATTTTTCTATTACGCGTTAGGTAGGAACGGAACGAAACGTTAATTTTTATTTTCACTTTTTCTCGGCCTTTTTCAACCTATTATGGCTTGAAATGAAGCCATAATGGTATTTTTTTAATTTTTTGAATTTTTTAACTTTTTCATTTGAGTTTTCTATTACGCGTTGGGTAGGAATGGAACGGTTCGATAATTCTAGTTTTCACTCTTCCTTGGCCTTTTCCAACCTTTTTTGGCTTGAAATGAAGCCATAATGGTATTTTGTAATTTTTTAATTTTTTGGCTATTTTTTTGGGATTTCCTATTACGCGTTTGGTAGGAACGGAACGAAACGATAATTTTTATTTTCTCTCTTTCTCAGCCTTTTCCAACCTATTTTGGCTTGAAATGGAGCTGTAAGTCTATTTTTTAATTTTTTCAATTTTTTTGCTATTTTTTTGGAAATTTCTATTACGCGTCGGGTAGGAACGGAACAAAGCAATAATTTTTATTGGCTCTCTTTCTCAGCCTTTTCGAACTTATTTTGGCTTGAAATGAAGCCATAAGTCTATTTTTTAATTTTTTGAATTATTTTGCTATTTTTTTGGAATTTTCTATTACGCGTCGGGTAGGAACGGAAAGGAACGACAATGTTTATTTCTTCTATTTCTCAGCCTTTTACAACGTATTTTGGCCTGAAACGAAGCCATAGCGGTATTTTTTTAATTTTTTGAATTTTTTTACTTTTTCATTTGAGTTTTCTATTACGCGTTGGGAAGGAATGGAACGGTTCGATAATTCTAGTTGTCACTCTTCCTTGGCCTTTTCCAACCTATTTTGGCTTGAAATGAAGCCATAATGCTATTTTTTAATTTTTTAATTTTTTGGCTATTTTTTTGGGATTTTCTATTACGCGTTTGGTAGGAACGGAACGAAACGATAATTTTTATTCTCTCTCTTTCTCAGCCTTTTCCAACCTATTATGGCTTGAAATGGAGCTGCAAGTCCATTTTTTAATTTTTTCAATTTTTTTGCTATTTTTTTGGAATTTTCTATTACGCGTCGGGTTGGAACGGAACAAAACGATAATTTTAATTTTCTCTCTGTCTCGGCCTTTTCCAACTTATACTGGCTTGAAATGAAGCCATCATGGTATTTTTAATTTTTTGACTTTTTTGGCTATTTTTTTGGATTTTTCTATTACGCGTTAGGTAGGAACGGAACGAAACGTTAATTTTTATTTTCACTTTTTCTCGGCCTTTTTCAACCTATTATGGCTTGAAATGAAGCCATAATGGTATTTTTTTAATTTTTTGAATTTTTTTACTTTTTCATTTGAGTTTTCTATTACGCGTTGGGTAGGAATGGAACGGTTCGATAATTCTAGTTTTCACTCTTCCTTGGCGTTTTCCAACCTATTTTGGCTTGAAATGAAGCCATAATGGTATTTTTTAATTTTTTGGCTATTTTTTTGGGATTTTCTATTACGCGTTTGGTAGGAACGGAACGAAACAATAACTTTTATTTTCTCTCTTTCACAGCCTTTTCCAACCTATTTTGGCTTGAAATGGAGCTGTAAGTCTATTTTTTAATTTTTTCAATTTTTTTGCTATTTTTTTGGAAATTTCTATTACGCGTCGGGTAGGAACGGAACAAAGCAATAATTTTTATTCTCTCTCTTTATTGGCTCTCCTTCTCAGCCTTTTCGAACTTATTTTGGCTTGAAATGAAGCCATAAGTCTATTTTTTAATTTTTTGAATTATTTTGCTATTTTTTTGGAATTTTCTATTAAGCGTCGGGTAGGAACGGAGAGGAACGACAATGTTTATTTCTTCTATTTCTCAGCCTTTTACAACGTATTTTGGCCTGAAACGAAGCCATAATGATATTTTTTTAATTTTTTGAATTTTTTTACTTTTTCATTTGAGTTTTCTATTACGCGTTCGGTAGGAATGGAACGGTTCGATAATTCTAGTTTTCACTCTTCCTTGGCCTTTTCCAACCTATTTTGGCTTGAAATGAAGCCATAATGGTATTTTGTAATTTTTTAATTTTTTGGCTATTTTTTTGGGATTTTCTATTACGCATTTGGTAGGAACGGAACAGAACGATAATTTTTATTTTCTCTCTTTCTCGGCCTTTTCCAACCTATTTTGGCTTGAAATGGAGCTGTAAGTCTATTTTTTAATTTTTTCAATTTTTTTGCTACTTTTTTGGAAATTTCTATTACGCGTCTGGTAGGAACGGAACAAAGCAATAATTTTTATTGTCTCTCTTTATTGGCTCTCTTTCTCAGCCTTTTCGAACTTAGTTTGGCTTGAAATGAAGCCATAAGTCTATTTTTTAATTTTTTGAATTATTTTGTTATTTTTTTGGAATTTTCTATTAAGCGTCGGGTAGGAACGGAGAGGAACGACAATGTTTATTTCTTCTATTTCTCAGCCTTTTACAACGTATTTTGGCCTGAAACGAAGCCATAATGATATTTTTTTAATTTTTTGAATTTTTTTACTTTTTCATTTGAGTTTTCTATTACGCGTTCGGTAGGAATGGAACGGTTCGATAATTCTAGTTTTCACTCTTCCTTGGCCTTTTCCAACCTATTTTGGCTTGAAATGAAGCCATAATGGTATTTTGTAATTTTTTAATTTTTTGGCTATTTTTTTGGGATTTTCTATTACGCATTTGGTAGGAACGGAACAGAACGATAATTTTTATTTTCTCTCTTTCTCGGCCTTTTCCAACCTATTTTGGCTTGAAATGGAGCTGTAAGTCTATTTTTTAATTTTTTCAATTTTTTTGCTACTTTTTTGGAAATTTCTATTACGCGTCTGGTAGGAACGGAACAAAGCAATAATTTTTATTGTCTCTCTTTATTGGCTCTCTTTCTCAGCCTTTTCGAACTTAGTTTGGCTTGAAATGAAGCCATAAGTCTATTTTTTAATTTTATGAGTTATTTTGCTATTTTTTTGGAATTTTCTATTACGCGTCGGGTAGGAACGGAGAGGAACGACAATGTTTATTTCTTCTATTTCTCAGCCTTTTACAACGTATTTTGGCCTGAAACGAAGCCATAATGATATTTTTTTAATTTTTTGAATTTTTTTACTTTTTCATTTGAGTTTTCTATTACGCGTTCGGTAGGAATGGAACGGTTCGATAATTCTAATTGTCACTCTTCCTTGGCCTTTTCCAACCTATTTTGGCTTGAAATGAAGCCATAATGGTATTTTTTTATTTTTTGGCTATTTTTTTGGAATTTTCGATTACGCGTTTGGTAGGAACGGAACGAAACGGTAATTTTTATTTTCTCTCTTTCTCATCCTTATCCAACCTATTTTGGCTTGAAATGGAGCTGTAAGTCTATTTTTTAATTTTTTCAATTTTTTTTTTATTTTTTTGGAATTTTCTATTACGCGTCGGGTTGGAACGGAACGGAACGATAATTTTTATTTTATCTCTTTCTCGGCCTTTTCGAACTTATTTTGGCTTGAAATGAAGCCATAAGTCTATTTTTTAATTACTATAATTTTTTTGCTATTTCTTTTTGAATTTTCTATTACGCGTCGGGTTGGAACGGAATAAAACGATAATTTTAATTTTCTCCCTTTCTCGGCCTTTTCCAACTTATACTGGCTGGACATGAAGCCATCATGGTATTTTTTAATTTTTTGACTTTTTTGGCTATTTTTTTGGATTTTTCTATTACGCGTTAGGTAGGAACGGAACGAAACGTTAATTTTTATTTTCACTTTTTCTCGGCCTTTTCGAACCTATTATGGCTTGAAATGAAGCCATAATGGTATTTTTTTAGTTTTTTGAATTTTTTTACTTTTTTATTGATGTTTTCTATTACGCGTTGGGTAGGAATTGAACGGTTCGATAATTCTAGTTTTCACTCTTCCTTGGCCTTTCCCAACCTATTTTGGCTTGAAATGAAGCCATAATGGTATTTTTTAATTTTTTAATTTTTTGGCTATTTTTTTATGATTTTCTATTACGCGTTTGGTTGGAACGGAACGAAACGATAATTTTTATTTTCTCTCTTTCTCAGCCTTATCCAACCTATTTTGGCTTGAAATGGAGCTGTAAGTCTATTTTCTAATTTTTTCAATTTTTTTGCTATTTTTTTTGGAATTTTCTATTACGCGTCGGGTTGGAACGGAACAAAATGATAATTTTTATTTTATCTCTTTCTCGGCCTTTTCGAACTTATTTTGGCTTGAAATGAAGCCATAAGTCTATTTTTAAATTACAATAATTTTTTTGCTATTTCTTTTGGAATTTTCTATTACGCGTCGGGTTGGAACGGAACAAAACGATAATTTTAATTTTCTCTCTTTCTCGGCCTTTTCCAACTTATACTGGCTTGAAATGAAGCCATCATGGTATTTTTTAATTTTTTGACTTTTTTGGCTATTTTTTTGGATTTTTCTATTACGCGTTAGGTAGGAACGGAATGAAACGTTAATTTTTATTTTCACTTTTTCTCGGCCTTTTTCAACCTATTATGGCTTGAAATGAAGCCATAATGGTATTTTTTTAATTTTTTGAATTTTTTAACTTTTTCATTTGAGTTTTCTATTACGCGTTGGGTAGGAATGGAACGGTTCGATAATTCTAGTTTTCACTCTTCCTTGGCCTTTTCCAACCTATTTTGGCTTGAAATGATGCCATAATGGTATTTTGTAGTTTTTTAATTTTTTGGCTATTTTTTTGGGATTTTCTATTACGCGTTTGGTAGGAACGGAACGAAACGATAATTTTTATTTTCTCTCTTTTTCAGCCTTTTCCAACCTATTTTGGCTTGAAATGGAGCTGTAAGTCTATTTTTTAATTTTTTCAATTTTTTTGCTATTTTTTTGGAAATTTCTATTACGCGTCGGGTAGGAACGGAACAAAGCAATAATTTTTATTGTCTCTCTTTATTGGCTCTCTTTCTCAGCCTTTTCGAACTTATTTTGGCTTGAAATGAAGCCATAAGTCTATTTTTTAATTTTTTGAATTATTTTTCTATTTTTTTGGAATTTTCTATTAAGCGTCGGGTAGGAACGGAGAGGAACGACAATGTTTATTTCTTCTATTTCTCAGCCTTTTACAACGTATTTTGGCCTGAAACGAAGCCATAATGATATTTTTTTAATTTTTTGAATTTTTTTACTTTTTCATTTGAGTTTTCTATTACGCGTTGGGTAGGAATGGAACGGTTCGATAATTCTAGTTGTCACTCTTCCTTGGCCTTTTCCAACCTATTTTGGCTTGAAATGAAGCCATAATGGTATTTTTTAATTTTTTAATTTTTTGGCTATTTTTTTGGGATTTTCTATTACGCGTTTGGTAGGAACGGAACGAAACGATAATTTTTATTTTCTCTCTTTCTCAGCCTTTTCCAACCTATTATGGCTTGAAATGGAGCTGTAAGTCCATTTTTTAATTTTTTCAATTTTTTTGCTAGTTTTTTGGAATTTTCTATTACGCGTCGGGTTGGAACGGAACAGAACGATAATTTTAATTTTCTCTCTTTCTCAGCCTTTTCCAACTTATACTGGCTTGAAATGAAGCTATCATGGTATTTTTAATTTTTTGACTTTTTTGGCTATTTTTTTGGATTTTTCTATTACGCGTTAGGTAGGAACGGAACGAAACGTTAATATTTATTTTCACTTTTTCTCGGCCTTTTTCAACCTATTATGGCTTGAAATGAAGCCATAATGGTATTTTTTGAATTTTTTGAATTTTTTTACTTTTTCATTTGAGTTTTCTATTACGCGTTGGGTAGGAATGGAACGGTTCGATAATTCTAGTTTTCACTCTTCCTTGGGGTTTTCCAACCTATTTTGGCTTGAAATGAAGCCATAATGGTATTTTTTAATTTTTTGGCTATTTTTTTGGGATTTTCTATTACGCGTTTGGTAGGAACGGAACGAAACAATAATTTTTATTTTCTCTCTTTCTCAGCCTTTTCCAACCTATTTTGGCTTGAAATGGAGCTGTAAGTCTATTTTTTAATTTTTTCAATTTTTTTGCAATTTTTTTGGAAATTTCTATTACGCGTTGGGTAGGAACGGAACAAAGCAATAATTTTTATTCTCTCTCTTTATTGGCACTCTTTCTCAGCCTTTTCGAACTTATTTTGGCTTGAAATGAAGCCATAAGTCTATTTTTTAATTTTTTGAATTATTTTGCTATTTTTTTGGAATTCTCTATTATGCGTCGGGCAGGAACGGAAAGGAACGACAATGTTTATTTCTTCTATTTCTCAACCTTTTACAACGTATTTTGGCCTGAAACGAAGCCATAGTGGTATTTTTTTAATTTTTTGAATTTTTTTACTTTTTCATTTGAGTTTTCTATTACGCGTTGGGTAAGAATGGAACGGTTCGATAATTCTAGTTTTCACTCTTCCTTGGGGTTTTCCAACCTATTTTGGCTTGAAATGAAGCCATAATGGTATTTTTTAATTTTTTGGCTATTTTTTTGGGATTTTCTATTACGCGTTTGGTAGGAACGGAACGAAACAATAATTTTTATTTTCTCTCTTTCTCAGCCTTTTCCAACCTATTTTGGCTTGAAATGGAGCTGTAAGTCTATTTTTTAATTTTTTCAATTTTTTTGCAATTTTTTTGGAAATTTCTATTACGCGTCGGGTAGGAACGGAACAAAGCAATAATTTTTATTCTCTCTCTTTATTGGCACTCTTTCTCAGCCTTTTTGAACTTATTTTGGCTTGAAATGAAGCCATAAGTCTATTTTTTAATTTTTTGAATTATTTTGCTATTTTTTTGGAATTCTCTATTATGCGTCGGGCAGGAACGGAAAGGAACGACAATGTTTATTTCTTCTATTTCTCAACCTTTTACAACGTATTTTGGCCTGAAACGAAGCCATAGTGGTATTTTTTTAATTTTTTGAATTTTTTTACTTTTTCATTTGAGTTTTCTATTACGCGTTGGTAGGAATGGAAAGGTTCGATAATTCTAGTTGTCACTCTTCCTTGGCCTTTCCCAACCTATTTTGGCTTGAAATGAAGCCATAATGGTATTTTTTAATTTTATAATTTTTTGGCTATTTTTTTATGATTTTCTATTACGCGTTTGGTAGGAACGGAACGAAACGATAATTTTTATTTTCTCTCTTTCTCAGTCTTTTCCAACCTATTTTGGCTTGAAATGGAGCTGTAAGTCTATTTTTTAATTTTTTCAATTTTTTTGCTATTTTTTTGGAAATTTCTATTACGCGTCGGGTAGGAACGGAACAAAGCAATAATTTTTATTGTCTCTCTTTATTGGCTCTCTTTCTCAGCCTTTTCGAACTTATTTTGACTTGAAATGAAGCCATAAGTCTATTTTTTAATTTTATGAATTATTTTGCTATTTTTTTGGAATTTTCTATTACGCGTCGGGTAGGAACGGAGAGGAACGACAATGTTTATTTCTTCTATTTCTCAGCCTTTTACAACGTATTTTGGCCTGAAACGAAGCCATAATGATATTTTTTTAATTTTTTTAATTTTTTTACTTTTTCATTTGAGTTTTCTATTACGCGTTGGGTAGGAATGGAACGGTTCGATAATTCTAGTTGTCACTCTTCCTTGGCCTTTTCCAACCTATTTTGGCTTGAAATGAAGCCATAATGGTATTTTTTAATTTTTTAATTTTTTGGCTATTTTTTTGGAATTTTCGATTACGCGTTTGGTAGGAACGGAACGAAACGATAATTTTTATTTTCTCTCTTTCTCAGCCTTATCCAACCTATTTTGGCTTGAAATGGAGCTGTAAGTCTATTTTTTAATTTTTTCAATATTTTTGCTATTTTTTTGGTATTTTCTATTACGCGTCGGGTTGGAACGGAACGGAACGATAATTTTTATTTTATCTCTTTCTCGTCCTTTTCGAACTTATTTTGGCTTGAAATGAAGCCATAAGTCTATTTTTAAATTACTATAATTTTTTTGCTATTTCTTTTGGAATTTTCTATTACGCGTCGGGTTGGAACGGAACAAAACGATAATTTTAATTTTCTCTCTTTCTCGGCCTTTCCCAACTTATACTGGCTTGAAATGAAGCCATCATGGTCTTTTTTAATTTTTTGACTTTTTTGGCTATTTTTTTGGATTTTTCTATTACGCGTTAGGTAGGAACGGAACGAAACGTTAATTTTTATTTTCACTTTTTCTCGGCCTTTTCCAACCTATTATGGCTTGAAATGGAGCTGTAAGTCCATTTTTTAATTTTTTCAATTTTTTTGCTAGTTTTTTGGAATTTTCTATTACGCGTCGGGTTGGAACGGAACAGAACGATAATTTTAATTTTCTCTCTTTCTCAGCCTTTTCCAACTTATACTGGCTTGAAATGAAGCTATCATGGTATTTTTAATTTTTTGACTTTTTTGGCTATTTTTTTGGATTTTTCTATTACGCGTTAGGTAGGAACGGAACGAAACGTTAATATTTATTTTCACTTTTTCTCGGCCTTTTTCAACCTATTATGGCTTGAAATGAAGCCATAATGGTATTTTTTGAATTTTTTGAATTTTTTTACTTTTTCATTTGAGTTTTCTATTACGCGTTGGGTAGGAATGGAACGGTTCGATAATTCTAGTTTTCACTCTTCCTTGGGGTTTTCCAACCTATTTTGGCTTGAAATGAAGCCATAATGGTATTTTTTAATTTTTTGGCTATTTTTTTGGGATTTTCTATTACGCGTTTGGTAGGAACGGAACGAAACAATAATTTTTATTTTCTCTCTTTCTCAGCCTTTTCCAACCTATTTTGGCTTGAAATGGAGCTGTAAGTCTATTTTTTAATTTTTTCAATTTTTTTGCAATTTTTTTGGAAATTTCTATTACGCGTTGGGTAGGAACGGAACAAAGCAATAATTTTTATTCTCTCTCTTTATTGGCACTCTTTCTCAGCCTTTTCGAACTTATTTTGGCTTGAAATGAAGCCATAAGTCTATTTTTTAATTTTTTGAATTATTTTGCTATTTTTTTGGAATTCTCTATTATGCGTCGGGCAGGAACGGAAAGGAACGACAATGTTTATTTCTTCTATTTCTCAACCTTTTACAACGTATTTTGGCCTGAAACGAAGCCATAGTGGTATTTTTTTAATTTTTTGAATTTTTTTACTTTTTCATTTGAGTTTTCTATTACGCGTTGGGTAAGAATGGAACGGTTCGATAATTCTAGTTTTCACTCTTCCTTGGGGTTTTCCAACCTATTTTGGCTTGAAATGAAGCCATAATGGTATTTTTTAATTTTTTGGCTATTTTTTTGGGATTTTCTATTACGCGTTTGGTAGGAACGGAACGAAACAATAATTTTTATTTTCTCTCTTTCTCAGCCTTTTCCAACCTATTTTGGCTTGAAATGGAGCTGTAAGTCTATTTTTTAATTTTTTCAATTTTTTTGCAATTTTTTTGGAAATTTCTATTACGCGTCGGGTAGGAACGGAACAAAGCAATAATTTTTATTCTCTCTCTTTATTGGCACTCTTTCTCAGCCTTTTTGAACTTATTTTGGCTTGAAATGAAGCCATAAGTCTATTTTTTAATTTTTTGAATTATTTTGCTATTTTTTTGGAATTCTCTATTATGCGTCGGGCAGGAACGGAAAGGAACGACAATGTTTATTTCTTCTATTTCTCAACCTTTTACAACGTATTTTGGCCTGAAACGAAGCCATAGTGGTATTTTTTTAATTTTTTGAATTTTTTTACTTTTTCATTTGAGTTTTCTATTACGCGTTGGTAGGAATGGAAAGGTTCGATAATTCTAGTTGTCACTCTTCCTTGGCCTTTCCCAACCTATTTTGGCTTGAAATGAAGCCATAATGGTATTTTTTAATTTTATAATTTTTTGGCTATTTTTTTATGATTTTCTATTACGCGTTTGGTAGGAACGGAACGAAACGATAATTTTTATTTTCTCTCTTTCTCAGTCTTTTCCAACCTATTTTGGCTTGAAATGGAGCTGTAAGTCTATTTTTTAATTTTTTCAATTTTTTTGCTATTTTTTTGGAAATTTCTATTACGCGTCGGGTAGGAACGGAACAAAGCAATAATTTTTATTGTCTCTCTTTATTGGCTCTCTTTCTCAGCCTTTTCGAACTTATTTTGACTTGAAATGAAGCCATAAGTCTATTTTTTAATTTTATGAATTATTTTGCTATTTTTTTGGAATTTTCTATTACGCGTCGGGTAGGAACGGAGAGGAACGACAATGTTTATTTCTTCTATTTCTCAGCCTTTTACAACGTATTTTGGCCTGAAACGAAGCCATAATGATATTTTTTTAATTTTTTGAATTTTTTTACTTTTTCATTTGAGTTTTCTATTACGCGTTGGGTAGGAATGGAACGGTTCGATAATTCTAGTTGTCACTCTTCCTTGGCCTTTTCCAACCTATTTTGGCTTGAAATGAAGCCATAATGGTATTTTTTAATTTTTTAATTTTTTGGCTATTTTTTTGGAATTTTCGATTACGCGTTTGGTAGGAACGGAACGAAACGATAATTTTTATTTTCTCTCTTTCTCAGCCTTATCCAACCTATTTTGGCTTGAAATGGAGCTGTAAGTCTATTTTTTAATTTTTTCAATATTTTTGCTATTTTTTTGGTATTTTCTATTACGCGTCGGGTTGGAACGGAACGGAACGATAATTTTTATTTTATCTCTTTCTCGTCCTTTTCGAACTTATTTTGGCTTGAAATGAAGCCATAAGTCTATTTTTAAATTACTATAATTTTTTTGCTATTTCTTTTGGAATTTTCTATTACGCGTCGGGTTGGAACGGAACAAAACGATAATTTTAATTTTCTCTCTTTCTCGGCCTTTCCCAACTTATACTGGCTTGAAATGAAGCCATCATGGTCTTTTTTAATTTTTTGACTTTTTTGGCTATTTTTTTGGATTTTTCTATTACGCGTTAGGTAGGAACGGAACGAAACGTTAATTTTTATTTTCACTTTTTCTCGGCCTTTTCGAACCTATTATGGCTTGAAATGAAGCCATAATGGTATTTTTTGAATTTTTTGAATTTTTTTACTTTTTCATTGGAGTTTTCTATTACGCGTTGGGTAGGAATGGAACGGTTCGATAATTCTAGTTTTCACTCTTCCTTGGCCTTTTCCAACCTATTTTGGCTTGAAATGAAGCCATAATGGTATTTTGTAGTTTTTTAATTTTTTGGCTATTTTTTTGGGATTTTCTATTACGCGTTTGGTAGGAACGGAACGAAACGATAATTTTTATTTTCTCTCTTTTTCAGCCTTTTCCAACCTATTTTGGCTTGAAATAGAGCTGTAAGTCTATTTTTTAATTTTTTCAATTTTTTTGCTATTTTTTTGGAAATTTCTATTACGCGTCGGGTAGGAACGGAACAAAGTAATAATTTTTATTGTCTCTCTTTATTGGCTCTCTTTCTCAGCCTCTTCGAACTTATTTTGGCTTGAAATGAAGCCATAAGTCAATTTTTTAATTTTTTGAATTATTTTGCTATTTTTTTGGAATTTTCTATTACGCGTCGGGTAGGAACGGAAAGGAACGACAATGTTTATTTCTTCTATTTCTCAGCCTTTTACAACGTGTTTTGGCCTGAAACGAAGCCATAGTGGTATTTTTTTAGTTTTTTGAATTTTTTTACTTTTTCATTTGAGTTTTCTATTACGCGTTGGGTAGGAATGGAACGGTTCGATAATTCTAGTTGTCACTCTTTCTTGGCCTTTTCCAACCTATTTTGGCTTGAAATGAAGCCATAATGGTATTTTTTAATTTTTTAATTTTTTGGCTATTTTTTTGGGATTTTCTATTACGCGTTTGGTAGGAACGGAACGAAACGATAATTTTTATTTTCTCTCTTTCTCAGCCTTTTCCAACCTATTATGGCTTGAAATGGAGCTGTAAGTCCGTTTTTTAATTTTTTCAATTTTTTTGCTATTTTTTTGGAATTTTCTATTACGCGTCGGGTTGGAACGGAACAAAACGATAATTTTAATTTTCTCTCTTTCTCGGCCTTTTCCAACTTATACTGGCTTGAAATGAAGCTATCATGGTATTTTTAATTTTTTGACTTTTTTGGCTATTTTTTTGGATTTTTCTATTACGCGTTAGGTAGGAACGGAACGAAACGTTAATTTTTATTTTCACTTTTTCTCGGCCTTTTCGAACCTATTATGGCTTGAAATGAAGACATAATGGTATTTTTTTAATTTTTTTAATTTTTTTACTTTTTCATTGGAGTTTTCTATTACGCGTTGGGTAGGAATGGAACGGTTCGATAATTCTAGTTTTCACTCTTCCTTGGGGTTTTCCAACCTATTTTGGCTTGAAATGAAGCCATAATGGTATTTTTTAATTTTTTGGCTATTTTTTTGGGATTTTCTATTACGCGTTTGGTAGGAACGGAACGAAACAATAATTTTTATTTTCTCTCTTTCTCAGCCTTTTCCAACCTATTTTGGCTTGAAATGGAGCTGTAAGTCTATTTTTTAATTTTTTCAATTTTTTTGCTATTTTTTTGGAATTTTCTATTACGCGTCGGGTTAGAGCGGAACAAAGCAATAATTTTTATTGTCTCTCTTTATTGGCACTCTTTCTCAGCCTTTTCGAACTTATTTTGGCTTGAAATGAAGCCATAAGTCTATTTTTTAATTTTTTGAATTATTTTGCTATTTTTTTGGAATTTTCTATTATGCGTCGGGTAGGAACGGAAAGGAACGACAATGTTTATTTCTTCTATTTCTCAACCTTTTACAACGTATTTTGGCCTGAAACGAAGCCATAGTGGTATTTTTTTAATTTTTTGAATTTTTTTACTTTTTCATTTGAGTTTTCTATTACGCGTTGGTAGGAATGGAAAGGTTCGATAATTCTAGTTGTCACTCTTCCTTGGCCTTTCCCAACCTATTTTGGCTTGAAATGAAGCCATAATGGTATTTTTTAATTTTCTAATTTTTTGGCTATTTTTTTATGATTTTCTATTACGCGTTTGGTAGGAACGGAACGAAACGATAATTTTTATTTTCTCTCTTTCTCAGCCTTTTCCAACCTATTTTGGCTTGAAATGGAGCTGTAAGTCCATTTTTTAATTTTTTTCAATTTTTTTGCTATTTTTTTGGAATTTTCTATTACGCGTCGGGTTAGAACAGAACAAAACGATAATTTTAATTTTCTCTCTTTCTCGGCCTTTTCCAACTTATACTGGCTTGAAATGAAGCCATCATGGTATTTTTTAATTTTTTGACTTTTTTGGCTATTTTTTTGGATTTTTCAATTACGCGTTCGGTAGGAACGGAACGAAACGTTAATTTTTATTTTCACTTTTTCTCGGCCTTTTCGAACCTATTATGGCTTGAAATGAAGCCATAATGGTATTTTTTTAATTTTTTTAATTTTTTTACTTTTTCATTGGAGTTTTCTATTACGCGTTGGGTAGGAATGGAACGGTTCGATAATTCTAGTTTTCACTCTTCCTTGGCCTTTTCCAACCTATTTTGGCTTGAAATGAAGCCATAATGGTATTTTGTAATTTTTTAATTTTTTGGCTATTTTTTTGGGATTTTCTATTACGCGTTTGGTAGGAACGGAACGAAACGATAATTTTTATTTTCTCTCTTTCTCAGCCTTTTCCAACCTATTTTGGCTTGAAATAGAGCTGTAAGTCTATTTTTTATTTTTTTCAATTTTTTTGCTATTTTTATGGAAATTTCTATTACGCGTCGGGTAGGAACGGAACAAAGCAATAATTTTTATTGTCTCTCTTTATTGGCTCTCTTTCTCAGCCTTTTCGAACTTATTTTGGCTTGAAATGAAGCCATAAGTCTATTTTTTAATTTTATGAATTAT
Source organism: Quercus wislizeni (assembly GCA_023055345.1). Classification (NCBI taxonomy): domain Eukaryota; kingdom Viridiplantae; phylum Streptophyta; class Magnoliopsida; order Fagales; family Fagaceae; genus Quercus; species Quercus wislizeni. The sequence continues at coordinate 29,377,275 of JALGQJ010000006.1, forward strand.
TTTGCTATTTTTTTGGAATTTTCTATTACGCGTCGGGTAGGAACGGAGAGGAACGACAATGTTTATTTCTTCTATATCTCAGCCTTTTACAACGTATTTTGGCCTGAAACGAAGCCATAATGATATTTTTTTAATTTTTTGAATTTTTTTACATTTTCATTTGAGTTTTCTATTACGCGTTGGGTAGGAATGGAACGGTTCGATAATTCTAGTTGTCACTCTTCCTTGGCCTTTTCCAACCTATTTTGGCTTGAAATGAAGCCATAATGGTATTTTTTAATTTTTTAATTTTTTGGCTATTTTTTTGGAATTTTCGATTACGTGTTTGGTAGGAACGGAACGAAACGATAATTTTTATTTTCTCTCTTTCTCAGCCTTATCCAACCTATTTTGGCTTGAAATGGAGCTGTAAGTCTATTTTTTAATTTTTTCAATTTTTTTGCTATTTTTTTGGAATTTTCTATTACGCGTCGGGTTGGAACGGAACGGAACGATAATTTTTATTTTATCTCTTTCTCGGCCTTTTCGAACTTATTTTGGCTTGAAATGAAGCCATAAGTCTATTTTTAAATTACTATAATTTTTTTGCTATTTCTTTTGGAATTTTCTATTACGCGTCGGGTTGGAACGGAACAAAACGACAATTTTAATTTTCTCTCTTTCTCGGCCTTTTCCAAATTATACTGGCTTGAAATGAAGCCATCATGGTATTTTTCAATTTTTTAACTTTTTTGGCTATTTTTTTTTATTTTTCTATTACGCGTTAGGTAGGAACGGAACGAAACGTTAATTTTTATTTTCACTTTTTCTCGGCCTTTTTCAACCTATTAGGGCTTGAAATGAAGCCATAATGGTGTTTTTTTAATTTTTTTAATTTTTTAACTTTTTAATTTGAGTTTTCTATTACGCGTTGGGTAGGAATGGAACGGTTCGATAATTCTAGTTTTCACTCTTCCTTGGCCTTTTCCAACCTATTTTGGCTTGAAATGAAGCCATAATGGTATTTTGTAATTTTTTAATTTTTTGGCTATTTTTTTGGGATTTTCTATTACGCGTTTGGTAGGAACGGAACGAAACGATAATTTTTATTTTCTCTCTTTCTCAGCCTTTTCCAACCTATTTTGGCTTGAAATGGAGCTGTAAGTCTATTTTTTCATTTTTTCATTTTTTTGCTATTTTTTTGGAAATTTCTATTACGCGTCGGGTAGGAACGGAACAAAGCAATAATTTTTATTGTCTCTCTTTATTGGCTCTCTTTCTCAGCCTTTTCGAACTTATTTTGACTTGAAATGAAGCCATAAGTCTATTTTTTAATTTTATGAATTATTTTGCTATTTTTTTGGAATTTTCTATTACGCGTCGGGTAGGAACGGAGAGGAACGACAATGTTTATTTCTTCTATTTCTCAGCCTTTTACAACGTATTTTGGCCTGAAACGAAGCCATAATGATATTTTTTTAATTTTTTGAATTTTTTTACTTTTTCATTTGAGTTTTCTATTACGCGTTGGGTAGGAATGGAACGGTTCGATAATTCTAGTTGTCACTCTTCCTTGGCCTTTTCCAACCTATTTTGGCTTGAAATGAAGCCATAATGGTATTTTTTAATTTTTTAATTTTTTGGCTATTTTTTTGGAATTTTCGATTACGCGTTTGGTAGGAACGGAACGAAACGATAATTTTTATTTTCTCTCTTTCTCAGCCTTATCCAACCTATTTTGGCTTGAAATGGAGCTGTAAGTCTATTTTTTAATTTTTTCAATTTTTTTGCTATTTTTTTGGTATTTTCTATTACGCGTCGGGTTGGAACGGAACGGAACGATAATTTTTATTTTATCTCTTTCTCGTCCTTTTCGAACTTATTTTGGCTTGAAATGAAGCCATAAGTCTATTTTTAAATTACTATAATTTTTTTGCTATTTCTTTTGGAATTTTCTATTACGCGTCGGGTTGGAACGGAACAAAACGATAATTTTAATTTTCTCTCTTTCTCGGCCTTTCCCAACTTATACTGGCTTGAAATGAAGCCATCATGGTATTTTTTAATTTTTTGACTTTTTTGGCTATTTTTTTGGTTTTTTCTATTACGCGTTAGGTAGGAACGGAACGAAACGTTAATTTTTATTTTCACTTTTTCTCGGCCTTTTCGAACCTATTATGGCTTGAAATGAAGCCATAATGGTATTTTTTGAATTTTTTGAATTTTTTTACTTTTTCATTGGAGTTTTCTATTACGCGTTGGGTAGGAATGGAACGGTTCGATAATTCTAGTTTTCACTCTTCCTTGGCCTTTTCCAACCTATTTTGGCTTGAAATGAAGCCATAATGGTATTTTGTAATTTTTTAATTTTTTGGCTATTTTTTTGGGATTTTCTATTACGCGTTTGGTAGGAACGGAACGAAACGATAATTTTTATTTTCTCTCTTTCTCAGCCTTTTCCAACCTATTTTGGCTTGAAATGGAGCTGTAAGTCTATTTTTTATTTTTTTCAATTTTTTTGCTATTTTTATGGAAATTTCTATTACGCGTCGGGTAGGAACGGAACAAAGCAATAATTTTTATTGTCTCTCTTTATTGGCTCTCTTTCTCAGCCTTTTCGAACTTATTTTGGCTTGAAATGAAGCCATAAGTCTATTTTTTAATTTTATGAATTATTTTGCTATTTTTTTGGAATTTTCTATTACGCGTCGGGTAGGAACGGAGAGGAACGACAATGTTTATTTCTTCTATTTCTCAGCCTTTTACAACGTATTTTGGCCTGAAACGAAGCCATAATGATATTTTTTTAATTTTTTGAATTTTTTTACTTTTTCATTTGAGTTTTCTATTACGCGTTGGGTAGGAATGGAACGGTTCGATAATTCTAGTTGTCACTCTTCCTTGGCCTTTTCCAACCTATTTTGGCTTGAAATGAAGCCATAATGGTATTTTTTAATTTTTTAATTTTTTGGCTATTTTTTTGGAATTTTCGATTACGTGTTTGGTAGGAACGGAACGAAACGATAATTTTTATTTTCTCTCTTTCTCAGCCTTATCCAACCTATTTTGGCTTGAAATGGAGCTGTAAGTCTATTTTTTAATTTTTTCAATTTTTTTGCTATTTTTTTGGAATTTTCTATTACGCGTCGGGTTGGAACGGAACGGAACGATAATTTTTATTTTATCTCTTTCTCGGCCTTTTCGAACTTATTTTGGCTTGAAATGAAGCCATAAGTCTATTTTTAAATTACTATAATTTTTTTGCTATTTCTTTTGGAATTTTCTATTACGCGTCGGGTTGGAACGGAATAAAACGATAATTTTAATTTTCTCTCTTTCTCGGCCTTTCCCAACTTATACTGGCTTGAAATGAAGCCATCATGGTATTTTTTAATTTTTTGACTTTTTTGGCTATTTTTTTGGTTTTTTCTATTACGCGTTAGGTAGGAACGGAACGAAACGTTAATTTTTATTTTCACTTTTTCTCGGCCTTTTCGAACCTATTATGGCTTGAAATGAAGCCATAATGGTATTTTTTGAATTTTTTGAATTTTTTTACTTTTTCATTGGAGTTTTCTATTACGCGTTGGGTAGGAATGGAACGGTTCGATAATTCTAGTTTTCACTCTTCCTTGGCCTTTTCCAACCTATTTTGGCTTGAAATGAAGCCATAATGGTATTTTGTAATTTTTTAATTTTTTGGCTATTTTTTTGGGATTTTCTATTACGCGTTTGGTAGGAACGGAACGAAACGATAATTTTTATTTTCTCTCTTTCTCAGCCTTTTCCAACCTATTTTGGCTTGAAATGGAGCTGTAAGTCTATTTTTTATTTTTTTCAATTTTTTTGCTATTTTTATGGAAATTTCTATTACGCGTCGGGTAGGAACGGAACAAAGCAATAATTTTTATTGTCTCTCTTTATTGGCTCTCTTTCTCAGCCTTTTCGAACTTATTTTGGCTTGAAATGAAGCCATAAGTCTATTTTTTAATTTTATGAATTATTTTGCTATTTTTTTGGAATTTTCTATTACGCGTCGGGTAGGAACGGAGAGGAACGACAATGTTTATTTCTTCTATTTCTCAGCCTTTTACAACGTATTTTGGCCTGAAACGAAGCCATAATGATATTTTTTTAATTTTTTGAATTTTTTTACTTTTTCATTTGAGTTTTCTATTACGCGTTGGGTAGGAATGGAACGGTTCGATAATTCTAGTTGTCACTCTTCCTTGGCCTTTTCCAACCTATTTTGGCTTGAAATGAAGCCATAATGGTATTTTTTAATTTTTTAATTTTTTGGCTATTTTTTTGGAATTTTCGATTACGTGTTTGGTAGGAACGGAACGAAACGATAATTTTTATTTTCTCTCTTTCTCAGCCTTATCCAACCTATTTTGGCTTGAAATGGAGCTGTAAGTCTATTTTTTAATTTTTTCAATTTTTTTGCTATTTTTTTGGAATTTTCTATTACGCGTCGGGTTGGAACGGAACGGAACGATAATTTTTATTTTATCTCTTTCTCGGCCTTTTCGAACTTATTTTGGCTTGAAATGAAGCCATAAGTCTATTTTTAAATTACTATAATTTTTTTGCTATTTCTTTTGGAATTTTCTATTACGCGTCGGGTTGGAACGGAACAAAACGACAATTTTAATTTTCTCTCTTTCTCGGCCTTTTCCAAATTATACTGGCTTGAAATGAAGCCATCATGGTATTTTTCAATTTTTTAACTTTTTTGGCTATTTTTTTTTATTTTTCTATTACGCGTTAGGTAGGAACGGAACGAAACGTTAATTTTTATTTTCACTTTTTCTCGGCCTTTTTCAACCTATTAGGGCTTGAAATGAAGCCATAATGGTGTTTTTTTAATTTTTTTAATTTTTTAACTTTTTAATTTGAGTTTTCTATTACGCGTTGGGTAGGAATGGAACGGTTCGATAATTCTAGTTTTCACTCTTCCTTGGCCTTTTCCAACCTATTTTGGCTTGAAATGAAGCCATAATGGTATTTTGTAATTTTTTAATTTTTTGGCTATTTTTTTGGGATTTTCTATTACGCGTTTGGTAGGAACGGAACGAAACGATAATTTTTATTTTCTCTCTTTCTCAGCCTTTTCCAACCTATTTTGGCTTGAAATGGAGCTGTAAGTCTATTTTTTCATTTTTTCATTTTTTCGCTATTTTTTTGGAAATTTCTATTACGCGTCGGGTAGGAACGGAACAAAGCAATAATTTTTATTGTCTCTCTTTATTGGCTCTCTTTCTCAGCCTTTTCGAACTTATTTTGACTTGAAATGAAGCCATAAGTCTATTTTTTAATTTTATGAATTATTTTGCTATTTTTTTGGAATTTTCTATTACGCGTCGGGTAGGAACGGAGAGGAACGACAATGTTTATTTCTTCTATTTCTCAGCCTTTTACAACGTATTTTGGCCTGAAACGAAGCCATAATGATATTTTTTTAATTTTTTGAATTTTTTTACTTTTTCATTTGAGTTTTCTATTACGCGTTGGGTAGGAATGGAACGGTTCGATAATTCTAGTTGTCACTCTTCCTTGGCCTTTTCCAACCTATTTTGGCTTGAAATGAAGCCATAATGGTATTTTTTAATTTTTTAATTTTTTGGCTATTTTTTTGGAATTTTCGATTACGCGTTTGGTAGGAACGGAACGAAACGATAATTTTTATTTTCTCTCTTTCTCAGCCTTATCCAACCTATTTTGGCTTGAAATGGAGCTGTAAGTCTATTTTTTAATTTTTTCAATTTTTTTGCTATTTTTTTGGTATTTTCTATTACGCGTCGGGTTGGAACGGAACGGAACGATAATTTTTATTTTATCTCTTTCTCGTCCTTTTCGAACTTATTTTGGCTTGAAATGAAGCCATAAGTCTATTTTTAAATTACTATAATTTTTTTGCTATTTCTTTTGGAATTTTCTATTACGCGTCGGGTTGGAACGGAACAAAACGATAATTTTAATTTTCTCTCTTTCTCGGCCTTTCCCAACTTATACTGGCTTGAAATGAAGCCATCATGGTATTTTTTAATTTTTTGACTTTTTTGGCTATTTTTTTGGATTTTTCTATTACGCGTTAGGTAGGAACGGAACGAAACGTTAATTTTTATTTTCACTTTTTCTCGGCCTTTTCGAACCTATTATGGCTTGAAATGAAGCCATAATGGTATTTTTTGAATTTTTTGAATTTTTTTACTTTTTCATTGGAGTTTTCTGTTACGCGTTGGGTAGGAATGGAACGGTTCGATAATTCTAGTTTTCACTCTTCCTTGGCCTTTTCCAACCTATTTTGGCTTGAAATGAAGCCATAATGGTATTTTGTAATTTTTTAATTTTTTGGCTATTTTTTTGGGATTTTCTATTACGCGTTTGGTAGGAACGGAACGAAACGATAATTTTTATTTTCTCTCTTTCTCAGCCTTTTCCAACCTATTTTGGCTTGAAATGGAGCTGTAAGTCTATTTTTTAATTTTTTCAATTTTTTTGCTATTTTTTTGGAATTTTCTATTACGCGTCGGGTTGGAACGGAACGGAACGATAATTTTTATTTTATCTCTTTCTCGGCCTTTTCGAACTTATTTTGGCTTGAAATGAAGCCATAAGTCTATTTTTAAATTACTATAATTTTTTTGCTATTTCTTTTGGAATTTTCTATTACGCGTCGGGTTGGAACGGAACAAAACGACAATTTTAATTTTCTCTCTTTCTCGGCCTTTTCCAAATTATACTGGCTTGAAATGAAGCCATCACGGTATTTTTCAATTTTTTAACTTTTTTGGCTATTTTTTTTTATTTTTCTATTACGCGTTAGGTAGGAATGGAACGAAACGTTAATTTTTATTTTCACTTTTTCTCGGCCTTTTTCAACCTATTAGGGCTTGAAATGAAGCCATAATGGTGTTTTTTTAATTTTTTTAATTTTTTAACTTTTTAATTTGAGTTTTCTATTACGCGTTGGGTAGGAATGGAACGGTTCGATAATTCTAGTTTTCACTCTTCCTTGGCCTTTTCCAACCTATTTTGGCTTGAAATGAAGCCATAACGGTATTTTGTAATTTTTTAATTTTTTGGCTATTTTTTTGGGATTTTCTATTACGCGTTTGGTAGAAACGGAACGAAACGATAATTTTTATTTTCTCTCTTTCTCAGCCTTTTCCAACCTATTTTGGCTTGAAATGGAGCTGTAAGTCTATTTTTTCATTTTTTCATTTTTTTGCTATTTTTTTGGAAATTTCTATTACGCGTCGGGTAGGAACGGAACAAAGCAATAATTTTTATTGTCTCTCTTTATTGGCTCTCTTTCTCAGCCTTTTCGAACTTATTTTGACTTGAAATGAAGCCATAAGTCTATTTTTTAATTTTATGAATTATTTTGCTATTTTTTTGGAATTTTCTATTACGCGTCGGGTAGGAACGGAGAGGAACGACAATGTTTATTTCTTCTATTTCTCAGCCTTTTACAACGTATTTTGGCCTGAAACGAAGCCATAATGATATTTTTTTAATTTTTTGAATTTTTTTACTTTTTCATTTGAGTTTTCTATTACGCGTTGGGTAGGAATGGAACGGTTCGATAATTCTAGTTGTCACTCTTCCTTGGCCTTTTCCAACCTATTTTGGCTTGAAATGAAGCCATAATGGTATTTTTTAATTTTTTAATTTTTTGGCTATTTTTTTGGAATTTTCGATTACGCGTTTGGTAGGAACGGAACGAAACGATAATTTTTATTTTCTCTCTTTCTCAGCCTTATCCAACCTATTTTGGCTTGAAATGGAGCTGTAAGTCTATTTTTTAATTTTTTCAATTTTTTTGCTATTTTTTTGGTATTTTCTATTACGCGTCGGGTTGGAACGGAACGGAACGATAATTTTTATTTTATCTCTTTCTCGTCCTTTTCGAACTTATTTTGGCTTGAAATGAAGCCATAAGTCTATTTTTAAATTACTATAATTTTTTTGCTATTTCTTTTGGAATTTTCTATTACGCGTCGGGTTGGAACGGAACAAAACGATAATTTTAATTTTCTCTCTTTCTCGGCCTTTCCCAACTTATACTGGCTTGAAATGAAGCCATCATGGTATTTTTTAATTTTTTGACTTTTTTGGCTATTTTTTTGGATTTTTCTATTACGCGTTAGGTAGGAACGGAACGAAACGTTAATTTTTATTTTCACTTTTTCTCGGCCTTTTCGAACCTATTATGGCTTGAAATGAAGCCATAATGGTATTTTTTGAATTTTTTGAATTTTTTTACTTTTTCATTGGAGTTTTCTGTTACGCGTTGGGTAGGAATGGAACGGTTCGATAATTCTAGTTTTCACTCTTCCTTGGCCTTTTCCAACCTATTTTGGCTTGAAATGAAGCCATAATGGTATTTTGTAATTTTTTAATTTTTTGGCTATTTTTTTGGGATTTTCTATTACGCGTTTGGTAGGAACGGAACGAAACGATAATTTTTATTTTCTCTCTTTCTCAGCCTTTTCCAACCTATTTTGGCTTGAAATGGAGCTGTAAGTCTATTTTTTAATTTTTTCAATTTTTTTGCTATTTTTTTGGAATTTTCTATTACGCGTCGGGTTGGAACGGAACGGAACGATAATTTTTATTTTATCTCTTTCTCGGCCTTTTCGAACTTATTTTGGCTTGAAATGAAGCCATAAGTCTATTTTTAAATTACTATAATTTTTTTGCTATTTCTTTTGGAATTTTCTATTACGCGTCGGGTTGGAACGGAACAAAACGACAATTTTAATTTTCTCTCTTTCTCGGCCTTTTCCAAATTATACTGGCTTGAAATGAAGCCATCACGGTATTTTTCAATTTTTTAACTTTTTTGGCTATTTTTTTTTATTTTTCTATTACGCGTTAGGTAGGAATGGAACGAAACGTTAATTTTTATTTTCACTTTTTCTCGGCCTTTTTCAACCTATTAGGGCTTGAAATGAAGCCATAATGGTGTTTTTTTAATTTTTTTAATTTTTTAACTTTTTAATTTGAGTTTTCTATTACGCGTTGGGTAGGAATGGAACGGTTCGATAATTCTAGTTTTCACTCTTCCTTGGCCTTTTCCAACCTATTTTGGCTTGAAATGAAGCCATAACGGTATTTTGTAATTTTTTAATTTTTTCGCTATTTTTTTGGGATTTTCTATTACGCGTTTGGTAGAAACGGAACGAAACGATAATTTTTATTTTCTCTCTTTCTCAGCCTTTTCCAACCTATTTTGGCTTGAAATGGAGCTGTAAGTCTATTTTTTCATTTTTTCATTTTTTTGCTATTTTTTTGGAAATTTCTATTACGCGTAGGGTAGGAACGGAACAAAGCAATAATTTTTATTGTCTCTCTTTATTGGCTCTCTTTCTCAGCCTTTTCGAACTTATTTTGACTTGAAATGAAGCCATAAGTCTATTTTTTAATTTTATGAATTATTTTGCTATTTTTTTGGAATTTTCTATTACGCGTCGGGTAGGAACGGAGAGGAACGACAATGTTTATTTCTTCTATTTCTCAGCCTTTTACAACGTATTTTGGCCTGAAACGAAGCCATAATGATATTTTTTTAATTTTTTGAATTTTTTTACTTTTTCATTTGAGTTTTCTATTACGCGTTGGGTAGGAATGGAACGGTTCGATAATTCTAGTTGTCACTCTTCCTTGGCCTTTTCCAACCTATTTTGGCTTGAAATGAAGCCATAATGGTATTTTTTAATTTTTTAATTTTTTGGCTATTTTTTTGGAATTTTCGATTACGCGTTTGGTAGGAACGGAACGAAACGATAATTTTTATTTTCTCTCTTTCTCAGCCTTATCCAACCTATTTTGGCTTGAAATGGAGCTGTAAGTCTATTTTTTAATTTTTTCAATTTTTTTGCTATTTTTTTGGTATTTTCTATTACGCGTCGGGTTGGAACGGAACGGAACGATAATTTTTATTTTATCTCTTTCTCGTCCTTTTCGAACTTATTTTGGCTTGAAATGAAGCCATAAGTCTATTTTTAAATTACTATAATTTTTTTGCTATTTCTTTTGGAATTTTCTATTACGCGTCGGGTTGGAACGGAACAAAACGATAATTTTAATTTTCTCTCTTTCTCGGCCTTTCCCAACTTATACTGGCTTGAAATGAAGCCATCATGGTATTTTTTAATTTTTTGACTTTTTTGGCTATTTTTTTGGATTTTTCTATTACGCGTTAGGTAGGAACGGAACGAAACGTTAATTTTTATTTTCACTTTTTCTCGGCCTTTTCGAACCTATTATGGCTTGAAATGAAGCCATAATGGTATTTTTTGAATTTTTTGAATTTTTTTACTTTTTCATTGCAGTTTTCTGTTACGCGTTGGGTAGGAATGGAACGGTTCGATAATTCTAGTTTTCACTCTTCCTTGGCCTTTTCCAACCTATTTTGGCTTGAAATGAAGCCATAATGGTATTTTGTAATTTTTTAATTTTTTGGCTATTTTTTTGGGATTTTCTATTACGCGTTTGGTAGGAACGGAACGAAACGATAATTTTTATTTTCTCTCTTTCTCAGCCTTTTCCAACCTATTTTGGCTTGAAATGGAGCTGTAAGTCTATTTTTTAATTTTTTCAATTTTTTTGCTATTTTTTTGGAATTTTCTGTTACGCGTCGGGTTGGAACGGAACGGAACGATAATTTTTATTTTATCTCTTTCTCGGCCTTTTCGAACTTATTTTGGCTTGAAATGAAGCCATAAGTCTATTTTTAAATTACTATAATTTTTTTGCTATTTCTTTTGGAATTTTCTATTACGCGTCGGGTTGGAACGGAACAAAACGACAATTTTAATTTTCTCTCTTTCTCGGCCTTTTCCAAATTATACTGGCTTGAAATGAAGCCATCACGGTATTTTTCAATTTTTTAACTTTTTTGGCTATTTTTTTTTATTTTTCTATTACGCGTTAGGTAGGAATGGAACGAAACGTTAATTTTTATTTTCACTTTTTCTCGGCCTTTTTCAACCTATTAGGGCTTGAAATGAAGCCATAATGGTGTTTTTTTAATTTTTTTAATTTTTTAACTTTTTAATTTGAGTTTTCTATTACGCGTTGGGTAGGAATGGAACGGTTCGATAATTCTAGTTTTCACTCTTCCTTGGCCTTTTCCAACCTATTTTGGCTTGAAATGAAGCCATAACGGTATTTTGTAATTTTTTAATTTTTTGGCTATTTTTTTGGGATTTTCTATTACGCGTTTGGTAGAAACGGAACGAAACGATAATTTTTATTTTCTCTCTTTCTCAGCCTTTTCCAACCTATTTTGGCTTGAAATGGAGCTGTAAGTCTATTTTTTCATTTTTTCATTTTTTTGCTATTTTTTTGGAAATTTCTATTACGCGTCGGGTAGGAACGGAACAAAGCAATAATTTTTATTGTCTCTCTTTATTGGCTCTCTTTCTCAGCCTTTTCGAACTTATTTTGACTTGAAATGAAGCCATAAGTCTATTTTTTAATTTTATGAATTATTTTGCTACTTTTTTGGAATTTTCTATTACGCGTCGGGTAGGAACGGAGAGGAACGACAATGTTTATTTCTTCTATTTCTCAGCCTTTTACAACGTATTTCGGCCTGAAACGAAGCCATAATGATATTTTTTTAATTTTTTGAATTTTTTTACTTTTTCATTTGAGTTTTCTATTACGCGTTGGGTAGGAATGGAACGGTTCGATAATTCTAGTTGTCACTCTTCCTTGGCCTTTTCCAACCTATTTTGGCTTGAAATGAAGCCATAATGGTATTTTTTAATTTTTTAATTTTTTGGCTATTTTTTTGGAATTTTCGATTACGCGTTTGGTAGGAACGGAACGAAACGATAATTTTTATTTTCTCTCTTTCTCAGCCTTATCCAACCTATTTTGGCTTGAAATGGAGCTGTAAGTCTATTTTTTAATTTTTTCAATATTTTTGCTATTTTTTTGGTATTTTCTATTACGCGTCGGGTTGGAACGGAACGGAACGATAATTTTTATTTTATCTCTTTCTCGTCCTTTTCGAACTTATTTTGGCTTGAAATGAAGCCATAAGTCTATTTTTAAATTACTATAATTTTTTTGCTATTTCTTTTGGAATTTTCTATTACGCGTCGGGTTGGAACGGAACAAAACGATAATTTTAATTTTCTCTCTTTCTCGGCCTTTCCCAACTTATACTGGCTTGAAATGAAGCCATCATGGTATTTTTTAATTTTTTGACTTTTTTGGCTATTTTTTTGGATTTTTCTATTACGCGTTAGGTAGGAACGGAACGAATCGTTAATTTTTATTTTCACTTTTTCTCGGCCTTTTCGAACCTATTATGGCTTGAAATGAAGCCATAATGGTATTTTTTGAATTTTTTGAATTTTTTTACTTTTTCATTGGAGTTTTCTATTACGCGTTGGGTAGGAATCGAACGGTTCGATAATTCTAGTTTTCACTCTTCCTTGGCCTTTTCCAACCTATTTTGGCTTGAAATGAAGCCATAATGGTATTTTGTAATTTTTTAATTTTTTGGCTATTTTTTTGGGATTTTCTATTACGCGTGTGGTAGGAACGGAACGAAACGATAATTTTTATTTTCTCTCTTTCTCAGCCTTTTCCAACCTATTTTGGCTTGAAATGGAGCTGTAAGTCTATTTTTTCATTTTTTCATTTTTTTGCTATTTTTTTGGAAATTTCTATTACGCGTCGGGTAGGAACGGAACAAAGCAATAATTTTTATTGTCTCTCTTTATTGGCTCTCTTTCTCAGCCTTTTCGAACTTATTTTGACTTGAAATGAAGCCATAAGTCTATTTTTTAATTTTATGAATTATTTTGCTATTTTTTTGGAATTTTCTATTACGCGTCGGGTAGGAACGGAGAGGAACGACAATGTTTATTTCTTCTATTTCTCAGCCTTTTACAACGTATTTTGGCCTGAAACGAAGCCATAATGATATTTTTTTAATTTTTTGAATTTTTTTACTTTTTCATTTGAGTTTTCTATTACGCGTTGGGTAGGAATGGAACGGTTCGATAATTCTAGTTGTCACTCTTCCTTGGCCTTTTCCAACCTATTTTGGCTTGAAATGAAGCCATAATGGTATTTTTTAATTTTTTAATTTTTTGGCTATTTTTTTGGAATTTTCGATTACGCGTTTGGTAGGAACGGAACGAAACGATAATTTTTATTTTCTCTCTTTCTCAGCCTTATCCGACCTATTTTGGCTTGAAATGGAGCTGTAAGTCTATTTTTTAATTTTTTCAATTTTTTTTCTATTTTTTTGGTATTTTCTATTACGCGTCGGGTTGGAACGGAACGGAACGATAATTTTTATTTTATCTCTTTCTCGTCCTTTTCGAACTTATTTTGGCTTGAAATGAAGCCATAAGTCTATTTTTAAATTACTATAATTTTTTTGCTATTTCTTTTGGAATTTTCTATTACGCGTCGGGTTGGAACGGAACAAAACGATAATTTTAATTTTCTCTCTTTCTCGGCCTTTCCCAACTTATACTGGCTTGAAATGAAGCCATCATGGTATTTTTTAATTTTTTGACTTTTTTGGCTATTTTTTTGGATTTTTCTATTACGCGTTAGGTAGGAACGGAACGAAACGTTAATTTTTATTTTCACTTTTTCTCGGCCTTTTCGAACCTATTATGGCTTGAAATGAAGCCATAATGGTATTTTTTGAATTTTTTGAATTTTTTTACTTTTTCATTGGAGTTTTCTATTACGCGTTGGGTAGGAATGGAACGGTTCGATAATTCTAGTTTTCACTCTTCCTTGGCCTTTTCCAACCTATTTTGGCTTGAAATGAAGCCATAATGGTATTTTGTAATTTTTTAATTTTTTGGCTATTTTTTTGGGATTTTCTATTACGCGTTTGGTAGGAACGGAACGAAACGATAATTTTTATTTTCTCTCTTTCTCAGCCTTTTCCAACCTATTTTGGCTTGAAATGGAGCTGTAAGTCTATTTTTTCATTTTTTCAATTTTTTTGCTATTTTTTTGGAAATTTCTATTACGCGTCGGGTAGGAACGGAACAAAGCAATAATTTTTATTGTCTCTCTTTATTGGCTCTCTTTCTCAGCCTTTTCGAACTTATTTTGGCTTGAAATGAAGCCATAAGTCTATTTTTTAATTTTTTGAATTATTTTGCTATTTTTTTGGAATTTTCTATTACGCGTCGGGTAGGAACGGAAAGGAACGACAATGTTTATTTCTTCTATTTCTCAGCCTTTTACAACGTATTTTGGCCTGAAACGAAGCCATAGTGGTATTTTTTTAATTTTTTGAATTTTTTTACTTTTTCATTTGAGTTTTCTATTACGCGTTGGGTAGGAATGGAACGGTTCGATAATTCTAGTTGTCACTCTTCCTTGGCCTTTTCCAACCTATTTTGGCTTGAAATGAAGCCATAATGGTATTTCTTAATATTTTAATTTTTTCGGATTTTCTATTACGCGTTTGGTAGGAACGGAACGAAACGATAATTTTTATTTTCTCTCTTTCTCAGCCTTTTCCAACCTATTTTGGCTTGAAATGGAGCTGTAAGTCCATTTTTTAATTTTTTCAATTTTTTTGCTATTTTTTTGGAATTTTCTATTACGCGTCGGGTTGGAACGGAACAAAACGATAATTTTAATTTTCTCTCTTTCTCGGCCTTTTCCAACTTATACTGGCTTGAAATGAAGCCATCATGGTATTTTTAATTTTTTGACTTTTTTGGCTATTTTTTTGGATTTTTCTATTACGCGTTAGGTAGGAACGGAACGAAACGTTAATTTTTATTTTCACTTTTTCTCGGCCTTTTCGAACCTATTGTGGCTTGAAATGAAGCCATAATGGTATTTTTTTAATTTTTTAAATTTTTTTACTTTTTCATTGGAGTTTTCTATTACGCGTTGGGTAGGAATGGAACGGTTCGATAATTCTAGTTTTCACTCTTCCTTGGCATTTTCCAACCTATTTTGGCTTGAAATGAAGCCATAATGGTATTTTTTAATTTTTTAATTTTTTGGCTATTTTTTTGGGATTTTCTATTACGCGTTTGGTAGGAACGGAACGAAACGATAATTTTTATTTTCTCTCTTTCTCAGCCTTTTCCAACCTTTTTTGGCTTGAAATGGAGCTGTAAGTCTATTTTTTAATTTTTTCAATTTTTTTGCTATTTTTTTTTGAAATTTCTATTACGCGTCGGGTAGGAACGGAACAAAGCAATAATTTTTATTGTCTCTCTTTATTGGCTCTCTCTCTCAGCCTTTTCAAACTTATTTTGGCTTGAAATGAAGCCATAAGTCTATTTTTTAATTTTTTGAATTATTTTGCTATATTTTTGGAATTTTCTATTACGCGTCGGGTAGGAACGGAAAGGAACGACAGTGTTTATTTCTTCTATTTCTCAGCCTTTTACAACGTATTTTGGCCTGAAACGAAGCCATAATGGTATTTTTTTAATTTTTTGAATTTTTTTACTTTTTCATTTGAGTTTTATATTACGCGTTGGGTAGGAATGGAAAGGTTCAATAATTCTAGTTGTCACTCTTCCTTGGCCTTTTCCAACCTATTTTGGCTTGAAATGAAGCCATAATGGTATTTTTTAATTTTTTAATTTTTTGGCTATTTTTTTGGAATTTTCTATTACGCGTTTGGTAGGAACGGAACGAAACGATAATTTTTATTTTCTCTCTTTCTCAGCCTTTTCCAACCTATTTTGGCTTTAAATGGAGCTGTAAGACTATTTTTAAATTTTTTCAATTTTTTTGCTATTTTTTTGGAATTTTCTTTTACGCGTCGGGTTGGAACGGAGCGGAACGATAATTTTTATTTTATCTCTTTCTCGGCCTTTTCGAACTTATTTTGGCTTGAAATGACGCCATAAGTCTATTTTTAAATTACTATAATTTTTTTGCTATTTCTTTTGGAATTTTCTGTTACGCGTCGGGTTGGAACGGAACAAAACGATAATTTTAATTTTCTCTCTTTCTCGGCCTTTTCCAACTTATACTGGCTTGAAATGAAGCCATCATGGTATTTTTTAATTTTTTGACTTTTTTGGCTATTTTTTTGGATTTTTCTATTACGCGTTAGGTAGGAACGGAACGAAACGTTAATTTTTATTTTCACTTTTTCTCGGTCTTTTTCAACCTATTATGGCTTGAAATGAAGCCATAATGGTATTTTCTTAATTTTTTGAATTTTTTTACTTTTTCATTGGAGTTTTCTATTACGCGTTGGGTAGGAATGGAACGGTTCGATAATTCTAGTTTTCACTATTCCTTGGCCTTTTCCAACCTATTTTGGCTTGAAATGAAGCCATAATGGCATTTTGTAATTTTTTAATTTTTTGGCTATTTTTTTGGGATTTTCTATTACGCGTTTGGTAGGAACGGAACGAAACGATAATTTTTATTTTCTCTCTTTCTCAGCCTTTTCCAACCTATTTTGGCTTGAAATGAAGCTGTAAGTCTGTTTTTTAATTTTTTCAATTTTTTTGCTACTTTTTTGGAAATTTCTATTACGCGTCGGGTAGGAACGGAACAAAGCAATAATTTTTATTGTCTCTCTTTATTGGCTCTCTTTCTCAGCCTTTTCGAACTTATTTTGGCTTGAAATGAAGCCATAAGTCTATTTTTTAATTTTATGAATTATTTTGCTATTTTTTTGGAATTTTCTATTACGCGTCGGGTGGGAACGGAAAGGAACGACAATGTTTATTTCTTCTATTTCTCAGCCTTTTACAACGTATTTTGGCCTGAAACGAAGCCATAATGGTATTTTTTTAATTTTTTGAATTTTTTTACTTTTTCATTTGAGTTTTATATTACGCGTTGGGCAGGAATGGAAAGGTTCAATAATTCTAGTTGTCACTCTTCCTTGGCCTTTTCCAACCTATTTTGGCTTGAAATGAAGCCATAATGGTATTTTTTAATTTTTTAATTTTTTGGCTATTTTTTTGGAATTTTCTATTACGCGTTTGGTAGGAACGGAACGAAACGATAATTTTTATTTTCTCTCTTTCTCAGCCTTTTCCAACCTATTTTGGCTTTAAATGGAGCCGTAAGACTATTTTTAAATTTTTTCAATTTTTTTGCTATTTTTTTGGAATTTTCTTTTACGCGTCGGGTTGGAACGGAGCGGAACGATAATTTTTATTTTATCTCTTTCTCGGCCTTTTCGAACTTATTTTGGCTTGAAATGACGCCATAAGTCCATTTTTAAATTACTATAATTTTTTTGCTATTTCTTTTGGAATTTTCTGTTACGAGTCGGGTTAGAACGGAACAAAACGATAATTTTAATTTTCTCTCTTTCTCGGCCTTTTCCAACTTATACTGGCTTGAAATGAAGCCATCATGGTATTTTTTAATTTTTTGACTTTTTTGGCTATTTTTTTGGATTTTTCTATTACGCGTTAGGTAGGAACGGAACGAAACGTTAATTTTTATTTTCACTTTTTCTCGGTCTTTTTCAACCTATTATGGCTTGAAATGAAGCTATAATGGTATTTTCATAATTTTTTGAATTTTTTTACTTTTTCATTTGAGTTTTCTATTACGCGTTGGGTAGGAATGGAACGGTTCGATAATTCTAGTTGTCACTCTTCCTTGGCCTTTTCCAACCTATTTTGGCTTGAAATGAAGCCATAATGGTATTTTTTAATTTTTTAATTTTTTGGCAATTTTTTTGGAATTTTCGATTACGCGTTTGGTAGGAACGGAACGAAACGATAATTTTTATTTTCTCTCTTTCTCAGCCTTATCCAACCTATTTTGGCTTGAAATGGAGTTGTAAGTCTATTTTTTAATTTTTTTCAATTTTTTTGCTATTTTTTTGGTATTTTCTATTCCGCGTCGGGTTGGAACGGAACGGAACGATAATTTTTATTTTATCTCTTTCTCGGCCTTTTCGAACTTATTTTGGCTTGAAATGAAGCCATAAGTCTATTTTTAAATTACTATAATTTTTTTGCTTTTTCTTTTGGAATTTTCTATTACGCGTCGGGTTGGAACGGAACAAAACGATAATTTTAATTTTCTCTCTTTCTCGGCCTTTTCCAACTTATACTGGCTTGAAATGAAGCCATCGTGGTATTTTTTAATTTTATGACTTTTTTGGCTATTTTTTTGGATTTTTCTATTACTCGTTAGGTAGGAACGGAACGAAACGTTAATTTTTATTTTCACTTTTTCTCGGCCTTTTTCAACCTATTATGGCTTGAAATGAAACCATAATGGTATTTTTTTAATTTTTTGAATTTTTTTACTTTTTCATTGGAGTTTTCTATTACGCGTTGGGTAGGAATGGAACGGTTCGATAATTCTAGTTTTCACTCTTCCTTGGCCTTTTCCAACCTATTTTGGCTTGAAATGAAGCCATAATGGCATTTTGTAATTTTTTAATTTTTTGGTTATTTTTTTGGGATTTTCTATTACGCGTTTGGTAGGAACGGAACGAAACGATAATTTTTATTTTCTCTCTTTCTCAGCCTTTTCCAACCTTTTTTGGCTTGAAATGGAGCTGTAAGTCTATTTTTTATTTTTTTCAATTTTTTTGCTATTTTTTTGGAAATTTCTATTACGCGTCGGGTAGGAACGGAACAAAGCAATAATTTTTATTGTCTCTCTTTATTGGCTCTCTTTCTCAGCCTTTTCGAACTTATTTTGGCTTGAAATGAAGCCATAAGTCTATTTTTTAATTTTATGAATTATTTTGCTATTTTTTTGGAATTTTCTATTACGCGTCGGGTAGGAACGGAGAGGAACGACAATGTTTATTTCTTCTATTTCTCAGCCTTTTACAACGTATTTTGGCCTGAAACGAAGCCATAATGATATTTTTTTAATTTTTTGAATTTTTTTACTTTTTCATTTGAGTTTTCTATTACGCGTTGGGTAGGAATGGAACGGTTCGATAATTCTAGTTGTCACTCTTCCTTGGCCTTTTCCAACCTATTTTGGCTTGAAATGAAGCCATAATGGTATTTTTTAATTTTTTAATTTTTTGGCTATTTTTTTGGAATTTTCGATTACGTGTTTGGTAGGAACGGAACGGAACGATAATTTTTATTTTCTCTCTTTCTCAGCCTTATCCAACCTATTTTGGCTTGAAATGGAGCTGTAAGTCTATTTTTTAATTTTTTCAATTTTTTTGCTATTTTTTTGGTATTTTCTATTACGCGTCGGGTTGGAACGGAGCGGAACGATAATTTTTATTTTGTCTCTTTCTCGGCCTTTTCGAACTTATTTTGGCTTGAAATGAAGCCATAAGTCTATTTTTAAATTACTATAATTTTTTTGCTATTTCTTTTGGAATTTTCTATTACGCGTCGGGTTGGAACGGAACAAAACGATAATTTTAATTTTCTCTCTTTCTCGGCCTTTCCCAACTTATACTGGCTTGAAATGAAGCCATCATGGTATTTTTTAATTTTTTGACTTTTTTGGCTATTTTTTTGGATTTTTCTATTGCGCGTTAGGTAGGAACGGAACGAAACGTTAATTTTTATTTTCACTTTTTCTCGGTCTTTTTCAACCTATTATGGCTTGAAATGAAGCCATAATGGTATTTTCTTAATTTTTTGAATTTTTTTACTTTTTCATTGGAGTTTTCTATTACGCGTTGGGTAGGAATGGAACGGTTCGATAATTCTAGTTTTCACTATTCCTTGGCCTTTTCCAACCTATTTTGGCTTGAAATGAAGCCATAATGGCATTTTGTAATTTTTTAATTTTTTGGCTATTTTTTTGGGATTTTCTATTACGCGTTTGGTAGGAACGGAACGAAACGATAATTTTTATTTTCTCTCTTTCTCAGCTTTTTCCAACCTATTTTGGCTTGAAATGGAGCTGTAAGTCTATTTTTTAATTTTTTCAATTTTTTTGCTATTTTTTTGGAAATTTCTATTTCGCGTCGGGTTGGAACGTAACAAAACGATAATTTTAATTTTCTCTCTTTCTCGGCCTTTTCCAACTTATACTGGCTTGAAATGAACCCATCATGGTATTTTTAATTTTTTGACTTTTTTGGCTAATTTTTTGGATTTTTCTATTACGCGTTAGGTAGGAACGGAATGAAACGTTAATTTTTATTTTCACTTTTTCTCGGCCTTTTTCAACCTATTATGGCTTGAAATGAAGCCATAATGGTATTTTTTTAATTTTTTGAGTTTTTTTACTTTTTCATTTGAGTTTTCTATTACGCGTTGGGTAGGAATGGAACGGTTCGATAATTCTAGTTTTCACTCTTCCTTGGCCTTTTCCAACCTATTTTGGCTTGAAATGAAGCCATAATGGTATTTTGTAATTTTTTAATTTTTTGGCTATTTTTTTTGGATTTTCTATTACGCGTTTGGTAGGAATGGAACGAAACGATAATTTTTATTTTCTCTCTTTCTCAGCCTTATCCAACCTATTTTGGCTTGAAATGGAGCTGTAAGTCTATTTTTTAATTTTTTCAATTTTTTTGCTATTTTTTTGGAATTTTCTATTACGCGTCGGGTAGGAACGGAACAATGCAATAATTTTTATTGTCTCTCTTTATTGGCTCTCTTTCTCAGCCTTTTCGAACTTATTTTGGCTTGAAATGAAGCCATAAGTCTATTTTTTAATTTTATGAATTATTTTGCTATTTTTTTGGAATTTTCTATTACGCGTCGGGTAGGAACGGAGAGGAACGACAATGTTTATTTCTTCTATTTCTCAGCCTTTTACAACGTATTTTGGCCTGAAACGAAGCCATAATGATATTTTTTTAATTTTTTGAATTTTTTTACTTTTTCATTTGAGTTTTCTATTACGCGATGGGTAGGAATGGAACGGTTCGATAATTCTAGTTGTCACTCTTCCTTGGCCTTTTCCAACCTATTTTGGCTTGAAATGAAGCCATAATGGTATTTCTTAATATTTTAATTTTTTCGGATTTTCTATTACGCGTTTGGTAGGAACGGAATGAAACGTTAATTTTTATTTTCACTTTTTCTCGGCCTTTTTCAACCTATTATGGCTTGAAATGAAGCCATAATGGTATTTTTTTAATTTTTTGAGTTTTTTTACTTTTTCATTTGAGTTTTCTATTACGCGTTGGGTAGGAATGGAACGGTTCGATAATTCTAGTTTTCACTCTTCCTTGGCCTTTTCCAACCTATTTTGGCTTGAAATGAAGCCATAATGGTATTTTGTAATTTTTTAATTTTTTGGCTATTTTTTTGGGATTTTCTATTACGCGTTTGGTAGGAATGGAACGAAACGATAATTTTTATTTTCTCTCTTTCTCAGCCTTATCCAACCTATTTTGGCTTGAAATGGAGCTGTAAGTCTATTTTTTAATTTTTTCAATTTTTTTGCTATTTTTTTGGAATTTTCTATTACGCGTCGGGTAGGAACGGAACAATGCAATAATTTTTATTGTCTCTCTTTATTGGCTCTCTTTCTCAGCCTTTTCGAACTTATTTTGGCTTGAAATGAAGCCATAAGTCTATTTTTTAATTTTATGAATTATTTTGCTATTTTTTTGGAATTTTCTATTACGCGTCGGGTAGGAACGGAGAGGAACGACAATGTTTATTTCTTCTATTTCTCAGCCTTTTACAACGTATTTTGGCCTGAAACGAAGCCATAATGATATTTTTTTAATTTTTTGAATTTTTTTACTTTTTCATTTGAGTTTTCTATTACGCGTTGGGTAGGAATGGAACGGTTCGATAATTCTAGTTGTCACTCTTCCTTGGCCTTTTCCAACCTATTTTGGCTTGAAATGAAGCCATAATGGTATTTCTTAATATTTTAATTTTTTCGGATTTTCTATTACGCGTTTGGTAGGAACGGAATGAAACGTTAATTTTTATTTTCACTTTTTCTCGGCCTTTTTCAACCTATTATGGCTTGAAATGAAGCCATAATGGTATTTTTTTAATTTTTTGAGTTTTTTTACTTTTTCATTTGAGTTTTCTATTACGCGTTGGGTAGGAATGGAACGGTTCGATAATTCTAGTTGTCACTCTTCCTTGGCCTTTTCCAACCTATTTTGGCTTGAAATGAAGCCATAATGGTATTTTTTAATTTTTTAATTTTTTGGCTATTTTTTTGGAATTTTCGATTACGCGTTTGGTAGGAACGGAACGAAACGATAATTTTTATTTTCTCTCTTTCTCAGCCTTATCCAACCTATTTTGGCTTGAAATGGAGCTGTAAGTCTATTTTTTAATTTTTTCAATTTTTTTGCTATTTTTTTGGTATTTTCTATTACGCGTCGGGTTGGAACGGAACGGAACGATAATTTTTATTTTGTCTCTTTCTCGGCCTTTTCGAACTTATTTTGGCTTGAAATGAAGCCATAAGTCTATTTTTAAATTACTATAATTTTTTTGCTATTTCTTTTGGAATTTTCTATTACGCGTCGGGTTGGAACGGAACAAAACGATAATTTTAATTTTCTCTCTTTCTCGGCCTTTCCCAACTTATACTGGCTTGAAATGAAGCCATCATGGTATTTTTTAATTTTTTGACTTTTTTGGCTATTTTTTTGGATTTTTCTATTACGCGTTAGGTAGGAACGGAACGAAAGTTAATTTTTATTTTCACTTTTTCTCGGCCTTTTCGAACCTATTATGGCTTGAAATGAAGCCATAATGGTATTTTTTTAATTTTTATAATTTTTTTACTTTTTCATTGGGGTTTTCTATTACGCGTTGGGTAGGAATGGACCGGTTCGATAATTCTAGTTTTCACTCTTCCTTGGCCTTTTCCAACCTATTTTGGCTTGAAATGAAGCCATAATGGTATTTTGTAATTTTTTAATTTTTTGGCTATTTTTTTGGGATTTTCTATTACGCGTTTGGTAGGAACGGAACGAAACGATAATTTTTATTTTCTCTCTTTCTCAGCCTTTTCCAACCACCTTTGGCTTGAAATGGAGCTGTAAGTCTATTTTTTAATTTTTTCAATTTTTTTGCTATTTTTTTGGAAATTTCTATTACGCGTCGGGTAGGAACGGAACAAAGCAATAATTTTTATTGTCTCTCTTTATTGGCTCTCTTTCTCAGCCTTTTCGAACTTATTTTGGCTTGAAATGAAGCCATATGTCTATTTTTTAATTTTTTGAATTATTTTGCTATTTTTTTGGAATTTTCTATTACGCGTCGGGTAGGAACGGAAAGGAACGACAATGTTTATTTCTTCTATTTCTCAGCCTTTTACAACGTATTTTGGCCTGAAACGAAGCCATATTGGTATTCTTTTAATTTTTTGAATTTTTTTACTTTTTCATTTGAGTTTTCTATTACGCGTTGGGTAGGAATGGAACGGTTCGATAATTCTAGTTGTCACTCTTCCTTGGCCTTTTCCAACCTATTTTGGCTTGAAATGAAGCCATAATGGTATTTCTTAATTTTTTAATTTTTTGGGATTTTCTATTACGCGTTTGGTAGGAACGGAACGATAATTTTTATTTTCTCTCTTTCTCAGCCTTTTCCAACCTATTTTGGCTTGAAATGGAGCTGTAAGTCCATTTTTTAATTTTTTCAATTTTTTTGCTATTTTTTTTGAATTTTCTATTACGCGTCGGGTTGGAACGGAACAAAACGATAATTTTAATTTTCTCTTTCTCGGCCTTTTCCAACTTATACTGGCTTGAAATGAAGCCATAATGGTATTTTTAATTTTTTGACTTTTTTGGCTATTTTTTTGGATTTTTCTATTACGCGTTAGGTAGGAACGGAACGAAACGTTAATTTTTATTTTCACTTTTTCTCGGCCTTTTCGAACCTATTATGGCTTGAAATGAAGCCATAATGGTATTTTTTTAATTTTTTTAATTTTTTTACTTTTTCATTGGAGTTTTCTATTACGCGTTGGGTAGGAATGGAACGGTTCGATAATTCTAGTTTTCACTCTCCCTTGGCATTTTCCAACCTATTTTGGCTTGAAATGAAGCCATAATGGTATTTTTTAATTTTTTAATTTTTTGGCTATTTTTTTGGGATTTTCTATTACGCGTTTGGTAGGAACGGAACGAAACGATAATTTTTATTTTCTCTCTTTCTCAGCCTTTTCCAACCTTTTTTGGCTTGAAATGGAGCTGTAAGTCTATTTTTTAATTTTTTCAATTTTTTTGCTATTTTTTTTGAAATTTCTATTACGCGTCGGGTAGGAACGGAACAAAGCAATAATTTTTATTGTCTCTCTTTATTGGCTCTCTTACTCAGCATTTTCGAACTTATTTTGGCTTGAAATGAAGCCATAAGTCTATTTTTTAATTTTTTGAATTATTTTGCTATATTTTTGGAATTTTCTATTACGCGTCAGGTAGGAACGGAAAGGAATGACAGTGTTTATTTCTTCTATTTCTCAGCCTTTTACAACGTATTTTGGCCTGAAACGAAGCCATAATTGTATTTTTTTAATTTTTTGAATTTTTTTACTTTTTCATTTGAGTTTTATATTACGCGTTGGGTAGGAATGGAAAGGTTCAATAATTCTAGTTGTCACTCTTCCTTGGCCTTTTCCAACCTATTTTGGCTTGAAATGAAGCCATAATGGTATTTTTTAATTTTTTAATTTTTTGGCTATTTTTTTGGAATTTTCTATTACGCGTTTGGTAGGAACGGAACGAAACGATAATTTTTATTT
This sequence comes from Quercus wislizeni, assembly GCA_023055345.1. NCBI lineage: Eukaryota > Viridiplantae > Streptophyta > Magnoliopsida > Fagales > Fagaceae > Quercus > Quercus wislizeni. The sequence goes on from JALGQJ010000006.1 coordinate 29,401,887, forward strand.
TCTCTCTTTCTCAGCCTTTTCCAACCTATTTTGGCTTTAAATGGAGCTGTAAGACTATTTTTAAATTTTTTCAATTTTTTTGCTATTTTTTTGGAATTTTCTTTTACGCGTCGGGTTGGAACGGAACGGAACGATAATTTTTATTTTATCTCTTTCTCGGCCTTTTCGAACTTATTTTGGCTTGAAATGAAGCCATAAGTCTATTTTTAAATTACTATAATTTTTTTGCTATTTCTTTTGGAATTTTCTGTTACGCGTCGGGTTGGAACGGAACAAAACGATAATTTTAATTTTCTCTCTTTCTCGGCCTTTTCCAACTTATTCTGGCTTGAAATGAAGCCATCATGGTATTTTTTAATTTTTTGACTTTTTTGGCTATTTTTTTGGATTTTTCTATTACGCGTTAGGTAGGAACGGAACGAAACGTTAATTTTTATTTTCACTTTTTCTCGGTCTTTTTCAACCTATTATGGCTTGAAATGAAGCCATAATGGTATTTTCTTAATTTTTTGAATTTTTTTACTTTTTCATTGGAGTTTTCTATTACGCGTTGGGTAGGAATGGAACGGTTCGATAATTCTAGTTTTCACTCTTCCTTGGCCTTTTCCAACCTATCTTGGCTTGAAATGAAGCCATAATGGCATTTTGTAATTTTTTGGCTATTTTTTTGGGATTTTCTATTACGCGTTTGGTAGGAACGGAACGAAACGATAATTTTTATTTTCTCTCTTTCTCAGCCTTTTCCAACCTATTTTGGCTGGAAATGAAGCTGTAAGTCTATTTTTTAATTTTTTCAATTTTTTTGCTACTTTTTTGGAAATTTCTATTACGCGTCGGGTAGGAACGGAACAAAGCAATAATTTTTATTGTCTCTCTTTATTGGCTCTCTTTCTCAGCCTTTTCGAACTTATTTTGGCTTGAAATGAAGCCATAAGTCTATTTTTTAATTTTATGAATTATTTTGCTATTTTTTTGGAATTTTCTATTACGCGTCGGGTAGGAACGGAGAGGAACGACAATGTTTATTTCTTCTATTTCTCAGCCTTTTACAACGTATTTTGGCCTGAAACGAAGCCATAATGATATTTTTTTGATTTTTTGAATTTTTTTACTTTTTCATTTGAGTTTTGTATTACGCGTTGGGTAGGAATGGAACGGTTCGATAATTCTAGTTGTCACTCTTCCTTGGCCTTTTCCAACCTATTTTGGCTTGAAATGAAGCCATAATGGTATTTTTTGGCAATTTTTTTGGAATTTTCGATTACGCGTTTGGTAGGAACGGAACGAAACGATAATTTTTATTTTCTCTCTTTCTCAGCCTTATCCAACCTATTTTGGCTTGAAATGGAGCTGTAAGTCTATTTTTTAATTTTTTCAATTTTTTTGCTATTTTTTTGGTATTTTCTATTCCGCGTCGGGTTGGAACGGAACGGAACGATAATTTTTATTTTATCTCTTTCTCGGTCTTTTCGAACTTATTTTGGCTTGAAATGAAGCCATAAGTCTATTTTTAAATTACTATAATTTTTTTGCTTTTTCTTTTGGAATTTTCTATTACGCGTCGGGTTGGAACGGAACAAAACGATAATTTTAATTTTCTCTCTTTCTCGGCCTTTTCCAACTTATACTGGCTTGAAATGAAGCCATCATGGTATTTTTTAATTTTATGACTTTTTAGGCTATTTTTTTGGATTTTTCTATTACTCGTTAGGTAGGAACGGAACGAAACGTTAATTTTTATTTTCACTTTTTCTCGGCCTTTTTCAACCTATTATGGCTTGAAATGAAGCCATAATGGTATTTTTTTAATTTTTTGAATTTTTTTACTTTTTCATTGGAGTTTTCTATTACGCGTTGGGTAGGAATGGAACGGTTCAATAATTCTAGTTTTCACTCTTCCTTGGCCTTTTCCAACCTATTTTGGCTTAAAATGAAGCCATAATGGCATTTTATAATTTTTTAACTTTTTTGGCTATTTTTTTGGGATTTTCTATTACGCGTTTCTTAGGAACGGAACGAAACGATAATTTTTATTTTCTCTCTTTCTCAGCCTTTTCCAACCTTTTTTGGCTTGAAATGGAGCTGTAAGTCTATTTTTTAATTTTTTCAATTTTTTTGCTATTTTTTTTGAAATTTCTATTACGCGTCGGGTAGGAACGGAACAAAGCAATAATTTTTATTGTCTCTCTTTATTGGCTCTCTTACTCAGCATTTTCGAACTTATTTTGGCTTGAAATGAAGCCATAAGTCTATTTTTTAATTTTTTGAATTATTTTGCTATATTTTTGGAATTTTCTATTACGCGTCAGGTAGGAACGGAAAGGAATGACAGTGTTTATTTCTTCTATTTCTCAGCCTTTTACAACGTATTTTGGCCTGAAACGAAGCCATAATTGTATTTTTTTAATTTTTTGAATTTTTTTACTTTTTCATTTGAGTTTTATATTACGCGTTGGGTAGGAATGGAAAGGTTCAATAATTCTAGTTGTCACTCTTCCTTGGCCTTTTCCAACCTATTTTGGCTTGAAATGAAGCCATAATGGTATTTTTTAATTTTTTAATTTTTTGGCTATTTTTTTGGAATTTTCTATTACGCGTTTGGTAGGAACGGAACGAAACGATAATTTTTATTTTCTCTCTTTCTCAGCCTTTTCCAACCTATTTTGGCTTTAAATGGAGCTGTAAGACTATTTTTAAATTTTTTAAATTTTTTTGCTATTTTTTTGGAATTTTCTTTTACGCGTCGGGTTGGAACGGAACGGAACGATAATTTTTATTTTATCTCTTTCTCGGCCTTTTCGAACTTATTTTGGCTTGAAATGAAGCCACAAGTCTATTTTTAAATTACTATAATTTTTTTGCTATTTCTTTTGGAATTTTCTGTTACGCGTCGGGTTGGAACGGAACAAAACGATAATTTTAATTTTCTCTCTTTCTCGGCCTTTTCCAACTTATTCTGGCTTGAAATGAAGCCATCATGGTATTTTTTAATTTTTTGACTTTTTTGGCTATTTTTTTGGATTTTTCTATTACGCGTTAGGTAGGAACGGAACGAAACGTTAATTTTTATTTTCACTTTTTCTCGGTCTTTTTCAACCTATTATGGCTTGAAATGAAGCCATAATGGTATTTTCTTAATTTTTTGAATTTTTTTACTTTTTCATTGGAGTTTTCTATTACGCGTTGGGTAGGAATGGAACGGTTCGATAATTCTAGTTTTCACTCTTCCTTGGCCTTTTCCAACCTATTTTGGCTTGAAATGAAGCCATAATGGCATTTTGTAATTTTTTGGCTATTTTTTTGGGATTTTCTATTACGCGTTTGGTAGGAACGGAACGAAACGATAATTTTTATTTTCTCTCTTTCTCAGCCTTTTCCAACCTATTTTGGCTGGAAATGAAGCTGTAAGTCTATTTTTTAATTTTTTCAATTTTTTTGCTACTTTTTTGGAAATTTCTATTACGCGTCGGGTAGGAACGGAACAAAGCAATAATTTTTATTGTCTCTCTTTATTGGCTCTCTTTCTCAGCCTTTTCGAACTTATTTTGGCTTGAAATGAAGCCATAAGTCTATTTTTTAATTTTATGAATTATTTTGCTATTTTTTGGGAATTTTCTATTACGCGTCGGGTAGGAACGGAGAGGAACGACAATGTTTATTTCTTCTATTTCTCAGCCTTTTACAACGTATTTTGGCCTGAAACGAAGCCATAATGATATTTTTTTGATTTTTTGAATTTTTTTACTTTTTCATTTGAGTTTTGTATTACGCGTTGGGTAGGAATGGAACGGTTCGATAATTCTAGTTGTCACTCTTCCTTGGCCTTTTCCAACCTATTTTGGCTTGAAATGAAGCCATAATGGTATTTTTTAATTTTTTAATTTTTTGGCAATTTTTTTGGAATTTTCGATTACGCGTTTGGTAGGAACGGAACGAAACGATAATTTTTATTTTCTCTCTTTCTCAGCCTTATCCAACCTATTTTGGCTTGAAATGGAGCTGTAAGTCTATTTTTTAATTTTTTCAATTTTTTTGGTATTTTCTATTCCGCGTCGGGTTGGAACGGAACGGAACGATAATTTTTATTTTATCTCTTTCTCGGTCTTTTCGAACTTATTTTGGCTTGAAATGAAGCCATAAGTCTATTTTTAAATTACTATAATTTTTTTGCTTTTTCTTTTGGAATTTTCTATTACGCGTCGGGTTGGAACGGAACAAAACGATAATTTTAATTTTCTCTCTTTCTCGGCCTTTTCCAACTTATACTGGCTTGAAATGAAGCCATCATGGTATTTTTTAATTTTATGACTTTTTAGGCTATTTTTTTGGATTTTTCTATTACTCGTTAGGTAGGAACGGAACGAAACGTTAATTTTTATTTTCACTTTTTCTCGGCCTTTTTCAACCTATTATGGCTTGAAATGAAGCCATAATGGTATTTTTTTAATTTTTTGAATTTTTTTACTTTTTCATTGGAGTTTTCTATTACGCGTTGGGTAGTAATGGAACGGTTCAATAATTCTAGTTTTCACTCTTCCTTGGCCTTTTCCAACCTATTTTGGCTTAAAATGAAGCCATAATGGCATTTTATAATTTTTTAACTTTTTTGGCTATTTTTTTGGGATTTTCTATTACGCGTTTGGTAGGAACGGAACGAAACGATAATTTTTATTTTCTCTCTTTCTCAGCCTTTTCCAACTTATTTTGGCTTGAAATGAAGCTGTAAGTCTATTTTTTAATTTTTTCAATTTTTTTGCTACTTTTTTGGAAATTTCTATTACGCGCCGGGTAGGAACGGAACAAAGCAATAATTTTTATTGTCTCTCTTTTTTGGCTCTCTTTCTCAGCCTTTTCGAACTTATTTTGGCTTGAAATGAAGCCATAAGTCTATTTTTTAATTTTATGAATTATTTTGCTATTTTTTTGGAATTTTCTATTACGCGTCGGGTAGGAACAGAGAGGAACGACAATGTTTATTTCTTCTATTTCTCAGCCTTTTACAACGTATTTTGGCCTGAAACGAAGCCATAATAATATTTTCTTGATTTTTTGAATTTTTTTACTTTTTCATTTGAGTTTTCTATTACGCGTTGGGTAGGAATGGAACGGTTCGATAATTCTAGTTGTCACTCTTCCTTGGCCTTTTCCAACCTATTTTGGCTTGAAATAAAGCCATAATGGTATTTTTTAATTTTTTAATTTTTTGGCAATTTTTTTGGAATTTTCGATTACGCGTTTGGTAGGAACGGAACGAAACGATAATTTTTATTTTCTCTCTTTCTCAGCCTTATCCAACCTATTTTGGCTTGAAATGGAGCTGTAAGTCTATTTTTTAATTTTTTCAATTTTTTTGCTATTTTTTTGGTATTTTCTATTACGCGTCGGGTTGGAACGGAACGGAACGATAATTTTTATTTTATCTCTTTCTCGGCCTTTTCGAACTTATTTTGGCTTGAAATGAAGCCATAAGTCTATTTTTAAATTACTATAATTTTTTTGCTATTTCTTTTGGAATTTTCTATTACGCGTCGGGTTGGAACGGAACAAAACGATAATTTTAATTTTCTCTCTTTCTGGGCCTTTTCCAACTTATACTGGCTTGAAATGAAGCCATCATGGTATTTTTTAATTTTTTGACTTTTTTGGATATTTTTTTGAATTTTTCTATTACTCGTTAGGTAGGAACGGAACGAAACGTTAATTTTTATTTTCACTTTTTCTCGGCCTTTTTCAACCTATTATGGCTTGAAATGAAGCCACAATGGTATTTTTTTAATTTTTTAACTTTTTCATTTGAGTTTTCTATTACGCGTTGGGTAGGAATGGAACGGTTCGATAATTCTAGTTTTCACTCTTCCTTGGCCTTTTCCAACCTATTTTGGCTTAAAATGAAGCCATAATGGCATTTTGTAATTTTTTAATTTTTTGGCTATTTTTTTTGGATTTTCTATTACGCGTTTGGTAGGAACGGAACGAAACGATAATTTTTATTTTCTCTCTTTCTCAGCCTTTTCCAACCTATTTTGGCTGGAAATGAAGCTGTAAGTCTATTTTTTAATTTTTTCAATTTTTTTGCTACTTTTTTGGAAATTTCTATTACGCGTCGGGTAGGAACGGAACAAAGCAATAATTTTTATTGTCTCTCTTTATTGGCTCTCTTTCTCAGCCTTTTCGAACTTATTTTGGCTTGAAATGAAGCCATAAGTCTATTTTTTAATTTTATGAATTATTTTGCTATTTTTTTGGAATTTTCTATTACGCGTCAGGTAGGAACGGAGAGGAACGACAATGTTTATTTCTTCTATTTCTCAGCCTTTTACAACGTATTTTGGCCTGAAACGAAGCCATAATGATATTTTTTTGATTTTTTGAATTTTTTTACTTTTTCATTTGAGTTTTCTATTACGCGTTGGGTAGGAATGGAACGGTTCGATAATTCTAGTTGTCACTCTTCCTTGGCCTTTTCCAACCTATTTTGGCTTGAAATGAAGCCATAATGGTATTTTTTAATTTTTTGGCAATTTTTTTGGAATTTTCGATTACGCGTTTGGCAGGAACGGAACGAAACGATAATTTTTATTTTCTCTCTTTCTCAGCCTTATCCAACCTATTTTGGCTTGAAATGGAGCTGTAAGTCTATTTTTTAATTTTTTCAATTTTTTTGCTATTTTTTTGGTATTTTCTATTCCGCGTCGGGTTGGAACGGAACGGAACGATAATTTTTATTTTATCTCTTTCTCGGTTTTTTCGAACTTATTTTGGCTTGAAATGAAGCCATAAGTCTATTTTTAAATTACTATAATTTTTTTGCTTTTTCTTTTGGAATTTTCTATTACGCGTCGGGGTGGAACGGAACAAAACGATAATTTTAATTTTCTCTCTTTCTCGGCCTTTTCCAACTTATACTGGCTTGAAATGAAGCCATCATGGTATTTTTTAATTTTATGACTTTTTTGGCTATTTTTTTGGATTTTTCTATTACTCGTTAGGTAGGAACGGAACGAAACGTTAATTTTTATTTTCACTTTTTCTCGGCCTTTTTCAACCTATTATGGCTTGAAATGAAGCCATAATGGTATTTTTTTAATTTTTTTAATTTTTTTACTTTTTCATTGGAGTTTTCTATTACGCGTTGGGTAGGAATGGAACGGTTCGATAATTCTAGTTTTCACTCTTCCTTGGCCTTTCCCAACCTATTTTGGCTTAAAATGAAGCCATAATGGCATTTTATAATTTTTTAACTTTTTTGGCTATTTTTTTGGGATTTTCTATTACGCGTTTGGTAGGAACGGAACGAAACGATAATTTTTATTTTCTCTCTTTCTCAGCCTTTTCCAACTTATTTTGGCTTGAAATGAAGCTGTAAGTCTATTTTTTAATTTTTTCAATTTTTTTGCTACTTTTTTGGAAATTTCTATTACGCGCCGGGTAGGAACGGAACAAAGCTATAATTTTTATTGTCTCTCTTTTTTGGCTCTCTTTCTCAGCCTTTTCGAACTTATTTTGGCTTGAAATGAAGCCATAAGTCTATTTTTTAATTTTATGAATTATTTTGCTATTTTTTTGGAATTTTCTATTACGCGTCGGGTAGGAACAGAGAGGAACGACAATGTTTATTTCTTCTATTTCTCAGCCTTTTACAACGTATTTTGGCCTGAAACGAAGCCATAATAATATTTTCTTGATTTTTTGAATTTTTTTACTTTTTCATTTGAGTTTTCTATTACGCGTTGGGTAGGAATGGAACGGTTCGATAATTCTAGTTGTCACTCTTCCTTGGCCTTTTCCAACCTATTTTGGCTTGAAATAAAGCCATAATGGTATTTTTTAATTTTTTAATTTTTTGGCAATTTTTTTGGAATTTTCGATTACGCGTTTGGTAGGAACGGAACGAAACGATAATTTTTATTTTCTCTCTTTCTCAGCCTTATCCAACCTATTTTGGCTTGAAATGGAGCTGTAAGTCTATTTTTTAATTTTTTCAATTTTTTTGCTATTTTTTTGGTATTTTCTATTACGCGTCGGGTTGGAACGGAACGGAACGATAATTTTTATTTTATCTCTTTCTCGGCCTTTTCGAACTTATTTTGGCTTGAAATGAAGCCATAAGTCTATTTTTAAATTACTATAATTTTTTTGCTATTTCTTTTGGAATTTTCTATTACGCGTCGGGTTGGAACGGAACAAAACGATAATTTTAATTTTCTCTCTTTCTGGGCCTTTTCCAACTTATACTGGCTTGAAATGAAGCCATCATGGTATTTTTTAATTTTTTGACTTTTTTGGATATTTTTTTGAATTTTTCTATTACTCGTTAGGTAGGAACGGAACGAAACGTTAATTTTTATTTTCACTTTTTCTCGGCCTTTTTCAACCTATTATGGCTTGAAATGAAGCCACAATGGTATTTTTTTAATTTTTTAACTTTTTCATTTGAGTTTTCTATTACGCGTTGGGTAGGAATGGAACGGTTCGATAATTCTAATTTTCACTCTTCCTTGGCCTTTTCCAACCTATTTTGGCTTGAAATGAAGCCATAATGGTATTTTGTAATTTTTTAATTTTTTGGCTATTTTTTTGGGATTTTCTATTACGCGTTTGGTAGGAACGGAACGAAATGATAATTTTTATTTTCTCTCTTTCTCAGCCTTTTCCAACCTATTTTTGCTTGAAATGGAGCTGTAAGTCTATTTTTTAATTTTTTCAATTTTTTTGCTATTTTTTTGGAAATTTCTATTAAGCGTCGGGTAGGAACGGAACAAAGCAATAATTTTTATTGTCTCTCTTTATTGGCTCTCTTTCTCAGCCTTTTCGAACTTATTTTGGCTTGAAATGAAGCCATAAGTCTATTTTTTAATTTTTTGAATTATTTTGCTATTTTTTTGGAATTTTCTATTATGCGTCGGGTAGGAACGGAAAGGAACGACAGTGTTTATTTCTTCTATTTCTCAGCCTTTTACAACGTATTTTGGCCTGAAACGAAGCCATAATGATATTTTTTTAATTTTTGAATTTTTTTACTTTTTCATTTGAGTTTTATATTACGCGTTGGGTAGGAATGGAAAGGTTCGATAATTCTATTTGTCACTCTTCTTTGGCCTTTTCCAACCTATTTTGGCTTGAAATGAAGCCATAATGGTATTTTTTAATTTTTTAATTTTTTGGCTATTTTTTTGGAATTTTCTATTACGCGTTTGGTAAGAACGGAACGAAACGATAATTTTTATTTTCTCTCTTTCTCAGCCTTTTCCAACCTATTTTGGCATGAAATGGAGCTGTAAGACTATTTTTTAATTTTTTCAATTTTTTTGCTATTTTTTTGGAATTTTCTTTTACGCGTCGGGTTGGAACGGAACGGATCGATAATTTTTATTTTATCTCTTTCTCGGCCTTTTCGAACTTATTTTGGCTTGAAATGAAGCCATAAGTCTATTTTTAAATTACTATAATTTTTTTTGCTATTTTTTTTGGAATTTTCTATTACGCATCGGATTGGAACGGAACAAAACGATAATTTTAATTTTCTCTCTTTTTAGGCCTTTTCCAACTTATACTGGCTTGAAATGAAGCCATCATGATATTTTTTAATTTTTTGACTTTTTTGGCTATTTTTTTGGATTTTTCTATTACGCGTTAGGTAGGACCGGAACGAAACGTTAATTTTTATTTTCACTTTTTCTCGGCCTTTTCGAACCTATTATGGCTTGAAATGATGCCATAATGGTATTTTTTTAATTTTTTGAATTTTTTTTCTTTTTCATTTGAGTTTTCTATTACGCGTTGGGTAGGAATGGAACGGTTCGATAATTCTAGTTTTCACTCTTCCTTGGCCTTTTCCAACCTATTTTGGCTTGAAATGAAGCCATAATGGTATTTTTTAATTTTTTAATTTTTTTGCTATGTTTTTGGGATTTTCTATTACGCGTTTGGTAGGAACGGAACGAAACGATAATTTTTATTTTCTCTCTTTCTCAGCCTTTTCCAACCTATTTTGGCTTGAAATGGAGCTGTAAGTCTATTTTTTAATTTTTTCAATTTTTTTGCTATTTTTTTGGAAATTTCTATTACGCGTCGAGTAGGAACGGAACAAAGCAATAATTTTTATTGTCTCTCTTTCTCAATTTTTTAATTTTTTTCAATTTTTAATTTTCTCTCTTTCTCGGCCTTTTCCAACTTATACTGGCTTTAAATGAAGCCATCATGGTATTTTTTAATTTTTTGACTTTTTTGGCTATTTTTTTGGATTTTTCCATTACGTGTTAGGTAGAAACGGAACGAAACGATAATTTTTATTTTCACTTTTTCTCGGCCTTTTCCAACCTATTTTGGCTTGAAATGAAGCCAAAATGGCATTTTTTTAATTTTTTGACTTTTTTGGCTATTTTTTTTTATTTTTCTATTACGCATTATGTAGGAACGGAACGAAACGATAATTTTTATTTTCTCCCTTTCTCGGCCTTTTACAACCTATTTTGGCTCGAAATGAAGCCACAATGGTATTTTCTAATTTTTTGAATTTTTTGGCTTGAAATGGAGCTGTTATTCTATTTTTTAATTTTTTCAATTTTTTTTCTATTTTTTTTGAAAATTTCTATTACGCGTCGGGTAGGAACGGAACAAAACAATAGTTTTTGTTGTCTCTATTTCTCAGCCTTTTCGAACTTATTTTGGCTTGCTATGAAGCCATAAGTCTATTTTTTAATTTTTTGAATTATTTCGCTATTTTTTTGGAATTTTCTATTACGCGTCGGTTAGGAACGGAACAAAACGATAATTTTTATTTTCTCTCTTTCTCATCCTCTTTGAGCCTATTTTGGCGTGAAATGAAACCATAATGAGATTTTTTCTTTTTTTTTTTTTTATTTTTTTTTGGAATTTTCTATTACGCATCGGGTAGGAATGGAACGTAACGATAATATTAATTTTCTCTCTTTCTCGGCCTTTTCGAACTTATTTTGGCTTGAAATGAAGCCATAAGTCTATTTTTAAATTACTATAATTTTTTTGCTATTTTTTTTGGTATTTTCTATTACGCGTCGGGTAGGGACAGAACAAAACGATAATTTTAATTTTCTTTATTTCTCTGCCTTTTCTAACATATTCTCGCTTGAAATGGAGCCATAATGCTATTTTTAATTTTTTGAATTTTTTTACTTTTTCTTTTGAATTTTTTATTACGTGTCGGATAGGAACGGAACGGTTCGATAATTCTAGTTTTCACTCTTCCTTGGCCTTTTCCAACCTATTTTGGCTTGAAATGAAGCCATAATGGTATTTTTTAATTTTTTAATTTTTTGGCTATTTTTTTGAAATTTTCTATTACGCGTTAGGTAGGAACGGAACGAAACGATAATTTTTATTTTCTCCCTTTCTCGGCCTTTTCGGATTTATTCTGGCTTGAAATGAAGCCATTTGTCCATTTTTTAATCTTTATAATTTTTTTGCTATTTTTTTGGAATTTTCTATTACGCGTCGGGTAGGAATGGAACGTAACGATAATTTCTATTTTCTCTCTTTCTTGGCCTTTTCAAACTTATTTTGGCTTGAAACGAAGCCATAAGTCTATTTCTTAATTTTTAGAATTTTTTTGCTATTTTTTTGGAATTTTCTATTACGCGCCGGGTTGGAACGGAACAAAACGATAATTTTAATTTTCTTTCTTTCTCAGCCTTTTCTAACATATTCTGGCTCGAAATGGAGCCATAATGCTATTTTTTAAGTTTTTTAATTTTTTCAATTTTTTTACTTTTTCTTTTGAATTTTCTGTTACGTGTCGGGTAGGAACGGAACGGTACGATAATTCTAGTTTTCACTCATTATTGGCCTTTTCCAACCTATTTCGGCTTGAAATGTAGCCATAATGGTATTTTTTAAATTTTTGAATTTTTTGGCTATTTTTTTGGAATTTTTTCTTTCGCGTTTTGTAGGAACGGAATGAAACGGTAATTTTTATTTTCTCTCTTTCTCGGCCTTTTCGAATTTTTTTTGGCTTGAAATGAAGCCACAATTCTATTTTTTTATTTTTAAAATTTTTTTGTTATTTTTTTGGAATTTTCTATTACGCGTCGGTTAGGAACGGAACAAAACGATAATTTTTATTTTCTCTCTTTCTCAGCCTTTTCCAACCTATTCTGGCTTGAAATGGAGCCATAATGCTATTTTTTAATTTTTTGAATTTTTTTACTATTTTTTTGAAATTTTCCATTTCGAGTCGGGTAGGAACAGAACGGTACGATAATTCTAACTTTCTCACTTTCTTGGCCTTTTCCAACTTATTTTGGCTTAAAATGATGCAATAATGGTCTTTTTTAATTTTTTGAATGTCTTAGCTATTTTTTTGGAATTTTCTTTTAAGCGTCGGGTAGAAACGGAACCGAACGATAATTTTTATTTTCTCTCTTTCTCAGCCTTTTCGAACTTATTTCGGCTTGAAATGAAGCCATAAGTCTATTTTTAAATTACTAGAATTTTTTTGCTATTTTTTTTGGAATTTTTTATTACGTGTCGGGTAGGAACGGAACAAAACGACAATTTTAATTTTCTCTCTTTCTCGGCCTTTTACAACTTATTCTGGCTTGAAATGAAGCCATCATGGTATTTTTTAATTTTTTGACTTTTTTGGCTATTTTTTTTGGATTTTTCCATTACGTATTAGGTAGAAACGGAACGAAACGATAATTTTTATTTTCACTTTTTCTCGGCCTTTTCCAACCTATTTTGGCTTGAAATGAAGCCAAAATGGCATTTTTTTAATTTTTTGACTTTTTTGGCTATTTTTTTGGATTTTTCTATTACGCGTTATGTAGGAACGGAACGAAACGATAATTTTTATTTTCTCCCTTTCTCGGCCTTTTCCAACCTATTTTGGCTCGAAATGAAGCCACAATGGTATTTTCTAATTTTTTGAATTTTTTTGGAATTTTCTATTACGCGTTAGGTAGGAACGGAATGAAACGATAATTTTTAGTTTCTCTCTTTCTCAGCCTTTTCCAACCTATTTTGGCTTGAAATGGAGCTGTAAGTCTATTTTTTAATTTTTTCAATTTTTTTGCTATTTTTTTGGAAATTTCTATTACGCGTCGGGTAGGAACGGAACAAAACAATAATTTTTATTGTCTCTCTTTCTCAGCCTTTTCCAACATATTTTGGCTTGAAATGGAGCTGTAAGTCTATTTTTTAATTTTTTCAATTTTTTTGCTATTTTTTTGGAAATTTCTATTACGCGTCGGGTAGGAACGGAACAAAACAATAATTTTTGTTGTCTCTCTTTCTCAGCCTTTTCGAACTTATTTTGGCTTGCAATGAAGCCATAATTCTATTTTTTAATTTTTTGAATTATTTTGCTATTTTTTTGGAATTTTCTATTACGCGTCGGTTAGGAACGGAACAAAACGATAATTTTTATTTTCTCTCTTTCTCATCCTCATTGAACCTATTTTGGCGTGAAATGAAACCATAATGAGATTTTTTCTTTTTTTTTTTAATTTTTTTGGAATTTTCTATTACGCATCGGGTAGGAATGGAATGTAACGATAATATTTATTTTCTCTCTTTCTCGGCCTTTTCGAACTTATTTTGGCTTGAAATGAAGCCATAAGTCTATTTTTAAATTACTATAATTTTTTTGCAATTTTTTTTGGTATTTTCTATTACGCGTCGGGTAGGGACAGAACAAAACGATAATTTTAATTTTCTTTATTTCTCTGCCTTTTCTAACATATTCTCGCTTGAAATGGAGCCATAATGCTATTTTTAATTTTTTGAATTTTTTTACTTTTTCTTTTGAATTTTTTATTACGTGTCGGATAGGAACGGAACGGTTCGATAATTCTAGTTTTCACTCTTCCTTGGCCTTTTCCAACCTATTTTGGCTTGAAATGAAGCCATAATGGTATTTTTTAATTTTTTAATTTTTTGGCTATTTTTTTGAAATTTTCTATTACGCGTTAGGTAGGAACGGAACGAAACGATAATTTTTATTTTCTCCCTTTCTCGGCCTTTTCGGATTTATTCTGGCTTGAAATGAAGCCATTTGTCCATTTTTTAATCTTTATAATTTTTTTGCTATTTTTTTGGAATTTTCTATTACGCGTCGGGTAGGAATGGAACGTAACGATAATTTCTATTTTCTCTCTTTCTTGGCCTTTTCAAACTTATTTTGGCTTGAAACGAAGCCATAAGTCTATTTCTTAATTTTTAGAATTTTTTTGCTATTTTTTTGGAATTTTCTATTACGCGCCGGGTAGGAACGGAACAAAACGATAATTTTAATTTTCTTTCTTTCTCAGCCTTTTCTAACATATTCTGGCTCGAAATGGAGCCATAATGCTATTTTTTAAGTTTTTTAATTTTTTCAATTTTTTTACTTTTTCTTTTGAATTTTCTGTTACGTGTCGGGTAGGAACGGAACGGTACGATAATTCTAGTTTTCACTCATTATTGGCCTTTTCCAACCTATTTCGGCTTGAAATGTAGCCATAATGGTATTTTTTAAATTTTTGAATTTTTTGGCTATTTTTTTGGAATTTTTTCTTTCGCGTTTTGTAGGAACGGAATGAAACGGTAATTTTTATTTTCTCTCTTTCTCGGCCTTTTCGAATTTTTTTTGGCTTGAAATGAAGCCACAATTCTATTTTTTTATTTTTAAAATTTTTTTGTTATTTTTTTGGAATTTTCTATTACGCGTCGGTTAGGAACGGAACAAAACGATAATTTTTATTTTCTCTCTTTCTCAGCCTTTTCCAATCTATTCTGGCTTGAAATGGAGCCATAATGCTATTTTTTAATTTTTTGAATTTTTTTACTATTTTTTTGAAATTTTCCATTTCGAGTCGGGTAAGAACAGAACGGTACGATAATTCTAACTTTCTCACTTTCTTGGCCTTTTCCAACTTATTTTGGCTTAAAATGATGCAATAATGGTCTTTTTTAATTTTTTGAATGTCTTAGCTATTTTTTTGGAATTTTCTTTTAAGCGTCGGGTAGAAACGGAACCGAACGATAATTTTTATTTTCTCTCTTTCTCAGCCTTTTCGAACTTATTTCGGCTTGAAATGAAGCCATAAGTCTATTTTTAAATTACTATAATTTTTTTGCTATTTTTTTTGGAATTTTCTATTACGCGTCAAGTAGGAACGGAACAAAACGATAATTTTAATTTTCTCTCTTTCTTGGCCTTTTCCAACGTATTCTGGCTTGAAATGGAGCCGTAATACTATTTTTTAATTCTTTGAATTTTTTACTATTCTTTTGGAATTTTCTATTACGCGTCGGGTAGGAACGGAACAGTACGATAATTCTAATTTTCTCACTTTCTTGGCCTTTTCCAACCTATTTTGGCTTAAAATGATGCCATAATGGTCTTGTATAATTTTTTGAATGTTTTTGCTATTTTTTTGGAATTTTCTTTTACGCGTTGGGTAAAAACGGAGCCGAACGATAATTTTTATTTTCCCTCTTTCTAGGCCTTTTCGAACTTATTTTGGCTTGAAATGAAGCCATAAGTCTATTTTTAAATTATTAGAATTTTTTTCCTATTTTTTTTGGTATTTTCTATTACGCGTCGGATAGGAATGGATTCAAACGATAATTTTAATTTTCTCTCTTTCTCGGCCTTTTCCAACGTATTCTGGCTTGAAATGGAGAAATAATGCTATTTTTTAATTTTTTGAATTTTTTTACTATTCTTTTGGAATTTTTTATTACGCTTTGGGTAGGAACGGAACGGTACGATAATTCTGATTTTCTCACTTTCTTGGCCTTTTCCAACCTATTTTGGCTTAAAATGATGCTATAATGGTCTTGTTTAATTTTTTGAATGTTTTTGCTATTTTTTAGGAATTTTCTTTTACGCGTTGGGTAGAAACGGAGCCGAACGATAAATTTTATTTTTCCTCTTTCTCAGCCTTTTCCAACTTATTTTGGCTTGAAATGTAGCCATAATGGTATTTTTTAATTTTTTGGCTATTTTTTGGGAATTTTCTATTGCGCGTTACGTAGGAACGGAACGAAACGAAGTCATAAACGAAGTCATAATGGTATTTTTTAATTTTTTAAAATTTTTGGAATTTTCTTTTAGGGGTCGGGTAGGAACGAAACGGAACGATAATTTCGATTTTCTCCCTTTTTCGGCCTTTTACAACCTATTTTGGCTTGAAATGAAGCCATAATGGTATTTTTTTAATTTTTTCAATTTTTCCTATTTTTTTGGAATTTTCTATTACGCGTTAAGTAGGAACGGAACGAAACGATAATTTTAATTTTCTCTCTTTCTCGTCCTTCTCCAACCTATTTTGGTTTGAAATGAAGCCATAATTGTATATTTCAATTTTTTTAATTTTTTGGCTATTTTTTTGGAATTTTCTATTAGGCGTCGAGCAAGAACGAAACGGAATGATAATTTCAATTTTCTCCCTATCTCGGCAGTTTCCAACCTATTTTCGCTTGAAATGCAGCCATAAGTCTATTTTTGAATTTCTTCAATTTTTTTGCTATTTTTTTGGAATTTTCTATTATGCGTCGAGTGGGAACGGGACAAAACAATAATTTTTGTTTTCTCTCCTTCTCCATTTTTTCGAACTTATTTTGGCTTGAAATGAAGCCATAAGTCTATTTTTTAATTTTTAGAATTTTTTTGCTTTTTTTTTGGAATTTTCTATTACGCTTCGGGTAGGAACGGAACAAAACAATAATTTTAATTTTCTCTCTTTCTCGGCCTTTTCCAACATATTCTGGCTTGAAATGGAGCCATAATGCTATTTTTTAATTTTTTGAATTTTTTTACTATTCTTTTGGAATTTTCTATTACGCGTCGGGTAGAAACGGAACGGTACGATAATTCTAATTTTCTCACTTTCTTGGCCTTTTTCAACCTATTTTGGCTTAAAATGATGCGATAATGGTCTTTTTTTAATTTTTTGAATGTTTTAGCTATTTTTTTGGAATTTTCTTTTTAGCGTCAGGTAGAAACGGAGCGGAACGGTAATTTTTATTTTCTCTCTTTCTCGGTCTTTTCGAACTTATTTTGGCTTGAAATGAAGCCATAAGTCTATTTTTAAATTATTAGAATTTTTTTACTATTTTTTTTGGAATTTTCTATTACGTGTCAGGTAGGAACGGAACAAAACGATAATTTTAATTTTCTCTCATTCTTGGCCTTTTCTAACGTATTCTGGCTTGAAATGGCGCCGTAATGCTATTTTTTAATTTTTTGAATTTTTTTACGATTCTTTTGGAATTTTCTATTACGCGTCGGGTAGGAACGGAACGGTACGATAATTCTAATTTTCTCACTTTCTTGGCCTTTTCCAACCTATTTTGGCTTAAAATGATGCAATAATGGTCTTTTTTAATTTTTTTTTGAATGTTTTAGCTATTTTTTTGGAATTTTCTTTTAAGCGTCTAGTAAAAACGGAGCAGAACGGTAATTTTTATTTTCTCCCTTTCTCGGTCTTTTCGAACTTATTTTGGCTTGAAATGAAGCCATAGGTCTATTTTTAAATTATTAGAATTTTTTTACTATTTTTTTTGGAATTTTCTATTACGCGTCGGGTAGGAACGGAACAAAACGATAATTTTAATTTTCTCTCTTTCTTGGCCTTTTCCAACGTTTTCTGGCTTGAAATGGAGCCGTAATGCTATTTTTTAATTTATTGAATTTTTTTACTATTCTTTTGGAATTTTCTATTACGCGTCGGGTAGGAACGGAACGGTACGATCATTCTAATTTTCTCACTTTCTTGGCCTTTTCCAACCAATTTTAGCTTAAAATGACGCCATAATAATTTTTTTTAATTTTTTTGAATGTTTTAGCTATTTTTTTGGAATTTTCTTTTAGCGTCGGGTAGAAACGGAACCGAACGATAATTTTTATTTTCACTCTTTCTCGGCCTTTTCGAACTTATTTTGGCTTGATATGAAGCTATAAGTCTATTTTTAAATTATTAGAATTTTTTTACTATTTTTTTTTAAATTTTCTATTACGCGTCGGGTAGGAACGGAACAAAACGATAATTTTAGTTTTCTCTCTTTCTTGGCCTTTTCCAACGTATTCTGGCTTGAAATGGAGCCGTAATGCTATTTTTTAATTTTTTGAATTTTTTTACTATTCTTTTGGAATTTTCTATTACGCGTCGGGTAGGAACGGAACGGTACGATAATTCTAATTTTCTCACTTTCTTGGCCTTTTCCAACCAATTTTGGCTTAAAATGACGCCATAATAATTTTTTTAATTTTTTTGAATGTTTTAGCTATTTTTTTGGAATTTTCTTTTAAGCGGCGGGTAGAAACGGAACCGAACGATAATTTTTATTTTCACTCTTTCTCGGCCTTTTCGAACTTATTTTGGCTTGAAATGAAGCCATAAGTCTATTTTTAAATTATTAGAATTTTTTTACTATTTTTTTTGGAATTTTCTTTTACGCGTCGGGTAGGAACGGAACAAAACGATAATTTTAATTTTCTCTCTTTCTTGGCCTTTTCCAACGTATTCGGGCTTGAAATGGAGCCGTAATGCTTTTTTTTTAATTTTTTGAATTTTTTTACTATTCTTTTGGAATTTTCTATTACACGTCGGGTAGGAACGGAACAGTACGATAATTCTAATTTTCTCGCTTTCTTGGCCTTTTCCATCCTATTTTGGCTTAAAATGATGCCGTAATGGTCTTGTATAATTTTTTTAATGTATTTGCTATTTTTTTGGAATTTTCTTTTACGCGTTGGGTAGAAACGGAGCCGAACGGTAATTTTTATTTTCCCTCTTTCTCGGCCTTTTCGAACTTATTTTGGCTTGAAATGAAGCCATAAGTCTATTTTTAAATTATTAGAATTTTTTTACTATTTTTTTTGGAATTTTCTATTACGATTCGGGTAGGAACGTAACGGTACGAGAATTCTAATTTTCTCACTTTCTTGGCCTTTTCCAACCTATTTTGGCTTAAAATGATGCAATAATGGTCTTTTTTTAATTTTTTTTTGAATGTTTTAGCTATTTTTTTGGAATTTTCTTTTAAGCGTCAGGTAGAAACGGAGCCGAACGGTAATTTTTATTTTCTCCCTTTCTCGGTCTTTTCGAACTTATTTTGGCTTGAAATGAAGCCATAGGTCTATTTTTAAATTATTAGAATTTTTTACTATTTTTTTTTGAATTTTCTATTTCGCGTTGGGTAGGAACGGAACAAAACGATAATTTTAATTTTCTCCCTTTCTTGGCCTTTTCCAACGTATTCTGGCTTGAAATGGAGCCGTAATGCTATTTTTTAATTTTTTGAATTTTTTTACTATTCTTTTGGAATTTTCTATTACGCGTCGGGTAGGAACGGAACGGTACGATCATTCTAATTTTCTCACTTTCTTGGCCTTTTCCAACCAATTTTGGCTTCAAATGACGCCATAATAATTTTTTTTAATTTTTTTGAATGTTTTAGCTATTTTTTTGGAATTTTCTTTTAATCGTCGGGTAGAAACGGAACCGAACGATAATTTTTATTTCCACGCTTTCTCGGCCTTTTCGAACTTATTTTGGCTTGAAATGAAGCCATAAGTCTATTTTTAAATTATTAGAATTTTTTTACTATTTTTTTTGGAATTTTCTTTTACGCGTCGCGTAGGAACGAAACGGAACGAGAATTTCAATTTTCTCCCTTTTTCAGCCTTTTACAACATATTTTGGCTTGAAATGAAGCCATAATGGTATTTTTTTAATTTTTTCAATTTTTCCTATTTTTTTGGAATTTTCTATTACGCGTTAGGTAGGAACGGAACGAAACGATAATTTTTATTTTCTCTCTTTCTCGTCCTTCTCTAACCTATATTGGTTTGAAATGAAGCCATAATTGTATTTTTCAATTTTTTTAATTTTTGGCTATTTTTTTGGAATTTTCTATTAGGCGTCGAGCAAGAACGAAACGGAATGATAATTTCAATTTTCTCCCTATCTCGGCCGTTTCCAAACTATTTTTGCTTGAAATGGAGCCATAGGTCTATTTTTTAATTTCTTCAATTTTTTTGCTATTTTTTTGGAATTTTGTATTACGCGTCGAGTAGGAACGGGACAAAACAATAATTTTTGTTTTCTCTCCTTCTCCACTTTTTCGAACTTATTTTGGCTTGAAATGAAGCCATAAGTCTATTTTTTAATTTTTAGAATTTTTTTGCTTTTTTTTTGGAATTTTCTATTACGCTTCGGGTAGGAACGGAACAAAACGATAATTTTAATTTTCTCTCTTTCTCGGCCTTTTCCAACGTATTCTGGCTTGAAATGGAGCCATAATGCTATTTTTTAGTTTTTTGAAATTTTTTACTGTTCTTTTGGGATTTTCTATTAGGCGTCGGGTAGGAACGGAACGGTACGATAATTCTAATTTTCTCACTTTCTTGGCCTTTTCCAACCTATTTTGGCTTAAAATGATGCAATAATGGTCTTTTTTAATTTTTTTTGAATGTCTTAGCTATTTTTTTGGAATTTTCTTTTAAGCGTCGGGTAGAAACGGAGCCGAACGGCAGTTTTTCTTTTCTCTCGTTCTCGTTCTTTTCGAACTTATTTTGGCTTGAAATGAAGCCATAAGTCTATTTTTAAATTATTAGAATTTTTTTACTATTTTTTTTGAAATTTTCTATTACGCGTCGGGTAGGAACGGAACAAAACGATAATTTTAATTTTCTCTCTTTCTTGGCCTTTTCCAACGTATTCGGGCTTGAAATGGAGCCGTAATGCTTTTTTTTTAATTTTTTGAATTTTTTTACTATTCTTTTGGAATTTTCTATTACACGTCGGGTAGGAACGGAACAGTACGATAATTCTAATTTTCTCGCTTTCTTGGCCTTTTCCATCCTATTTTGGCTTAAAATGATGCCGTAATGGTCTTGTATAATTTTTTTAATGTATTTGCTATTTTTTTGGAATTTTCTTTTACGCGTTGGGTAGAAACGGAGCCGAACGGTAATTTTTATTTTCCCTCTTTCTCGGCCTTTTCGAACTTATTTTGGCTTGAAATGAAGCCATAAGTCTATTTTTAAATTATTAGAATTTTTTTACTATTTTTTTTGGAATTTTCTATTACGATTCGGGTAGGAACGTAACGGTACGAGAATTCTAATTTTCTCACTTTCTTGGCCTTTTCCAACCTATTTTGGCTTAAAATGATGCAATAATGGTCTTTTTTTAATTTTTTTTTGAATGTTTTAGCTATTTTTTTGGAATTCTCTTTTAAGCGTCAGGTAGAAACGGAGCCGAACGGTAATTTTTATTTTCTCCCTTTCTCGGTCTTTTCGAACTTATTTTGGCTTGAAATGAAGCCATAGGTCTATTTTTAAATTATTAGAATTTTTTACTATTTTTTTTTTAATTTTCTATTTCGCGTTGGGTAGGAACGGAACAAAACGATAATTTTAATTTTCTCCCTTTCTTGGCCTTTTCCAACGTATTCTGGCTTGAAATGGAGCCGTAATGCTATTTTTTAATTTTTTGAATTTTTTTACTATTCTTTTGGAATTTTCTATTACGCGTCGGGTAGGAACGGAACGGTACGATCATTCTAATTTTCTCACTTTCTTGGCCTTTTCCAACCAATTTTGGCTTCAAATGACGCCATAATAATTTTTTTTAATTTTTTTGAATGTTTTAGCTATTTTTTTGGAATTTTCTTTTAATCGTCGGGTAGAAACGGAACCGAACGATAATTTTTATTTCCACGCTTTCTCGGCCTTTTCGAACTTATTTTGGCTTGAAATGAAGCCATAAGTCTATTTTTAAATTATTAGAATTTTTTAACTATTTTTTTTGGAATTTTCTTTTACGCGTCGCGTAGGAACGAAACGGAACGAGAATTTCAATTTTCTCCCTTTTTCAGCCTTTTACAACCTATTTTGGCTTGAAATGAAGCCATAATGGTATTTTTTTAATTTTTTCAATTTTTCCTATTTTTTTGGAATTTTCTATTACGCGTTAGGTAGGAACGGAACGAAACGATAATTTTTATTTTCTCTCTTTCTCGTCCTTCTCTAACCTATATTGGTTTGAAATGAAGCCATAATTGTATTTTTCAATTTTTTTAATTTTTGGCTATTTTTTTGGAATTTTCTATTAGGCGTCGAGCAAGAACGAAACGGAATGATAATTTCAATTTTCTCCCTATCTCGGCCGTTTCCAAACTATTTTTGCTTGAAATGGAGCCATAGGTCTATTTTTTAATTTCTTCAATTTTTTTGCTATTTTTTTGGAATTTTGTATTACGCGTCGAGTAGGAACGGGACAAAACAATAATTTTTGTTTTCTCTCCTTCTCCACTTTTTCGAACTTATTTTGGCTTGAAATGAAGCCATAAGTCTATTTTTTAATTTTTAGAATTTTTTTGCTTTTTTTTTGGAATTTTCTATTACGCTTCGGGTAGGAACGGAACAAAACGATAATTTTAATTTTCTCTCTTTCTCGGCCTTTTCCAACGTATTCTGGCTTGAAATGGAGCCATAATGCTATTTTTTAGTTTTTTGAAATTTTTTACTGTTCTTTTGGGATTTTCTATTAGGCGTCGGGTAGGAACGGAACGGTACGATAATTCTAATTTTCTCACTTTCTTGGCCTTTTCCAACCTATTTTGGCTTAAAATGATGCAATAATGGTCTTTTTTAATTTTTTTTGAATGTCTTAGCTATTTTTTTGGAATTTTCTTTTAAGCGTCGGGTAGAAACGGAGCCGAACGGCAGTTTTTCTTTTCTCTCGTTCTCGTTCTTTTCGAACTTATTTTGGCTTGAAATGAAGCCATAAGTCTATTTTTAAATTATTAGAATTTTTTTAGTATTTTTTTTGAAATTTTCTATTACGCGTCGGGCAGGAACGGAACAAAACGATAATTTTAATTTTCTCTCTTTCTTGGCCTTTTCCAACGTATTCTGGCTTGAAATGGAGCCGTAATACTATTTTTTAATTTTTTGAATTTTTTTACTATTCTTTTGGAATTTTCTATTACTCGTCGGGTAGGAACGGAACGGTACGATAATTCTAATTTTCTCACTTTCTTGGCCTTTTCCGACCAATTTTGGCTTAAAATGACGCCATAATAATTTTTTTTAATTTTTTTGAATGTTTTAGCTATTTTTTTGGAATTTTCTTTTAAACGTCGGGTAGAAACGGAACCGATCGGTAATTTTTATTTTCTCTCTTTCTCGGCCTTTTCGAACTTATTTTGGCTTGAAATGAAGCCATAAGTCTATTTTTAACTTATTAGAATTTTTTTACTATTTTTTTTGGTATTTTTTTATTACGCGTCGGGTAGGAACGGAACAAAACGATAATTTTTGTTTTCTCTCCTTCTCCGCTTTTTCGAACTTATTTTGGCTTGAAATGAAGCCATAAGTCTATTTTTTAATTTTTAGAATTTTTTTGTTTTTTTTTTTGGAATTTTCTATTACGCTTCGGGTAGAAACGGAACAAAACGATAATTTTAACTTTCTCTCTCTCTCGGCCTTTTCCAACGTATTCTGGCTTGAAATGGAGCCATAATGCTATTTTTTAATTTTTTGAATTTTTTTACTGTTCTTTTGGAATTTTCTATTACGCGTCGGGTAGGAATGGAATGGTACGATAATTCTAATTTTCTCACTTTCTTGGCCTTTTCCAACCTATTTTGGCTTAAAATGAAGCTATAATGGTCTTGTATAATTTTTTGAATGTTTTTGCTATTTTTTTAGAATTTTCTTTTACGCGTTGGGAAGAAACGGAGCCGAACGCTAATTTTTATTTTCCCTCTTTCTCGGCCTTTTCGAACTTATTTTGGCTTGAAATGAAGCCATAAGTCTATTTTTAAATTATTAGAATTATTTTACTATTTTTTTTGGAATTTTCTATTACGATTCGGGTAGGAACGGAACGGTACAAGAATTCTAATTTTCTCACTTTCTTGGCCTTTTCCAACCTATTTTGGCTTAAAATGATGCAATAATGGTCTTTTTTAATTTTTTTTGAATGTTTTAGCTATTTTTTTGGAATTTTCTTTTAAGCGTCAGGTAGAAACGGAGCCGAACGGTAATTTTTATTTTCTCTCTTTTTCGGTCTTTTCGAACTTATTTTGGCTTGAAATGAAGCCATAAGTCTATTTTTCAATTATTAGAATTTTTTTACTATTTTTTTTGGAATTTTCTATTACGCGTCGGGTAGGAACGGAACAAAATGATAATTTTAATTTTCTCTCTTTCATGGCCTTTTCCAACGTATTCTGGCTTGAAATGGAGCAGTAATGCTATTTTTTAATTTTTTGAATTTTTTTACTATTCTTTTGGAATTTTCTATTACGCGTCGGGTAGGAACGGAACGGTACGATAATTCTAATTTTCTAACTTTCTTGGCCTTTTCCAACCTATTTTGGCTTAAAATGACGCCGTAATAATTTTTTTTAATTTTTTTGATTGTTTTAGCTATTTTTTTGGAATTTTCTTTTAAGCGTCGGGTAGAAACGGAACCGAGCGGTAATTTTTGTTTTCTCTCTTTCTCGGCCTTTTCGAACTTATTTTGGCTTGAAATGAAGCCATAAGTCTATTTTTAAATTATTAGAATTTTTTTACAATTTTTTTTGGAATTTTCTATTACGATTCGGGTAGGAACGGAACGGTACGAGAATTCTAATTTTCTCACTTTCTTGGCCTTTTCCAACCTATTTTGGCTTAAAATGATGCAATAATGGTCTTTTTAATTTTTTTTGAATGTCTTAGCTATTTTTTTGGAATTTTCTTTTAAGCGTCGGGTAGAAACGGAGCCGAACGGCAATTTTTCTTTTCTCTCGTTCTCGTTCTTTTCGAACTTATTTTGGCTTGAAATGAAGCCATAAGTCTATTTTTAAATTATTAGAATTTTTTTACTATTTTTTTTTGAATTCTCTATTACGCTTCGGGTAGGAACGGAACAAAACGATAATTTTAATTTTCTCTCTTTCTTGGCCTTTTCCAACGTATTCTGGCTTGAAATGGAGCCGTAAGGCTATTTTTTAATTTTTTGAATTTTTTTACTATTCTTTTGGAATTTTCTATTACGCGTAGGGTAGGAACGGAACGGTACGATAATTCTAATTTTCTCACTTTCTTGACCTTTTCCAACCAATTTTGGCTTAAAATGACGCCATAATAATTTTTTTAATTTTTTTGAATGTTTTAGCTATTTTTATGGAATTTTCTTTTAAGCGTCGAGTAGAAACGGAACCGAACGATAATTTTTATTTTCACTCTTTCTCGGCCTTTTCGAACTTATTTTGGCTTGAAATGAAGCCATAAGTCTATTTTTAAATTATTAGAATTTTTTTACTATTTTTTTTGGAATTTTCTTTTACGCGTCGGGTAGGAACGGAACAAAACGATAATTTTAATTTTCTCTCTTTCTTGGCCTTTTCCAACGTATTCTGGCTTGAAATGGAGCCGTAATGCTTTTTTTTAATTTTTTGAATTTTTTTACTATTCTTTTGGAATTTTCTATTACGCGTCGGGTAGGAACGGAACGGTACGATAATTCTAATTTTCTCACTTTCTTGGCCTTTTCCAACCTATTTTAGCTTAAAATGATGCAATAGTGGTCTTTTTTTATTCTTTTTTTGAATGTTTTAGCTATTTTTTTGGAATTTTCTTTTAAGCGTCAGGTAGAAACGGAGCCGAACGGTAATTTTTATTTTATCTCTTTCTCAGTCTTTTCGAACTTATTTTTGCTTGAAATGAAGCCATATGTCTATTTTTAAATTATTAGAATTTTTTTACTATTTTTTTTGGAATTTTCTATTACGCGTCGGGTAGGAACGGAACAAAACGATAATTTTAATTTTTTCTCTTTATTGGCCTTTTCCAACGTATTCTGGCTTGAAATGGAGCCGTAATGCTTTTTTTTAATTTTTTGAATTTTTTTACTATTCTTTTGGAATTTTCTATTACACGTCGGGTAGGAACGGAACAGTACGATAATTCTAATTTTCTCGCTTTCTTGGCCTTTTCCATCCTATTTTGGCTTAAAATGATGCCGTAATGGTCTTGTATAATTTTTTTAATGTATTTGCTATTTTTTTGGAATTTTCTTTTACGCGTTGGGTAGAAACGGAGCCGAACGGTAATTTTTATTTTCCCCCTTTCTCGGCCTTTTCGAACTTATTTTGGCTTGAAACGAAGCCATAAGTCTATTTTTAAATTATTAGAATTTTTTTACTATTTTTTTTTGAATTTTCTATTACGATTCGGGTAGGAACGTAACGGTACGAGAATTCTAATTTTCTCACTTTCTTGGCCTTTTCCAACCTATTTTGGCTTAAAATGATGCAATAATGGTCTTTTTTTAATTTTTTTTTGAATGTTTTAGCTATTTTTTTGGAATTTTCTTTTAAGCGTCAGGTAGAAACGGAGCCGAACGGTAATTTTTATTTTCTCTCTTTCTCGGTCTTTTCGAACTTATTTTGGCTTGAAATGAAGCCATATGTCTATTTTTAAATTATTAGAATTTTTTTACTATGTTTTTTGGAATTTTCTATTACGCGTCGGGTAGGAACGGAACAAAACGATAATTTTAATTTTCTCTCTTTCTTGGCCTTTTCCAACGTATTCTGGCTTGAAATGGAGCCGTAATGCTATTTTTTAATTTTTTGAATTTTTTTACTATTCTTTTGGAATTTTTCTATTACGCGTCGGGTAGGAACGGAACGGTACGATATTTCTAATTTTCTCACTTTCTTGGCCTTTTCCAACCTATTTTGGCTTAAAATAATGCCATAATGGTCTTGTTTAATTTTTTGAATGATTTTGCTATTTTTTAGGAATTTTCTTTTACGCATTGGGTAGAAACGGAGCCGAACGATAATTTTTATTTTTCCTCTTTTTCAGCCTTTTCCAACTTATTTTGGCTTGAAATGAAGCCATAATGTTATTTTTTAATTTTTTGGCTATTTTTTGGGAATTTGTTATTGCGCGTTACGTAGGAACGGAACGAAACGATAATTTCTATTTTCTCTCTTTCTCGGCCTTTTCCAACCTATTTTGGCTTGAAATGAAGCCATAATGGTATTTTTTAATTTTTTAAAATTTTTGGAATTTTCTTTTAGGCGTCGCGTAGTAACGAAACGGAACGATAATTTCAATTTTCTCCCTTTTTCGGCCTTTTACAACCTATTTTGGCTTGAAATGAAGCCATAATGGTATTTTTTTTTAATTTTTTCAATTTTTCCTATTTTTTTGGAATTTTATATTACGCGTTAGGTAGGAACGAAACGAAACGATAATTTTTATTTTCTCTCTTTCTCGTCCTTCTCTAACCTATATTGGTTTGAAATGAAGCCATAATTGTATTTTTCAATTTTTTTAATTTTTGGCTATTTTTTTGGAATTTTCTATTAGGCGTCGAGCAAGAACGAAACGGAATGATAATTTCAATTTTCTCCCTCTCTCGGCCGTTTCCAACCTATTTTCTCTTGAAATGGAGCCATAGGTCTATTTTTTAATTTCTTCAATTTTTATGCTATTTTTTTAGAATTTTTTATTACGCGTCGAGTAGGAACGGGACAAAACAATAATTTTTGTTTTCTCTCCTTCTCCGCTTTTTCGAACTTATTTTGGCTTGAAATGAAGCCATAAGTCTATTTTTTAATTTTTAGAATTTTTTTGCTTTTTTTTTGGAATTTTCTATTACGCTTCGGGTAGGAACGGAACAAAACGATAATTTTAATTTTCTCTATTTCTCGGCCTTTTCCAACGTATTCTGGCTTGAAATGGAGCCATAATGCTATTTTTTAGTTTTTTGAGTTTTTTTACTGTTCTTTTGGAATTTTCTATTACGCGTCGGGTAGGAACGGAACGGTACGATAATTCTAATTTTCTCACTTTCTTGGCCTTTTCCAACATATTTTGGCTTAAAATGATGCTATAATGGTCTTGTATAATTTTTTGAATGTTTTTGCCATTTTTTTAGAATTTTCTTTTACGCGTTGGGTAGAAACGGAGCCGAACGATAATTTTTATTTTCCCCCTTTCTCAGCCTTTTCGAACTTATTTTGGCTTGAAATGAAGCCATAAGTCTATTTTTAAATTATTAGAATTTTTTTACTATTTTTTTTGGAATTTTCTATTACGATTCGGGTAGGAACGGAACGGTACAAGAATTCTAATTTTCTCACTTTCTTGGCCTTTTCCAACCTATTTTGGCTTAAAATGATGCAATAATGGTCTTTTTTAATTTTTTTTGAATGTTTTAGCTATTTTTTCGGAATTTTCTTTTAAGCGTTGGGTAGAAACGGAGCCGAACGGCAATTTTTCTTTTCTCTCTTTCTCGGTCTTTTCGAACTTATTTTGGCTTGAAATGAAGCCATAAGTCTATTTTTAAATTATTAGAATTTTTTTACTATTTTTTTTGGAATTCTCTATTACGCTTCGGGTAGGAACGGAACAAAACGATAATTTTAATTTTCTCTCTTTCTTGGCCTTTTCCAACGTATTCTGGCTTGAAATGGAGCCGTAAGGCTATTTTTTAATTTTTTGAATTTTTTTACTATTCTTTTGGAATTTTCTATTACGCGTAGGGTAGGAACGGAACGGTACGATAATTCTAATTTTCTCACTTTCTTGACCTTTTCCAACCAATTTTGGCTTAAAATGACGCCATAATAATTTTTTTAATTTTTTTGAATGTTTTAGCTATTTTTATGGAATTTTCTTTTAAGCGTCGAGTAGAAACGGAACCGAACGATAATTTTTATTTTCACTCTTTCTCGGCCTTTTCGAACTTATTTTGGCTTGAAATGAAGCCATAAGTCTATTTTTAAATTATTAGAATTTTTTTACTATTTTTTTTGGAATTTTCTTTTACGCGTCGGGTAGGAACGGAACAAAACGATAATTTTAATTTTCTCTCTTTCTTGGCCTTTTCCAACGTATTCTGGCTTGAAATGGAGCCGTAATGCTTTTTTTTAATTTTTTGAATTTTTTTACTATTCTTTTGGAATTTTCTATTACGCGTCGGGTAGGAACGGAACGGTACGATAATTCTAATTTTCTCACTTTCTTGGCCTTTTCCAACCTATTTTAGCTTAAAATGATGCAATAGTGGTCTTTTTTTATTCTTTTTTTGAATGTTTTAGCTATTTTTTTGGAATTTTCTTTTAAGCGTCAGGTAGAAACGGAGCCGAACGGTAATTTTTATTTTATCTCTTTCTCAGTCTTTTCGAACTTATTTTTGCTTGAAATGAAGCCATATGTCTATTTTTAAATTATTAGAATTTTTTTACTATTTTTTTTGGAATTTTCTATTACGCGTCGGGTAGGAACGGAACAAAACGATAATTTTAATTTTTTCTCTTTATTGGCCTTTTCCAACGTATTCTGGCTTGAAATGGAGCCGTAATGCTTTTTTTTAATTTTTTGAATTTTTTTACTATTCTTTTGGAATTTTCTATTACACGTCGGGTAGGAACGGAACAGTACGATAATTCTAATTTTCTCGCTTTCTTGGCCTTTTCCATCCTATTTTGGCTTAAAATGATGCCGTAATGGTCTTGTATAATTTTTTTAATGTATTTGCTATTTTTTTGGAATTTTCTTTTACGCGTTGGGTAGAAACGGAGCCGAACGGTAATTTTTATTTTCCCCCTTTCTCGGCCTTTTCGAACTTATTTTGGCTTGAAACGAAGCCATAAGTCTATTTTTAAATTATTAGAATTTTTTTACTATTTTTTTTTGAATTTTCTATTACGATTCGGGTAGGAACGTAACGGTACGAGAATTCTAATTTTCTCACTTTCTTGGCCTTTTCCAACCTATTTTGGCTTAAAATGATGCAATAATGGTCTTTTTTTAATTTTTTTTTGAATGTTTTAGCTATTTTTTTGGAATTTTCTTTTAAGCGTCAGGTAGAAACGGAGCCGAACGGTAATTTTTATTTTCTCTCTTTCTCGGTCTTTTCGAACTTATTTTGGCTTGAAATGAAGCCATATGTCTATTTTTAAATTATTAGAATTTTTTTACTATGTTTTTTGGAATTTTCTATTACGCGTCGGGTAGGAACGGAACAAAACGATAATTTTAATTTTCTCTCTTTCTTGGCCTTTTCCAACGTATTCTGGCTTGAAATGGAGCCGTAATGCTATTTTTTAATTTTTTGAATTTTTTTACTATTCTTTTGGAATTTTTCTATTACGCGTCGGGTAGGAACGGAACGGTACGATATTTCTAATTTTCTCACTTTCTTGGCCTTTTCCAACCTATTTTGGCTTAAAATAATGCCATAATGGTCTTGTTTAATTTTTTGAATGATTTTGCTATTTTTTAGGAATTTTCTTTTACGCATTGGGTAGAAACGGAGCCGAACGATAATTTTTATTTTTCCTCTTTTTCAGCCTTTTCCAACTTATTTTGGCTTGAAATGAAGCCATAATGTTATTTTTTAATTTTTTGGCTATTTTTTGGGAATTTGTTATTGCGCGTTACGTAGGAACGGAACGAAACGATAATTTCTATTTTCTCTCTTTCTCGGCCTTTTCCAACCTATTTTGGCTTGAAATGAAGCCATAATGGTATTTTTTAATTTTTTAAAATTTTTGGAATTTTCTTTTAGGCGTCGCGTAGTAACGAAACGGAACGATAATTTCAATTTTCTCCCTTTTTCGGCCTTTTACAACCTATTTTGGCTTGAAATGAAGCCATAATGGTATTTTTTTTTAATTTTTTCAATTTTTCCTATTTTTTTGGAATTTTATATTACGCGTTAGGTAGGAACGAAACGAAACGATAATTTTTATTTTCTCTCTTTCTCGTCCTTCTCTAACCTATATTGGTTTGAAATGAAGCCATAATTGTATTTTTCAATTTTTTTAATTTTTGGCTATTTTTTTGGAATTTTCTATTAGGCGTCGAGCAAGAACGAAACGGAATGATAATTTCAATTTTCTCCCTCTCTCGGCCGTTTCCAACCTATTTTCTCTTGAAATGGAGCCATAGGTCTATTTTTTAATTTCTTCAATTTTTATGCTATTTTTTTAGAATTTTTTATTACGCGTCGAGTAGGAACGGGACAAAACAATAATTTTTGTTTTCTCTCCTTCTCCGCTTTTTCGAACTTATTTTGGCTTGAAATGAAGCCATAAGTCTATTTTTTAATTTTTAGAATTTTTTTGCTTTTTTTTTGGAATTTTCTATTACGCTTCGGGTAGGAACGGAACAAAACGATAATTTTAATTTTCTCTATTTCTCGGCCTTTTCCAACGTATTCTGGCTTGAAATGGAGCCATAATGCTATTTTTTAGTTTTTTGAGTTTTTTTACTGTTCTTTTGGAATTTTCTATTACGCGTCGGGTAGGAACGGAACGGTACGATAATTCTAATTTTCTCACTTTCTTGGCCTTTTCCAACATATTTTGGCTTAAAATGATGCTATAATGGTCTTGTATAATTTTTTGAATGTTTTTGCCATTTTTTTAGAATTTTCTTTTACGCGTTGGGTAGAAACGGAGCCGAACGATAATTTTTATTTTCCCTCTTTCTCAGCCTTTTCGAACTTATTTTGGCTTGAAATGAAGCCATAAGTCTATTTTTAAATTATTAGAATTTTTTTACTATTTTTTTTGGAATTTTCTATTACGATTCGGGTAGGAACGGAACGGTACAAGAATTCTAATTTTCTCACTTTCTTGGCCTTTTCCAACCTATTTTGGCTTAAAATGATGCAATAATGGTCTTTTTTAATTTTTTTTGAATGTTTTAGCTATTTTTTCGGAATTTTCTTTTAAGCGTTGGGTAGAAACGGAGCCGAACGGCAATTTTTCTTTTCTCTCTTTCTCGGTCTTTTCGAACTTATTTTGGCTTGAAATGAAGCCATAAGTCTATTTTTAAATTATTAGAATTTTTTTAGTATTTTTTTTTGGAATTTTCTATTACGCGTCGGGTAGGAACGGAACAAAACGATAATTTTAATTTTCTCTCTTTCTTGGCCTTTTCCAACGTATTCTGGCTTGAAATGGAGCCGTAATGCTATTTTTTAATTTTTTGAATTTTTTTACTATTCTTTTGGAATTTTCTATTACGCGTCGGGTAGGAACGGAACGGTACGATAATTCTAATTTTCTCACTTTCTTGGCCTTTTCCAACCAATTTTGGCTTAAAATGACGCCATAATAATTTTTTTTAATTTTTTTGAATGTTTTAGCTATTTTTTTGGAATTTTCTTTTAAGCGTCAGGCAGAAACGGAACCGATCGGTAATTTTTATTTTCTCTCTTTCTCGGCCTTTTCGAACTTATTTTGGCTTGAAATGAAGCCATAAGTCTATTTTTAACTTATTAGAATTTTTTTACTATTTTTTTTGGTATTTTTTATTGCGCGTCGGGTAGGAACGGAACAAAACGATAATTTTTGTTTTCTCTCCTTCTCCGCTTTTTCGAACTTATTTTGGCTTGAAATGAAGCCATAAGTCTATTTTTTAATTTTTAGAATTTTTTTGCTTTTTTTTTGGAATTTTCTATTACGCTTCGGGTAGGAACGGAACAAAACGGTAAATTTAATTTTCTCTCTTTCTCAGCCTTTTCCAACGTATTCTGGCTTGAAATGGAGCCATAATGCTATTTTTTAATTTTTTGAATTTTTTTACTGTTCTTTTGGAATTTTCTATTACTCGTCGGGTAGGAAAGGAATGGTACGATAATTCTAATTTTCTCACTTTCTTGGCCTTTTCCAACCTATTTTGGCTTAAAATGATGCTATAATGATCTTGTATAATTTTTTGAATGTTTTTGCTATTTTTTTAGAATTTTCTTTTACGCGTTGGGTAGAAACGGAGCCGAACGCTAATTTTTATTTTCCCTCTTTCTCGGCCTTTTCGAACTTATTTTGGCTTGAAATGAAGCCATAAGTCTATTTTTATATTATTAGAATTTTTTTACTATTTTTTTTGGAATTTTCTATTACGATTCGGGTAGGAACGGAACGGTACGAGAATTTTAATTTTCTCACTTTCTTAGCCTTTTCCAACCTATTTTGGCTTAATATGATGCAATAATGGTCTTTTTTTAATTTTTTTTTGAATGTTTTAGCTATTTTTTTGGAATTTTCTTTTTAGCGTCATGTAGAAACGGAGCCGTACGGTAATTTTTATTTTCTCTCTTTCTCGGTCTTTTCGAACTTATTTTGGCTTGAAATGAAGCCATAAGTGTATTTTTAAATTATTAGAATTTTTTTACTATCTTTTTTGGTATTTTTTGTTATCCGTCGGGTAGGAACGGAACAAAACGATAATTTTAATTTTCTCTCTTTCTTGGCCTTTTCCAACGTATTCTGGCTTGAAATGGAGCCGTAATGCTATTTTTTAATTTTTTGAATTTTTTTACTATTCTTTTGGAATTTTCTATTACGCGTCGGGTAGGAACGGAACGGTACGATAATTCTAATTTTCTCACTTTCTTGGCCTTTTCCAACATATTTTGGCTTAAAATGATGCTATAATGGTCTTGTATAATTTTTTGAATGTTTTTGCCATTTTTTTAGAATTTTCTTTTACGCGTTGGGTAGAAACGGAGCCGAACGATAATTTTTATTTTCCCTCTTTCTCAGCCTTTTCGAACTTATTTTGGCTTGAAATGAAGCCATAAGTCTATTTTTAAATTATTAGAATTTTTTTACTATTTTTTTTGGAATTTTCTATTACGATTCGGGTAGGAACGGAACGGTACAAGAATTCTAATTTTCTCACTTTCTTGGCCTTTTCCAACCTATTTTGGCTTAAAATGATGCAATAATGGTCTTTTTTAATTTTTTTTGAATGTTTTAGCTATTTTTTCGGAATTTTCTTTTAAGCGTTGGGTAGAAACGGAGCCGAACGGCAATTTTTCTTTTCTCTCTTTCTCGGTCTTTTCGAACTTATTTTGGCTTGAAATGAAGCCATAAGTCTATTTTTAAATTATTAGAATTTTTTTAGTATTTTTTTTTGGAATTTTCTATTACGCGTCGGGTAGGAACGGAACAAAACGATAATTTTAATTTTCTCTCTTTCTTGGCCTTTTCCAACGTATTCTGGCTTGAAATGGAGCCGTAATGCTATTTTTTAATTTTTTGAATTTTTTTACTATTCTTTTGGAATTTTCTATTACGCGTCGGGTAGGAACGGAACGGTACGATAATTCTAATTTTCTCACTTTCTTGGCCTTTTCCAACCAATTTTGGCTTAAAATGACGCCATAATAATTTTTTTTAATTTTTTTGAATGTTTTAGCTATTTTTTTGGAATTTTCTTTTAAGCGTCAGGCAGAAACGGAACCGATCGGTAATTTTTATTTTCTCTCTTTCTCGGCCTTTTCGAACTTATTTTGGCTTGAAATGAAGCCATAAGTCTATTTTTAACTTATTAGAATTTTTTTACTATTTTTTTTGGTATTTTTTATTGCGCGTCGGGTAGGAACGGAACAAAACGATAATTTTTGTTTTCTCTCCTTCTCCGCTTTTTCGAACTTATTTTGGCTTGAAATGAAGCCATAAGTCTATTTTTTAATTTTTAGAATTTTTTTGCTTTTTTTTTGGAATTTTCTATTACGCTTCGGGTAGGAACGGAACAAAACGGTAAATTTAATTTTCTCTCTTTCTCAGCCTTTTCCAACGTATTCTGGCTTGAAATGGAGCCATAATGCTATTTTTTAATTTTTTGAATTTTTTTACTGTTCTTTTGGAATTTTCTATTACTCGTCGGGTAGGAAAGGAATGGTACGATAATTCTAATTTTCTCACTTTCTTGGCCTTTTCCAACCTATTTTGGCTTAAAATGATGCTATAATGATCTTGTATAATTTTTTGAATGTTTTTGCTATTTTTTTAGAATTTTCTTTTACGCGTTGGGTAGAAACGGAGCCGAACGCTAATTTTTATTTTCCCTCTTTCTCGGCCTTTTCGAACTTATTTTGGCTTGAAATGAAGCCATAAGTCTATTTTTATATTATTAGAATTTTTTTACTATTTTTTTTGGAATTTTCTATTACGATTCGGGTAGGAACGGAACGGTACGAGAATTTTAATTTTCTCACTTTCTTAGCCTTTTCCAACCTATTTTGGCTTAATATGATGCAATAATGGTCTTTTTTTAATTTTTTTTTGAATGTTTTAGCTATTTTTTTGGAATTTTCTTTTTAGCGTCATGTAGAAACGGAGCCGTACGGTAATTTTTATTTTCTCTCTTTCTCGGTCTTTTCGAACTTATTTTGGCTTGAAATGAAGCCATAAGTGTATTTTTAAATTATTAGAATTTTTTTACTATTTTTTTTGGTATTTTTTGTTACGCGTCGGGTAGGAACGGAACAAAACGATAATTTTAATTTTCTCTCTTTCTTGGCCTTTTCCAATGTATTATGGCTTGAAATGGAGCCATAATGCTATTTTTTAATTTTTTGAATTTTTTTACTATTTTTTTTGGAATTTTCTATTACGCGTCGGGTAGGAACGGAACAAAACGATAATTTTAATTTTCTCTCTTTCTTGGCCTTTTCCAACGTATTCTGGCTTGAAATGGAGCAGTAATGCTATTTTTTAATTTTTTTAATTTTTTTACTATTCTTTTGGAATTTTCTATTACGCGTCGAGTAGGAACGGAACGGTATGATCATTCTAATTTTCTCACATTCTTGGCCTTTTCCAACCTATTTTCGCTTAAAATGATGCCATAATGGTCTTTTTTAATTTTTTTAACGTTTTCGCTATTTTTTTGGAATTTTCTTTTACACGTTGGGTTGAAACGGAAACAAACGATAATTTTTATTTTCCCTCTTTCTCAGCCTGTTCGAATTTATTTTGGCTTGAAATGAAGCCATAAGTCTATTTTTAAATTATTAGAATTTTTTTAATATTTTTTTTGGAATTTTCTATTACGATTCTGGTAGGAACGGAACGGTGCGAAAATTTTAATTTTCTCACTTTCTGGGCCTTTTCCAACCTATTTTGGCTGACAATGATGCAATAATGGTCTTTTTTAATTTTTTTTGAATGTTTTAGCTATTTTTTTGGAATTTTCTTTTTAGCGTCCGGTAGAAACGGAGCTGAACGGTAATTTTTATTTTCTCTCTTTCTCGGTCTTTTCGAACTTATTTTGGCATGAAATGAAGCCATAAGCCTATTTTTAAATTATTAGAATTTTTTTACTATTTTTTTTGGAATTTTCTATTACGTGTCGGGCAGGAACGGAACAAAACGATAATTTTAATTTTCTCTCTTTCTTGGCCTTTTCCAACGTAGTCTGGCTTGAAATGGAGCCGTAATGCTATTTTTTAATTTTTTGAATTTTTTTACTATTCTTTTGGAATTTTCTATTACGCGTCGGGTAGGAACGGAACGGTACGATAATTCTAATTTTCTCACTTTCTTGGCATTTTCCAACCAATTTTGGCTTAAAATGACGCCATACTAATTTTTTTTAATTTTTTTGAATGTTTTAGCTATTTTTTTGGAATTTTCTTTTAAGCGTCGGGTAGAAACGGAACCGAACGATAATTTTTATTTCCACTCTTTCTCGGCCTTTTCGAACTTATTTTGGCTTGAAATGAAGCCATAAGTCTATTTTTAAATTATTAGAATTTTTTTACTATCTTTTTTGGTATTTTTTGTTATCCGTCGGGTAGGAACGGAACAAAACGATAATTTTAATTTTCTCTCTTTCTTGGCCTTTTCCAACGTATTCTGGCTTGAAATGGAGCCGTAATGCTATTTTTTAATTTTTTGAATTTTTTTACTATTCTTTTGGAATTTTCTATTACGCGTCGGGTAGGAACGGAACGGTACGATAATTCTAATTTTCACACTTTCTTGGCCTTTTCCATCCTATTTTGGCTTAAAAATGATGCCATAATGGTCTTGTATAATTTGTTGAATGTTTTTGCTATTTTTTTGGAATTTTCTTTTACGCGTTGGGTAGAAACGGAGCCGAACGATAATTTTTATTTTCCCTCTTTCTCGGCCTTTTCGAACTTATGTTGGCTTGAAAAGAAGCCATAAGTCTATTTTTAAATTATTAGAATTTTTTTACTATTTTTTTTTTGAATTTTCTATTACGATTCGGGTAGGAACGCAACGATACGAGAATTCTAATTTTCTCACTTTTTTGGCCTTTTCCAACCTATTTTGGCTCAAAATGATGCAATAATGGTCTTTTTTAATTTTTTTTTGAATGTTTTAGCTATTTTTTTGGAATTTTCTTTTAAGCGTCAGGTAGAAACGGAGCCGAACGGTAATTTTTATTTTCTCTCTTTTTCGGTCTTTTCGAACTTATTTTGGCTTGAAATGAAGCCATAAGTCTATTTTTAAATTATTAAAATTTTTTTACTATTTTTTTTGGAATTTCCTATTACGCGTCGGGTAGGAACGGAACAAAACGATAATTTTAATTTTCTCTCTTTCTTGGCCTTTTCCAACGTATTCTGGCTTGAAATGGAGCAGTAATGCTATTTTTTAATTTTTTGAATTTTTTTACTATTCTTTTGGAATTTTCTATTACGCGTCGGGTAGGAACGGAACAGTACGATAATTCTAATTTTCTCACTTTCTTGGCCTTTTCCAACCTATTTTGGCTTAAAATGATGCCATAACGGTCTTGTTTAATTTTTTGAATGTTTTTGCTATTTTTTAGGAATTTTCTTTTACGCGTTGGGTAGAAACGGAGCCGAACGATAATTTTTATTTTTCCTCTTTTTCAGCCTTTTCCAACTTATTTGGGCTTGAAATGAAGCCATAATGGTATTTTTTAATTTTTTGGCTATTTTTTGGGAATTTTATATTCCGCGTTACGTAGGAACGGAACGAAACGATAATTTCTATTTTCTCTCTTTCTCGGCCTTTTCCAACCTATTTTGGCTTGAAATGGAGCTGTAATGGTATATTTTTAATTTTTTCAATTTTTCCTATTTTTTTGGAATTTTCTATACGCGTTAGGAACGGAACGGAACCAAACGATAATTTTTATTTTCTCTCTTTCTCGTCATTCTCCAACCTAGTTTGGTTTGAAATGAAGACATAATTGTATTTTTCAATTTTTTTTTAATTTTTTAGCTATTTTTTTGGAATTTTCTATTAGGGGTCGAGCAAGAACGAAACGGAATGATAATTTCAATTTTCTCCCTATCCCAGCCGTTTCCAACCTATTTTCGCTTGAAATGGAGCCATAAGTCTATTTTTTAATTTCTTCAATTTTTTTGGAATTTTCTTTTACGCGTTGGGTAGAAACGGAGCCGAACGATAATTTTTATTTTCCCTCTTTCTCGGTCTTTTCGAACTTATTTTGGCTTGAAATGAAGCCATAAGTCTATTTTTAAATTATTAGAATTTTTTTACTATTTTTTTTGGAATTTTCTATTACGATTCGGGTAGGAACGTAACGGTACGAGAATTCTAATTTTCTCACTTTCTTGGCCTTTTCCAACCTATTTTGGCTTAAAATGATGCAATAATGGTCCTTTTTAATTTTTTTTTGAATGTTTTAGCTATTTTTTTGGTATTTTCTTTTAGGCGTCAGGTAGAAACGGAGCCGAACGGTAATTTTATTTTCTCTCTTTCTCGGTCTTTTCGAACTTATTTTGGCTTGAAATGAAGCCATAAGTCTATTTTTTAATTTTTAGAATTTTTTTGCTTTTTTTTTGGAATTTTCTATTACGCTTCGGGTAGGAACGGAACAAAACGATAATTTTAATTTTCTCTCTTTCTCGGCCTTTTCCAACGTATTCTGGCTTGAAATGGAGCCATAATGCTATTTTTTAGTTTTTTGAAATTTTTTACTGTTCTTTTGGAATTTTCTATTAGGCGTCGGGTAGGAACGGAACGGTACGATAATTCTAATTTTCTCACTTTCTTGGCCTTTTCCAACCTATTTTGGCTTAAAATGATGCTATAATGGTCTTGTATAATTTTTTGAACGTTTTTGCTATTTTTTTCGAATTTTCTTTTACGCGTTGGGTAGAAACGGAGCCGAACGATAATTTTTATTTTCTCTCTTTCTCGGCCTTTTCGAACTTATTTTGGCTTGAAATGAAGCCATAAGTCTATTTTTAAATTATTAGAATTTTTTTACTATTTTTTTTGGAATTTTCTATTACGATTCGGGTAGGAACGGAACGGTACGAGAATTCTAATTTTCTCACTTTCTTGGCCTTTTCCAACCTATTTTGGCTTAAAATGATGCAATAATGGTCTTTTTTAATTTTTTTTGAATGTTTTAGCTATTTTTTCGGAATTTTCTTTTAAGCGTTGGGTAGAAACGGAGCCGAACGGCAATTTTTCTTTTCTCTCTTTCTCGGTCTTTTCGAACTTATTTTGGCTTGAAATGAAGCCATAAGTGTATTTTTAAATTATTAGAATTTTTTTAGTATTTTTTTTGGAATTTTGTATTACGCGTCGGGTAGGAACGGAACAAAACGATAATTTTAATTTTCTCTCTTTCTTGGCCTTTTCCAACGTATTCTGGCTTGAAATGGAGCCGTAATGCTATTTTTTAATTTTTTAAATTTTTTTACTATTCTTTTGGAATTTTCTATTACGCGTCGGGTAGGAACGGAACGGTACGATAATTCTAATTTTCTCACTTTCTTGGCCTTTTCCAACCAATTTTGGCTTAAAATGACGCCATAATAATTTTTTTTAATTTTTTTGAATGTTTTAGCTATTTTTTTGGAATTTTCTTTTAAGCGTCGGGAAGAAACGGAACCGATCGGTAATTTTTATTTTCTCCATTTCTCGGCCTTTTCGAACTTATTTTGGCTTGAAATGAAGCCATAAGTCTATTTTTAACTTATTAGAATTTTTTTACTATTTTTTTTGGTATTTTTTATTACGCGTCGGGTAGGAGCGGAACAAAACGATAATTTTTGTTTTCTCTCCTTCTCTGCTTTTTCAAACTTATTTTGGCTTGAAATGAAGCCATAAGTCTATTTTTTAATTTTTAGAATTTTTTTGCTTTTTTTTTGGAATTTTCTATTACGCTTCGGGTAGGAACGGAACAAAACGATAATTTTAATTTTCTCTCTTTCTCGGCCTTTTCCAACGTATTCTGGCTTGAAATGGAGCCATAATGCTATTTTTTAATTTTTTGAATTTTTGTACTGTTCTTTTGGAATTTTCGATTACGCGTCGGGTAGGAACGGAACAAAACGATAATTTTAATTTTCTCTCTTTCTTGGCCTTTTCCAACGTATTCTGGCTTGAAATGGAGCCGTAATGCTGTTTTTTAATTTCTTGAATTTTTTTACTATTCTTTTTGAATTTTCTATTACGCGTCGGGTAGGAACGGAACGGTACGATAATTCTAATTTTGTCACTTTCTTGGCATTTTCCAACCAATTTCGGCTTAAAATGACGCCATAATAATTTTTCTTAAGTTTTTTGAATGTTTTAGCTATTTTTTTGGAATTTTCTTTTAAGCGTCGGGTAGAAACGGAACCGAACGATAATTTTTATTTCCACTCTTTCTCGGCCTTTTCGAACTTATTTTGGCTTGAAATGAAGCCATAAGTCTATTTTTAAATTATTAGAATTTTTT
This sequence comes from Quercus wislizeni, assembly GCA_023055345.1. Lineage (NCBI taxonomy): Eukaryota > Viridiplantae > Streptophyta > Magnoliopsida > Fagales > Fagaceae > Quercus > Quercus wislizeni. The sequence continues at coordinate 29,442,376 of JALGQJ010000006.1, forward strand.
TACTATTTTTTTTGGAATTTTCTTTTACGCGTCGGGTAGGAACGGAACAAAACGATAATTTTAATTTTCTCTCTTTCTAGGCCTTTTCCAACGTATTCTGGCTTGAAATGGAGCCGTAATGCTTTTTTTTAATTTTTTTAATTTTTTTACTATTCTTTTGGAATTTTCTATTACGCGTCGGGTAGGAACGGAACGGTACGATAATTCTAGTTTTCACACTTTCTTGGCCTTTTCCATCCTATTTTGGCTTAAAAATGATGCCATAATGGTCTTGTATAATTTGTTGAATGTTTTTGCTATTTTTTTGGAATTTTCTTTTACGCGTTGGGTAGAAACGGAGCCGAACGACAATTTTTATTTTCCCTCTTTCTCGGCCTTTTCAAACTTATGTTGGCTTGAAATGAAGCCATAAGTCTATTTTTAAATTATTAGAATTTTTTTACTATTTTTTTTGGAATTTTCTGTTACGATTCGGGCAGGAACGCAACGATACGAGAATTCTAATTTTCTCACTTTCTTGGCCTTTTCCAACCTATTTTCGCTTAAAATGATGCAATAATGGTCTTTTTAATTTTTTTTTTGAATTTTTTAGCTATTTTTTTGGAATTTTCTTTTAAGCGTCAGGTAGAAACGGAGCCGAACGGTAATTTTTATTTTCTCTCTTTTTCGGTCTTTTCGAACTTATTTTGGCTTGAAATGAAGCCATAAGTCTATTTTTAAATTATTAGAACTTTTTTACTATTTTTTTTGGAATTTTCTATTACGCGTCGGGTAGGAACGGAACAAAACGATAATTTTAATTTTCTCTCTTTCATGGCATTTTCCAACGTATTCTGGCTTGAAATGGAGCAGTAATGCTATTTTTTAATTTTTTGAATTTTTTTACTATTCTTTTGGAATTTTCTATTACGCGTCGGGTAGGAACGGAACGGTACGATAATTCTAATTTTCTCACTTTCTTGGCCTTTTCCAACCTATTTTGGCTTAAAATGATGCCATAATGGTCGTGTTTAATTTTTTGAATGTTTTTGCTATTTTTTAGGAATTTTCTTTTACGCGTTGGGTAGAAACGGAGCCGAACGATAATTTTTATTTTTCCTCTTTCTCAGCCTTTTCCAACTTATTTGGGCTTGAAATGAAGCCATAATGGTATTTTTTAATTTTTTGGCTATTTTTTGGGAATTTTATATTCCGCGTTACGTAGGAACGGAACGAAACGATAATTTCTATTTTCTCTCTTTCTCGGCCTTTTCCAACCTATTTTGGCTTGAAATGAAGCCATAATGGTATTTTTTAATTTTTTAAAATTTTTGAAATTTTCTTTTAGGCATCGGGTAGGAAAGAAACGGAACGATGATTTCAATTTTCTCCCTTTTTCGGCCATTTACAACCAATTTTGGCTTGAAATGAAGCCATAATGGTATTTTTTTGATTTTTTCAATTTTTCCTATTTTTTTGGAATTTTCTATTACGCGTTAGGTAGGAACGGAACGAAACGATAATTTTTATTTTCGCTCTTTCTCGTCATTCTCCAACCTAGTTTGGTTTGAAATGAAGCCATAATTATATTTTTCAATTTTTTTTAATTTTTTAGCTATTTTTTTGGAATTTTCTATTAGGGGTCGAGCAAGAACGAAACGGAATGATAATTTCAATTTTCTCCCTATCCCAGCCGTTTCCAACCTATTTTCGCTTGAAATGGAGCCATAAGTCTATTTTTTAATTTTTAGTATTTTTTTGCTTTTTTTTTGGAATTTTCTATTACGCTTCGGGTAGGAACGGAACAAAACGATAATTTTAATTTTCTCTCTTTCTCGGCCTTTTCCAACGTATTCTGGCTTGAAATGGAGCCATAATGCTATTTTTTAGTTTTTTGAATTTTTTTACTGTTCTTTTGGAATTTTCTATTACGCGTCGGGTAGGAACGGAACGGTACGAGAATTCTAATTTTCTCACTTTCTTGGCCTTTTCCAACCTATTTTGGCTTAAAATGATGCAATAATGGTCTTTTTTAATTTTTTTTGGAATTTTCTTTTAAGCGTCGGGTAGAAACGGAGCCGAACGGCAATTTTTCTTTTCTCTCTTTCTCGGTCTTTTCGAACTTATTTTGGCTTGAAATGAAGCCATAAGTCTATTTTTAAATTATTAGAATTTTTTTAGTATTTTTTTTGGAATTTTCTATTACGCGTCGGGTAGGAACGGAACAAAACGATAATTTTAATTTTCTCTCTTTCTTGGCGTTTTCCAACGTATTCTGGCTTGAAATGGAGCCGTAATGCTATTTTTTAATTTTTTGAATTTTTTTACTATTCTTTTGGAATTTTCTATTACGCGTCGGGTAGGAACGGAACGGTACGATAATTCTAGTTTTCACACTTTCTTGGCCTTTTCCATCCTATTTTGGCTTAAAAATGATGCCATAATGGTCTTGTATAATTTGTTGAATGTTTTTGCTATTTTTTTGGAATTTTCTTTTACGCGTTGGGTAGAAACGGAGCCGAACGACAATTTTTATTTTCCCTCTTTCTCGGCCTTTTCAAACTTATGTTGGCTTGAAATGAAGCCATAAGTCTATTTTTAAATTATTAGAATTTTTTTACTATTTTTTTTGGAATTTTCTGTTACGATTCGGGTAGGAACGCAACGATACGAGAATTCTAATTTTCTCACTTTCTTGGCCTTTTCCAACCTATTTTGGCTTAAAATGATGCAATAATGGTCTTTTTTAATTTTTTTTTTGAATGTTTTAGCTATTTTTTTGGAATTTTCTTTTAAGCGTCAGGTAGAAACGGAGCCGAACGGTAATTTTTATTTTCTCTCTTTTTCGGTCTTTTCGAACTTATTTTGGCTTGAAATGAAGCCATAAGTCTATTTTTAAATTATTAGAATTTTTTTACTATTTTTTTTGGAATTTTCTATTACGCGTCGGGTAGGAACGGAACAAAACAATAATTTTAATTTTCTCTCTTTCATGGCCTTTGCAAACGTATTCTGGCTTGAAATGGAGCAGTAATGCTATTTTTTAATTTTTTGAATTTTTTTACTGTTCTTTTGGAATTTTCTATTACGCGTCGGGTAGGAACGGAACGGTACGATAATTCTAATTTTCTCACTTTCTTGGCCTTTTCCAACCTATTTTGGCTTAAAATGATGCCATAATGGTCGTGTTTAATTTTTTGAATGTTTTTGCTATTTTTTAGGAATTTTCTTTTACGCGTTGGGTAGAAACGGAGCCGAACGATAATTTTTATTTTTCCTCTTTCTCAGCCTTTTCCAACTTATTTGGGCTTGAAATGAAGCCATAATGGTATTTTTTAATTTTTTGGCTATTTTTTGGGAATTTTATATTCCGCGTTACGTAGGAACGGAACGAAACGATAATTTCTATTTTCTCTCTTTCTCGGCCTTTTCCAACCTATTTTGGCTTGAAATGAAGCCATAATGGTATTTTTTAATTTTTTAAAATTTTTGAAATTTTCTTTTAGGCGTCGGGTAGGAAAGAAACGGAACGATAATTTCAATTTTCTCCCTTTTTCGGCCATTTACAACCAATTTTGGCTTGAAATGAAGCCATAATGGTCTTTTTTTAATTTTTTCAATTTTTCCTATTTTTTTGGAATTTTCTATTACGCGTTAGGTAGGAACGGAACGAAACGATAACTTTTATTTTCTCTCTTTCTCGTCATTCTCCAACCTAGTTTGGTTTGAAATGAAGCCATAATTGTATTTTTCAATTTTTTTTAATTTTTTAGCTATTTTTTTGGAATTTTCTATTAGGGGTCGAGCAAGAACGAAACGGAATGATAATTTCAATTTTCTCCCTATCCCAGCCTTTTCCAACCTATTTTCGCTTGAAATGGAGCCATAAGTCTATTTTTTAATTTTTAGAATTTTTTTGCTTTTTTTTTGGAATTTTCTATTACGCTTGGGGTAGGAACGGAACAAAACGATAATTTTAATTTTCTCTCTTTCTCGGCCTTTTCCAACGTATTCTGGCTTGAAATGGAGCCATAATGCTATTTTTTAGTTTTTTGAATTTTTTACTGTTCTTTTGGAATTTTCTATTACGCGTCGGGTAGGAACGAAACGGTACGAGAATTCTAATTTTCTCACTTTCTTGGCCTTTTCCAACCTATTTTGGCTTAAAATGATGCCATAATGGTCTTTTTTAATTTTTTTAACGTTTTTGCTATTTTTTTGGAATTTTCTTTTACGCGTTGGGTTGAAACGGAAACAAACGATAATTTTTATTTTCCCTCTTTCTCAGCCTTTTCGAATTTATTTTGGCTTGAAATGAAGCCATAAGTCTATTTTTAAATTTTTAGAATTTTTTTAATATTTTTTTTGGAATTTTCTATTACGATTCGGGTAGGAACGGAACGGTACGAAAATTTTAATTTTCTCACTTTCTTGGCCTTTTCCAACCTATTTTGGCTTACAATGATGCAATAATGGTCTTTTTTAATTTTTTTTGAATGTTTTAGCTATTTCTTTGGAATTTTCTTTTTAGCGTCAGGTAGAAACGGAGCTGAACGGTAATTTTTATTTTCTCTCTTTCTCGGTCTTTTCGAACTTATTTTGGCTTGAAATGAAGCCATAAGCCTATTTTTAAATTATTAGAATTTTTTTACTATTTTTTTTGGAATTTTCTATTACGTGTCGGGTAGGAACGGAACAAAATGATAATTTTAATTTTCTCTCTTTCTTGGCCTTTTCCAACGTATTCTGGCTTGAAATGGAGCCGTAATGCTATTTTTTAATTTTTTTAATTTTTTTATTATTCTTTTGGAATTTTCTATTACGCGTCAGGTGGGAAAGGAACGGTACGATAATTCTAATTTTCTCACTTTCTTGGCCTTTTCCAACCTATTTTGGCTTAAAATGATGCAATAATGGTCTTTTTTAATTTTTTTTGAATGTTTTAGCTATTTTTTTGGAATTTTCTTTTAAGCGTCAGGTAGAAACGGAGCCGAACGGTAATTTTTTTTCTCCCTTTTTCGGTCTTTTCGAACTTATTTTGGCTTGAAATGAAGCCATAGGTCTATTTTTAAATTATTAGAATTTTTTTAGTATTTTTTTTCTTATTTTCTATTACGCGTCGGGTAGGAACGGAACAAAACGATAATTTTAATTTTCTCTCTTTCTTGGCCTTTTCCAACGTATTCTGGCTTGAAATGGAGCCGTAATGCTGTTTTTTAATTTCTTGAATTTTTTTACTATTCTTTTGGAATTTTCTATTACGCGTCGGGTAGGAACGGAACGGTACGATAATTCTAATTTTGTCACTTTCTTGGCATTTTCCAACCAATTTCGGCTGAAAATGACGCCATAATAATTTTTCTTAAGTTTTTTGAATGTTTTAGCTATTTTTTTGGAATTTTCTTTTAAGCGTCGGGTAGAAACGGAACCGAACGATAATTTTTATTTCCACTCTTTCTCGGCCTTTTCGAACTTATTTTGGCTTGAAATGAAGCCATAAGTCTATTTTTAAATTATTAGAATTTTTTTACTATTTTTTTTGGAATTTTCTTTTACGCGTCGGGTAGGAACGGAACAAAACGATAATTTTAATTTTCTCTCTTTCTAGGCCTTTTCCAATGTATTCTGGCTTGAAATGGAGCCGTAATGCTTTTTTTTAATTTTTTTAATTTTTTTACTATTCTTTTGGAATTTTCTATTACGCGTCGGGTAGGAACGGAACGGTACGATAATTCTAGTTTTCACACTTTCTTGGCCTTTTCCATCCTATTTTGGCTTAAAAATGATGCCATAATGGTCTTGTATAATTTGTTGAATGTTTTTGCTATTTTTTTGGAATTTTCTTTTACGCGTTGGGTAGAAACGGAGCCGAACGACAATTTTTATTTTCCCTCTTTCTCGGCCTTTTCAAACTTATGTTGGCTTGAAATGAAGCCATAAGTCTATTTTTAAATTATTAGAATTTTTTTACTATTTTTTTTGGAATTTTCTATTACGCGTCGGGTAGGAACGGAACAAAACGATAATTTTAATTTTCTCTCTTTCATGGCATTTTCCAACGTATTCTGGCTTGAAATGGAGCAGTAATGCTATTTTTTAATTTTTTGAATTTTTTTACTATTCTTTTGGAATTTTCTATTACGCGTCGGGTAGGAACGGAACGGTACGATAATTCTAATTTTCTCACTTTCTTGGCCTTTTCCAACCTATTTTGGCTTAAAATGATGCCATAATGGTCGTGTTTAATTTTTTGAATGTTTTTGCTATTTTTTAGGAATTTTCTTTTGCGCGTTGGGTAGAAACGGAGCCGAACGATAATTTTTATTTTTCCTCTTTCTCAGCCTTTTCCAACTTATTTGGGCTTGAAATGAAGCCATAATGGTATTTTTTAATTTTTTGGCTATTTTTTGGGAATTTTATATTCCGCGTTACGTAGGAACGGAACGAAACGATAATTTCTATTTTCTCTCTTTCTCGGCCTTTTCCAACCTATTTTGGCTTGAAATGAAGCCATAATGGTACTTTTTAATTTTTTAAAATTTTTGAAATTTTCTTTTAGGCATCGGGTAGGAAAGAAACGGAACGATAATTTCAATTTTCTCCCTTTTTCGGCCATTTACAACCAATTTTGGCTTGAAATGAAGCCATAATGGTATTTTTTTAATTTTTTCAATTTTTCCTATTTTTTTGGAATTTTCTATTACGCGTTAGGTAGGAACGGAACGAAACGATAATTTTTATTTTCGCTCTTTCTCGTCATTCTCCAACCTAGTTTGGTTTGAAATGAAGCCATAATTGTATTTTTCAATTTTTTTTAATTTTTTAGCTATTTTTTTGGAATTTTCTATTAGGGGTCGAGCAAGAACGAAACGGAATGATAATTTCAATTTTCTCCCTATCCCAGCCGTTTCCAACCTATTTTCGCTTGAAATGGAGCCATAAGTCTATTTTTTAATTTTTAGTATTTTTTTGCTTTTTTTTTGGAATTTTCTATTACGCTTCGGGTAGGAACGGAACAAAACGATAATTTTAATTTTCTCTCTTTCTCGGCGTTTTCCAACGTATTCTGGCTTGAAATGGAGCCATAATGCTATTTTTTAGTTTTTTGAATTTTTTTACTGTTCTTTTGGAATTTTCTATTACGCGTCGGGTAGGAACGGAACGGTACGAGAATTCTAATTTTCTCACTTTCTTGGCCTTTTCCAACCTATTTTGGCTTAAAATGATGCAATAATGGTCTTTTTTAATTTTTTTTGCAATTTTCTTTTAAGCGTCTGGTAGAAACGGAGCCGAACGGCAATTTTTCTTTTCTCTCTTTCTCGGTCTTTTCGAACTTATTTTGGCTTGAAATGAAGCCATAAGTCTATTTTTAAATTATTAGAATTTTTTTAGTATTTTTTTTGGAATTTTCTATTACGCGTCGGGTAGGAACGGAACAAAACGATAATTTTAATTTTCTCTCTTTCTTGGCGTTTTCCAACGTATTCTGGCTTGAAATGGAGCCGTAATGCTATTTTTTAATTTTTTGAATTTTTTTACTATTCTTTTGGAATTTTCTATTACGCGTCGGGTAGGAACGGAACGGTACGATAATTCTAGTTTTCACACTTTCTTGGCCTTTTCCATCCTATTTTGGCTTAAAAATGATGCCATAATGGTCTTGTATAATTTGTTGAATGTTTTTGCTATTTTTTTGGAATTTTCTTTTACGCGTTGGGTAGAAACGGAGCCGAACGACAATTTTTATTTTCCCTCTTTCTCGGCCTTTTCAAACTTATGTTGGCTTGAAATGAAGCCATAAGTCTATTTTTAAATTATTAGAATTTTTTTACTATTTTTTTTGGAATTTTCTGTTACGATTCGGGTATGAACGCAACGATACGAGAATTCTAATTTTCTCACTTTCTTGGCCTTTTCCAACCTATTTTGGCTTAAAATGATGCAATAATGGTCTTTTTTAATTTTTTTTTTTGAATGTTTTAGCTATTTTTTTGGAATTTTCTTTTAAGCGTCAGGTAGAAACGGAGCCGAACGGTAATTTTTATTTTCTCTCTTTTTCGGTCTTTTCGAACTTATTTTGGCTTGAAATGAAGCCATAAGTCTATTTTTAAATTATTAGAATTTTTTTACAATTTTTTTTGGAATTTTCTATTACGCGTCGGGTAGGAACGGAACAAAACAATAATTTTAATTTTCTCTCTTTCATGGCCTTTTCCAACGTATTCTGGCTTGAAATGGAGCAGTAATGCTATTTTTTAATTTTTTGAATTTTTTTACTATTCTTTTGGAATTTTCTATTACGCGTCGGGTAGGAACGGAACGGTACGATAATTCTAATTTTCTCACTTTCTTGGCCTTTTCCAACCTATTTTGGCTTAAAATGATGCCATAATGGTCGTGTTTAATTTTTTGAATGTTTTTGCTATTTTTTAGGAATTTTCTTTTACGCGTTGGGTAGAAACGGAGCCGAACGATAATTTTTATTTTTCCTCTTTCTCAGCCTTTTCCAACTTATTTGGGCTTGAAATGAAGCCATAATGGTATTTTTTAATTTTTTGGCTATTTTTTGGGAATTTTATATTCCGCGTTACGTAGGAACGGAACGAAACGATAATTTCTATTTTCTCTCTTTCTCGGCCTTTTCCAACCTATTTTGGCTTGAAATGAAGCCATAATGGTATTTTTTAATTTTTTAAAATTTTTGAAATTTTCTTTTAGGCGTCGGGTAGGAAAGAAACGGAACGATAATTTCAATTTTCTCCCTTTTTCGGCCATTTACAACCAATTTTGGCTTGAAATGAAGCCATAATGGTCTTTTTTTAATTTTTTCCATTTTTCCTATTTTTTTGGAATTTTCTATTACGCGTTAGGTAGGAACGGAACGAAACGATAACTTTTATTTTCTCTCTTTCTCGTCATTCTCCAACCTAGTTTGGTTTGAAATGAAGCCATAATTGTATTTTTCAATTTTTTTTAATTTTTTAGCTATTTTTTTGGAATTTTCTATTAGGGGTCGAGCAAGAACGAAACGGAATGATAATTTCAATTTTCTCCCTATCCCAGCCTTTTCCAACCTATTTTCGCTTGAAATGGAGCCATAAGTCTATTTTTTAATTTTTAGAATTTTTTTGCTTTTTTTTTGGAATTTTCTATTACGCTTGGGGTAGGAACGGAACAAAACGATAATTTTAATTTTCTCTCTTTCTCGGCCTTTTCCAACGTATTCTGGCTTGAAATGGAGCCATAATGCTATTTTTTAGTTTTTTGAATTTTTTACTGTTCTTTTGGAATTTTCTATTACGCGTCGGGTAGGAACGAAACGGTACGAGAATTCTAATTTTCTCACTTTCTTGGCCTTTTCCAACCTATTTTGGCTTAAAATGATGCCATAATGGTCTTTTTTAATTTTTTTAACGTTTTTGCTATTTTTTTGGAATTTTCTTTTACGCGTTGGGTTGAAACGGAAACAAACGATAATTTTTATTTTCCCTCTTTCTCAGCCTTTTCGAATTTATTTTGGCTTGAAATGAAGCCATAAGTCTATTTTTAAATTTTTAGAATTTTTTTAATATTTTTTTTGGAATTTTCTATTACGATTCGGGTAGGAACGGAACGGTACGAAAATTTTAATTTTCTCACTTTCTTGGCCTTTTCCAACCTATTTTGGCTTACAATGATGCAATAATGGTCTTTTTTAATTTTTTTTGAATGTTTTAGCTATTTCTTTGGAATTTTCTTTTTAGCGTCAGGTAGAAACGGAGCTGAACGGTAATTTTTATTTTCTCTCTTTCTTGGTCTTTTCGAACTTATTTTGGCTTGAAATGAAGCCATAAGCCTATTTTTAAATTATTAGAATTTTTTTACTATTTTTTTTGGAATTTTCTATTACGTGTCGGGTAGGAACGGAACAAAACGATAATTTTAATTTTCTCTCTTTCTTGGCCTTTTCCAACGTATTCTGGCTTGAAATGGAGCCGTAATGCTATTTTTTAATTTTTTTAATTTTTTTATTATTCTTTTGGAATTTTCTATTACGCGTCAGTTGGGAAAGGAACGGTACGATAATTCTAATTTTCTCACTTTCTTGGCCTTTTCCAACCTATTTTGGCTTAAAATGATGCAATAATGGTCTTTTTTAATTTTTTTTGAATGTTTTAGCTATTTTTTTGGAATTTTCTTTTAAGCGTCAGGTAGAAACGGAGCCGAACGGTAATTTTTTTTTCTCCCTTTTTCGGTCTTTTCGAACTTATTTTGGCTTGAAATGAAGCTATAGGTCTATTTTTAAATTATTAGAATTTTTTTAGTATTTTTTTTCTTATTTTCTATTACGCGTCGGGTAGGAACGGAACAAAACGATAATTTTAATTTTCTCTCTTTCTTGGCCTTTTCCAACGTATTCTGGCTTGAAATGGAGCCGTAATGCTGTTTTTTAATTTCTTGAATTTTTTTACTATTCTTTTGGAATTTTCTATTACGCGTCGGGTAGGAACGGAACGGTACGATAATTCTAATTTTGTCACTCTCTTGGCATTTTCCAACCAATTTCGGCTTAAAATGACGCCATAATAATTTTTCTTAAGTTTTTTGAATGTTTTAGCTATTTTTTTGGAATTTTCTTTTAAGCGTCGGGTAGAAACGGAACCGAACGATAATTTTTATTTCCACTCTTTCTCGGCCTTTTCGAACTTATTTTGGCTTGAAATGAAGCCATAAGTCTATTTTTAAATTATTAGAATTTTTTTACTATTTTTTTTGGAATTTTCTTTTACGCGTCGGGTAGGAACGGAACAAAACGATAATTTTAATTTTCTCTCTTTCTAGGCCTTTTCCAACGTATTCTGGCTTGAAATGGAGCCGTAATGCTTTTTTTAAATTTTTTTAATTTTTTTACTATTCTTTTGGAATTTTCTATTACGCGTCGGGTAGGAACGGAACGGTACGATAATTCTAGTTTTCACACTTTCTTGGCCTTTTCCATCCTATTTTGGCTTAAAAATGATGCCATAATGGTCTTGTATAATTTGTTGAATGTTTTTGCTATTTTTTTGGAATTTTCTTTTACGCGTTGGGTAGAAACGGAGCCGAACGACAATTTTTATTTTCCCTCTTTCTCGGCCTTTTCAAACTTATGTTGGCTTGAAATGAAGCCATAAGTCTATTTTTAAATTATTAGAATTTTTTTACTATTTTTTTTGGAATTTTCTGTTACGATTCGGGTAGGAACGCAACGATACGAGAATTCTAATTTTCTCACTTTCTTGGCATTTTCCAACCTATTTTGGCTTAAAATGATGCAATAATGGTCTTTTTAAAATTTTTTTTGAATGTTTTGGCTATATTTTTGGAATTTTCTTTTAAGCGTCAGGTAGAAACGGAGCCGAACGGTAATTTTTATTTTCTCTCTTTTTCGGTCTTTTCGAACTTATTTTGGCTTGAAATGAAGCCATAAGTCTATTTTTAAATTATTAGAATTTTTTTACTATTTTTTTTGGAATTTTCTATTACGCGTCGGGTAGGAACGGAACAAAACGATAATTTTAATTTTCTCTCTTTCATGGCCTTTTCCAACGTATTCTGGCTTGAAATGGAGCAGTAATGCTATTTTTTAATTTTTTGAATTTTTTTACTATTCTTTTGGAATTTTCTATTACGCGTCGGGTAGGAACGGAACGGTACGATAATTCTAATTTTCTCACTTTCTTGGCCTTTTCCAACCTATTTTGGCTTAAAATGATGCCATAATGGTCGTGTTTAATTTTTTGAATGTTTTTGCTATTTTTTAGGAATTTTCTTTTACGCGTTGGGTAGAAACGGAGCCGAACGATAATTTTTATTTTTCCTCTTTCTCAGCCTTTTCCAACTTATTTGGGCTTGAAATGAAGCCATAATGGTATTTTTTAATTTTTTGGCTATTTTTTGGGAATTTTATATTCCGCGTTACGTAGGAACGGAACGAAACGATAATTTCTATTTTCTCTCTTTCTCGGCCTTTTCCAACCTATTTTGGCTTGAAATGAAGCCATAATGGTATTTTTTAATTTTTTAAAATTTTTGAAATTTTCTTTTAGGCATCGGGTAGGAAAGAAACGGAACGATAATTTCAATTTTCTCCCTTTTTCGGCCATTTACAACCAATTTTGGCTTGAAATGAAGCCATAATGGTATTTTTTTAATTTTTTCAATTTTTCCTATTTTTTTGGAATTTTCTATTACGCGTTAGGTAGGAACGGAACGAAACGATAATTTTTATTTTCTCTCTTTCTCGTCATTCTCCAACCTAGTTTGGTTTGAAATGAAGCCATAATTGTATTTTTCAATTTTTTTTAATTTTTTAGCTATTTTTTTGGAATTTTCTATTAGGGGTCGAGTAAGAACGAAACGGAATGATAATTTCAATTTTCTCCCTATCCCAGCCGTCTCCAACCTATTTTCGCTTGAAATGGAGCCATAAGTCTATTTTTTAATTTTTAGAATTTTTTTGCTTTTTTTTTGGAATTTTCTATTACGCTTCGGGTAGGAACGGAACAAAACGATAATTTTAATTTTCTCTCTTTCTCGGCCTTTTCCAATGCATTCTGGCTTGAAATGGAGCCATAATGCTATTTTTTAGTTTTTTGAATTTTTTTACTGTTCTTTTGGAATTTTCTATTACGCGTCGGGTAGGAACGGAACGGTACGAGAATTCTAATTTTCTCACTTTCTTGGCCTTTTCCAACCTATTTTGGCTTAAAATGATGCAATAATGGTCTTTTTTAATTTTTTTTGGAATTTTCTTTTAAGCGTCGGGTAGAAACGGAGCCGAACGGCAATTTTTCTTTTCTCTCTTTCTCGGTCTTTTCGAACTTATTTTGGCTTGAAATGAAGCCATAAGTCTATTTTTAAATTATTAGAATTTTTTTAGTATTTTTTTTGGAATTTTCTATTACGCGTCGGGTAGGAACGGAACAAAACGATAATTTTAATTTTCTCTCTTTCTTGGCGTTTTCCAACGTATTCTGGCTTGAAATGGAGCCGTAATGCTATTTTTTAATTTTTTGAATTTTTTTACTATTCTTTTGGAATTTTCTATTACGCGTCGGGTAGGAACGGAACGGTACGATAATTCTAGTTTTCACACTTTCTTGGCCTTTTCCATCCTATTTTGGATTAAAAATGATGCCATAATGGTCTTGTATAATTTGTTGAATGTTTTTGCTATTTTTTTGGAATTTTCTTTTACGCGTTGGGTAGAAACGGAGCCGAACGACAATTTTTATTTTCCCTCTTTCTCGGCCTTTTCAAACTTATGTTGGCTTGAAATGAAGCCATAAGTCTATTTTTAAATTATTAGAATTTTTTTACTATTTTTTTTGGAATTTTCTGTTACGATTCGGGTAGGAACGCAACGATACGAGAATTCTAATTTTCTCACTTTCTTGGCCTTTTCCAACCTATTTTGGCTTAAAATGATGCAATAATGGTCTTTTTAAATTTTTTTTTGAATGTTTTAGCTATTTTTTTGGAATTTTCTTTTAAGCGTCAGGTAGAAACGGAGCCGAACGGTAATTTTTATTTTCTCGCTTTTTCGGTCTTTTCGAACTTATTTTGGCTTGAAATGAAGCCATAAGTCTATTTTTTAAATTATTAGAATTTTTTTACTATTTTTTTAGGAATTTTCTATTACGCGTCGGGTAGGAACGGAACAAAACGATAATTTTAATTTTCTCTCTTTCATGGCCTTTTCCAACGTATTCTGGCTTGAAATGGAGCAGTAATGCTATTTTTTAATTTTTTGAATTTTTTTACTATTCTTTTGGAATTTTCTATTACGCGTCGGGTAGGAACGGAACGGTACGATAATTCTAATTTTCTCACTTTCTTGGCCTTTTCCAACCTATTTTGGCTTAAAATGATGCCATAATGGTCGTGTTTAATTTTTTGAATGTTTTTGCTATTTTTTAGGAATTTTCTTTTAAGCGTCAGGTAGAAACGGAGCCGAACGATAATTTTTATTTTCTCTCTTTTTCGGTCTTTTCGAACTTACTTTGGCTTGAAATGAAGCCATAAGTCTATTTTTAAATTATTAGAATTTTTTTACTATTTTTTTTGGAATTTTCTTTTAAGCGTCAGGTAGAAACGGAGCCGAACGGTATTTTTTATTTTCTCGCTTTTTCGGTCTTTTCGAACTTATTTTGGCTTGAAATGAAGCCATAAGTCTATTTTTAAATTATTAGAATTTTTTTACTATTTTTTTTGGAATTTTCTATTACGCGTCGGGTAGGAACGGAACAAAACGATAATTTTAATTTTCTCTCTTTCATGGCCTTTTCCAACGTATTCTGGCTTGAAGTGGAGCAGTAATGCTATTTTTTAATTTTTTGAATTTTTTTACTATTCTTTTGGAATTTTCTATTACGCGTCGGGTAGGAATGGAACGGTACGATAATTCTAATTTTCTCACTTTCTTGGCCTTTTCCAACCTATTTTGGCTTAAAATGATGCCATAATGGTCGTGTTTAATTTTTTGAATGTTTTTGCTATTTTTTAGGAATTTTCTTTTAAGCGTCAGGTAGAAACGGAGCCGAACGATAATTTTTATTTTTCCTCTTTCTCAGCCTTTTCCAACTTATTTGGGCTTGAAATGAAGCCATAATGGTATTTTTTAATTTTTTGGCTATTTTTTGGGAATTTTATATTCCGCGTTACGTAGGAACGGAACGAAACGATAATTTCTATTTTCTCTCTTTCTCGGCCTTTTCCAACCTATTTTGGCTTGAAATGAAGCCATAATGGTATTTTTTAATTTTTTAAAATTTTTGAAATTTTCTTTTAGGCGTCGGGTAGGAAAGAAACGGAACGATAATTTCAATTTTCTCCCTTTTTCGGCCATTTACAACCAATTTTGGCTTGAAATGAAGCCATAATGGTCTTTTTTTAATTTTTTCCATTTTTCCTATTTTTTTGGAATTTTCTATTACGCGTTAGGTAGGAACGGAACGAAACGATAACTTTTATTTTCTCTCTTTCTCGTCATTCTCCAACCTAGTTTGGTTTGAAATGAAGCCATAATTGTATTTTTCAATTTTTTTTAATTGTTTAGCTATTTTTTTGGAATTTTCTATTAGGGGTCGAGCAAGAACGAAACGGAATGATAATTTCAATTTTCTCCCTATCCCAGCCTTTTCCAACCTATTTTCGCTTGAAATGGAGCCATAAGTCTATTTTTTAATTTTTAGAATTTTTTTGCTTTTTTTTTGGAATTTTCTATTACGCTTGGGGTAGGAACGGAACAAAACGATAATTTTAATTTTCTCTCTTTCTCGGCCTTTTCCAACATATTCTGGCTTGAAATGGAGCCATAATGCTATTTTTTAGTTTTTTGAATTTTTTACTGTTCTTTTGGAATTTTCTATTACGCGTCGGGTAGGAACGGAACGGTACGAGAATTCTAATTTTCTCACTTTCTTGGCCTTTTCCAACCTATTTTGGCTTAAAATGATGCCATAATGGTCTTTTTTAATTTTTTTAACGTTTTTGCTATTTTTTTGGAATTTTCTTTTACGCGTTGGGTTGAAACGGAAACAAACGATAATTTTTATTTTCCCTCTTTCTCAGCCTTTTCGAATTTATTTTGGCTTGAAATGAAGCCATAAGTCTATTTTTAAATTTTTAGAATTTTTTTAATATTTTTTTTGGAATTTTCTATTACGATTCGGGTAGGAACGGAACGGTACGAAAATTTTAATTTTCTCACTTTCTTGGCCTTTTCCAACCTATTTTGGCTTACAATGATGCAATAATGGTCTTTTTTAATTTTTTTTGAATGTTTTAGCTATTTCTTTGGAATTTTCTTTTTAGCGTCAGGTAGAAACGGAGCTGAACGGTAATTTTTATTTTCTCTCTTTCTCGGTCTTTTCGAACTTATTTTGGCTTGAAATGAAGCCATAAGCCTATTTTTAAATTATTAGAATTTTTTTACTATTTTTTTTGGAATTTTCTATTACGTGTCGGGTAGGAACGGAACAAAACGATAATTTTAATTTTCTCTCTTTCTTGGCCTTTTCCAACGTATTCTGGCTTGAAATGGAGCCGTAATGCTATTTTTTAATTTTTTGAATTTTTTTATTATTCTTTTGGAATTTTCTATTACGCGTCAGGTGGGAAAGGAACGGTACGATAATTCTAATTTTCTCACTTTCTTGGCATTTTCCAACCTATTTTGGCTTAAAATGATGCAATAATGGTCTTTTTTAATTTTTTTTGAATGTTTTAGCTATTTTTTTGGAATTTTCTATTAAGCGTCAGGTAGAAACGGAGCCGAACGGTAATTTTTTTTTCTCCCTTTTTCGGTCTTTTCGAACTTATTTTGGCTTGAAATGAAGCCATAGGTCTATTTTTAAATTATTAGAATTTTTTTAGTATTTTTTTTCTTATTTTCTATTACGCGTCGGGTAGGAACGGAACAAAACGATAATTTTAATTTTCTCTCTTTCTTGGCCTTTTCCAACGTATTCTGGCTTGAAATGGAGCCGTAATGCTGTTTTTTAATTTCTTGAATTTTTTTACTATTCTTTTGGAATTTTCTATTACGCGTCGGGTAGGAACGGAACGGTACGATAATTCTAATTTTGTCACTTTCTTGGCATTTTCCAACCAATTTCGGCTTAAAATGACGCCATAATAATTTTTTTTAAGTTTTTTGAATGTTTTAGCTATTTTTTTGGAATTTTCTTTTAAGCGTCGGGTAGAAACGGAACCGAACGATAATTTTTATTTCCACTCTTTCTCGGCCTTTTCGAACTTATTTTGGCTTGAAATGAAGCCATAAGTCTATTTTTAAATTATTAGAATTTTTTTACTATTTTTTTTGGAATTTTCTTTTACGCGTCGGGTAGGAACGGAACAAAACGATAATTTTAATTTTCTCTCTTTCTAGGCCTTTTCCAACGTATTCTGGCTTGAAATGGAGCCGTAATGCTTTTTTTTAATTTTTTTAATTTTTTTACTATTCTTTTGGAATTTTCTATTACGCGTCGGGTAGGAACGGAACGGTACGATAATTCTAGTTTTCACACTTTCTTGGCCTTTTCCATCCTATTTTGGCTTAAAAATGATGCCATAATGGTCTTGTATAATTTGTTGAATGTTTTTGCTATTTTTTTGGAATTTTCTTTTACGCGTTGGGTAGAAACGGAGCCGAGCGACAATTTTTATTTTCCCTCTTTCTCGGCCTTTTCAAACTTATGTTGGCTTGAAATGAAGCCATAAGTCTATTTTTAAATTATTAGAATTTTTTTACTATTTTTTTTGGAATTTTCTGTTACGATTCGGGTAGGAACGCAACGATACGAGAATTCTAATTTTCTCACTTTCTTGGCCTTTTCCAACCTATTTTGGCTTAAAATGATGCAATAATGGTCTTTTTAAATTTTTTTTTTAATGTTTTAGCTATTTTTTTGGAATTTTCTTTTAAGCGTCAGGTAGAAACGGAGCCGAACGGTAATTTTTATTTTCTCTCTTTTTCGGTCTTTTCGAACTTATTTGGGTTTGAAATGAAGCCATAAGTCTATTTTTAAATTATTAGAATTTTTTTACTATTTTTTTTGGAATTTTCTATTACGCGTCGGGTAGGAACGGAACAAAACGATAATTTTAATTTTCTCTCTTTCATGGCCTTTTCCAACGTATTCTGGCTTGAAATGGAGCAGTAATGCTATTTTTTAATTTTTTGAATTTTTTTACTATTCTTTTGGAATTTTCTATTACGCGTCGGGTAGGAACGGAACGGTACGATAATTCTAATTTTCTCACTTTCTTGGCCTTTTCCAACCTATTTTGGCTTAAAATGATGCCATAATGGTCGTGTTTAATTTTTTGAATGTTTTTGCTATTTTTTAGGAATTTTCTTTTACGCGTTGGGTAGAAACGGAGCCGAACGATAATTTTTATTTTTCCTCTTTCTCAGCCTTTTCCAACTTATTTGGGCTTGAAATGAAGCCATAATGGTATTTTTTAATTTTTTAGCTATTTTTTGGGAATTTTATATTCCGCGTTACGTAGGAACGGAACGAAACGATAATTTCTATTTTCTCTCTTTCTCGGCCTTTTCCAACCTATTTTGGCTTGAAATGAAGCCATAATGGTATTTTTTAATTTTTTAAAATTTTTGAAATTTTCTTTTAGGCATCGGGTAGGAAAGAAACGGAACGATAATTTCAATTTTCTCCCTTTTTCGGCCATTTACAACCAATTTTGGCTTGAAATGAAGCCATAATGGTATTTTTTTAATTTTTTCAATTTTTCCTATTTTTTTGGAATTTTCTATTACGCGTTAGGTAGGAACGGAACGAAACGATAATTTTTATTTTCTCTCTTTCTCGTCATTCTCCAACCTAGTTTGGTTTGAAATGAAGCCATAATTGTATTTTTCAATTTTTTTTAATTTTTTAGCTATTTTTTTGGAATTTTCTATTAGGGGTCGAGTAAGAACGAAACGGAATGATAATTTCAATTTTCTCCCTATCCCAGCCGTCTCCAACCTATTTTCGCTTGAAATGGAGCCATAAGTCTATTTTTTAATTTTTAGAATTTTTTTGCTTTTTTTTTGGAATTTTCTATTACGCTTCGGGTAGGAACGGAACAAAACGATAATTTTAATTTTCTCTCTTTCTCGGCCTTTTCCAACGTATTCTGGCTTGAAATGGAGCCATAATGCTATTTTTTAGTTTTTTGAATTTTTTTACTGTTCTTTTGGAATTTTCTATTACGCGTCGGGTAGGAACGGAACGGTACGAGAATTCTAATTTTCTCACTTTCTTGGCCTTTTCCAACCTATTTTGGCTTAAAATGATGCAATAATGGTCTTTTTTAATTTTTTTTGGAATTTTCTTTTAAGCGTCGGGTAGAAACGGAGCCGAACGGCAATTTTTCTTTTCTCTCTTTCTCGGTCTTTTCGAACTTATTTTGGCTTGAAATGAAGCCATAAGTCTATTTTTAAATTATTAGAATTTTTTTAGTATTTTTTTTGGAATTTTCTATTACGCGTCGGGTAGGAACGGAACAAAACGATAATTTTAATTTTCTCTCTTTCTTGGCGTTTTCCAACGTATTCTGGCTTGAAATGGAGCCGTAATGCTATTTTTTAATTTTTTGAATTTTTTTACTATTCTTTTGGAATTTTCTATTACGCGTCGGGTAGGAACGGAACGGTACGATAATTCTAGTTTTCACACTTTCTTGGCCTTTTCCATCCTATTTTGGCTTAAAAATGATGCCATAATGGTCTTGTATAATTTGTTGAATGTTTTTGCTATTTTTTTGGAATTTTCTTTTACGCGTTGGGTAGAAACGGAGCCGAACGACAATTTTTATTTTCCCTCTTTCTCGGCCTTTTCAAACTTATGTTGGCTTGAAATGAAGCCATAAGTCTATTTTTAAATTATTAGAATTTTTTTACTATTTTTTTTGGAATTTTCTGTTACGATTCGGGTAGGAACGCAACGATACGAGAATTCTAATTTTCTCACTTTCTTGGCCTTTTCCAACCTATTTTGGCTTAAAATGATGCAATAATGGTCTTTTTTAATTTTTTTTTGAATGTTTTAGCTATTTTTTTGGAATTTTCTTTTAAGCGTCAGGTAGAAACGGAGCCGAACGGTAATTTTTATTTTCTCTCTTTTTCGGTATTTTCGAACTTATTTTGGCTTGAAATGAAGCCATAAGTCTATTTTTAAATTATTAGAATTTTTTTACTATTTTTTTTGGAATTTTCTATTACGCGTCGGGTAGGAACGGAACAAAACGATAATTTTAATTTTCTCTCTTTCTTGGCCTTTTCCAACGTATTCTGGCTTGAAATGGAGCCGTAATGCTATTTTTTAATTTTTTTAATTTTTTTACTATTCTTTTGGAATTTTCTATTACGCGTCGGGTAGGAACGGAACGGTACGATAATTCTAATTTTCTCACTTTCTTGGCCTTTTCCAACCAATTTTGGCTTAAAATGACGCCATAATAATTTTTTTTAATTTTTTTGAATGTTTTAGATATTTTTTTGGAATTTTCTTTTAAGCGTCGGGTAGAAACGGAACCGATCGGTAATTTTTATTTTCTCTCTTTCTCGGCCTTTTCGAACTTATTTTGGCTTGAAATGAAGCCATAAGTCTATTTTTAACTTATTAGAATTTTTTTACTATTTTTTTTGGTATTTTTTATTACGCGTCGGGTAGGAGCGGAACAAAACGATAATTTTTGTTTTCTCTCCTTCTCCGCTTTTTCAAACTTATTTTGGCTTGAAATGATGCCATAAGTCTATTTTTTAATTTTTAGATTTTTTTTGCTTTTTTTTTGGAACTTTCTATTACGCTTCGGGTAGGAACGGAACAAAACGATAATTTTAATTTTCTCTCTTTCTTGGCCTTTTCCAACGTATTCTGGCTTGAAATGGAGCCATAATGCTATTTTTTAATTTTTTGAATTTTTTTACTGTTCTTTTGGAATTTTCTATTACGCGTCGGGTAGGAACGGAATGGTACGATAATTCTAATTTTCTCACTTTCTTGGCCTTTTCCAACCTATTTTGGCTTAAAATGATGCTATAATGGTCTTGTATAATTTTTTGAATGTTTTTGCTATTTTTTTAGAATTTTCATTTACGCGTTGGCTAGAAACGGAGCCGAACGCTAATTTTTATTTTCCCTCTTTCTCGGCCTTTTCGAACTTATTTTGGCTTGAAATGAAGCCATAAGTCTATTTTTAAATCATTAGAATTTTTTTACTATTTTTTTTGGAATTTTCTATTACGATTCGGGTAGGAACGGAACGGTACGAGAATTTTAATTTTCTCACTTTCTTGGCCTTTTTCAACCTATTTTGGCTTAATATGATGCAATAATGGTCTTTTTTAATTTTTTTTTGAATGTTTAGCTATATTTTAGGAATTTTCTTTTTAGCGTCCGGTAGAAACGGAGCCGAACGGTAATTTTTATTTTCTCTCTTTCTCGGTCTTTTCGAACTTATTTTGGCTTGAAATGAAGCCATAAGTGTATTTTTAAATTATTAGAATTTTTTTACTATTTTTTTTGGTATTTTTTGTTATCTGTCGGGTAGGAACGGAACAAAACGATAATTTTAATTTTCTCTCTTTCTTGGCCTTTTCCAATGTATTATGGCTTGAAATGGAGCCATAATGCTATTTTTTAATTTTTTGAATTTTTTTACTATTTTTTTTGGAATTTTCTATTACGCATCGGGTAGGAACGGAAGAAAACGATAATTTTAATTTTCTCTCTTTCTTGGCCTTTTCCAACGTATTCTGGCTTGAAATGGAGCAGTAATGCTATTTTTTAATTTTTTTAATTTTTTTACTATTCTTTTGGAATTTTCTATTACGCGTCGGGTAGGAACGGAACGGTACAATCATTCTAATTTTCTCACTTTCTTGGCCTTTTCCAACCTATTTTGGCTTAAAATGATGCCATAATGGTCTTTTTTAATTTTTTTAACATTTTTGCTATTTTTTTGGAATTTTCTTTTACGCGTTGGGTTGAAACGGAAACAAACGATAATTTTTATTTTCCCTCTTTCTCAGCCTTTTCGAATTTATTTTGGCTCGAAATGAAGCCATAAGTCTATTTTTAAATTATTAGAATTTTTTTAATATTTTTTTTGGAATTTTCTATTACGATTCGGGTAGGAACGGAACGGTACGAAAATTTTAATTTTCTCACTTTCTTGGCCTTTTCCAACCTATTTTGGCTTACAATGATGCAATAATGGTCTTTTTTAATTTTTTTTGAATGTTTTAGCTATTTCTTTGGAATTTTCTTTTTAGCGTCAGGTAGAAACGGAGCTGAACGGTAATTTTTATTTTCTCTCTTTCTCGGTCTTTTCGAACTTATTTTGGCTTGAAATGAAGCCATAAGCCTATTTTTAAATTATTAGAATTTTTTTACTATTTTTTTTGGAATTTTCTATTACGTGTCGGGTAGGAACGGAACAAAACGATAATTTTAATTTTCTCTCTTTCTTGGCCTTTTCCAACGTATTCTGGCTTGAAATGGAGCCGTAATGCTATTTTTTAATTTTTTGAATTTTTTTATTATTCTTTTGGAATTTTCTATTACGCGTCAGGTGGGAAAGGAACGGTACGATAATTCTAATTTTCTCACTTTCTTGGCCTTTTTCAACCTATTTTGGCTTAAAATGATGCAATAATGGTCTTTTTTAATTTTTTTTGAATGTTTTAGCTATTTTTTTGGAATTTTCTTTTAAGCGTCGGGTAGAAACGGAACCGATCGGTAATTTTTATTTTCTCTCTTTCTCGGCCTTTTCGAACTTATTTTGGCTTGAAATGAAGCCATAAGTCTATTTTTAACTTATTAGAATTTTTTTACTATTTTTTTTGGTATTTTTTATTATGCGTCGGGTAGGAACGGAACAAAACGATAATTTTAATTTTCTCTCTTTCTAGGCCTTTTCCAACGTATTCTGGCTTGAAATGGAGCCGTAATGCTTTTTTTTAATTTTTTTACTATTCTTTTGGAATTTTCTATTACGCGTCGGGTAGGAACGGAACGGTACGATAATTCTAGTTTTCACACTTTCTTGGCCTTTTCCATCCTATTTTGGCTTAAAAATGATGCCATAATGGTCTTGTATATTTTGTTGAATGTTTTTGCTATTTTTTTGGAATTTTCTTTTACGCGTTGGGTAGAAACGGAGCCGAACGACAATTTTTATTTTCCCTCTTTCTCGGCCTTTTCAAACTTATGTTGGCTTGAAATGAAGCCATAAGTCTATTTTTAAATTATTAGAATTTTTTTACTATTTTTTTTGGAATTTTCTGTTACGATTCGGGTAGGAACGCAACGATACGAGAATTCTAATTTTCTCACTTTCTTGGCCTTTTCCAACCTATTTTGGCTTAAAATGATGCAATAATGGTCTTTTTTAATTTTTTTTTGAATGTTTTAGCTATTTTTTTGGAATTTTCTTTTAAGCGTCAGGTAGAAACGGAGCCGAACGGTAATTTTTATTTTCTCTCTTTTTCGGTCTTTTCGAACTTATTTTGGCTTGAAATGAAGCCATAAGTCTATTTTTAAATTATTAGAATTTTTTTGCTATTTTTTTTGGAATTTTCTATTACGCGTCGGGTAGGAACGGAACAAAACAATAATTTTAATTTTCTCTCTTTCATGGCCTTTTCCAACGTATTCTGGCTTGAAATGGAGCAGTAATGCTATTTTTTAATTTTTTGAATTTTTTTACTATTCTTTTGGAATTTTCTATTACGCGTCGGGTAGGAACGGAACGGTACGATAATTCTAATTTTCTCACTTTCTTGGCCTTTTCCAACCTATTTTGGCTTAAAGTAATGCCATAATGGTCGTGTTTAATTTTTTGAATGTTTTTGCTATTTTTTAGGAATTTTCTTTTACGCGTTGGGTAGAAACGGAGCCGAACGATAATTTTTATTTTTCCTCTTTCTCAGCCTTTTCCAACTTATTTGGGCTTTAAATGAAGCCATAATGGTATTTTTTAATTTTTTGGCTATTTTTTGGGAATTTTATATTCCGCGTTACGTAGGAACGGAACGAAACGATAATTTCTATTTTCTCTCTTTCTCGGCCTTTTCCAACCTATTTTGGCTTGAAATGAAGCCATAATGGTATTTTTTAATTTTTTAAAATTTTTGAAATTTTCTTTTAGGCGTCGGGTAGGAAAGAAACAGAACGATAATTTCAATTTTCTCCCTTTTTCGGCCATTTACAACCAATTTTGGCTTGAAATGAAGCCATAATGGTATTTTTTTAATTTTTTCAATTTTTCCTATTTTTTTGGAATTTTCTATTACGCGTTAGGTAGGAACGGAACGAAACGATAACTTTTATTTTCTCTCTTTCTCGTCATTCTCCAAGCTAGTTTGGTTTGAAATGAAGCCATAATTGTATTTTTCAATTTTTTTTAATTTTTTAGCTATTTTTTTGGAATTTTCTATTAGGGGTCGAGCAAGAACGAAACGGAATGATAATTTCAATTTTCTCCCTATCCCAGCCGTTTCCAACCTATTTTCGCTTGAAATGGAGCCATAAGTCTATTTTTTAATTTTTAGAATTTTTTTGCTTTTTTTTTGGAATTTTCTATTACGCTTCGGGTAGGAATGGAACAAAACGATAATTTTAATTTTCTCTCTTTCTCGGCCTTTTCCAACGTATTCTGGCTTGAAATGGAGCCATAATGCTATTTTTTAGTTTTTTGAATTTTTTACTGTTCTTTTGGAATTTTCTATTACGCGTCGGGTAGGAACGGAACGGTACGAGAATTCTAATTTTCTCACTTTCTTGGCCTTTTCCAACCTATTTTGGCTTAAAATGATGCAATAATGGTCTTTTTTAATTTTTTTTGGAATTTTCTTTTAAGCGTCGGGTAGAAACGGAGCCGAACGGCAATTTTTCTTTTCTCTCTTTCTCGGTCTTTTCGAACTTATTTTGGCTTGAAATGAAGCCATAAGTCGATTTTTAAATTATTAGAATTTTTTTAGTATTTTTTTTGGAATTTTCTATTACGCGTCGGGTAGGAACGGAACAAAACGATAATTTTAATTTTCTCTCTTTCTTGGCCTTTTCCAACGTATTCTGACTTGAAATGGAGCCGTAATGCTATTTTTTAATTTTTTGAATTTTTTTACTATTCTTTTGGAATTTTCTATTACGCGTCGGGTATGAACGGAACGGTACGATAATTCTAATTTTCTCACTTTCTTGGCCTTTTCCAACCAATTTTGGCTTAAAATGACGCCATAATAATTTTTTTTAATTTTTTTGAATGTTTTAGCTATTTTTTTGGAATTTTCTTTTAAGCGTCGGGTAGAAACGGAACCGATCGGTAATTTTTATTTTCTCTCTTTCTCGGCCTTTTCGAACTTATTTTGGCTTGAAATGAAGCCATAAGTCTATTTTTAACTTATTAGAATTTTTTTACTATTTTTTTTGGTATTTTTTATTACGCGTCGGGTAGGAGCGGAACAAAACGATAATTTTTGTTTTCTCTCCTTCTCCGCTTTTTCAAACTTATTTTGGCTTGAAATGAAGCCATAAGTCTATTTTTTAATTTTTAGAATTTTTTTGCTTTTTTTTTGGAATTTTCTATTACGCTTCGGGTAGGAACGGAACAAAACGATAATTTTAATTTTCTCTCTTTCTTGGCCTTTTCCAACGTATTCTGGCTTGAAATGGAGCCGTAATGCTATTTTTTAATTTTTTAAATTTTTTTACTATTCTTTTGGAATTTTCTATTACGCGTCGGGTAGGAACGGAACGGTACGATAATTCTAATTTTCTCACTTTCTTGGCCTTTTCCAACCAATTTTGGCTTAAAATGACGCCATAATAATTTTTTTTAATTTTTTTGAATGTTTTAGCTATTTTTTTGGAATTTTCTTTTAAGCGTCGGGTAGAAACGGAACCGATCGGTAATTTTTATTTTCTCTCTTTCTCGGCCTTTTCGAACTTATTTTGGCTTGAAATGAAGCCATAAGTCTATTTTTAACTTATTAGAATTTTTTTACTATTTTTTTTGGTATTTTTTATTATGCGTCGGGTAGGAACGGAACAAAACGATAATTTTAATTTTCTCTCTTTCTAGGCCTTTTCCAACGTATTCTGGCTTGAAATGGAGCCGTAATGCTTTTTTTTAATTTTTTTACTATTCTTTTGGAATTTTCTATTACGCGTCGGGTAGGAACGGAACGGTACGATAATTCTAGTTTTCACACTTTCTTGGCCTTTTCCATCCTATTTTGGCTTAAAAATGATGCCATAATGGTCTTGTATATTTTTGTTGAATGTTTTTGCTATTTTTTTGGAATTTTCTTTTACGCGTTGGGTAGAAACGGAGCCGAACGACAATTTTTATTTTCCCTCTTTCTCGGCCTTTTCAAACTTATGTTGGCTTGAAATGAAGCCATAAGTCTATTTTTAAATTATTAGAATTTTTTTACTATTTTTTTTGGAATTTTCTGTTACGATTCGGGTAGGAACGCAACGATACGAGAATTCTAATTTTCTCACTTTCTTGGCCTTTTCCAACCTATTTTGGCTTAAAATGATGCAATAATGGTCTTTTTTAATTTTTTTTTGAATGTTTTAGCTATTTTTTTGGAATTTTCTTTTAAGCGTCAGGTAGAAACGGAGCCGAACGGTAATTTTTATTTTCTCTCTTTTTCGGTCTTTTCGAACTTATTTTGGCTTGAAATGAAGCCATAAGTCTATTTTTAAATTATTAGAATTTTTTTGCTATTTTTTTTGGAATTTTCTATTACGCGTCGGGTAGGAACGGAACAAAACAATAATTTTAATTTTCTCTCTTTCATGGCCTTTTCCAACGTATTCTGGCTTGAAATGGAGCAGTAATGCTATTTTTTAATTTTTTGAATTTTTTTACTATTCTTTTGGAATTTTCTATTACGCGTCGGGTAGGAACGGAACGGTACGATAATTCTAATTTTCTCACTTTCTTGGCCTTTTCCAACCTATTTTGGCTTAAAGTAATGCCATAATGGTCGTGTTTAATTTTTTGAATGTTTTTGCTATTTTTTAGGAATTTTCTTTTACGCGTTGGGTAGAAACGGAGCCGAACGATAATTTTTATTTTTCCTCTTTCTCAGCCTTTTCCAACTTATTTGGGCTTTAAATGAAGCCATAATGGTATTTTTTAATTTTTTGGCTATTTTTTGGGAATTTTATATTCCGCGTTACGTAGGAACGGAACGAAACGATAATTTCTATTTTCTCTCTTTCTCGGCCTTTTCCAACCTATTTTGGCTTGAAATGAAGCCATAATGGTATTTTTTAATTTTTTAAAATTTTTGAAATTTTCTTTTAGGCGTCGGGTAGGAAAGAAACGGAACGATAATTTCAATTTTCTCCCTTTTTCGGCCATTTACAACCAATTTTGGCTTGAAATGAAGCCATAATGGTATTTTTTTAATTTTTTCAATTTTTCCTATTTTTTTGGAATTTTCTATTACGCGTTAGGTAGGAACGGAACGAAACGATAACTTTTATTTTCTCTCTTTCTCGTCATTCTCCAAGCTAGTTTGGTTTGAAATGAAGCCATAATTGTATTTTTCAATTTTTTTTAATTTTTTAGCTATTTTTTTGGAATTTTCTATTAGGGGTCGAGCAAGAACGAAACGGAATGATAATTTCAATTTTCTCCCTATCCCAGCCGTTTCCAACCTATTTTCGCTTGAAATGGAGCCATAAGTCTATTTTTTAATTTTTAGAATTTTTTTGCTTTTTTTTTGGAATTTTCTATTACGCTTCGGGTAGGAATGGAACAAAACGATAATTTTAATTTTCTCTCTTTCTCGGCCTTTTCCAACGTATTCTGGCTTGAAATGGAGCCATAATGCTATTTTTTAGTTTTTTGAATTTTTTACTGTTCTTTTGGAATTTTCTATTACGCGTCGGGTAGGAACGGAACGGTACGAGAATTCTAATTTTCTCACTTTCTTGGCCTTTTCCAACCTATTTTGGCTTAAAATGATGCAATAATGGTCTTTTTTAATTTTTTTTGGAATTTTCTTTTAAGCGTCGGGTAGAAACGGAGCCGAACGGCAATTTTTCTTTTCTCTCTTTCTCGGTCTTTTCGAACTTATTTTGGCTTGAAATGAAGCCATAAGTCGATTTTTAAATTATTAGAATTTTTTTAGTATTTTTTTTGGAATTTTCTATTACGCGTCGGGTAGGAACGGAACAAAACGATAATTTTAATTTTCTCTCTTTCTTGGCCTTTTCCAACGTATTCTGACTTGAAATGGAGCCGTAATGCTATTTTTTAATTTTTTGAATTTTTTTACTATTCTTTTGGAATTTTCTATTACGCGTCGGGTATGAACGGAACGGTACGATAATTCTAATTTTCTCACTTTCTTGGCCTTTTCCAACCAATTTTGGCTTAAAATGACGCCATAATAATTTTTTTTAATTTTTTTGAATGTTTTAGCTATTTTTTTGGAATTTTCTTTTAAGCGTCGGGTAGAAACGGAACCGATCGGTAATTTTTATTTTCTCTCTTTCTCGGCCTTTTCGAACTTATTTTGGCTTGAAATGAAGCCATAAGTCTATTTTTAACTTATTAGAATTTTTTTACTATTTTTTTTGGTATTTTTTATTACGCGTCGGGTAGGAGCGGAACAAAACGATAATTTTTGTTTTCTCTCCTTCTCCGCTTTTTCAAACTTATTTTGGCTTGAAATGAAGCCATAAGTCTATTTTTTAATTTTTAGAATTTTTTTGCTTTTTTTTTGGAATTTTCTATTACGCTTCGGGTAGGAACGGAACAAAACGATAATTTTAATTTTCTCTCTTTCTTGGCCTTTTCCAACGTATTCTGGCTTGAAATGGAGCCGTAATGCTATTTTTTAATTTTTTAAATTTTTTTACTATTCTTTTGGAATTTTCTATTACGCGTCGGGTAGGAACGGAACGGTACGATAATTCTAATTTTCTCACTTTCTTGGCCTTTTCCAACCAATTTTGGCTTAAAATGACGCCATAATAATTTTTTTTAATTTTTTTGAATGTTTTAGCTATTTTTTTGGAATTTTCTTTTAAGCGTCGGGTAGAAACGGAACCGATCGGTAATTTTTATTTTCTCTCTTTCTCGGCCTTTTCGAACTTATTTTGGCTTGAAATGAAGCCATAAGTCTATTTTTTACTTATTAGAATTTTTTTACTATTTTTTTTGGTATTTTTTATTACGCGTCGGGTAGGAGCGGAACAAAACGATAATTTTTGTTTTCTCTCCTTCTCCGCTTTTTCAAACTTATTTTGGCTTGAAATGAAGCCATATGTCTATTTTTTAATTTTTAGAATTTTTTTGCTTTTTTTTTGGAATTTTCTATTACGCTTCGGGTAGGAACGGAACAAAACGATAATTTTAATTTTCTCTCTTTCTCGGCCTTTTCCAACGTATTCTGGCTTGAAATGGAGCCATAATGCTATTTTTTAATTTTTTGAATTTTTTTACTGTTCTTTTGGAATTTTCTATTACGCGTCGGGTAGGAACAGAATGGTACGATAATTCTAATTTTCTCACTTTCTTGGCCTTTTCCAACCTATTTTGGCTTAAAATGATGCTATAATGGTCTCGTATAATTTTTTGAATGTTTTTGCTATTTTTTTAGAATTTTCATTTACGCGTTGGGTAGAAACGGACCTGAACGCTAACTTTTATTTTCCCTCTTTCTCGGCCTTTTCGAACTTATTTTGGCTTGAAATGAAGCCATAAGTCTATTTTTAAATCATTAGAATTTTTTTACTATTTTTTTTGGAATTTTCTATTACGATTCGGGTAGGAACGGAACGGTACGAGAATTTTAATTTTCTCACTTTCTTGGCCTTTTCCAACCTATTTCGGCTTAATATGATGCAATAATGGTCTTTTTTAATTTTTTTTTGAATGTTTAGCTATTTTTTAGGAATTTTCTTTTTAGCGTCCGGTAGAAACGGAGCCGAACGGTAATTTTTATTTTCTCTCTTTCTCGGTCTTTTCGAACTTATTTTGGCTTGAAATGAAGCCATAAGTGTATTTTTAAATTATTATAATTTTTTTACTATTTTTTTTGGTATTTTTTGTTACCCGTCGGGTAGGAACGGAACAAAACGATAATTTTAATTTTCTCTCTTTCTTGGCCTTTTCCAATGTATTATGGCTTGAAATGGAGCCATAATGCTATTTTTTAATTTTTTGAATTTTTTTACTATTTTTTTTGGAATTTTCTATTACGCGTCGGGTAAGAACGGAAGAAAACGATAATTTTAATTTTCTCTCTTTCTTGGCCTTTTCCAACGTATTCTGGCTTGAAATTGAGCAGTAATGCTATTTTTTAATTTTTTTAATTTTTTTACTATTCTTTTGGAATTTTCTATTACGCGTCGGGTAGGAACGGAACGGTACAATCATTCTAATTTTCTCACTTTCTTGGCCTTTTCCAACCTATTTTGGCTTAAAATGATGCCATAATGGTCTTTTTTAATTTTTTTAACGTTTTTGCTATTTTTTTGGAATTTTCTTTTACGCGTTGGGTTGAAACGGAAACAAACGATAATTTTTATTTTCCCTCTTTCTCAGCATTTTCGAATTTATTTTGGCTTGAAATGAAGCCATAAGTCTATTTTTAAATTATTAGAATTTTTTTAATATTTTTTTTGGAATTTTCTATTACGATTCGGGTAGAAACGGAACGGTACGAAAATTTTAATTTTCTCACTTTCTTGGCCTTTTCCAACCTATTTTGGCTTACAATGATGCAATAATGGTCTTTTTTATTTTTTTTTTGAATGTTTTAGCTATTTCTTTGGAATTTTCTTTTTAGCGTCAGGTAGAAACGGAGCTGAACGGTAATTTTTATTT
The DNA here is from genome assembly GCA_023055345.1 of Quercus wislizeni. Taxonomy (NCBI): domain Eukaryota; kingdom Viridiplantae; phylum Streptophyta; class Magnoliopsida; order Fagales; family Fagaceae; genus Quercus; species Quercus wislizeni. Next base: position 29,472,754 of record JALGQJ010000006.1, read on the forward strand.
TATTTTCTCTCTTTCTCGGTCTTTTCGAACTTATTTTGGCTTGAAATGAAGCCATAAGCCTATTTTTAAATTATTAGAATTTTTTTACTATTTTTTTTGGAATTTTCTATTACGTGTAGGGTAGGAACGGAACAAAACGATAATTTTAATTTTCTCTCTTTCTTGGCCTTTTCCAACGTATTCTGGCTTGAAATGGAGCCGTAATGTTATTTTTTAATTTTTTGAATTTTTTTTATAATTCTTTTGGAATTTTCTATTATGCGTCAGGTGGGAGAGGAACGGTACGATAATTCTAATTTTCTCACTTTCTTGGCCTTTTTTAACCTATTTTGGCTTAAAATGATGCAATAATGGTCTTTTTTAATTTTTTTTGAAAGTTTTAGCTATTTTTTTGGAATTTTCTTTTAAGCGTCAGGTAGAAACGGAGCCGAACGGTAATTTTTATTTTCTCCCTTTTTCGGTCTTTTCGAACTTATTTTGGCTTGAAATGAATCCATAGGTCTATTTTTAAATTATTAGAATTTTTTTAGTATTTTTTTTGGAATTTTCTATTACGCGTCGGGTAGGAACGGAACAAAACGATAATTTTAATTTTCTCTCTTTCTTGGCCTTTTCCAACGTATTCTGGCTTGAAATGGAGCCGTAATGCTGTTTTTTAATTTCTTGAATTTTTTTACTATTCTTTTGGAATTTTCTATTACGCGTCGGGTAGGAACGGAACGGTACGATAATTCTAATTTTGTCACTTTCTTGGCATTTTCCAACCAATTTCGGCTTAAAATGACGCCATAATAATTTTTTTTAAGTTTTTTGAATGTTTTTGCTATTTTTTTGGAATTTTCTTTTAAGCGTCGGGTAGAAACGGAACCGAACGATAATTTTTATTTCCACTCTTTCTCGGCCTTTTCGATCTTATTTTGGCTTGAAATGAAGCCATAAGTCTATTTTTAAATTATTAGAATTTTTTTACTATTTTTTTTGGAATTTTCTTTTACGCGTCGGGTAGGAACGGAACAAAACGATAATTTTAATTTTCTCTCTTTCTAGGCCTTTTCCAACGTATTCTGGCTTGAAATGGAGCCGTAATGCTTTTTTTTAATTTTTTTAATTTTTTTACTATTTTTTTGGAATTTTCTATTACGCGTCGGGTAGGAACGGAACGGTACGATGATTCTAATTTTCACACTTTCTTGGCCTTTTCCATCCTATTTTGGCTTAAAAATGATGCCGTAATGGTCTTGTATAATTTGTGGAATGTTTTTGCTATTTTTTTGGAATTTTCTTTTACGCGTTGGGTAGAAACGGAGCCGAACGACAATTTTTATTTTCCCTCTTTCTCGGCCTTTTCAAACTTATGTTGGCTTGAAATGAAGCCATAAGTCTATTTTTAAATTATTAGAATTTTTTTACTATTTTTTTGGAATTTGCTGTTACGATTCGGGTAGGAACGCAACGATACGAGAATTCTAATTTTCTCATTTTCTTGGCCTTTTCCAACCTATTTTGGCCTAAAATGATGCAATAATGGTCTTTTTTAATTTTTTTTTGAATGTTTTAGCTATTTTTTTGGAATTTTCTTTTAAGCGTCAGGTAGAAACGGAGCCGAACGGTAATTTTTATTTTCTCTCTTTTTCGGTCTTTTCGAACTTATTTTGGCTTGAAATGAAGCCATAAGTCTATTTTTAAATTATTAGAATTTTTTTACTATTTTTTTTGGAATTTTCTATTACGCGTCGGGTAGGAACGGAACAAAACGATAATTTTAATTTTCTCTCTTTCATGGCCTTTTCCAACGTATTCTGGCTTGAAATGGAGCAGTAATGCTATTTTTTAATTTTTTGAATTTTTTTACTATTCTTTTGGAATTTTCTATTACGCGTCGGGTAGGAACGGAACGGTACGGTACGATAATTCTAATTTTCTCACTTTCTTGGCCTTTTCCAACCTATTTTGGTTTAAAATGATGCCATAATGGTCTTGTTTAATTTTTTGAATGTTTTTGCTATTTTTTAGGAATTTTCTTTTACGCGTTGGGTAGAAACGGAGCCGAACGATAATTTTTATTTTTCCTCTTTCTCAGCCTTTTCCAACTTATTTGGGCTTGAAATGAAGCCATAATGGTATTTTTTAATTTTTTGGCTATTTTTTGGGAATTTTTTATTCCGCGTTACGTAGGAATGGAACGAAACGATAATTTCTATTTTCTCTCTTTCTCGGCCTTTTCCAACCTATTTTGGCTTGAAATGAAGTCATAATGGTATTTTTTAATTTTTTAAAATTTTTGAAATTTTCTTTTAGGCGTCGGGTAGGAAAGAAACGGAACGATAATTTCAATTTTCTCCCTTTTTCGGCCATTTACAACCAATTTTGGCTTGAAATGAAGCAATAATGGTATTTTTTTAATTTTTTCAATTTTTCCTATTTTTTTGGAATTTTCTATTACGCGTTAGGTAGGAACGGAACGAAACGATAACTTTTATTTTCTCTCTTTCTCGTCATTCTCCAACCTAGTTTGGTTTGAAATGAAGCCATAATTGTATTTTTCAATTTTTTTTAATTTTTTAGCTATTTTTTTGGAATTTTCTATTAGGGGTCGAGCAAGAACGAAACGGAATGATAATTTCAATTTTCTCCCTATCCCAGCCGTTTCCAATCTATTTTCGCTTGAAATGGAGCCATAAGTCTATTTTTTAATTTTTAGAATTTTTTTGCTTTTTTTTTGGAATTTTCTATTACGCTTCGGGTAGGAACGGAACAAAACGATAATTTTAATTTTCTCTCTTTCTCGGCCTTTTCCAACGTATTCTGGCTTGAAATGGAGCCATAATGCTATTTTTTAGTTTTTTGAATTTTTTACTGTTCTTTTGGAATTTTCTATTACGCGTCGGGTAGGAACGGAACGGTACGAGAATTCTAATTTTCTCACTTTCTTGGCCTTTTCCAACCTATTTTGGCTTAAAATGATGCAATAATGGTCTTTTTTAATTTTTTTTGGAATTTTCTTTTAAGCGTCGGGTAGAAACGGAGCCGAACGGCAATTTTTCTTTTCTCTCTTTCTCGGTCTTTTCGAACTTATTTTGGCTTGAAATGAAGCCATAAGTCTATTTTTAAATTATTAGAATTTTTTTAGTATTTTTTTTGGAATTTTCTATTACGCGTCGGGTAGGAACGGAACAAAACGATAATTTTAATTTTCTCTCTTTCTTGGCCTTTTCCAACGTATTCTGGCTTGAAATGGAGCCGTAATGCTATTTTTTAATTTTTTGAATTTTTTTACTATTATTTTGGAATTTTCTATTACGCGTCGGGTAGGAACGGAACGGTACGATAATTCTAATTTTCTCACTTTCTTGGCCTTTTCCAACCTATTTTGGCTTAAAATGACGCTATAATGGTCTTGTATAATTTTTTGAATGTTTTTGCTATTTTTTTAGAATTTTCTTTTACGCGTTGGGTAGAAACGGAGCCGAACGCTAATTTTTATTTTCCCTCTTTCTCGGCCTTTTCGAACTTATTTTGGCTTGAAATAAAGCCATAATGGTATTTTTTAATTTTTTCGCTATTTTTTGGGAATTTTGTATTCCGCGTTACGTAGGAACGGAACGAAACGTTAATTTCTATTTTCTCTCTTTCTCGGCCTTTTCCAACCTATTTTGGCTTGAAATGAAGTCATTATGGTATTTTTTAATTTTTTAAAATTTTTGGAATTTTCTTTTCGGCGTCGGGTAGGAACGAAACGGAACGATAATTTCAATTTTCTCCCTTTTTCGGCGATTTACAACCAATTTTGGCTTGAAATGAAGCCATAATGGTATTTTTTTAATTTTTTCAATTTTTCCTATTTTTTTGGAATTTTCTATTACGCGTTAGGTAGGAACGGAACGAAACGATAATTTTTATTTTCTCTCTTTCCCGTCATTCTCCAACCTAGTTTGGTGTGAAATGAAGCCATAATTGTATTTTTCAATTTTTTATAATTTTTTAGCTATTTTTTTGGAATTTTCTAATAGGGGTCGAGCAAGAACGAAACGGAATGATAATTTCAATTTTCTCCCTATCCCGGCCGTTTCCAACCTATTTTCGCTTGAAATGGAGCCATAGGTCTATTTTTTAATTTCTTCAATTTTTTTGCTATTTTTTTGGAATTTTCTTTTACGCGTTGGGTAGAAACGGAGCCGAACGATAATTTTTATTTTCCCTCTTTCTCGGCCTTTTCGAACTTATTTTGGCTTGAAATGAAGCCATAAGTCTATTTTTAAATTATTAGAATTTTTTTACTATTTTTTTTGGTATTTTTTATTACGCGTCGGGTAGGAGCGGAACAAAACGATAATTTTTGTTTTCTCTCCTTCTCCGCTTTTTCAAACTTATTTTGGCTTGAAATGAAGCCATAAGTCTATTTTTTAATTTTTAGAATTTTTTTGCTTTTTTTTTGGAATTTTCTATTACGCTTCGGGTAGGAACGGAACAAAACGATAATTTTAATTTTCTCTCTTTCTCGGCCTTTTCCAACGTATTCCGGCTTGAAATGGAGCCATAATGCTATTTTTTAATTTTTTGAATTTTTTTACTGTTCTTTTGGAATTTTCTATTACGCGTCGGGTAGGAACGGAATGGTACGATAATTCTAATTTTCTCACTTTCTTGGCCTTTTCCAACCTATTTTGGCTTAAAATGATGCTATAATGGTCTTGTATAATTTTGAAGCCATAAGTCTATTTTTAAATTATTATAATTTTTTTATTATTTTTTTTGGAATTTTCTATTACGATTCGGGTAGGAACGGAACGGTACGAAAATTTTAATTTTCTCACTTTCTTGGCCTTTTCCAACCTATTTTGGCTTACAATGATGCAATAATGGTCTTTTTTAATTTTTTTTTAATGTTTTAGCTATTTCTTTGGAATTTTCTTTTTAGCGTCAGGTAGAAACGGAGCTGAACGGTAATTTTTATTTTCTCTCTTTCTCGGTCTTTTCGAACTTATTTTGGCTTGAAATGAAGCCATAAGTCGATTTTTAAATTATTAGAATTTTTTTAGTATTTTTTTTGGAATTTTCTATTACGCGTCGGGTAGGAACGGAACAAAACGATAATTTTAATTTTCTCTCTTTCTTGGCCTTTTCCAACGTATTCTGGCTTGAAATGGAGCCGTAATGCTATTTTTTAATTTTTTGAATTTTTTTACTATTCTTTTGGAATTTTCTATTACGCGTCGGGTATGAACGGAACGGTACGATAATTCTAATTTTCTCACTTTCTTGGCCTTTTCCAACCAATTTTGGCTTAAAATGACGCCATAATAATTTTTTTTAATTTTTTTGAATGTTTTAGCTATTTTTTTGGAATTTTCTTTTAAGCGTCGGGTAGAAACGGAACCGATCGGTAATTTTTATTTTCTCTCTTTCTCGGCCTTTTCGAACTTATTTTGGCTTGAAATGAAGCCATAAGTCTATTTTTAACTTATTAGAATTTTTTTACTATTTTTTTTGGTATTTTTTATTACGCGTCGGGTAGGAGCGGAACAAAACGATAATTTTTGTTTTCTCTCCTTCTCCGCTTTTTCAAACTTATTTTGGCTTGAAATGAAGCCATAAGTCTATTTTTTAATTTTTAGAATTTTTTTGCTTTTTTTTTGGAATTTTCTATTACGCTTCGTGTAGGAACGGAACAAAACGATAATTTTAATTTTCTCTCTTTCTTGGCCTTTTCCAACGTATTCTGGCTTGAAATGGAGCCGTAATGCTATTTTTTAATTTTTTGAATTTTTTTACTATTATTTTGGAATTTTCTATTACGCGTCGGGTAGGAACGGAACGGTACGATAATTCTAATTTTCTCACTTTCTTGGCCTTTTCCAACCAATTTTGGCTTAAAATGACGCCATAATAATTTTTTTTAATTTTTTTGAATGTTTTAGCTATTTTTTTGAAATTTTCTTTTAAGCGTCAGGTAGAAACGGAACCGATCGGTAATTTTTATTTTCTCTCTTTCTCGGCCTTTTCGAACTTATTTTGGCTTGAAATGAAGCCATAAGTCTATTTTTAACTTATTAGAATTTTTTTACTATTTTTTTTGGTATTTTTTATTACGCGTCGGGTAGGAGCGGAACAAAACGATAATTTTTGTTTTCTCTCCTTCTCCGCTTTTTCAAACTTATTTTGGCTTGAAATGAAGCCATAAGTCTATTTTTTAATTTTTAGAATTTTTTTGCTTTTTTTTTGGAATTTTCTATTACGCTTCGGGTACGAACGGAACAAAACGATAATTTTAATTTTCTCTCTTTCTCGGCCTTTTCCAACTTATTCTGGCTTGAAATGGAGCCATAATGCTATTTTTTAATTTTTTGAATTTTTTTACTGTTCTTTTGGAATTTTCTATTACGCATCGGGTAGGAACGGAATGGTACGATAATTCTAATTTTCTCACTTTCTTGGCCTTTTCCAACCTATTTTGGCTTAAAATGATGCTATAATGGTCTTGTATAATTTTTTGAATGTTTTTGCTATTTTTTTAGAATTTTCTTTTACGCGTTGGGTAGAAACGGAGCCGAACGCTAATTTTTATTTTCCCTCTTTCTCGGCCTTTTCGAACTTATTTTGGCTTGAAATGAAGCCATAATGGTATTTTTTAATTTTTTCGCTATTTTTTGGGAATTTTGTATTCCGCGTTACGTAGGAACGGAACGAAACGTTAATTTCGATTTTCTCTCTTTCTCGGCCTTTTCCAACCTATTTTGGCTTGAAATGAAGTCATTATGGTATTTTTTAATTTTTTAAAATTTTTGGAATTTTCTTTTCGGCGTCGGGTAGGAACGAAACGGAACGATAATTTCAATTTTCTCCCTTTTTCGGCGATTTACAACCAATTTTGGCTTGAAATGAAGCCATAATGGTATTTTTTTAATTTTTTCAATTTTTCCTATTTTTTTGGAATTTTCTATTACGCGTTAGGTAGGAACGGAACGAAACGATAATTTTTATTTTCTCTCTTTCTCGTCATTCTCCAACCTAGTTTGGTGTGAAATGAAGCCATAATTGTATTTTTCAATTTTTTATAATTTTTTAGCTATTTTTTTGGAATTTTCTAATAGGGGTCGAGCAAGAACGAAACGGAATGATAATTTCAATTTTCTCCCTATCCCGGCCGTTTCCAACCTATTTTCGCTTGAAATGGAGCCATAGGTCTATTTTTTAATTTCTTCAATTTTTTTGCTATTTTTTTGGAATTTTCTTTTACGCGTTGGGTAGAAACGGAGCCGAACGATAATTTTTATTTTCCCTCTTTCTCGGCCTTTTCGAACTTTTTGTGGCTTGAAATGAAGCCATAAGTCTATTTTTAAATTATTAGAATTTTTTTACTATTTTTTTTGGTATTTTTTATTACGCGTCGGGTAGGAGCGGAACAAAACGATAATTTTTGTTTTCTCTCCTTCTCCGCTTTTTCAAACTTATTTTGGCTTGAAATGAAGCCATAAGTCTATTTTTTAATTTTTAGAATTTTTTTGCTTTTTTTTTGGAATTTTCTATTACGCTTCGGGTAGGAACGGAACAAAACGATAATTTTAATTTTCTCTCTTTCTCGGCCTTGTCCAACGTATTCCGGCTTGAAATGGAGCCATAATGCTATTTTTTAATTTTTTGAATTTTTTTACTGTTCTTTTGGAATTTTCTATTACGCGTCGGGTAGGAACGGAATGGTACGATAATTCTAATTTTCTCACTTTCTTGGCCTTTTCCAACCTATTTTGGCTTAAAATGATGCTATAATGGTCTTGTATAATTTTGAAGCCATAAGTCTATTTTTAAATTATTATAATTTTTTTATTATTTTTTTTGGAATTTTCTATTACGATTCGGGTAGGAACGGAACGGTACGAAAATTTTAATTTTCTCACTTTCTTGGCCTTTTCCAACCTATTTTGGCTTACAATGATGCAATAATGGTCTTTTTTAATTTTTTTTTAATGTTTTAGCTATTTCTTTGGAATTTTCTTTTTAGCGTCAGGTAGAAACGGAGCTGAACGGTAATTTTTATTTTCTCTCTTTCTCGGTCTTTTCGAACTTATTTTGGCTTGAAATGAAGCCATAAGCCTATTTTTAAATTATTAGAATTTTTTTACTATTTTTTTTGGAAATTTCTATTACGTGTCGGGTAGGAACGGAACAAAACGATAATTTTAATTTTCTCTCTTTCTTGGCCATTTCCAACGTATTCTGGCTTGAAATGGAGCCGTAATGCTATTTTTTAATTTTTTGAATTTTTTTAATATTCTTTTGGAATTTTCTATTACGCGTCAGGTAGGAACGGAACGGTACGATAATTCTAATTTTCTCACTTTCTTGGCCTTTTCCAACCTATTTTGGCTTAAAATGATGCAATAATGGTCTTTTTTAATTTTTTTTTTGAATGTTTTAGCTATTTTTTTGGTATTTTCTTTTAAGCGTCAGGTAGAAACGGAGCCGAACGGTAATATTATTTTCTCTCTTTGTCGGTCTTTTCGAACTTATTTTGGCTTGAAATGAAGCAATAAGTCTATTTTTTAATTTTTAGAATTTTTTTGCTTTTTTTTTGGAATTTTCTATTACGCTTCGGGTAGGAACGGAACAAAACGATAATCTTAATTTTCTCTCTTTCTCGGCCTTTTCCAACGTATTCTGGCTTGAAATGGAGCCATAATGCTATTTTTTAGTTTTTTGAATTTTTTTACTGTTCTTTTGGAATTTTCTATTACGCGTCGGGTAGGAACGGAACGGTACGATAATTCTAATTTTCTCACTTTCTTGGCCTTTTCCAACCAATTTTGGCTTAAAATGACGCCATAATAATTTTTTTTAATTTTTTTGAATGTTTTAGCTATTTTTTTGGAATTTTCTTTTAAGCGTCGGGTAGAAACGGAACCGATCGGTAATTTTTATTTTCTCTCTTTCTCGGCCTTTTCGAACTTATTTTGGCTTGAAATGAAGCCATAAGTCTATTTTTAAATTATTAGAATTTTTTTACTATTTTTTTTGGAATTTTCTATTACGATTCGGGTAGGAACGTAACGGTACGAGAATTCTAATTTTCTCACTTTCTTGGCCTTTTCCAACCTATTTTGGCTTAAAATGATGCAATAATGGTCTTTTTTAATTTTTTTTTTGAATGTTTTTTCTATTTTTTTTAGAATTTTCTTTTACGCGTTGGGTAGAAACGGAGCCGAACGATAATTTTTATTTTCCCTCTTTCTCGGCCTTTTTGAACTTATTTTGGCTTGAAATGAAGCCATAAGTCTATTTTTAAATTATTAGAATTTTTTTACTATTTTTTTTGGAATTTTCTATTACGATTCGGGTAGGAACGAAACGGTACGAGAATTCTAATTTTCTCACTTTCTTGGCCTTTTCCAACCTATTTTGGCTTGAAATGAAGCCATAATTGTATTTTTCAATTTTTTTTAATTTTTTAGCTATTTTTTTGGAATTTTCTATTAGGGGTCGAGCAAGAACGAAACGGAATGATAATTTCAATTTTCTCCCTATCCCGGCCGTTTCCAACCTATTTTCGCTTGAAATGGGGCCATAGGTCTATTTTTTAATTTCTTCAATTTTTTTGGTATTTTTTTGGAATTTTCTTTTACGCGTTGGGTAGAAACGGAGCCGAACGATAATTTTTATTTTCCCTCTTTCTCGGCCTTTTCGAACTTATTTTGGCTTGAAATGAAGCCATAAGTCTATTTTTAAATTATTAGAATTTTTTTACTATTTTTTTTGGTATTTTTTATTACGCGTCGGGTAGGAGCGGAACAAAACGATAATTTTTGTTTTCTCTCCTTCTCCGCTTTTTCAAACTTATTTTGGCTTGAAATGAAGCCATAAGTCTATTTTTTAATTTTTAGAATTTTTTTGCTTTTTTTTTGGAATTTTCTATTACGCTTCGGGTAGGAACGGAACAAAACGATAATTTTAATTTTCTCTCTTTCTCGGCATTTTCCAACGTATTCCGGCTTGAAATGGAGCCATAATGCTATTTTTTAATTTTTTGAATTTTTTTACTGTTCTTTTGGAATTTTCTATTACGCGTCGGGTAGGAACGGAATGGTACGATAATTCTAATTTTCTCACTTTCTTGGCCTTTTCCAACCTATTTTGGCTTAAAATGATGCTATAATGGTCTTGTATAATTTTGAAGCCATAAGTCTATTTTTAAATTATTAGAATTTTTTTATTATTTTTTTTGGAATTTTCTATTACGATTCGGGTAGGAACGGAACGGTACGAAAATTTTAATTTTCTCACTTTCTTGGCCTTTTCCAACCTATTTTGGCTTACAATGATGCAATAATGGTCTTTTTTAATTTTTTTTGAATGTTTTAGCTATTTCTTTGGAATTTTCTTTTTAGCGTCAGGTAGAAACGGAGCTGAACGGTAATTTTTATTTTCTCTCTTTCTCGGTCTTTTCGAACTTATTTTGGCTTGAAATGAAGCCATAAGCCTATTTTTAAATTATTAGAATTTTTTTACGATTTTTTTTGGAATTTTCTATTACATGTCGGGTAGGAACGGAACAAAACGATAATTTTAATTTTCTCTCTTTCTTGGCCTTTTCCAACGTATTCTGGCTTGAAATGGAGCCGTAATGCTATTTTTTAATTTTTTGAATTTTTTTACTATTCTTTTGGAATTTTCTATTACGCGTCAGGTAGGAACGGAACGGTATGATAATTCTAATTTTCTCACTTTCTTGGCCTTTTCCAACCTATTTTGGCTTAAAATGACTCCATAATAATTTTTTTTAATTTTTTTGAATGTTTTAGCTATTTTTTTTGAATTTTCTTTTAAGCGTCGGGTAGAAACGGAGCCGAACGATAATTTTTATTTTCCCTCTTTCTCGGCCTTTTCGAACTTATTTTGGCTTGAAATGAAGCCATAAGTCTATTTTTAAATTATTAGAATTTTTTTACTATTTTTTTTGGAATTTTCTATTACATGTCGGGTAGGAACGGAACAAAACGATAATTTTAATTTTCTCTCTTTCTTGGCCTTTTCCAACGTATTCTGGCTTGAAATGGAGCCGTAATGCTATTTTTTAGTTTTTTGAATTTTTTACTGTTCTTTTGGAATTTTCTATTACGCGTCGGGTAGGAACGGAACGGTACGAGAATTCTAATTTTCTCACTTTCTTGGCCTTTTCCAACCTATTTTGGCTTAAAATGATGCAATAATGGTCTTTTTTAATTTTTTTTTGGAATTTTCTTTTAAGCGTCGGGTAGAAACGGAGCCGAACGGCAATTTTTCTTTTCTCTCTTTCTCGGTCTTTTCGAACTTATTTTGGCTTGAAATGAAGCCATAAGTCTATTTTTAAATTATTAGAATTTTTTTAGTATTTTTTTTGGAATTTTCTATTACGCGTCGGGTAGGAACGGAACGGTACGATAATTCTAATTTTCTCACTTTCTTGGCCTTTTCCAACCAATTTTGACTTAAAATGACGCCATAATAATTTTTTTAAATTTTTTTGAATGTTTTAGCTATTTTTTTGGAATTTTCTTTTAAGCGTCAGGTAGAAACGGAACCGATCGGTAATTTTTATTTTCTCTCTTTCTTGGCCTTTTCGAACTTATTTTGGCTTGAAATGAAGCCATAAGTCTATTTTTAACTTATTAGAATTTTTTTACTATTTTTTTTGGTATTTTTTATTACGCGTCGGGTAGGAGCGGAACAAAACGATAATTTTTGTTTTCTCTCCTTCTTCGCTTTTTCAAACTTATTTTGGCTTGAAATGAAGCCATAAGTCTATTTTTTAATTTTTAGAATTTTTTTGCTTTTTTTTTGGAATTTTCTATTACGCTTCGGGTAGGAACGGAACAAAACGATAATTTTAATTTTCTCTCTTTCTCGGCCTTTTCCAACGTATTCTGGCTTGAAATGGAGCCATAATGCTATTTTTTAATTTTCTGAATTTTTTTACTGTTCTTTTGGAATTTTCTATTACGCATCGGGTAGGAACGGAATGGTACGATAATTCTAATTTTCTCACTTTCTTGGCCTTTTCCAACCTATTTTGGCTTAAAATGATGCTATAATGGTCTTGTATAATTTTTTGAATGTTTTTGCTATTTTTTTAGAATTTTCTTTTACGCGTTGGGTAGAAACGGAGCCGAACGCTAATTTTTATTTTCCCTCTTTCTCGGCCTTTTCGAACTTATTTTGGCTTGAAATGAAGCCATAATGGTATTTTTTAATTTTTTCGCTATTTTTTGGGAATTTTGTATTCCGCGTTACGTAGGAACGGAACGAAACGTTAATTTCTATTTTCTCTCTTTCTCGGCCTTTTCCAACCTATTTTGGCTTGAAATGAAGTCATTATGGTATTTTTTAATTTTTTAAAATTTTTGGAATTTTCTTTTCGGCGTCGGGTATGAACGAAACGGAACGATAATTTCAATTTTCTCCCTTTTTCGGCGATTTACAACCAATTTTGGCTTGAAATGAAGCCATAATGGTATTTTTTTAATTTTTTCAATTTTTCCTATTTTTTTGGAATTTTCTATTACGCGTTAGGTAGGAACGGAACGAAACGATAATTTTTATTTTCTCTCTTTCTCGTCATTCTCCAACCTAGTTTGGTGTGAAATGAAGCCATAATTATATTTTTCAATTTTTTATAATTTTTTAGCTATTTTTTTGGAATTTTCTAATAGGGGTCGAGCAAGAACGAAACGGAATGATAATTTCAATTTTCTCCCTATCCCGGCCGTTTCCAACCTATTTTCGCTTGAAATGGAGCCATAGGTCTATTTTTTAATTTCTTCAATTTTTTTGCTATTTTTTTGGAATTTTCTTTTACGCGTTGGGTAGAAACGGAGCCGAACGATAATTTTTATTTTCCCTCTTTCTCGGCCTTTTCGAACTTATTTTGGCTTGAAATGAAGCCATAAGTCTATTTTTAAATTATTACAATTTTTTTACTATTTTTTTTGGAATTTTCTATTACGATTCGGGTAGGAACGTAACGGTACGAGAATTCTAATTTTCTCACTTTCTTGGCCTTTTCCAACCTATTTTGGCTTAAAATGATGCAATAATGGTCTTTTTTAATTTTTTTTTTGAATGTTTTTTCTATTTTTTTTAGAATTTTCTTTTACGCGTTGGGTAGAAACGGAGCCGAACGATAATTTTTATTTTCCCTCTTTCTCGGCCTTTTCGAACTTATTTTGGCTTGAAATGTAGCCATAAGTCTATTTTTAAATTATTAGAATTTTTTTACTATTTTTTTTGGAATTTTCTATTACGATTCGGGTAGGAACGGAACGGTACGAGAATTCTAATTTTCTCACTTTCTTGGCCTTTTCCAACCTATTTTGGCTTGAAATGAAGCCATAATTGTATTTTTCAATTTTTTTTAATTTTTTAGCTATTTTTTTGGAATTTTCTATTAGGGGTCGAGCAAGAACGAAACGGAATGATAATTTCAATTTTCTCCCTATCCCGGCCGTTTCTAACCTATTTTCGCTTGAAATGGGGCCATAGGTCTATTTTTTAATTTCTTCAATTTTTTTGGTATTTTTTTGGAATTTTCTTTTACGCGTTGGGTAGAAACGGAGCCGAACGATAATTTTTATTTTCCCTCTTTCTCGGCCTTTTCGAACTTATTTTGGCTTGAAATGAAGCCATAAGTCTATTTTTAAATTATTAGAATTTTTTTACTATTTTTTTTGGTATTTTTTATTACGCGTCGGGTAGGAGCGGAACAAAACGATAATTTTTGTTTTCTCTCCTTCTCCGCTTTTTCAAACTTATTTTGGCTTGAAATGAAGCCATAAGTCTATTTTTTAATTTTTAGAATTTTTTTGCTTTTTTTTTGGAATTTTCTATTACGCTTCGGGTAGGAACGGAACAAAACGATAATTTTAATTTTCTCCCTTTCTCGGCCTTTTCCAACGTATTCCGGCTTGAAATGGAGCCATAATGCTATTTTTTAATTTTTTGAATTTTTTTACTGTTCTTTTGGAATTTTCTATTACGCGTCGGGTAGGAACGGAATGGTACGATAATTCTAATTTTCTCACTTTCTTGGCCTTTTCCAACCTATTTTGGCTTAAAATGATGCTATAATGGTCTTGTATAATTTTGAAGCCATAAGTCTATTTTTAAATTATTAGAATTTTTTTATTATTTTTTTTGGAATTTTCTATTACGATTCGGGTAGGAACGGAACGGTACGAAAATTTTAATTTTCTCACTTTCTTGGCCTTTTCCAACCTATTTTGGCTTACAATGATGCAATAATGGTCTTTTTAAATTTTTTTTGAATGTTTTAGCTATTTCTTTGGAATTTTCTTTTTAGCGTCAGGTAGAAACGGAGCTGAACGGTAATTTTTATTTTCTCTCTTTCTCGGTCTTTTCGAACTTATTTTGGCTCGAAATGAAGCCATAAGCCTATTTTTAAATTATTAGAATTTTTTTACTATTTTTTTTGGAATTTTCTATTACATGTCGGGTAGGAACGGAACAAAACGATAATTTTAATTTTCTCTCTTTCTTGGCCTTTTCCAACGTATTCTGGCTTGAAATGGAGCCGTAATGCTATTTTTTAATTTTTTGAATTTTTTTACTATTCTTTTGGAATTTTCTATTACGCGTCAGGTAGGAACGGAACGGTACGATAATTCTAATTTTCTCACTTTCTTGGCCTTTTCCAACCTATTTTGGCTTAAAATGACTCCATAATAATTTTTTTTAATTTTTTTGAATGTTTTAGCTATTTTTTTTGAATTTTCTTTTAAGCGTCGGGTAGAAACGGAGCCGAACGATAATTTTTATTTTCCCTCTTTCTCGGCCTTTTCGAACTTATTCTGGCTTGAAATGAAGCCATAAGTCTATTTTTAAATTATTAGAATTTTTTTACTATTTTTTTTGGAATTTTCTATTACGATTCGGGTAGGAACGTAACGGTACGAGAATTCTAATTTTCTCACTTTCCTGGCCTTTTCCAACCTTTTTTGGCTTAAAATGATGTAATAATGGTCTTTTTTAATTTTTTTTTTAATGTTTTAGCTATTTTTTTGGTATTTTCTTTTAAGCGTCAGGTAGAGACGGAGCCGAACGGTAATTTTATTTTCTCTCTTTCTCGGTCTTTTCGAACTTATTTTGGCTTGAAATGAAGCCATAAGTCTATTTTTTAATTTTTAGAATTTTTTTGCTTTTTTTTTGGAATTTTCTATTACGCTTCGGGTAGGAACGGAACAAAACGATAATTTTAATTTTCTCTCTTTCTCGGCCTTTTCCAACGTATTCTGGCTTGAAATGGAGCCGTAATGCTATTTTTTAGTTTTTTGAATTTTTTTACTGTTCTTTTGGAATTTTCTATTACGCGTCGGGTAGGAACGAAACGGTACGATAATTCTAATTTTCTCACTTTCTTGGCCTTTTCCAACCTATTTTGGCTTAAAATGATGCTATAATGGTCTTGTATAATTTTTTGAATGTTTTTGCTATTTTTTTAGAATTTTCTTTTACGCGTTGGGTAGAAACGGAGCCGAACGATAATTTTTATTTTCCCTCTTTCTCGGCCTTTTCGAACTTATTTTGGCTTGAAATGAAGCCATAAGTCTATTTTTAAATTATTAGAATTTTTTTACTATTTTTTTTGGAATTTTCTATTACGATTCGTGTAGGAACGGAACGATACGAGAATTCTAATTTTCTCACTTTCTTGGCCTTTTCCAACCTATTTTGGCTTAAAATGATGCAATAATGGTCTTTTTTAATTTTTTTTGAATGTTTTAGCTATTTTTTTTGAATTTTCTTTTAAGCGTCGGGTAGAAACGGAGCCGAACGACAATTTTTCTTTTTTCTCTTTCTCGGTCTTTTCGAAATTTTTTTTGCTTGAAATGAAGCCATAAGTCTATTTTTAAATTATTAGAATTTTTTTAGTATTTTTTTTGGAATTTTCTATTACGCGTCGGGTAGGAACGGAACAAAACGATAATTTTAATTTTCTCTCTTTCTTGGCCTTTTCCAACGTATTCTGGCTTGAAATGGAGCCGTAATGCTATTTTTTAATTTTTTGAATTTTTTTACTATTCTTTTGGAATTTTCTATTACGCGTCGGATAGGAACGGAACGGTACGATAATTCTAATTTTCTCACTTTCTTGGCCTTTTCCAACCAATTTTGGCTTAAAATGACGCCATAATAATTTTTTTTAAGTTTTTTGAATGTTTTAGCTATTTTTTTGGAATTTTCTTTTAAGCGTCGGGTAGAAACGGAACTGAACGATAATTTTTATTTCCACTCTTTCTCGGCCTTTTCGAACTTATTTTGGCTTGAAATGAGGCCATAAGTCTATTTTTAAATTATTAGAATTTTTTTACTATTTTTTTTGGAATTTTCTTTTACGCGTCGGGTAGGAACGGAACAAAACGATAATTTTAATTTTCTCTCTTTCTTGGCCTTTTCCAACGTATTCTGGCTTGAAATGGAGCCGTAATGCTATTTTTTAATTTTTTGAATTTTTTTACTATTCTTTTGGAATTTTCTATTACGCGTCGGGTAGGAACGGAACGGTACGATAATTCTAATTTTCTCACTTTCTTGGCCTTTTCCAACCAATTTTGGCTTATAATGACGCCATAATAATTTTTTTTAAGTTTTTTGAATGTTTTAGCTATTTTTTTGGAATTTTCTTTTAAGCGTCGGGTAGAAACGGAACTCAACGATAATTTTTATTTCCACTCTTTCTCGGCCTTTTCGAACTTATTTTGGCTTGAAATGAAGCCATAAGTCTATTTTTAAATTATTAGAATTTTTTTACTATTTTTTTTGGAATTTTCTTTTACGCGTCGGGTAGGAACGGAACAAAACGATAATTTTAATTTTCTCTCTTTCTTGGCCTTTTCCAACGTATTCTGGCTTGAAATGGAGCCGTAATGCTATTTTTTAATTTTTTGAATTTTTTTACTATTCTTTTGGAATTTTCTATTACGCGTCGGGTAGGAACGGAACGGTACGATAATTCTAATTTTCTCACTTTCTTGGCCTTTTCCAACCAATTTTGGCTTAAAATGACGCCATAATAATTTTTTTTAATTTTTTTGAATGTTTTAGCTATTTTTTTGGAATTTTCTTTTAAGCGTCGGGTAGAAACGGAACCGATCGGTAATTTTTATTTTCTCTCTTTCTCGGCCTTTTCGAACTTATTTTGGTTTGAAATGAAGCCATAAGTCTATTTTTAACTTATCAGAATTTTTTTACTATTTTTTTTGGTATTTTTTATTACGCGTCGGGTAGGAACGGAACAAAACGATAATTTTTGTTTTCTCTCCTTCTCCGCTTTTTCGAACTTATTTTGGCTTGAAATGAAGCCAGAAGTCTATTTTTTATTTTTTAGAATTTTTTTGCTTTTTTTTTGGAATTTTCTATTACGCTTCGGGTAGGAACGGAACAAAACGATAATTTTAATTTTCTATCTTTCTCGGCCTTTTCCAACGTATTCTGGCTTGAAATGGAGTCATAATACTATTTTTTAATTTTTTGAATTTTTTAACTGTTCTTTTGGAATTTTCTATTACGCGTCGGGTAGGAACGGAATGGTACAATAATTCTAATTTTCTCACTTTCTTGGCCTTTTCCAACCTATTTTGGCTTAAAATGATGCTATAATGGTCTTGTATAATTTTTTGAATGTTTTTGCTATTTTTTTAGAATTTTCTTTTACGCGTTGGGTAGAAACGGAGCCGAACGCTAATTTTTAGTTTCCCTCTTTCTCGGCCTTTTCGAACTTATTTTGGCTTGAAATGAAGCCATAAGTCTATTTTTAAATTATTAGAATTTTTTTACTATTTTTTTTGGAATTTTCTATTACGATTCGGGTAGGAACGGAACGGTACGAGAATTTTAATTTTCTCACTTTCTTGGCCTTTTCCAACCTATTTTGGCTTAATATGATGCAATAATGGTCTTTTTTAATTTTTTTTTGAATGTTTAGCTATTTTTTAGGAATTTTCTTTTTAGCGTCAGGTAGAAACGGAGCCGAACGGTAATTTTTATTTTCTCTCTTTCTCGGTCTTTTCGAACTTATTTTGGCTTGAAATGAAGCCATAAGTGTATTTTTAAATTATTAGAATTTTTTTACTATTTTTTTTGGTATTTTTTGTTGCCCGTCAGGTAGGAACGGAACAAAACGATAATTTTAATTTTCTCTCTTTCTTAGCCTTTTCCAATGTATTATGGCTTGAAATGGAGCCATAATGCTATTTTTTAATTTTTTGAATTTTTTTACTATTTTTTTTTGGAATTTTCTATTACGCGTCGGGTAGGAACGGAACAAAACGATAATTTTAATTTTCTCTCTTTCTTGGTCTTTTCCAACGTATTCTGGCTTGAAATGGAGCAGTAATGCTATTTTTTAATTTTTTTAATTTTTTTACTATTCTTTTGGAATTTTCTATTACACGTCGGGTAGGAACGGAACGGTACGATCATTCTAATTTTCTCACTTTCTTGGCCTTTTCCAACCTATTTTGGCTTAAAATGATGCCATAATGGTCTTTTTTAATTTTTTTAACGTTTTTGCTATTTTTTTGGAATTTTCTTTTAAGCGTCGGGTAGAAACGGAGCCGAACGGCAATTTTTCTTTTCTCTCTTTCTCGGTCTTTTCGAACTTATTTTTGCTTGAAATGAAGCCATAAGTCTATTTTTAAATTATTAGAATTTTTTTAGTATTTTTTTTGGAATTTTCTATTACGCGTCGGATAGGAACGGAACAAAACGATAATTTTAATTTTCTCTCTTTCTTGGCCTTTTCCAACGTATTCTGGCTTGAAATGGAGCCGTAATGCTATTTTTTAATTTTTTGAATTTTTTTTCTATTCTTTTGGAATTTTCTATTACGCGTCGGGTAGGAACGGAACGGTACGATAATTCTAATTTTCTCACTTTCTTGGCCTTTTCCAACCAATTTTGGCTTAAAATGACGCCATAATAATTTTTTTTAATTTTTTTGAATGTTTTAGCTATTTTTTTGGAATTTTCTTTTAAGCGTCGGGTAGAAACGGAACCGATCGGTAGTTTTTATTTTCTCTCTTTCTCGGCCTTTTCGAACTTATTTTGGCTTGAAATGAAGCCATAAGTCTATTTTTCAATTTTTAGAATTTTTTTGCTTTTTTTTTGGAATTTTCTATTACGCTTCGGGTAGGAACGGAACGGTACGAGAATTTTAATTTTCTCACTTTCTTGGCCTTTTCCAACCTATTTTGGCTTAATATGATGCAATAATGGTCTTTTTTAATTTTTTTTTCAATGTTTAGCTATTTTTTAGGAATTTTCTTTTTAGCGACAGGTAGAAACGGAGCCGAACGGTAATTTTTATTTTCTCTCTTTCTCGGCCTTTTCGAACTTATTTTGGCTTGAAATGAAGCCATAAGTCTATTTTTCAATTTTTAGAATTTTTTTGCTTTTTTTTTGGAATTTTCTACTACGCTTCGGGTAGGAACGGAACAAAACGATAATTTTAATTTTCTCTCTTTCTTGGCCTTTTCCAACGTATTCTGGCTTGAAATGGAGCCGTAATGCTATTTTTTAATTTTTTGAATTTTTTTACTATTCTTTTGGAATTTTCTATTACGCGTCGGGTAGGAACGGAACGGTACGATAATTCTAATTTTCTCACTTTCTTGGCCTTTTCCAACCAATTTTGGCTTAAAATGACGCCATAATAATTTTTTTTAAGTTTTTTGAATGTTTTAGCTATTTTTTTGGAATTTTCTTTTAAGCGTCGGGTAGAAACGGAACTGAACGATAATTTTTATTTCCACTCTTTCTCGGCCTTTTCGAACTTATTTTGGCTTGAAATGAGGCCATAAGTCTATTTTTAAATTATTAGAATTTTTTTACTATTTTTTTTGGAATTTTCTTTTACGCGTCGGGTAGGAACGGAACAAAACGATAATTTTAATTTTCTCTCTTTCTTGGCCTTTTCCAACGTATTCTGGCTTGAAATGGAGCCGTAATGCTATTTTTTAATTTTTTGAATTTTTTTACTATTCTTTTGGAATTTTCTATTACGCGTCGGGTAGGAACGGAACGGTACGATAATTCTAATTTTCTCACTTTCTTGGCCTTTTCCAACCAATTTTGGCTTATAATGACGCCATAATAATTTTTTTTAAGTTTTTTGAATGTTTTAGCTATTTTTTTGGAATTTTCTTTTAAGCGTCGGGTAGAAACGGAACTCAACGATAATTTTTATTTCCACTCTTTCTCGGCCTTTTCGAACTTATTTTGGCTTGAAATGAAGCCATAAGTCTATTTTTAAATTATTAGAATTTTTTTACTATTTTTTTTGGAATTTTCTTTTACGCGTCGGGTAGGAACGGAACAAAACGATAATTTTAATTTTCTCTCTTTCTTGGCCTTTTCCAACGTATTCTGGCTTGAAATGGAGCCGTAATGCTATTTTTTAATTTTTTGAATTTTTTTACTATTCTTTTGGAATTTTCTATTACGCGTCGGGTAGGAACGGAACGGTACGATAATTCTAATTTTCTCACTTTCTTGGCCTTTTCCAACCAATTTTGGCTTAAAATGACGCCATAATAATTTTTTTTAATTTTTTTGAATGTTTTAGCTATTTTTTTGGAATTTTCTTTTAAGCGTCGGGTAGAAACGGAACCGATCGGTAATTTTTATTTTCTCTCTTTCTCGGCCTTTTCGAACTTATTTTGGCTTGAAATGAAGCCATAAGTCTATTTTTAACTTATCAGAATTTTTTTACTATTTTTTTTGGTATTTTTTATTACGCGTCGGGTAGGAACGGAACAAAACGATAATTTTTGTTTTCTCTCCTTCTCCGCTTTTTCGAACTTATTTTGGCTTGAAATGAAGCCAGAAGTCTATTTTTTAATTTTTAGAATTTTTTTGCTTTTTTTTTTGAATTTTCTATTACGCTTCGGGTAGGAACGGAACAAAACGATAATTTTAATTTTCTATCTTTCTCGGCCTTTTCCAACGTATTCTGGCTTGAAATGGAGTCATAATACTATTTTTTAATTTTTTGAATTTTTTTACTGTTCTTTTGGAATTTTCTATTACGCGTCGGGTAGGAACGGAATGGTACAATAATTCTAATTTTCTCACTTTCTTGGCCTTTTCCAACCTATTTTGGCTTAAAATGATGCTATAATGGTCTTGTATAATTTTTTGAATGTTTTTGCTATTTTTTTAGAATTTTCTTTTACGCGTTGGGTAGAAACGGAGCCGAACGCTAATTTTTATTTTCCCTCTTTCTCGGCCTTTTCGAACTTATTTTGGCTTGAAATGAAGCCATAAGTCTATTTTTAAATTATTAGAATTTTTTTACTATTTTTTTTGGAATTTTCTATTACGATTCGGGTAGGAACGGAACGGTACGAGAATTTTAATTTTCTCACTTTCTTGGCCTTTTCCAACCTATTTTGGCTTAATATGATGCAATAATGGTCTTTTTTAATTTTTTTTTGAATGTTTAGCTATTTTTTAGGAATTTTCTTTTTAGCGTCAGGTAGAAACGGAGCCGAACGGTAATTTTTATTTTCTCCCTTTTTCGGTCTTTTCGAACTTATTTTGGCTTGAAATGAAGCCATAGGTCTATTTTTAAATTATTAGAATTTTTTTAGTATTTTTTTTCTTATTTTCTATTACGCGTCGGGTAGGAACGGAACAAAACGATAATTTTAATTTTCTCTCTTTCTTGGCCTTTTCCAATGTATTATGGCTTGAAATGGAGCCATAATGCTATTTTTTAATTTTTTGAATTTTTTTACTATTTTTTTTTGGAATTTTCTTTTACGCGTCGGGTAGGAACGGAACAAAACGATAATTTTAATTTTCTCTCTTTCTTAGCCTTTTCCAACGTATTATGGCTTGAAATGGAGCCATAATGCTATTTTTTAATTTTTTGAATTTTTTTACTATTTTTTTTTGGAATTTTCTATTACGCGTCGGGTAGGAACGGAACAAAACGATAATTTTAATTTTCTCTCTTTCTTGGTCTTTTCCAACGTATTCTGGCTTGAAATGGAGCAATAATGCTATTTTTTAATTTTTTTAATTTTTTTTACTATTCTTTTGGAATTTTCTATTACACGTCGGGTAGGAACGGAACGGTACGATCATTCTAATTTTCTCACTTTCTTGGCCTTTTCCAACCTATTTTGGCTTAAAATGATGCCATAATGGTCTTTTTTAATTTTTTTAACGTTTTTGCTATTTTTTTGGAATTTTCTTTTAAGCGTCGGGTAGAAACGGAGCCGAACGGCAATTTTTCTTTTCTCTCTTTCTCGGTCTTTTCGAACTTATTTTGGCTTGAAATGAAGCCATAAGTCTATTTTTAAATTATTAGAATTTTTTTAGTATTTTTTTTGGAATTTTCTATTACGCGTCGGATAGGAACGGAACAAAACGATAATTTTAATTTTCTCTCTTTCTTGGCCTTTTCCAACGTATTCTGGCTTGAAATGGAGCCGTAATGCTATTTTTTAATTTTTTGAATTTTTTTACTATTCTTTTGGAATTTTCTATTACGCGTCGGGTAGGAACGGAACGGTACGATAATTCTAATTTTCTCACTTTCTTGGCCTTTTCCAACCAATTTTGGCTTAAAATGACGCCATAATAATTTTTTTTAATTTTTTTGAATGTTTTAGCTATTTTTTTGGAATTTTCTTTTAAGCGTCGGGTAGAAACGGAACCGATCGGTAGTTTTTATTTTCTCTCTTTCTCGGCCTTTTCGAACTTATTTTGGCTTGAAATGAAGCCATAAGTCTATTTTTCAATTTTTAGAATTTTTTTGCTTTTTTTTTGGAATTTTCTATTACGCTTAGGGTAGGAACGGAACGGTACGAGAATTTTAATTTTCTCACTTTCTTGGCCTTTTCCAACCTATTTTGGCTTAATATGATGCAATAATGGTCTTTTTTAATTTTTTTTTGAATATTTAGCTATTTTTTAGGAATTTTCTTTTTAGCGACAGGTAGAAACGGAGCCGAACGGTAATTTTTATTTTCTCTCTTTCTCGGCCTTTTCGAACTTATTTTGGCTTGAAATGAAGCCATAAGTCTATTTTTCAATTTTTAGAATTTTTTTGCTTTTTTTTTGGAATTTTCTATTACGCTTCGGGTAGGAACGGAACAAAACGATAATTTTAATTTTCTCTCTTTCTTGGCCTTTTCCAACGTATTCTGGCTTGAAATGGAGCCGTAATGCTATTTTTTAATTTTTTGAATTTTTTTACTATTCTTTTGGAATTTTCTATTACGCGTCGGGTAGGAACGGAACGGTACGATAATTCTAATTTTCTCACTTTCTTGGCCTTTTCCAACCAATTTTGGCTTAAAATGACGCCATA
Source organism: Quercus wislizeni (assembly GCA_023055345.1). Classification (NCBI taxonomy): domain Eukaryota; kingdom Viridiplantae; phylum Streptophyta; class Magnoliopsida; order Fagales; family Fagaceae; genus Quercus; species Quercus wislizeni. The sequence goes on from JALGQJ010000006.1 coordinate 29,496,119, forward strand.
ATAATTTTTTTTAAGTTTTTTGAATGTTTTAGCTATTTTTTTGGAATTTTCTTTTAAGCGTCGGGTAGAAACGGAACTGAACGATAATTTTTATTTCCACTCTTTCTCGGCCTTTTCGAACTTATTTTGGCTTGAAATGAGGCCATAAGTCTATTTTTAAATTATTAGAATTTTTTTACTATTTTTTTTGGAATTTTCTTTTACGCGTCGGGTAGGAACGGAACAAAACGATAATTTTAATTTTCTCTCTTTCTTGGCCTTTTCCAACGTATTCTGGCTTGAAATGGAGCCGTAATGCTATTTTTTAATTTTTTGAATTTTTTTACTATTCTTTTGGAATTTTCTATTACGCGTCGGGTAGGAACGGAACGGTACGATAATTCTAATTTTCTCACTTTCTTGGCCTTTTCCAACCAATTTTGGCTTATAATGACGCCATAATAATTTTTTTTAAGTTTTTTGAATGTTTTAGCTATTTTTTTGGAATTTTCTTTTAAGCGTCGGGTAGAAACGGAACTCAACGATAATTTTTATTTCCACTCTTTCTCGGCCTTTTCGAACTTATTTTGGCTTGAAATGAAGCCATAAGTCTATTTTTAAATTATTAGAATTTTTTTACTATTTTTTTTGGAATTTTCTTTTACGCGTCGGGTAGGAACGGAACAAAACGATAATTTTAATTTTCTCTCTTTCTTGGCCTTTTCCAACGTATTCTGGCTTGAAATGGAGCCGTAATGCTATTTTTTAATTTTTTGAATTTTTTTACTATTCTTTTGGAATTTTCTATTACGCGTCGGGTAGGAACGGAACGGTACGATAATTCTAATTTTCTCACTTTCTTGGCCTTTTCCAACCAATTTTGGCTTAAAATGACGCCATAATAATTTTTTTTAATTTTTTTGAATGTTTTAGCTATTTTTTTGGAATTTTCTTTTAAGCGTCGGGTAGAAACGGAACCGATCGGTAATTTTTATTTTCTCTCTTTCTCGGCCTTTTCGAACTTATTTTGGCTTGAAATGAAGCCATAAGTCTATTTTTAACTTATCAGAATTTTTTTACTATTTTTTTTGGTATTTTTTATTACGCGTCGGGTAGGAACGGAACAAAACGATAATTTTTGTTTTCTCTCCTTCTCCGCTTTTTCGAACTTATTTTGGCTTGAAATGAAGCCAGAAGTCTATTTTTTAATTTTTAGAATTTTTTTGCTTTTTTTTTTGAATTTTCTATTACGCTTCGGGTAGGAACGGAACAAAACGATAATTTTAATTTTCTATCTTTCTCGGCCTTTTCCAACGTATTCTGGCTTGAAATGGAGTCATAATACTATTTTTTAATTTTTTGAATTTTTTTACTGTTCTTTTGGAATTTTCTATTACGCGTCGGGTAGGAACGGAATGGTACAATAATTCTAATTTTCTCACTTTCTTGGCCTTTTCCAACCTATTTTGGCTTAAAATGATGCTATAATGGTCTTGTATAATTTTTTGAATGTTTTTGCTATTTTTTTAGAATTTTCTTTTACGCGTTGGGTAGAAACGGAGCCGAACGCTAATTTTTATTTTCCCTCTTTCTCGGCCTTTTCGAACTTATTTTGGCTTGAAATGAAGCCATAAGTCTATTTTTAAATTATTAGAATTTTTTTACTATTTTTTTTGGAATTTTCTATTACGATTCGGGTAGGAACGGAACGGTACGAGAATTTTAATTTTCTCACTTTCTTGGCCTTTTCCAACCTATTTTGGCTTAATATGATGCAATAATGGTCTTTTTTAATTTTTTTTTGAATGTTTAGCTATTTTTTAGGAATTTTCTTTTTAGCGTCAGGTAGAAACGGAGCCGAACGGTAATTTTTATTTTCTCCCTTTTTCGGTCTTTTCGAACTTATTTTGGCTTGAAATGAAGCCATAGGTCTATTTTTAAATTATTAGAATTTTTTTAGTATTTTTTTTCTTATTTTCTATTACGCGTCGGGTAGGAACGGAACAAAACGATAATTTTAATTTTCTCTCTTTCTTAGCCTTTTCCAATGTATTATGGCTTGAAATGGAGCCATAATGCTATTTTTTAATTTTTTGAATTTTTTTACTATTTTTTTTTGGAATTTTCTATTACGCGTCGGGTAGGAACGGAACAAAACGATAATTTTAATTTTCTCTCTTTCTTGGTCTTTTCCAACGTATTCTGGCTTGAAATGGAGCAGTAATGCTATTTTTTAATTTTTTTAATTTTTTTTACTATTCTTTTGGAATTTTCTATTACACGTCGGGTAGGAACGGAACGGTACGATCATTCTAATTTTCTCACTTTCTTGGCCTTTTCCAACCTATTTTGGCTTAAAATGATGCCATAATGGTCTTTTTTAATTTTTTTAACGTTTTTGCTATTTTTTTGGAATTTTCTTTTAAGCGTCGGGTAGAAACGGAGCCGAACGGCAATTTTTCTTTTCTCTCTTTCTCGGTCTTTTCGAACTTATTTTGGCTTGAAATGAAGCCATAAGTCTATTTTTAAATTATTAGAATTTTTTTAGTATTTTTTTTGGAATTTTCTATTACGCGTCGGATAGGAACGGAACAAAACGATAATTTTAATTTTCTCTCTTTCTTGGCCTTTTCCAACGTATTCTGGCTTGAAATGGAGCCGTAATGCTATTTTTTAATTTTTTGAATTTTTTTACTATTCTTTTGGAATTTTCTATTACGCGTCGGGTAGGAACGGAACGGTACGATAATTCTAATTTTCTCACTTTCTTGGCCTTTTCCAACCAATTTTGGCTTAAAATGACGCCATAATAATTTTTTTTAAGTTTTTTGAATGTTTTAGCTATTTTTTTGGAATTTTCTTTTAAGCGTCGGGTAGAAACGGAACTGAACGATAATTTTTATTTCCACTCTTTCTCGGCCTTTTCGAACTTATTTTGGCTTGAAATGAGGCCATAAGTCTATTTTTAAATTATTAGAATTTTTTTACTATTTTTTTTGGAATTTTCTTTTACGCGTCGGGTAGGAACGGAACAAAACGATAATTTTAATTTTCTCTCTTTCTTGGCCTTTTCCAACGTATTCTGGCTTGAAATGGAGCCGTAATGCTATTTTTTAATTTTTTGAATTTTTTTACTATTCTTTTGGAATTTTCTATTACGCGTCGGGTAGGAACGGAACGGTACGATAATTCTAATTTTCTCACTTTCTTGGCCTTTTCCAACCAATTTTGGCTTATAATGACGCCATAATAATTTTTTTTAAGTTTTTTGAATGTTTTAGCTATTTTTTTGGAATTTTCTTTTAAGCGTCGGGTAGAAACGGAACTCAACGATAATTTTTATTTCCACTCTTTCTCGGCCTTTTCGAACTTATTTTGGCTTGAAATGAAGCCATAAGTCTATTTTTAAATTATTAGAATTTTTTTACTATTTTTTTTTGGAATTTTCTTTTACGCGTCGGGTAGGAACGGAACAAAACGATAATTTTAATTTTCTCTCTTTCTTGGCCTTTTCCAACGTATTCTGGCTTGAAATGGAGCCGTAATGCTATTTTTTAATTTTTTGAATTTTTTTACTATTCTTTTGGAATTTTCTATTACGCGTCGGGTAGGAACGGAACGGTACGATAATTCTAATTTTCTCACTTTCTTGGCCTTTTCCAACCAATTTTGGCTTAAAATGACGCCATAATAATTTTTTTTAATTTTTTTGAATGTTTTAGCTATTTTTTTGGAATTTTCTTTTAAGCGTCGGGTAGAAACGGAACCGATCGGTAATTTTTATTTTCTCTCTTTCTCGGCCTTTTCGAACTTATTTTGGCTTGAAATGAAGCCATAAGTCTATTTTTAACTTATCAGAATTTTTTTACTATTTTTTTTGGTATTTTTTATTACGCGTCGGGTAGGAACGGAACAAAACGATAATTTTTGTTTTCTCTCCTTCTCCGCTTTTTCGAACTTATTTTGGCTTGAAATGAAGCCAGAAGTCTATTTTTTAATTTTTAGAATTTTTTTGCTTTTTTTTTGGAATTTTCTATTACGCTTCGGGTAGGAACGGAACAAAACGATAATTTTAATTTTCTATCTTTCTCGGCCTTTTCCAACGTATTCTGGCTTGAAATGGAGTCATAATACTATTTTTTAATTTTTTGAATTTTTTTACTGTTCTTTTGGAATTTTCTATTACGCGTCGGGTAGGAACGGAATGGTACAATAATTCTAATTTTCTCACTTTCTTGGCCTTTTCCAACCTATTTTGGCTTAAAATGATGCTATAATGGTCTTGTATAATTTTTTGAATGTTTTTGCTATTTTTTTAGAATTTTCTTTTACGCGTTGGGTAGAAACGGAGCCGAACGCTAATTTTTATTTTCCCTCTTTCTCGGCCTTTTCGAACTTATTTTGGCTTGAAATGAAGCCATAAGTCTATTTTTAAATTATTAGAATTTTTTTACTATTTTTTTTGAATTTTCTATTACGATTCGGGTAGGAAAGGAACGGTACGAGAATTTTAATTTTCTCACTTTCTTGGCCTTTTCCAACCTATTTTGGCTTAATATGATGCAATAATGGTCTTTTTTAATTTTTTTTTGAATGTTTAGCTATTTTTTAGGAATTTTCTTTTTAGCGTCAGGTAGAAACGGAGCCGAACGGTAATTTTTATTTTCTCTCTTTCTCGGTCTTTTCGAACTTATTTTGGCTTGAAATGAAGCCATAAGTGTATTTTTAAATTATTAGAATTTTTTTACTATTTTTTTTGGTATTTTTTGTTGCCCGTCGGGTAGGAACGGAACAAAACGATAATTTTAATTTTCTCTCTTTCTTAGCCTTTTCCAATGTATTATGGCTTGAAATGGAGCCATAATGCTATTTTTTAATTTTTTGAATTTTTTTACTATTTTTTTTTGGAATTTTCTTTTACGCGTCGGGTAGGAACGGAACAAAACGATAATTTTAATTTTCTCTCTTTCTTGGTCTTTTCCAACGTATTCTGGCTTGAAATGGAGCAGTAATGCTATTTTTTAATTTTTTTAATTTTTTTTACTATTCTTTTGGAATTTTCTATTACACGTCGGGTAGGAACGGAACGGTACGATCATTCTAATTTTCTCACTTTCTTGGACTTTTCCAACCTATTTTGGCTTAAAATGATGCCATAATGGTCTTTTTTAATTTTTTTTAACGTTTTTGCTATTTTTTTGGAATTTTCTTTTAAGCGTCGGGTAGAAACGGAGCCGAACGGCAATTTTTCTTTTCTCTCTTTCTCGGTCTTTTCGAACTTATTTTGGCTTGAAATGAAGCCATAAGTCTATTTTTAAATTATTAGAATTTTTTTAGTATTTTTTTTGGAATTTTCTATTACGCGTCGGATAGGAACGGAACAAAACGATAATTTTAATTTTCTCTCTTTCTTGGCCTTTTCCAACGTATTCTGGCTTGAAATGGAGCCGTAATGCTATTTTTTAATTTTTTGAATTTTTTTACTATTCTTTTGGAATTTTCTATTACGCGTCGGGTAGGAACGGAACGGTACGATAATTCTAATTTTCTCACTTTCTTGGCCTTTTCCAACCAATTTTGGCTTAAAATGACGCCATAATAATTTTTTTTAATTTTTTTGAATGTTTTAGCTATTTTTTTGGAATTTTCTTTTAAGCGTCGGGTAGAAACGGAACCGATCGGTAGTTTTTATTTTCTCTCTTTCTCGGCCTTTTCGAACTTATTTTGGCTTGAAATGAAGCCATAAGTCTATTTTTAAATTATTAGAATTTTTTTACTATTTTTTTTGGAATTTTCTATTACGATTCGGGTAGGAACGGAACGGTACGAGAATTTTAATTTTCTCACTTTCTTGGCCTTTTTCAACCTATTTTGGCTTAATATGATGCAATAATGGTCTTTTTTAATTTTTTTTTGAATGTTTAGCTATTTTTTAGGAATTTTCTTTTTAGCGTCAGGTAGAAACGGAGCCGAACGGTAATTTTTATTTTCTCTCTTTCTCGGTCTTTTCGAACTTATTTTGGCTTGAAATGAAGCCATAAGTGTATTTTTAAATTATTAGAATTTTTTTACTATTTTTTTTGGTATTTTTTGTTACCCGTCGGGTAGGAACGGAACAAAACGATAATTTTAATTTTCTCTCTTTCTTAGCCTTTTCCAATGTATTATGGCTTGAAATGGAGCCATAATGCTATTTTTTAATTTTTTGAATTTTTTTACTATTTTTTTTTGGAATTTTCTATTACGCGTCGGGTAGGAACGGAACAAAACGATAATTTTAATTTTCTCTCTTTCTTGGTCTTTTCCAACGTATTCTGGCTTGAAATGGAGCAGTAATGCTATTTTTTAATTTTTTTAATTTTTTTTACTATTCTTTTGGAATTTTCTATTACACGTCGGGTAGGAACGGAACGGTACGATCATTCTAATTTTCTCACTTTCTTGGCCTTTTCCAACCTATTTTGGCTTAAAATGATGCCATAATGGTCTTTTTTAATTTTTTTAACGTTTTTGCTATTTTTTTGGAATTTTCTTTTAAGCGTCGGGTAGAAACGGAGCCGAACGGCAATTTTTCTTTTCTCTCTTTCTCGGTCTTTTCGATCTTATTTTGGCTTGAAATGAAGCCATAAGTCTATTTTTAAATTATTAGAATTTTTTTAGTATTTTTTTTGGAATTTTCTATTACGCGTCGGATAGGAACGGAACAAAACGATAATTTTAATTTTCTCTCTTTCTTGGCCTTTTCCAACGTATTCTGGCTTGAAATGGAGCCGTAATGCTATTTTTTAATTTTTTGAATTTTTTTACTATTCTTTTGGAATTTTCTATTACGCGTCGGGTAGGAACGGAACGGTACGATAATTCTAATTTTCTCACTTTCTTGGCCTTTTCCAACCAATTTTGGCTTAAAATGACGCCATAATAATTTTTTTTAATTTTTTTGAATGTTTTAGCTATTTTTTTGGAATTTTCTTTTAAGAGTCGGGTAGAAACGGAACCGATCGGTAGTTTTTATTTTCTCTCTTTTTCGGCCTTTTCGAACTTATTTTGGCTTGAAATGAAGCCATAAGTCTATTTTTCAATTTTTAGAATTTTTTTGCTTTTTTTTTGGAATTTTCTATTACGCTTCGGGTAGGAACGGAACGGTACGAGAATTTTAATTTTCTCACTTTCTTGGCCTTTTCCAACCTATTTTGGCTTAATATGATGCAATAATGGTCTTTTTTAATTTTTTTTTGAATGTTTAGCTATTTTTTAGGAATTTTCTTTTTAGCGTCAGGTAGAAACGGAGCCGAACGGTAATTTTTATTTTCTCTCTTTCTCGGCCTTTTCGAACTTATTTTGGCTTGAAATGAATCCATAAGTCTATTTTTCAATTTTTAGAATTTTTTTGCTTTTTTTTTGGAATTTTCTATTACGCTTCGGGTAGGAACGGAACAAAACGATAATTTTAATTTTCTCTCTTTCTTGGCCTTTTCCAACGTATTCTGGCTTGAAATGGAGCCGTAATGCTATTTTTTAATTTTTTGAATTTTTTTACTATTCTTTTGGAATTTTCTATTACGCGTCGGGTAGGAACGGAACGGTACGATAATTCTAATTTTCTCACTTTCTTGGCCTTTTCCAACCAATTTTGGCTTATAATGACGCCATAATAATTTTTTTTAAGTTTTTTGAATGTTTTAGATATTTTTTTGGAATTTTCTTTTAAGCGTCGGGTAGAAACGGAACTCAACGATAATTTTTATTTCCACTCTTTCTCGGCCTTTTCAAACTTATTTTGGCTTGAAATGAAGCCATAAGTCTATTTTTAAATTATTAGAATTTTTTTACTATTTTTTTTGGAATTTTCTTTTACGCGTCGGGTAGGAACGGAACAAAACGATAATTTTAATTTTCTCTCTTTCTTGGCCTTTTCCAACGTATTCTGGCTTGAAATGGAGCCGTAATGCTATTTTTTAATTTTTTGAATTTTTTTACTATTCTTTTGGAATTTTCTATTACGCGTCGGGTAGGAACGGAACGGTACGATAATTCTAATTTTCTCACTTTCTTGGCCTTTTCCAACCAATTTTGGCTTAAAATGACGCCATAATAATTTTTTTTAATTTTTTTGAATGTTTTAGCTATTTTTTTGGAATTTTCTTTTAAGCGTCGGGTAGAAACGGAACCGATCGGTAATTTTTATTTTCTCTCTTTCTCGGCCTTTTCGAACTTATTTTGGCTTGAAATGAAGCCATAAGTCTATTTTTAACTTATCAGAATTTTTTTACTATTTTTTTTGGTATTTTTTATTACGCGTCGGGTAGGAACGGAACAAAACGATAATTTTTGTTTTCTCTCCTTCTCCGCTTTTTCGAACTTATTTTGGCTTGAAATGAAGCCAGAAGTCTATTTTTTAATTTTTAGAATTTTTTTGCTTTTTTTTTGGAATTTTCTATTACGCTTCGGGTAGGAACGGAACAAAACGATAATTTTAATTTTCTATCTTTCTCGGCCTTTTCCAACGTATTCTGGCTTGAAATGGAGTCATAATACTATTTTTTAATTTTTTGAATTTTTTTACTGTTCTTTTGGAATTTTCTATTACGCGTCGGGTAGGAACGGAATGGTACAATAATTCTAATTTTCTCAGTTTCTTGGCCTTTTCCAACCTATTTTGGCTTAAAATGATGCTATAATGGTCTTGTATAATTTTTTGAATGTTTTTGCTATTTTTTTAGAATTTTCTTTTACGCGTTGGGTAGAAACGGAGCCGAACGCTAATTTTTATTTTCCCTCTTTCTCGGCCTTTTCGAACTTATTTTGGCTTGAAATGAAGCCATAAGTCTATTTTTAAATTATTAGAATTTTTTTACTATTTTTTTTGGAATTTTCTATTACGATTCGGGTAGGAACGGAACGGTACGAGAATTTTAATTTTCTCACTTTCTTGGCCTTTTCCAACCTATTTTGGCTTAATATGATGCAATAATGGTCTTTTTTAATTTTTTTTTGAATGTTTAGCTATTTTTTAGGAATTTTCTTTTTAGCGTCAGGTAGAAACGGAGCCGAACGGTAATTTTTATTTTCTCTCTTTCTCGGTCTTTTCGAACTTATTTTGGCTTGAAATGAAGCCATAAGTGTATTTTTAAATTATTAGAATTTTTTTACTATTTTTTTTGGTATTTTTTGTTACCCGTCGGGTAGGAACGGAACAAAACGATAATTTTAATTTTCCCTCTTTCTTAGCCTTTTCCAATGTATTATGGCTTGAAATGGAGCCATAATGCTATTTTTTAATTTTTTGAATTTTTTTACTATTTTTTTTTGGAATTTTCTATTACGCGTCGGGTAGGAACGGAACAAAACGATAATTTTAATTTTCTCTCTTTCTTGGTCTTTTCCAACGTATTCTGGCTTGAAATGGAGCAGTAATGCTATTTTTTAATTTTTTTAATTTTTTTACTAATCTTTTGGAATTTTCTATTACACGTCGGGTAGGAACGGAACGGTACGATCATTCTAATTTTCTCACTTTCTTGGCCTTTTCCAACCTATTTTGGCTTAAAATGATGCCATAATGGTCTTTTTTAATTTTTTTAACGTTTTTGCTATTTTTTTGGAATTTTCTTTTAAGCGTCGGGTAGAAACGGAGCCGAACGGCAATTTTTCTTTTCTCTCTTTCTCGGTCTTTTCGAACTTATTTTGGCTTGAAATGAAGCCATAAGTCTATTTTTAAATTATTAGAATTTTTTTAGTATTTTTTTTGGAATTTTCTATTACGCGTCGGATAGGAACGGAACAAAACGATAATTTTAATTTTCTCTCTTTCTTGGTCTTTTCCAACGTATTCTGGCTTGAAATGGAGCAGTAATGCTATTTTTTAATTTTTTTAATTTTTTTACTATTCTTTTGGAATTTTCTATTACACGTCGGGTAGGAACGGAACGGTACGATCATTCTAGTTTTCTCACTTTCTTGGCCTTTTCCAACCTATTTTGGCTTAATATGATGCAATAATGGTCTTTTTTAATTTTTTTTTGAATGTTTAGCTATTTTTTAGGAATTTTCTTTTTAGCGTCAGGTAGAAACGGAGCCGAACGGTAATTTTTATTTTCTCTCTTTCTCGGCCTTTTCGAACTTATTTTGGCTTGAAATGAAGCCATAAGTCTATTTTTCAATTTTTAGAATTTTTTTGCTTTTTTTTTGGAATTTTCTATTACGCTTCGGGTAGGAACGGAACAAAACGATAATTTTAATTTTCTCTCTTTCTTGGCCTTTTCCAACGTATTCTGGCTTGAAATGGAGCAGTAATGCTATTTTTTAATTTTTTTAATTTTTTTACTATTCTTTTGGAATTTTCTATTACACGTCGGGTAGGAACGGAACGGTACGATCATTCTAATTTTCTCACTTTCTTGGCCTTTTCCAACCTATTTTGGCTTAAAATGATGCCATAATGGTCTTTTTTAATTTTTTTTTGAATGTTTAGCTATTTTTTAGGAATTTTCTTTTTAGCGTCAGGTAGAAACGGAGCCGAACGGTAATTTTTATTTTCTCTCTTTCTTGGCCTTTTCGAACTTATTTTGGCTTGAAATGAATCCATAAGTCTATTTTTCAATTTTTAGAATTTTTTTGCTTTTTTTTTGGAATTTTCTATTACACTTCGGGTAGGAACGGAACAAAACGATAATTTTAATTTTCTCTCTTTCTTGGCCTTTTCCAACGTATTCTGGCTTGAAATGGAGCCGTAATGCTATTTTTTAATTTTTTGAATTTTTTTACTATTCTTTTGGAATTTTCTATTACGCGTCGGGTAGGAACGGAACGGTACGATAATTCTAATTTTCTCACTTTCTTGGCCTTTTCCAACCAATTTTGGCTTATAATGACGCCATAATAATTTTTTTTAAGTTTTTTGAATGTTTTAGATATTTTTTTGGAATTTTCTTTTAAGCGTCGGGTAGAAACGGAACTCAACGATAATTTTTATTTCCACTCTTTCTCGGCCTTTTCAAACTTATTTTGGCTTGAAATGAAGCCATAAGTCTATTTTTAAATTATTAGAATTTTTTTACTATTTTTTTTGGAATTTTCTTTTACGCGTCGGGTAGGAACGGAACAAAACGATAATTTTAATTTTCTCTCTTTCTTGGCCTTTTCCAACGTATTCTGGCTTGAAATGGAGCCGTAATGCTATTTTTTAATTTTTTGAATTTTTTTACTATTCTTTTGGAATTTTCTATTACGCGTCGGGTAGGAACGGAACGGTACGATAATTCTAATTTTCTCACTTTCTTGGCCTTTTCCAACCAATTTTGGCTTAAAATGACGCCATAATAATTTTTTTTAATTTTTTTGAATGTTTTAGCTATTTTTTTGGAATTTTCTTTTAAGCGTCGGGTAGAAACGGAACCGATCGGTAATTTTTATTTTCTCTCTTTCTCGGCCTTTTCGAACTTATTTTGGCTTGAAATGAAGCCATAAGTCTATTTTTAACTTATCAGAATTTTTTTACTATTTTTTTTGGTATTTTTTATTACGCGTCGGGTAGGAACGGAACAAAACGATAATTTTTGTTTTCTCTCCTTCTCCGCTTTTTCGAACTTATTTTGGCTTGAAATGAAGCCAGAAGTCTATTTTTTAATTTTTAGAATTTTTTTGCTTTTTTTTTGGAATTTTCTATTACGCTTCGGGTAGGAACGGAACAAAACGATAATTTTAATTTTCTATCTTTCTCGGCCTTTTCCAACGTATTCTGGCTTGAAATGGAGTCATAATACTATTTTTTAATTTTTTGAATTTTTTTACTGTTCTTTTGGAATTTTCTATTACGCGTCGGGTAGGAACGGAATGGTACAATAATTCTAATTTTCTCAGTTTCTTGGCCTTTTCCAACCTATTTTGGCTTAAAATGATGCTATAATGGTCTTGTATAATTTTTTGAATGTTTTTGCTATTTTTTTAGAATTTTCTTTTACGCGTTGGGTAGAAACGGAGCCGAACGCTAATTTTTATTTTCCCTCTTTCTCGGCCTTTTCGAACTTATTTTGGCTTGAAATGAAGCCATAAGTCTATTTTTAAATTATTAGAATTTTTTTACTATTTTTTTTGGAATTTTCTATTACGATTCGGGTAGGAACGGAACGGTACGAGAATTTTAATTTTCTCACTTTCTTGGCCTTTTCCAACCTATTTTGGCTTAATATGATGCAATAATGGTCTTTTTTAATTTTTTTTTGAATGTTTAGCTATTTTTTAGGAATTTTCTTTTTAGCGTCAGGTAGAAACGGAGCCGAACGGTAATTTTTATTTTCTCTCTTTCTCGGTCTTTTCGAACTTATTTTGGCTTGAAATGAAGCCATAAGTGTATTTTTAAATTATTAGAATTTTTTTACTATTTTTTTTGGTATTTTTTGTTACCCGTCGGGTAGGAACGGAACAAAACGATAATTTTAATTTTCCCTCTTTCTTAGCCTTTTCCAATGTATTATGGCTTGAAATGGAGCCATAATGCTATTTTTTAATTTTTTGAATTTTTTTACTATTTTTTTTTGGAATTTTCTATTACGCGTCGGGTAGGAACGGAACAAAACGATAATTTTAATTTTCTCTCTTTCTTGGTCTTTTCCAACGTATTCTGGCTTGAAATGGAGCAGTAATGCTATTTTTTAATTTTTTTAATTTTTTTACTAATCTTTTGGAATTTTCTATTACACGTCGGGTAGGAACGGAACGGTACGATCATTCTAATTTTCTCACTTTCTTGGCCTTTTCCAACCTATTTTGGCTTAAAATGATGCCATAATGGTCTTTTTTAATTTTTTTAACGTTTTTGCTATTTTTTTGGAATTTTCTTTTAAGCGTCGGGTAGAAACGGAGCCGAACGGCAATTTTTCTTTTCTCTCTTTCTCGGTCTTTTCGAACTTATTTTGGCTTGAAATGAAGCCATAAGTCTATTTTTAAATTATTAGAATTTTTTTAGTATTTTTTTTGGAATTTTCTATTACGCGTCGGATAGGAACGGAACAAAACGATAATTTTAATTTTCTCTCTTTCTTGGTCTTTTCCAACGTATTCTGGCTTGAAATGGAGCAGTAATGCTATTTTTTAATTTTTTTAATTTTTTTACTATTCTTTTGGAATTTTCTATTACACGTCGGGTAGGAACGGAACGGTACGATCATTCTAGTTTTCTCACTTTCTTGGCCTTTTCCAACCTATTTTGGCTTAATATGATGCAATAATGGTCTTTTTTAATTTTTTTTTGAATGTTTAGCTATTTTTTAGGAATTTTCTTTTTAGCGTCAGGTAGAAACGGAGCCGAACGGTAATTTTTATTTTCTCTCTTTCTCGGCCTTTTCGAACTTATTTTGGCTTGAAATGAAGCCATAAGTCTATTTTTCAATTTTTAGAATTTTTTTGCTTTTTTTTTGGAATTTTCTATTACGCTTCGGGTAGGAACGGAACAAAACGATAATTTTAATTTTCTCTCTTTCTTGGCCTTTTCCAACGTATTCTGGCTTGAAATGGAGCAGTAATGCTATTTTTTAATTTTTTTAATTTTTTTACTATTCTTTTGGAATTTTCTATTACACGTCGGGTAGGAACGGAACGGTACGATCATTCTAATTTTCTCACTTTCTTGGCCTTTTCCAACCTATTTTGGCTTAAAATGATGCCATAATGGTCTTTTTTAATTTTTTTTTGAATGTTTAGCTATTTTTTAGGAATTTTCTTTTTAGCGTCAGGTAGAAACGGAGCCGAACGGTAATTTTTATTTTCTCTCTTTCTTGGCCTTTTCGAACTTATTTTGGCTTGAAATGAATCCATAAGTCTATTTTTCAATTTTTAGAATTTTTTTGCTTTTTTTTTGGAATTTTCTATTACGCTTCGGGTAGGAACGGAACAAAACGATAATTTTAATTTTCTCTCTTTCTTGGCCTTTTCCAACGTATTCTGGCTTGAAATGGAGCCGTAATGCTATTTTTTAATTTTTTGAATTTTTTTACTATTCTTTTGGAATTTTCTATTACGCGTCGGGTAGGAACGGAACGGTACGATAATTCTAATTTTCTCACTTTCTTGGCCTTTTCCAACCAATTTTGGCTTATAATGACGCCATAATAATTTTTTTTAAGTTTTTTGAATGTTTTAGATATTTTTTTGGAATTTTCTTTTAAGCGTCGGGTAGAAACGGAACTCAACGATAATTTTTATTTCCACTCTTTCTCGGCCTTTTCAAACTTATTTTGGCTTGAAATGAAGCCATAAGTCTATTTTTAAATTATTAGAATTTTTTTACTATTTTTTTTGGAATTTTCTTTTACGCGTCGGGTAGGAACGGAACAAAACGATAATTTTAATTTTCTCTCTTTCTTGGCCTTTTCCAACGTATTCTGGCTTGAAATGGAGCCGTAATGCTATTTTTTAATTTTTTGAATTTTTTTACTATTCTTTTGGAATTTTCTATTACGCGTCGGGTAGGAACGGAACGGTACGATAATTCTAATTTTCTCACTTTCTTGGCCTTTTCCAACCAATTTTGGCTTAAAATGACGCCATAATAATTTTTTTTAATTTTTTTGAATGTTTTAGCTATTTTTTTGGAATTTTCTTTTAAGCGTCGGGTAGAAACGGAACCGATCGGTAATTTTTATTTTCTCTCTTTCTCGGCCTTTTCGAACTTATTTTGGCTTGAAATGAAGCCATAAGTCTATTTTTAACTTATCAGAATTTTTTTACTATTTTTTTTGGTATTTTTTATTACGCGTCGGGTAGGAACGGAACAAAACGATAATTTTTGTTTTCTCTCCTTCTCCGCTTTTTCGAACTTATTTTGGCTTGAAATGAAGCCAGAAGTCTATTTTTTAATTTTTAGAATTTTTTTGCTTTTTTTTTGGAATTTTCTATTACGCTTCGGGTAGGAACGGAACAAAACGATAATTTTAATTTTCTATCTTTCTCGGCCTTTTCCAACGTATTCTGGCTTGAAATGGAGTCATAATACTATTTTTTAATTTTTTGAATTTTTTTACTGTTCTTTTGGAATTTTCTATTACGCGTCGGGTAGGAACGGAATGGTACAATAATTCTAATTTTCTCAGTTTCTTGGCCTTTTCCAACCTATTTTGGCTTAAAATGATGCTATAATGGTCTTGTATAATTTTTTGAATGTTTTTGCTATTTTTTTAGAATTTTCTTTTACGCGTTGGGTAGAAACGGAGCCGAACGCTAATTTTTATTTTCCCTCTTTCTCGGCCTTTTCGAACTTATTTTGGCTTGAAATGAAGCCATAAGTCTATTTTTAAATTATTAGAATTTTTTTACTATTTTTTTTGGAATTTTCTATTACGATTCGGGTAGGAACGGAACGGTACGAGAATTTTAATTTTCTCACTTTCTTGGCCTTTTCCAACCTATTTTGGCTTAATATGATGCAATAATGGTCTTTTTTAATTTTTTTTTGAATGTTTAGCTATTTTTTAGGAATTTTCTTTTTAGCGTCAGGTAGAAACGGAGCCGAACGGTAATTTTTATTTTCTCTCTTTCTCGGTCTTTTCGAACTTATTTTGGCTTGAAATGAAGCCATAAGTGTATTTTTAAATTATTAGAATTTTTTTACTATTTTTTTTGGTATTTTTTGTTACCCGTCGGGTAGGAACGGAACAAAACGATAATTTTAATTTTCCCTCTTTCTTAGCCTTTTCCAATGTATTATGGCTTGAAATGGAGCCATAATGCTATTTTTTAATTTTTTGAATTTTTTTACTATTTTTTTTTGGAATTTTCTATTACGCGTCGGGTAGGAACGGAACAAAACGATAATTTTAATTTTCTCTCTTTCTTGGTCTTTTCCAACGTATTCTGGCTTGAAATGGAGCAGTAATGCTATTTTTTAATTTTTTTAATTTTTTTACTAATCTTTTGGAATTTTCTATTACACGTCGGGTAGGAACGGAACGGTACGATCATTCTAATTTTCTCACTTTCTTGGCCTTTTCCAACCTATTTTGGCTTAAAATGATGCCATAATGGTCTTTTTTAATTTTTTTAACGTTTTTGCTATTTTTTTGGAATTTTCTTTTAAGCGTCGGGTAGAAACGGAGCCGAACGGCAATTTTTCTTTTCTCTCTTTCTCGGTCTTTTCGAACTTATTTT
Source organism: Quercus wislizeni (assembly GCA_023055345.1). Taxonomy (NCBI): domain Eukaryota; kingdom Viridiplantae; phylum Streptophyta; class Magnoliopsida; order Fagales; family Fagaceae; genus Quercus; species Quercus wislizeni. The sequence continues at coordinate 29,512,241 of JALGQJ010000006.1, forward strand.
GGCTTGAAATGAAGCCATAAGTCTATTTTTAAATTATTAGAATTTTTTTAGTATTTTTTTTGGAATTTTCTATTACGCGTCGGATAGGAACGGAACAAAACGATAATTTTAATTTTCTCTCTTTCTTGGTCTTTTCCAACGTATTCTGGCTTGAAATGGAGCAGTAATGCTATTTTTTAATTTTTTTAATTTTTTTACTATTCTTTTGGAATTTTCTATTACACGTCGGGTAGGAACGGAACGGTACGATCATTCTAGTTTTCTCACTTTCTTGGCCTTTTCCAACCTATTTTGGCTTAATATGATGCAATAATGGTCTTTTTTAATTTTTTTTTGAATGTTTAGCTATTTTTTAGGAATTTTCTTTTTAGCGTCAGGTAGAAACGGAGCCGAACGGTAATTTTTATTTTCTCTCTTTCTCGGCCTTTTCGAACTTATTTTGGCTTGAAATGAAGCCATAAGTCTATTTTTCAATTTTTAGAATTTTTTTGCTTTTTTTTTGGAATTTTCTATTACGCTTCGGGTAGGAACGGAACAAAACGATAATTTTAATTTTCTCTCTTTCTTGGCCTTTTCCAACGTATTCTGGCTTGAAATGGAGCAGTAATGCTATTTTTTAATTTTTTTAATTTTTTTACTATTCTTTTGGAATTTTCTATTACACGTCGGGTAGGAACGGAACGGTACGATCATTCTAATTTTCTCACTTTCTTGGCCTTTTCCAACCTATTTTGGCTTAAAATGATGCCATAATGGTCTTTTTTAATTTTTTTTTGAATGTTTAGCTATTTTTTAGGAATTTTCTTTTTAGCGTCAGGTAGAAACGGAGCCGAACGGTAATTTTTATTTTCTCTCTTTCTCGGCCTTTTCGAACTTATTTTGGCTTGAAATGAATCCATAAGTCTATTTTTCAATTTTTAGAATTTTTTTGCTTTTTTTTTGGAATTTTCTATTACGCTTCGGGTAGGAACGGAACAAAACGATAATTTTAATTTTCTCTCTTTCTTGGCCTTTTCCAACGTATTCTGGCTTGAAATGGAGCCGTAATGCTATTTTTTAATTTTTTGAATTTTTTTACTATTCTTTTGGAATTTTCTATTACGCGTCGGGTAGGAACGGAACGGTACGATAATTCTAATTTTCTCACTTTCTTGGCCTTTTCCAACCAATTTTGGCTTATAATGACGCCATAATAATTTTTTTTAAGTTTTTTGAATGTTTTAGATATTTTTTTGGAATTTTCTTTTAAGCGTCGGGTAGAAACGGAACTCAACGATAATTTTTATTTCCACTCTTTCTCGGCCTTTTCAAACTTATTTTGGCTTGAAATGAAGCCATAAGTCTATTTTTAAATTATTAGAATTTTTTTACTATTTTTTTTGGAATTTTCTTTTACGCGTCGGGTAGGAACGGAACAAAACGATAATTTTAATTTTCTCTCTTTCTTGGCCTTTTCCAACGTATTCTGGCTTGAAATGGAGCCGTAATGCTATTTTTTAATTTTTTGAATTTTTTTACTATTCTTTTGGAATTTTCTATTACGCGTCGGGTAGGAACGGAACGGTACGATAATTCTAATTTTCTCACTTTCTTGGCCTTTTCCAACCAATTTTGGCTTAAAATGACGCCATAATAATTTTTTTTAATTTTTTTGAATGTTTTAGCTATTTTTTTGGAATTTTCTTTTAAGCGTCGGGTAGAAACGGAACCGATCGGTAATTTTTATTTTCTCTCTTTCTCGGCCTTTTCGAACTTATTTTGGCTTGAAATGAAGCCATAAGTCTATTTTTAACTTATCAGAATTTTTTTACTATTTTTTTTGGTATTTTTTATTACGCGTCGGGTAGGAACGGAACAAAACGATAATTTTTGTTTTCTCTCCTTCTCCGCTTTTTCGAACTTATTTTGGCTTGAAATGAAGCCAGAAGTCTATTTTTTAATTTTTAGAATTTTTTTGCTTTTTTTTTGGAATTTTCTATTACGCTTCGGGTAGGAACGGAACAAAACGATAATTTTAATTTTCTATCTTTCTCGGCCTTTTCCAACGTATTCTGGCTTGAAATGGAGTCATAATACTATTTTTTAATTTTTTGAATTTTTTTACTGTTCTTTTGGAATTTTCTATTACGCGTCGGGTAGGAACGGAATGGTACAATAATTCTAATTTTCTCAGTTTCTTGGCCTTTTCCAACCTATTTTGGCTTAAAATGATGCTATAATGGTCTTGTATAATTTTTTGAATGTTTTTGCTATTTTTTTAGAATTTTCTTTTACGCGTTGGGTAGAAACGGAGCCGAACGCTAATTTTTATTTTCCCTCTTTCTCGGCCTTTTCGAACTTATTTTGGCTTGAAATGAAGCCATAAGTCTATTTTTAAATTATTAGAATTTTTTTACTATTTTTTTTGGAATTTTCTATTACGATTCGGGTAGGAACGGAACGGTACGAGAATTTTAATTTTCTCACTTTCTTGGCCTTTTCCAACCTATTTTGGCTTAATATGATGCAATAATGGTCTTTTTTAATTTTTTTTTGAATGTTTAGCTATTTTTTAGGAATTTTCTTTTTAGCGTCAGGTAGAAACGGAGCCGAACGGTAATTTTTATTTTCTCTCTTTCTCGGTCTTTTCGAACTTATTTTGGCTTGAAATGAAGCCATAAGTGTATTTTTAAATTATTAGAATTTTTTTACTATTTTTTTTGGTATTTTTTGTTACCCGTCGGGTAGGAACGGAACAAAACGATAATTTTAATTTTCCCTCTTTCTTAGCCTTTTCCAATGTATTATGGCTTGAAATGGAGCCATAATGCTATTTTTTAATTTTTTGAATTTTTTTACTATTTTTTTTTGGAATTTTCTATTACGCGTCGGGTAGGAACGGAACAAAACGATAATTTTAATTTTCTCTCTTTCTTGGTCTTTTCCAACGTATTTTGGCTTGAAATGGAGCAGTAATGCTATTTTTTAATTTTTTTAATTTTTTTACTATTCTTTTGGAATTTTCTATTACACGTCGGGTAGGAACGGAACGGTACGATCATTCTAATTTTCTCACTTTCTTGGCCTTTTCCAACCTATTTTGGCTTAAAATGATGCCATAATGGTCTTTTTTAATTTTTTTAACGTTTTTGCTATTTTTTTGGAATTTTCTTTTAAGCGTCGGGTAGAAACGGAGCCGAACGGCAATTTTTCTTTTCTCTCTTTCTCGGTCTTTTTGAACTTATTTTGGCTTGAAATGAAGCCATAAGTCTATTTTTAAATTATTAGAATTTTTTTAGTATTTTTTTTGGAATTTTCTATTACGCGTCGGATAGGAACGGAACAAAACGATAATTTTAATTTTCTCTCTTTCTTGGTCTTTTCCAACGTATTCTGGCTTGAAATGGAGCAGTAATGCTATTTTTTAATTTTTTTAATTTTTTTACTATTCTTTTGGAATTTTCTATTACACGTCGGGTAGGAACGGAACGGTACGATCATTCTAGTTTTCTCACTTTCTTGGCCTTTTCCAACCTATTTTGGCTTAATATGATGCAATAATGGTCTTTTTTAATTTTTTTTTGAATGTTTAGCTATTTTTTAGGAATTTTCTTTTTAGCGTCAGGTAGAAACGGAGCCGAACGGTAATTTTTATTTTCTCTCTTTCTCGGCCTTTTCGAACTTATTTTGGCTTGAAATGAAGCCATAAGTCTATTTTTCAATTTTTAGAATTTTTTTGCTTTTTTTTTGGAATTTTCTATTACGCTTCGGGTAGGAACGGAACAAAACGATAATTTTAATTTTCTCTCTTTCTTGGCCTTTTCCAACGTATTCTGGCTTGAAATGGAGCAGTAATGCTATTTTTTAATTTTTTTAATTTTTTTACTATTCTTTTGGAATTTTCTATTACACGTCGGGTAGGAACGGAACGGTACGATCATTCTAATTTTCTCACTTTCTTGGCCTTTTCCAACCTATTTTGGCTTAAAATGATGCCATAATGGTCTTTTTTAATTTTTTTTTGAATGTTTAGCTATTTTTTAGGAATTTTCTTTTTAGCGTCAGGTAGAAACGGAGCCGAACGGTAATTTTTATTTTCTCTCTTTCTCGGCCTTTTCGAACTTATTTTGGCTTGAAATGAAGCCATAAGTCTATTTTTCAATTTTTAGAATTTTTTTGTTTTTTTTTGGAATTTTCTATTACGCTTCGGGTAGGAACGGAACAAAACGATAATTTTAATTTTCTCTCTTTCTTGGCCTTTTCCAACGTATTCTGGCTTGAAATGGAGCAGTAATGCTATTTTTTAATTTTTTTAATTTTTTTCCTATTCTTTTGGAATTTTCTATTACACGTCGGGTAGGAACGGAACGGTACGATCATTCTAATTTTCTCACTTTCTTGGCCTTTTCCAACCTATTTTGGCTTAAAATGATGCCATAATGGTCTTTTTTAATTTTTTTAACGTTTTTGCTATTTTTTTGGAATTTTCTTTTAAGCATCGGGTAGAAACGGAGCCGAACGGCAATTTTTCTTTTCTCTCTTTCTCGGTCTTTTCGAACTTATTTTGGCTTGAAATGAAGCCATAAGTCTATTTTTAAATTATTAGAATTTTTTTAGTATTTTTTTTGGAATTTTCTATTACGCGTCGGGTAGGAACGGAACAAAACGATAATTTTAATTTTCTCTCTTTCTTGGCCTTTTCCAACGTATTCTGGCTTGAAATGGAGCCGTAATGCTATTTTTTAATTTTTTGAATTTTTTTACTATTCTTTTGGAATTTTCTATTACGCGTCGGGTAGGAACGGAACGGTACGATAATTCTAATTTTCTCACTTTCTTGGCCTTTTCCAACCAATTTTGGCTTAAAATGACGCCATAATAATTTTTTTTAATTTTTTTGAATGTTTTAGCTATTTTTTTGGAATTTTCTTTTAAGCGTCGGGTAGAAACGGAACCGATCGGTAGTTTTTATTTTCTCTCTTTCTCGGCCTTTTCGAACTTATTTTGGCTTGAAATGAAGCCATAAGTCTATTTTTCAATTTTTAGAATTTTTTTGCTTTTTTTTTGGAATTTTCTATTACGCTTCGGGTAGGAACGGAACGGTACGAGAATTTTAATTTTCTCACTTTCTTGGCCTTTTCCAACCTATTTTGGCTTAATATGATGCAATAATGGTCTTTTTTATTTTTTTTTTTGAATGTTTAGCTATTTTTTAGGAATTTTCTTTTTAGCGTCAGGTAGAAACGGAGCTGAACGGTAATTTTTATTTTCTCTCTTTCTCGGTCTTTTCGAACTTATTTTGGCTTGAAATGAAGCCATAAGTGTATTTTTAAATTATTAGAATTTTTTTACTATTTTTTTTGGTATTTTTTGTTGCCCGTCGGGTAGGAACGGAACAAACCGATAATTTTAATTTTCTCTCTTTCTTAGCCTTTTCCAATGTATTATGGCTTGAAAAGGAGCCATAATGCTATTTTTTAATTTTTTGAATTTTTTTACTATTTTTTTTTGGAATTTTCTATTACGCGTCGGGTAGGAACAGAACAAAACGATAATTTTAATTTTCTCTCTTTCTTGGTCTTTTCCAACGTATTCTGGCTTGAAATGGAGCAGTAATGCAATTTTTTAATTTTTTTAATTTTTTTACTATTCTTTTGGAATTTTCTATTACACGTCGGGTAGGAACGGAACGGTACGATCATTCTAATTTTCTCACTTTCTTGGCCTTTTCCAACCTATTTTGGCTTAAAATGATGCCATAATGGTCTTTTTTAATTTTTTTAACGTTTTTGCTATTTTTTTGGAATTTTCTTTTAAGCGTCGGGTAGAAACGGAGCCGAACGGCAATTTTTCTTTTCTCTCTTTCTCGGTCTTTTCGAACTTATTTTGGCTTGAAATGAAGCCATAAGTCTATTTTTAAATTATTAGAATTTTTTTAGTATTTTTTTTGGAATTTTCTATTACGCGTCGGGTAGGAACGGAACAAAACGATAATTTTAATTTTCTCTCTTTCTTGGCCTTTTCCAACGTATTCTGGCTTGAAAAGGAGCCGTAATGCTATTTTTTAATTTTTTAAATTTTTTTACTATTCTTTTGGAATTTTCTATTACGCGTCGGGTAGGAACGGAACGGTACGATAATTCTAATTTTCTCACTTTCTTGGCCTTTTCCAACCAATTTTGGCTTAAAATGACGCCATAATAATTTTTTTTAATTTTTTTGAATGTTTTAGCTATTTTTTTGGAATTTTCTTTTAAGCGTCGGGTAGAAACGGAGCCGAACGCTAATTTTTATTTTCCCTCTTTCTCGGCCTTTTCGAACTTATTTTGGCTTGAAATGAAGCCATAAGTCTATTTTTAAATTATTAGAATTTTTTTACTATTTTTTTTGGAATTTTCTATTACGATTCGGGTAGGAACGGAACGGTACGAGAATTTTAATTTTCTCACTTTCTTGGCCTTTTCCAACCTATTTTGGCTTAATATGATGCAATAATGGTCTTTTTTAATTTTTTTTTGAATGTTTAGCTATTTTTTAGGAATTTTCTTTTTAGCGTCTGGTAGAAACGGAGCCGAACGGTAATTTTTATTTTCTCTCTTTCTCGGTCTTTTCGAACTTATTTTGGCTTGAAATGAAGCCATAAGTGTATTTTTAAATTATTAGAATTTTTTTACTATTTTTTTTGGTATTTTTTGTTACCCGTCGGGTAGGAACGGAACAAAACGATAATTTTAATTTTCTCTCTTTCTTAGCCTTTTCCAATGTATTATGGCTTGAAATGGAGCCATAATGCTATTTTTTAATTTTTTGAATTTTTTTACTATTTTTTTTTGGAATTTTCTATTACGCGTCGGGTAGGAACGGAACAAAATGATAATTTTAATTTTCTCTCTTTCTTGGTCTTTTCCAATGTATTCTGGCTTGAAATGGAGCAGTAATGCTATTTTTTAATTTTTTTAATTTTTTTACTATTCTTTTGGAATTTTCTATTACACGTCGGGTAGGAACGGAACGGTACGATCATTCTAATTTTCTCACTTTCTTGGCCTTTTCCAACCTATTTTGGCTTAATATGATGCAATAATGGTCTTTTTTAATTTTTTTTTGAATGTTTAGCTATTTTTTAGGAATTTTCTTTTTAGCGTCAGGTAGAAACGGAGCCGAACGGTAATTTTTATTTTCTCTCTTTCTCGGCCTTTTCGAACTTATTTTGGCTTGAAATGAAGCCATAAGTCTATTTTTCAATTTTTAGAATTTTTTTGCTTTTTTTTTGGAATTTTCTATTACGCTTCGGGTAGGAACGGAACAAAACGATAATTTTAATTTTCTCTCTTTCTTGGCCTTTTCCAACGTATTCTGGCTTGAAATGGAGCAGTAATGCTATTTTTTAATTTTTTTAATTTTCTTACTATTCTTTTGGAATTTTCTATTACACGTCGGGTAGGAACGGAACGGTACGATCATTCTAATTTTCTCACTTTCTTGGCCTTTTCCAACCTATTTTGGCTTAAAATGATGCCATAATGGTCTTTTTTAATTTTTTTTTGAATGTTTAGCTATTTTTTAGGAATTTTCTTTTTAGCGTCAGGTAGAAACGGAGCCGAACGGTAATTTTTATTTTCTCTCTTTCTCGGCCTTTTCGAACTTATTTTGGCTTGAAATGAAGCCATAAGTCTATTTTTCAATTTTTAGAATTTTTTTGCTTTTTTTTTGGAATTTTCTATTACGCTTCGGGTAGGAACGGAACAAAACGATAATTTTAATTTTCTCTCTTTCTTGGCCTTTTCCAACGTATTCTGGCTTGAAATGGAGCAGTAATGCTATTTTTTAATTTTTTTAATTTTTTTACTATTCTTTTGGAATTTTCTATTACACGTCGGGTAGGAACGGAACGGTACGATCATTCTAATTTTCTCACTTTCTTGGCCTTTTCCAACCTATTTTGGCTTAAAATGATGCCATAATGGTCTTTTTTAATTTTTTTAACGTTTTTGCTATTTTTTTGGAATTTTCTTTTAAGCGTCGGGTAGAAACGGAGCCGAACGGCAATTTTTCTTTTCTCTCTTTCTCGGTCTTTTCGAACTTATTTTGGCTTGAAATGAAGCCATAAGTCTATTTTTAAATTATTAGAATTTTTTTAGTATTTTTTTTGGAATTTTCTATTACGCGTCGGATAGGAACGGAACAAAACGATAATTTTAATTTTCTCTCTTTCTTGGTCTTTTCCAACGTATTCTGGCTTGAAATGGAGCAGTAATGCTATTTTTTAATTTTTTTAATTTTTTTACTATTCTTTTGGAATTTTCTATTACACGTCGGGTAGGAAAGAAACGGTACGATCATTCTAGTTTTCTCACTTTCTTGGCCTTTTCCAACCTATTTTGGCTTAATATGATGCAATAATGGTCTTTTTTAATTTTTTTTTGAATGTTTAGCTATTTTTTAGGAATTTTCTTTTTAGCGTCAGGTAGAAACGGAGCCGAACGGTAATTTTTATTTTCTCTCTTTCTCGGCCTTTTCGAACTTATTTTGGCTTGAAATGAAGCCATAAGTCTATTTTTCAATTTTTAGAATTTTTTTGCTTTTTTTTTTGGAATTTTCTATTACGCTTCGGGTAGGAACGGAACAAAACGATAATTTTAATTTTCTCTCTTTCTTGGCCTTTTCCAACGTATTCTGGCTTGAAATGGAGCAGTAATGCTATTTTTTAATTTTTTTACTATTCTTTTGGAATTTTCTATTACACGTCGGGTAGGAACGGAACGGTACGATCATTCTAATTTTCTCACTTTCTTGGCCTTTTCCAACCTATTTTGGCTTAAAATGATGCCATAATGGTCTTTTTTAATTTTTTTTTGAATGTTTAGCTATTTTTTAGGAATTTTCTTTTTAGCGTCAGGTAGAAACGGAGCCGAACGGTAATTTTTATTTTCTCTCTTTCTCGGCCTTTTCGAACTTATTTTGGCTTGAAATGAAGCCATAAGTCTATTTTTCAATTTTTAGAATTTTTTTACTTTTTTTTTGGAATTTTCTATTACGCTTCGGGTAGGAACGGAACAAAACGATAATTTTAATTTTCTCTCTTTCTTGGCCTTTTCCAACGTATTCTGGCTTGAAATGGAGCAGTAATGCTATTTTTTAATTTTTTTAATTTTTTTACTATTCTTTTGGAATTTTCTATTACACGTCGGGTAGGAACGGAACGGTACGATCATTCTAATTTTCTCACTTTCTTGGCCTTTTCCAACCTATTTTGGCTTAAAATGATGCCATAATGGTCTTTTTTAATTTTTTTAACGTTTTTGCTATTTTTTTGGAATTTTGTTTTAAGCGTCGGGTAGAAACGGAGCCGAACGGCAATTTTTATTTTCTCTCTTTCTCGGTCTTTTGGAACTTATTTTGGCTTGAAATGAAGCCATAAGTCTATTTTTAAATTATTAGAATTTTTTTAGTATTTTTTTTGGAATTTTCTATTACGCGTCGGGTAGGAACGGAACAAAACGATAATTTTAATTTTCTCTCTTTCTTGGCCTTTTCCAACGTATTCTGGCTTGAAATGGAGCCGTAATGCTATTTTTTAATTTTTTGAATTTTTTTACTATTCTTTTGGAATTTTCTATTACGCGTCGGGTAGGAACGGAACGGTACGATAATTCTAATTTTCTCACTTTCTTGGCCTTTTCCAACCAATTTTGGCTTAAAATGACGCCATAATAATTTTTTTTAATTTTTTTGAATGTTTTAGCTATTTTTTTGGAATTTTCTTTTAAGCGTCGGGTAGAAACGGAACCGATCGGTAGTTTTTATTTTCTCTCTTTCTCGGCCTTTTCGAACTTATTTTGGCTTGAAATGAAGCCATAAGTCTATTTTTCAATTTTTAGAATTTTTTAGCTTTTTTTTTTGAATTTTCTATTACGCTTCGGGTAGGAACGGAACGGTACGAGAATTTTAATTTTCTCACTTTCTTGGCCTTTTCCAACCTATTTTGGCTTAATATGATGCAATAATGGTCTTTTTTAATTTTTTTTTGAATGTTTAGCTATTTTTTAGGAATTTTCTTTTTAGCGTCAGGTAGAAACGGAGCCGAACGGTAATTTTTATTTTCTCTCTTTCTCGGCCTTTTCGAACTTATTTTGGCTTGAAATGAAGCCATAAGTCTATTTTTCAATTTGTAGAATTTTTTTGCTTTTTTTTTGGAATTTTCTATTACGCTTCGGGTAGGAACGGAACAAAACGATAATTTTAATTTTCTCTCTTTCTTGGCCTTTTCCAACGTATTCTGGCTTGAAATGGAGCCGTAATGCTATTTTTTAATTTTTTGAATTTTTTTACTATTCTTTTGGAATTTTCTATTACGCGTCGGGTAGGAACGGAACGGTACGATAATTCTAATTTTCTCACTTTCTTGGCCTTTTCCAACCAATTTTGGCTTAAAATGACGCCATAATAATTTTTTTTAAGTTTTTTGAATGTTTTAGCTATTTTTTTGGAATTTTCTTTTAAGCGTCGGGTAGAAACGGAACTGAACGATAATTTTTATTTCCACTCTTTCTCGGCCTTTTCGAACTTATTTTGGCTTGAAATGAGGCCATAAGTCTATTTTTAAATTATTAGAATTTTTTTACTATTTTTTTTGGAATTTTCTTTTACGCGTCGGGTAGGAACGGAACAAAACGATAATTTTAATTTTCTCTCTTTCTTGGCCTTTTCCAACGTATTCTGGCTTGAAATGGAGCCGTAATGCTATTTTTTAATTTTTTGAATTTTTTTACTATTCTTTTGGAATTTTCTATTACGCGTCGGGTAGGAACGGAACGGTACGATAATTCTAATTTTCTCACTTTCTTGGCCTTTTCCAACCAATTTTGGCTTATAATGACGCCATAATAATTTTTTTTAAGTTTTTTGAATGTTTTAGCTATTTTTTTGGAATTTTCTTTTAAGCGTCGGGTAGAAACGGAACTCAACGATAATTTTTATTTCCACTCTTTCTCGGCCTTTTCGAACTTATTTTGACTTGAAATGAAGCCATAAGTCTATTTTTAAATTATTAGAATTTTTTTACTATTTTTTTTGGAATTTTCTTTTACGCGTCGGGTAGGAACGGAACAAAACGATAATTTTAATTTTCTCTCTTTCTTGGCCTTTTCCAACGTATTCTGGCTTGAAATGGAGCCGTAATGCTATTTTTTAATTTTTTGAATTTTTTTACTATTCTTTTGGAATTTTCTATTACGCGTCGGGTAGGAACGGAACGGTACGATAATTCTAATTTTCTCACTTTCTTGGCCTTTTCCAACCAATTTTGGCTTAAAATGACGCCATAATAATTTTTTTTAATTTTTTTGAATGTTTTAGCTATTTTTTTGGAATTTTCTTTTAAGCGTCGGGTAGAAACGGAACCGATCGGTAATTTTTATTTTCTCTCTTTCTCGGCCTTTTCGAACTTATTTTGGCTTGAAATGAAGCCATAAGTCTATTTTTAACTTATCAGAATTTTTTTACTATTTTTTTTGGTATTTTTTATTACGCGTCGGGTAGGAACGGAACAAAACGATAATTTTTGTTTTCTCTCCTTCTCCGCTTTTTCGAACTTATTTTGGCTTGAAATGAAGCCAGAAGTCTATTTTTTAATTTTTAGAATTTTTTTGCTTTTTTTTTGGAATTTTCTATTACGCTTCGGGTAGGAACGGAACAAAACGATAATTTTAATTTTCTATCTTTCTCGGCCTTTTCCAACGTATTCTGGCTTGAAATGGAGTCATAATACTATTTTTTAATTTTTTGAATTTTTTTACTGTTCTTTTGGAATTTTCTATTACGCGTCGGGTAGGAACGGAATGGTACAATAATTCTAATTTTCTCACTTTCTTGGCCTTTTCCAACCTATTTTGGCTTAAAATGATGCTATAATGGTCTTGTATAATTTTTTGAATGTTTTTGCTATTTTTTTAGAATTTTCTTTTACGCGTTGGGTAGAAACGGAGCCGAACGCTAATTTTTATTTTCCCTCTTTCTCGGCCTTTTCGAACTTATTTTGGCTTGAAATGAAGCCATAAGTCTATTTTTAAATTATTAGAATTTTTTTACTATTTTTTTTGGAATTTTCTATTACGATTCGGGTAGGAACGGAACGGTACGAGAATTTTAATTTTCTCACTTTCTTGGCCTTTTCCAACCTATTTTGGCTTAATATGATGCAATAATGGTCTTTTTTAATTTTTTTTTGAATGTTTAGCTATTTTTTAGGAATTTTCTTTTTAGCGTCAGGTAGAAACGGAGCCGAACGGTAATTTTTATTTTCTCTCTTTCTCGGTCTTTTCGAACTTATTTTGGCTTGAAATGAAGCCATAAGTGTATTTTTAAATTATTAGAATTTTTTTACTATTTTTTTTGGTATTTTTTGTTACCCGTCGGGTAGGAACGGAACAAAACGATAATTTTAATTTTCTCTCTTTCTTAGCCTTTTCCAATGTATTATGGCTTGAAATGGAGCCATAATGCTATTTTTTAATTTTTTGAATTTTTTTACTATTTTTTTTTGGAATTTTCTATTACGCGTCGGGTAGGAACGAAACAAAACGATAATTTTAATTTTCTCTCTTTCTTGGTCTTTTCCAACGTATTCTGGCTTGAAATGGAGCAGTAATGCTATTTTTTAATTTTTTTAATTTTTTTACTATTCTTTTGGAATTTTCTATTACACGTCGGGTAGGAACGGAACGGTACGATCATTCTAATTTTCTCACTTTCTTGGCCTTTTCCAACCTATTTTGGCTTAAAATGATGCCATAATGGTCTTTTTTAATTTTTTTAACGTTTTTGCTATTTTTTTGGAATTTTGTTTTAAGCGTCGGGTAGAAACGGAGCCGAACGGCAATTTTTCTTTTCTCTCTTTCTCGGTCTTTTGGAACTTATTTTGGCTTGAAATGAAGCCATAAGTCTATTTTTAAATTATTAGAATTTTTTTAGTATTTTTTTTGGAATTTTCTATTACGCGTCGGATAGGAACGGAACAAAACGATAATTTTAATTTTCTCTCTTTCTTGGTCTTTTCCAACGTATTCTGGCTTGAAATGGAGCAGTAATGCTATTTTTTAATTTTTTTAATTTTTTTACTATTCTTTTGGAATTTTCTATTACACGTCGGGTAGGAACGGAACGGTACGATCATTCTAGTTTTCTCACTTTCTTGGCCTTTTCCAACCTATTTTGGCTTAATATGATGCAATAATGGTCTTTTTTAATTTTTTTTTGAATGTTTAGCTATTTTTTAGGAATTTTCTTTTTAGCGTCAGGTAGAAACGGAGCCGAACGGTAATTTTTATTTTCTCTCTTTCTCGGCCTTTTCGAACTTATTTTGGCTTGAAATGAAGCCATAAGTCTATTTTTCAATTTTTAGAATTTTTTTGCTTTTTTTTTGGAATTTTCTATTACGCTTCGGGTAGGAACGGAACAAAACGATAATTTTAATTTTCTCTCTTTCTTGGCCTTTTCCAACGTATTCTGGCTTGAAATGGAGCCGTAATGCTATTTTTTAATTTTTTTGAATTTTTTTACTATTCTTTTGGAATTTTCTATTACGCGTCGGGTAGGAACGGAACGGTACGATAATTCTAATTTTCTCACTTTCTTGGCCTTTTCCAACCAATTTTGGCTTAAAATGACGCCATAATAATTTTTTTTAAGTTTTTTGAATGTTTTAGCTATTTTTTTGGAATTTTCTTTTAAGCGTCGGGTAGAAACGGAACTGAACGATAATTTTTATTTCCACTCTTTCTCGGCCTTTTCGAACTTATTTTGGCTTGAAATGAGGCCATAAGTCTATTTTTAAATTATTAGAATTTTTTTACTATTTTTTTTGGAATTTTCTTTTACGCGTCGGGTAGGAACGGAACAAAACGATAATTTTAATTTTCTCTCTTTCTTGGCCTTTTCCAACGTATTCTGGCTTGAAATGGAGCCGTAATGCTATTTTTTAATTTTTTTAATTTTTTTACTATTCTTTTGGAATTTTCTATTACGCGTCGGGTAGGAACGGAACGGTACGATAATTCTAATTTTCTCACTTTCTTGGCCTTTTCCAACCAATTTTGGCTTATAATGACGCCATAATAATTTTTTTTAAGTTTTTTGAATGTTTTAGCTATTTTTTTGGAATTTTCTTTTAAGCGTCGGGTAGAAACGGAACTCAACGATAATTTTTATTTCCACTCTTTCTCGGCCTTTTCGAACTTATTTTGGCTTGAAATGAAGCCATAAGTCTATTTTTAAATTATTAGAATTTTTTTACTATTTTTTTTGGAATTTTCTTTTACGCGTCGGGTAGGAACGGAACAAAACGATAATTTTAATTTTCTCTCTTTCTTGGCCTTTTCCAACGTATTCTGGCTTGAAATGGAGCCGTAATGCTATTTTTTAATTTTTTGAATTTTTTTACTATTCTTTTGGAATTTTCTATTACGCGTCGGGTAGGAACGGAACGGTACGATAATTCTAATTTTCTCACTTTCTTGGCCTTTTCCAACCAATTTTGGCTTAAAATGACGCCATAATAATTTTTTTTAATTTTTTTGAATGTTTTAGCTATTTTTTTGGAATTTTCTTTTAAGCGTCGGGTAGAAACGGAACCGATCGGTAATTTTTATTTTCTCTCTTTCTCGGCCTTTTCGAACTTATTTTGGCTTGAAATGAAGCCATAAGTCTATTTTTAACTTATCAGAATTTTTTTACTATTTTTTTTGGTATTTTTTATTACGCGTCGGGTAGGAACGGAACAAAACGATAATTTTTGTTTTCTCTCCTTCTCCGCTTTTTCGAACTTATTTTGGCTTGAAATGAAGCCAGAAGTCTATTTTTTAATTTTTAGAATTTTTTTGCTTTTTTTTTGGAATTTTCTATTACGCTTCGGGTAGGAACGGAACAAAACGATAATTTTAATTTTCTATCTTTCTCGGCCTTTTCCAACGTATTCTGGCTTGAAATGGAGTCATAATACTATTTTTTAATTTTTTGAATTTTTTTACTGTTCTTTTGGAATTTTCTATTACGCGTCGGGTAGGAACGGAATGGTACAATAATTCTAATTTTCTCACTTTCTTGGCCTTTTCCAACCTATTTTGGCTTAAAATGATGTTATAATGGTCTTGTATAATTTTTTGAATGTTTTTGCTATTTTTTTAGAATTTTCTTTTACGCGTTGGGTAGAAACGGAGCCGAACGCTAATTTTTATTTTCCCTCTTTCTCGGCCTTTTCGAACTTATTTTGGCTTGAAATGAAGCCATAAGTCTATTTTTAAATTATTAGAATTTTTTTACTATTTTTTTTGGAATTTTCTATTACGATTCGGGTAGGAACGGAACGGTACGAGAATTTTAATTTTCTCACTTTCTTGGCCTTTTCCAACCTATTTTGGCTTAATATGATCCAATAATGGTCTTTTTTAATTTTTTTTTGAATGTTTAGCTATTTTTTAGGAATTTTCTTTTTAGCGTCAGGTAGAAACGGAGCCGAACGGTAATTTTTATTTTCTCTCTTTCTCGGTCTTTTCGAACTTATTTTGGCTTGAAATGAAGCCATAAGTGTATTTTTAAATTATTAGAATTTTTTTACTATTTTTTTTGGTATTTTTTGTTACCCGTCGGGTAGGAACGGAACAAAACGATAATTTTAATTTTCTCTCTTTCTTAGCCTTTTCCAATGTATTATGGCTTGAAATGGAGCCATAATGCTATTTTTTAATTTTTTGAATTTTTTTACTATTTTTTTTTGGAATTTTCTATTACGCGTCGGGTAGGAACGGAACAAAATGATAATTTTAATTTTCTCTCTTTCTTGGTCTTTTCCAATGTATTCTGGCTTGAAATGGAGCAGTAATGCTATTTTTTAATTTTTTTAATTTTTTTACTATTCTTTTGGAATTTTCTATTACACGTCGGGTAGGAACGGAACGGTACGATCATTCTAATTTTCTCACTTTCTTGGCCTTTTCCAACCTATTTTGGCTTAATATGATGCAATAATGGTCTTTTTTAATTTTTTTTTGAATGTTTAGCTATTTTTTAGGAATTTTCTTTTTAGCGTCAGGTAGAAACGGAGCCGAACGGTAATTTTTATTTTCTCTCTTTCTCGGCCTTTTCGAACTTATTTTGGCTTGAAATGAAGCCATAAGTCTATTTTTCAATTTTTAGAATTTTTTTGCTTTTTTTTTGGAATTTTCTATTACGCTTCGGGTAGGAACGGAACAAAACGATAATTTTAATTTTCTCTCTTTCTTGGCCTTTTCCAACGTATTCTGGCTTGAAATGGAGCAGTAATGCTATTTTTTAATTTTTTTAATTTTTTTACTATTCTTTTGGAATTTTCTATTACACGTCGGGTAGGAACGGAACGGTACGATCATTCTAATTTTCTCACTTTCTTGGCCTTTTCCAACCTATTTTGGCTTAAAATGATGCCATAATGGTCTTTTTTAATTTTTTTTTGAATGTTTAGCTATTTTTTAGGAATTTTCTTTTTAGCGTCAGGTAGAAACGGAGCCGAACGGTAATTTTTATTTTCTCTCTTTCTCGGCCTTTTCGAACTTATTTTGGCTTGAAATGAAGCCATAAGTCTATTTTTCAATTTTTAGAATTTTTTTGCTTTTTTTTTGGAATTTTCTATTACGCTTCGGGTAGGAACGGAACAAAACGATAATTTTAATTTTCTCTCTTTCTTGGCCTTTTCCAACGTATTCTGGCTTGAAATGGAGCAGTAATGCTATTTTTTAATTTTTTTAATTTTTTTACTATTCTTTTGGAATTTTCTATTACACGTCGGGTAGGAACGGAACGGTACGATCATTCTAATTTTCTCACTTTCTTGGCCTTTTCCAACCTATTTTGGCTTAAAATGATGCCATAATGGTCTTTTTTAATTTTTTTAACGTTTTTGCTATTTTTTTGGAATTTTCTTTTAAGCGTCGGGTAGAAACGGAGCCGAACGGCAATTTTTCTTTTCTCTCTTTCTCGGTCTTTTGGAACTTATTTTGGCTTGAAATGAAGCCATAAGTCTATTTTTAAATTATTAGAATTTTTTTAGTATTTTTTTTGGAATTTTCTATTACGCGTCGGGTAGGAACGGAACAAAACGATAATTTTAATTTTCTCTCTTTCTTGGCCTTTTCCAACGTATTCTGGCTTGAAATGGAGCCGTAATGCTATTTTTTAATTTTTTGAATTTTTTTACTATTCTTTTGGAATTTTCTATTACGCGTCGGGTAGGAACGGAACGGTACGATAATTCTAATTTTCTCACTTTCTTGGCCTTTTCCAACCAATTTTGGCTTAAAATGACGCCATAATAATTTTTTTTAATTTTTTTGAATGTTTTAGCTATTTTTTTGGAATTTTCTTTTAAGCGTCGGGTAGAAACGGAACCGATCGGTAGTTTTTATTTTCTCTCTTTCTCGGCCTTTTCGAACTTATTTTGGCTTGAAATGAAGCCATAAGTCTATTTTTCAATTTTTAGAATTTTTTTGCTTTTTTTTTGGAATTTTCTATTACGCTTCGGGTAGGAACGGAACGGTACGAGAATTTTAATTTTCTCACTTTCTTGGCCTTTTCCAACCTATTTTGGCTTAATATGATGCAATAATGGTCTTTTTTAATTTTTTTTTGAATGTTTAGCTATTTTTTAGGAATTTTCTTTTTAGCGTCAGGTAGAAACGGAGCCGAACGGTAATTTTTATTTTCTCTCTTTCTCGGTCTTTTCGAACTTATTTTGGCTTGAAATGAAGCCATAAGTGTATTTTTAAATTATTAGAATTTTTTTACTATTTTTTTTGGTATTTTTTGTTGCCCGTCGGGTAGGAACGGAACAAACCGATAATTTTAATTTTCTCTCTTTCTTAGCCTTTTCCAATGTATTATGGCTTGAAATGGAGCCATAATGCTATTTTTTAATTTTTTGAATTTTTTTACTATTTTTTTTTGGAATTTTCTATTACGCGTCAGGTAGGAACGGAACAAAACGATAATTTTAATTTTCTCTCTTTCTTGGTCTTTTCCAACGTATTCTGGCTTGAAATGGAGCAGTAATGCTATTTTTTAATTTTTTTAATTTTTTTACTATTCTTTTGGAATTTTCTATTACACGTCGGGTAGGAACGGAACGGTACGATCATTCTAATTTTCTCACTTTCTTGGCCTTTTCCAACCTATTTTGGCTTAAAATGATGCCATAATGGTCTTTTTTAATTTTTTTAACGTTTTTGCTATTTTTTTGGAATTTTCTTTTAAGCGTCGGGTAGAAACGGAGCCGAACGGCAATTTTTCTTTTCTCTCTTTCTCGGTCTTTTGGAACTTATTTTGGCTTGAAATGAAGCCATAAGTCTATTTTTAAATTATTAGAATTTTTTTAGTATTTTTTTTGGAATTTTCTATTACGCGTCGGGTAGGAACGGAACAAAACGATAATTTTAATTTTCTCTCTTTCTTGGCCTTTTCCAACGTATTCTGGCTTGAAATGGAGCCGTAATGCTATTTTTTAATTTTTTGAATTTTTTTACTATTCTTTTGGAATTTTCTATTACGCGTCGGGTAGGAACGGAACGGTACGATAATTCTAATTTTCTCACTTTCTTGGCCTTTTCCAACCAATTTTGGCTTAAAATGACGCCATAATAATTTTTTTTAATTTTTTTGAATGTTTTAGCTATTTTTTTGGAATTTTCTTTTAAGCGTCGGGTAGAAACGGAACCGATCGGTAGTTTTTATTTTCTCTCTTTCTCGGCCTTTTCGAACTTATTTTGGCTTGAAATGAAGCCATAAGTCTATTTTTCAATTTTTAGAATTTTTTTGCTTTTTTTTTGGAATTTTCTATTACGCTTCGGGTAGGAACGGAACGGTACGAGAATTTTAATTTTCTCACTTTCTTGGCCTTTTCCAACCTATTTTGGCTTAATATGATGCAATAATGGTCTTTTTTAATTTTTTTTTGAATGTTTAGCTATTTTTTAGGAATTTTCTTTTTAGCGTCAGGTAGAAACGGAGCCGAACGGTAATTTTTATTTTCTCTCTTTCTCGGCCTTTTCGAACTTATTTTGGCTTGAAATGAAGCCATAAGTCTATTTTTCAATTTTTAGAATTTTTTTGCTTTTTTTTTGGAATTTTCTATTACGCTTCGGGTAGGAACGGAACAAAACGATAATTTTAATTTTCTCTCTTTCTTGGCCTTTTCCAACGTATTCTGGCTTGAAATGGAGCCGTAATGCTATTTTTTAATTTTTTTGAATTTTTTTACTATTCTTTTGGAATTTTCTATTACGCGTCGGGTAGGAACGGAACGGTACGATAATTCTAATTTTCTCACTTTCTTGGCCTTTTCCAACCAATTTTGGCTTAAAATGACGCCATAATAATTTTTTTTAAGTTTTTTGAATGTTTTAGCTATTTTTTTGGAATTTTCTTTTAAGCGTCGGGTAGAAACGGAACTGAACGATAATTTTTATTTCCACTCTTTCTCGGCCTTTTCGAACTTATTTTGGCTTGAAATGAGGCCATAAGTCTATTTTTAAATTATTAGAATTTTTTTACTATTTTTTTTGGAATTTTCTTTTACGCGTCGGGTAGGAACGGAACAAAACGATAATTTTAATTTTCTCTCTTTCTTGGCCTTTTCCAACGTATTCTGGCTTGAAATGGAGCCGTAATGCTATTTTTTAATTTTTTGAATTTTTTTACTATTCTTTTGGAATTTTCTATTACGCGTCGGGTAGGAACGGAACGGTACGATAATTCTAATTTTCTCACTTTCTTGGCCTTTTCCAACCAATTTTGGCTTATAATGACGCCATAATAATTTTTTTTAAGTTTTTTGAATGTTTTAGCTATTTTTTTGGAATTTTCTTTTAAGCGTCGGGTAGAAACGGAACTCAACGATAATTTTTATTTCCACTCTTTCTCGGCCTTTTCGAACTTATTTTGACTTGAAATGAAGCCATAAGTCTATTTTTAAATTATTAGAATTTTTTTACTATTTTTTTTGGAATTTTCTTTTACGCGTCGGGTAGGAACGGAACAAAACGATAATTTTAATTTTCTCTCTTTCTTGGCCTTTTCCAACGTATTCTGGCTTGAAACGGAGCCGTAATGCTATTTTTTAATTTTTTGAATTTTTTTACTATTCTTTTGGAATTTTCTATTACGCGTCGGGTAGGAACGGAACGGAACGATAATTCTAATTTTCTCACTTTCTTGGCCTTTTCCAACCAATTTTGGCTTAAAATGACGCCATAATAATTTTTTTTAATTTTTTTGAATGTTTTAGCTATTTTTTTGGAATTTTCTTTTAAGCGTCGGGTAGAAACGGAACCGATCGGTAATTTTTATTTTCTCTCTTTCTCGGCCTTTTCGAACTTATTTGGGCTTGAAATGAAGCCATAAGTCTATTTTTAACTTATCAGAATTTTTTTACTATTTTTTTTGGTATTTTTTATTACGCGTCGGGTAGGAACGGAACAAAACGATAATTTTTGTTTTCTCTCCTTCTCCGCTTTTTCGAACTTATTTTGGCTTGAAATGAAGCCAGAAGTCTATTTTTTAATTTTTAGAATTTTTTTGCTTTTTTTTTGGAATTTTCTATTACGCTTCGGGTAGGAACGGAACAAAACGATAATTTTAATTTTCTATCTTTCTCGGCCTTTTCCAACGTATTCTGGCTTGAAATGGAGTCATAATACTATTTTTTAATTTTTTGAATTTTTTTACTGTTCTTTTGGAATTTTCTATTACGCGTCGGGTAGGAACGGAATGGTACAATAATTCTAATTTTCTCACTTTCTTGGCCTTTTCCAACCTATTTTGGCTTAAAATGATGCTATAATGGTCTTGTATAATTTTTTGAATGTTTTTGCTATTTTTTTAGAATTTTCTTTTACGCGTTGGGTAGAAACGGAGCCGAACGCTAATTTTTATTTTCCCTCTTTCTCGGCCTTTTCGAACTTATTTTGGCTTGAAATGAAGCCATAAGTCTATTTTTAAATTATTAGAATTTTTTTACTATTTTTTTTGGAATTTTCTATTACGATTCGGGTAGGAACGGAACGGTACGAGAATTTTAATTTTCTCACTTTCTTGGCCTTTTCCAACCTATTTTGGCTTAATATGATGCAATAATGGTCTTTTTTAATTTTTTTTTGAATGTTTAGCTATTTTTTAGGAATTTTCTTTTTAGCGTCAGGTAGAAACGGAGCCGAACGGTAATTTTTATTTTCTCTCTTTCTCGGTCTTTTCGAACTTATTTTGGCTTGAAATGAAGCCATAAGTGTATTTTTAAATTATTAGAATTTTTTTACTATTTTTTTTGGTATTTTTTGTTACCCGTCGGGTAGGAACGGAACAAAACGATAATTTTAATTTTCTCTCTTTCTTAGCCTTTTCCAATGTATTATGGCTTGAAATGGAGCCATAATGCTATTTTTTAATTTTTTGAATTTTTTTACTATTTTTTTTTGGAATTTTCTATTACGCGTCGGGTAGGAACGGAACAAAACGATAATTTTAATTTTCTCTCTTTCTTGGTCTTTTCCAACGTATTCTGGCTTGAAATGGAGCAGTAATGCTATTTTTTAATTTTTTTAATTTTTTTACTATTCTTTTGGAATTTTCTATTACACGTCGGGTAGGAACGGAACGGTACGATCATTCTAATTTTCTCACTTTCTTGGCCTTTTCCAACCTATTTTGGCTTAATATGATGCAATAATGGTCTTTTTTAATTTTTTTTTGAATGTTTAGCTTTTTTTTAGGAATTTTCTTTTTAGCGTCAGGTAGAAACGGAGCCGAACGGTAATTTTTATTTTCTCTCTTTCTCGGCCTTTTCGAACTTATTTTGGCTTGAAATGAAACCATAAGTCTATTTTTCAATTTTTAGAATTTTTTTGCTTTTTTTTTGGAATTTTCTATTACGCTTCGGGTAGGAACGGAACAAAACGATAATTTTAATTTTCTCTCTTTCTTGGCCTTTTCCAACGTATTCTGGCTTGAAATGGAGCAGTAATGCTATTTTTTAATTTTTTTAATTTTTTTACTATTCTTTTGGAATTTTCTATTACACGTCGGGTAGGAACGGAACGGTACGATCATTCTAATTTTCTCACTTTCTTGGCCTTTTCCAACCTATTTTGGCTTAAAATGATGCCATAATGGTCTTTTTTAATTTTTTTTTGAATGTTTAGCTATTTTTTAGGAATTTTCTTTTTAGCGTCAGGTAGAAACGGAGCCGAACGGTAATTTTTATTTTCTCTCTTTCTCGGCCTTTTCGAACTTATTTTGGCTTGAAATGAAGCCATAAGTCTATTTTTCAATTTTTAGAATTTTTTTGCTTTTTTTTTGGAATTTTCTATTACGCTTCGGGTAGGAACGGAACAAAACGATAATTTTAATTTTCTCTCTTTCTTGGCCTTTTCCAACGTATTCTGGCTTGAAATGGAGCAGTAATGCTATTTTTTAATTTTTTTAATTTTTTTACTATTCTTTTGGAATTTTCTATTACACGTCGGGTAGGAACGGAACGGTACGATCATTCTAATTTTCTCACTTTCTTGGCCTTTTCCAACCTATTTTGGCTTAAAATGATGCCATAATGGTCTTTTTTAATTTTTTTAACGTTTTTGCTATTTTTTTGGAATTTTCTTTTAAGCGTCGGGTAAAAACGGAGCCGAACGGCAATTTTTCTTTTCTCTCTTTCTCGGTCTTTTCGAACTTATTTTGGCTTGAAATGAAGCCATAAGTCTATTTTTAAATTATTAGAATTTTTTTAGTATTTTTTTTGGAATTTTCTATTACGCGTCGGGTAGGAACGGAACAAAACGATAATTTTAATTTTCTCTCTTTCTTGGCCTTTTCCAACGTATTCTGGCTTGAAATGGGGCCGTAATGCTATTTTTTAATTTTTTGAATTTTTTTACTGTTCTTTTGGAATTTTCTATTACGCGTCGGGTAGGAACGGAATGGTACAATAATTCTAATTTTCTCACTTTCTTGGCCTTTTCCAACCTATTTTGGCTTAAAATGATGCTATAATGGTCTTGTATAATTTTTTGAATGTTTTTGCTATTTTTTTAGAATTTTCTTTTACGCGTTGGGTAGAAACGGAGCCGAACGCTAATTTTTATTTTCCCTCTTTCTCGGCCTTTTCGAACTTATTTTGGCTTGAAATGAAGCCATAAGTCTATTTTTAAATTATTAGAATTTTTTTACTATTTTTTTTGGAATTTTCTATTACGATTCGGGTAGGAACGGAACGGTACGAGAATTTTAATTTTCTCACTTTCTTGGCCTTTTCCAACCTATTTTGGCTTAATATGATGCAATAATGGTCTTTTTTAATTTTTTTTTGAATGTTTAGCTATTTTTTAGGAATTTTCTTTTTAGCGTCAGGTAGAAACGGAGCCGAACGGTAATTTTTATTTTCTCTCTTTCTCGGTCTTTTCGAACTTATTTTGGCTTGAAATGAAGCCATAAGTGTATTTTTAAATTATTAGAATTTTTTTACTATTTTTTTTGGTATTTTTTGTTACCCGTCGGGTAGGAACGGAACAAAACGATAATTTTAATTTTCTCTCTTTCTTAGCCTTTTCCAATGTATTATGGCTTGAAATGGAGCCATAATGCTATTTTTTAATTTTTTTAATTTTTTTACTATTTTTTTTTGGAATTTTCTATTACGCGTCGGGTAGGAACGGAACAAAACGATAATTTTAATTTTCTCTCTTTCTTGGTCTTTTCCAACGTATTCTGGCTTGAAATGGAGCAGTAATGCTATTTTTTAATTTTTTTAATTTTTTTACTATTCTTTTGGAATTTTCTATTACACGTCGGGTAGGAACGGAACGGTACGATCATTCTAATTTTCTCACTTTCTTGGCCTTTTCCAACCTATTTTGGCTTAATATGATGCAATAATGGTCTTTTTTAATTTTTTTTTGAATGTTTAGCTTTTTTTTAGGAATTTTCTTTTTAGCGTCAGGTAGAAACGGAGCCGAACGGTAATTTTTATTTTCTCTCTTTCTCGGCCTTTTCGAACTTATTTTGGCTTGAAATGAAACCATAAGTCTATTTTTCAATTTTTAGAATTTTTTTGCTTTTTTTTTGGAATTTTCTATTACGCTTCGGGTAGGAACGGAACAAAACGATAATTTTAATTTTCTCTCTTTCTTGGCCTTTTCCAACGTATTCTGGCTTGAAATGGAGCAGTAATGCTATTTTTTAATTTTTTTAATTTTTTTACTATTCTTTTGGAATTTTCTATTACACGTCGGGTAGGAACGGAACGGTACGATCATTCTAATTTTCTCACTTTCTTGGCCTTTTCCAACCTATTTTGGCTTAAAATGATGCCATAATGGTCTTTTTTAATTTTTTTTTGAATGTTTAGCTATTTTTTAGGAATTTTCTTTTTAGCGTCAGGTAGAAACGGAGCCGAACGGTAATTTTTATTTTCTCTCTTTCTCGGCCTTTTCGAACTTATTTTGGCTTGAAATGAAGCCATAAGTCTATTTTTCAATTTTTAGAATTTTTTTGCTTTTTTTTTGGAATTTTCTATTACGCTTCGGGTAGGAACGGAACAAAACGATAATTTTAATTTTCTCTCTTTCTTGGCCTTTTCCAACGTATTCTGGCTTGAAATGGAGCAGTAATGCTATTTTTTAATTTTTTTAATTTTTTTACTATTCTTTTGGAATTTTCTATTACACGTCGGGTAGGAACGGAACGGTACGATCATTCTAATTTTCTCACTTTCTTGGCCTTTTCCAACCTATTTTGGCTTAAAATGATGCCATAATGGTCTTTTTTAATTTTTTTAACGTTTTTGCTATTTTTTTGGAATTTTCTTTTAAGCGTCGGGTAAAAACGGAGCCGAACGGCAATTTTGCTTTTCTCTCTTTCTCGGTCTTTTCGAACTTATTTTGGCTTGAAATGAAGCCATAAGTCTATTTTTAAATTATTAGAATTTTTTTAGTATTTTTTTTGGAATTTTCTATTACGCGTCGGGTAGGAACGGAACAAAACGATAATTTTAATTTTCTCTCTTTCTTGGCCTTTTCCAACGTATTCTGGCTTGAAATGGAGCCGTAATGCTATTTTTTAATTTTTTGAATTTTTTTACTATTCTTTTGGAATTTTCTATTACGCGTCGGGTAGGAACGGAACGGTACGATAATTCTAATTTTCTCACTTTCTTGGCCTTTTCCAACCAATTTTGGCTTAAAATGAAGCCATAATAATTTTTTTTAATTTTTTTGAATGTTTTAGCTATTTTTTTGGAATTTTCTTTTAAGCGTCGGGTAGAAACGGAACCGATCGGTAGTTTTTATTTTCTCTCTTTCTCGGCCTTTTCGAACTTATTTTGGCTTGAAATGAAGCCATAAGTCTATTTTTCAATTTTTAGAATTTTTTTGCTTTTTTTTTGGAATTTTCTATTACGCTTCGGGTAGGAACGGAACGGTACGAGAATTTTAATTTTCTCACTTTCTTGGCCTTTTCCAACCTATTTTGGCTTAATATGATGCAATAATGGTCTTTTTTAATTTTTTTTTGAATGTTTAGCTATTTTTTAGGAATTTTCTTTTTAGCGTCAGGTAGAAACGGAGCCGAACGGTAATTTTTATTTTCTCTCTTTCTCGGTCTTTTCGAACTTATTTTGGCTTGAAATGAAGCCATAAGTGTATTTTTAAATTATTAGAATTTTTTTACTATTTTTTTTGGTATTTTTTGTTACGCGTCGGGTAGGAACGGAACAAAACGATAATTTTAATTTTCTCTCTTTCTTAGCCTTTTCCAATGTATTATGGCTTGAAATGGAGCCATAATGCTATTTTTTAATTTTTTTAATTTTTTTACTATTTTTTTTTGGAATTTTCTATTACGCGTCGGGTAGGAACGGAACAAAACGATAATTTTAATTTTCTCTCTTTCTTGGTCTTTTCCAACGTATTCTGGCTTGAAATGGAGCAGTAATGCTATTTTTTAATTTTTTTAATTTTTTTACTATTCTTTTGGAATTTTCTATTACACGTCGGGTAGGAACGGAACGGTACGATCATTCTAATTTTCTCACTTTCTTGGCCTTTTCCAACCTATTTTGGCTTAATATGATGCAATAATGGTCTTTTTTAATTTTTTTTTGAATGTTTAGCTTTTTTTTAGGAATTTTCTTTTTAGCGTCAGGTAGAAACGGAGCCGAACGGTAATTTTTATTTTCTCTCTTTCTCGGCCTTTTCGAACTTATTTTGGCTTGAAATGAAACCATAAGTCTATTTTTCAATTTTTAGAATTTTTTTGCTTTTTTTTTGGAATTTTCTATTACGCTTCGGGTAGGAACGGAACAAAACGATAATTTTAATTTTCTCTCTTTCTTGGCCTTTTCCAACGTATTCTGGCTTGAAATGGAGCAGTAATGCTATTTTTTAATTTTTTTAATTTTTTTACTATTCTTTTGTAATTTTCTATTACACGTCGGGTAGGAACGGAACGGTACGATCATTCTAATTTTCTCACTTTCTTGGCCTTTTCCAACCTATTTTGGCTTAAAATGATGCCATAATGGTCTTTTTTAATTTTTTTTTGAATGTTTAGCTATTTTTTAGGAATTTTCTTTTTAGCGTCAGGTAGAAACGGAGCCGAACGGTAATTTTTATTTTCTCTCTTTCTCGGCCTTTTCGAACTTATTTTGGCTTGAAATGAAGCCATAAGTCTATTTTTCAATTTTTAGAATTTTTTTGCTTTTTTTTTGGAATTTTCTATTACGCTTCGGGTAGGAACGGAACAAAACGATAATTTTAATTTTCTCTCTTTCTTGGCCTTTTCCAACGTATTCTGGCTTGAAATGGAGCAGTAATGCTATTTTTTAATTTTTTTAATTTTTTTACTATTCTTTTGGAATTTTCTATTACACGTCGGGTAGGAACGGAACGGTACGATCATTCTAATTTTCTCACTTTCTTGGCCTTTTCCAACCTATTTTGGCTTAAAATGATGCCATAATGGTCTTTTTTAATTTTTTTAACGTTTTTGCTATTTTTTTGGAATTTTCTTTTAAGCGTCGGGTAAAAACGGAGCCGAACGGCAATTTTTCTTTTCTCTCTTTCTCGGTCTTTTCGAACTTATTTTGGCTTGAAATGAAGCCATAAGTCTATTTTTAAATTATTAGAATTTTTTTAGTATTTTTTTTGGAATTTTCTATTACGCGTCGGGTAGGAACGGAACAAAACGATAATTTTAATTTTCTCTCTTTCTTGGCCTTTTCCAACGTATTCTGGCTTGAAATGGAGCCGTAATGCTATTTTTTAATTTTTTGAATTTTTTTACTATTCTTTTGGAATTTTCTATTACGCGTCGGGTAGGAACGGAACGGTACGATAATTCTAATTTTCTCACTTTCTTGGCCTTTTCCAACCAATTTTGGCTTAAAATGAAGCCATAATAATTTTTTTTAATTTTTTTGAATGTTTTAGCTATTTTTTTGGAATTTTCTTTTAAGCGTCGGGTAGAAACGGAACCGATCGGTAGTTTTTATTTTCTCTCTTTCTCGGCCTTTTCGAACTTATTTTGGCTTGAAATGAAGCCATAAGTCTATTTTTCAATTTTTAGAATTTTTTTGCTTTTTTTTTGGAATTTTCTATTACGCTTCGGGTAGGAACGGAACGGTACGAGAATTTTAATTTTCTCACTTTCTTGGCCTTTTCCAACCTATTTTGGCTTAATATGATGCAATAATGGTCTTTTTTAATTTTTTTTTGAATGTTTAGCTATTTTTTAGGAATTTTCTTTTTAGCGTCAGGTAGAAACGGAGCCGAACGGTAATTTTTATTTTCTCTCTTTCTCGGTCTTTTCGAACTTATTTTGGCTTGAAATGAAGCCATAAGTGTATTTTTAAATTATTAGAATTTTTTTACTATTTTTTTTGGTATTTTTTGTTACGCGTCGGGTAGGAACGGAACAAAACGATAATTTTAATTTTCTCTCTTTCTTAGCCTTTTCCAATGTATTATGGCTTGAAATGGAGCCATAATGCTATTTTTTAATTTTTTGAATTTTTTTAGTATTTTTTTTGGAATTTTCTATTACGCGTCGGGTAGGAACGGAACAAAACGATAATTTTAATTTTCTCTCTTTCTTGGCCTTTTCCAACGTATTCTGGCTTGAAATGGAGCCGTAATGCTATTTTTTAATTTTTTTAATTTTTTTACTATTCTTTTGGAATTTTCTATTACGCGTCGGGTAGGAACGGAACGGTACGATAATTCTAATTTTCTCACTTTCTTGGCCTTTTCCAACCAATTTTGGCTTAAAATGACGCCATAATAATTTTTTTTAATTTTTTTGAATGTTTTAGCTATTTTTTTGGAATTTTCTTTTAAGCGTCGGGTAGAAACGGAACCGATCGGTAATTTTTATTTTTTCTCTTTCTCGGCCTTTTCGAACTTATTTTGGCTTGAAATGAAGCCATAAGTCTATTTTTTAATTTTTAGAATTTTATTGCTTTTTTTTTGGAATGTTCTATTACGCTTCGGGTAGGAACGGAACAAAACGGTAATTTTAATTTTCTCTCTTTCTTGGCCTTTTCCAATGTATTATGGCTTGAAATGAAGCCATAAGTCTATTTTTAAATTATTAGAATTTTTTTACTATTTTTTTGTATTTTTTATTACGCGTCGGGTAGGAACGGAACAAAACGATAATTTTTGTTTTCTCTCTTTCTCCGCTTTTTCGAACTTAGTTTGGCTTGAAATGAAGCCATAAGTCTATTTTTTAATTTTTAGAATTTTTTTGCTTTTTTTTTGGAATTTTCTATTACGCTTCGGGTAGGAACGAAACAAAACGATAATTTTAATTTTCTCTCTTTCTCGGCCTTTTCCGATGTATTCTGGCTTGAAATGGAGCCATAATGCTATTTTTTAATTTTTTGAATTTTTTTACTGTTCTTTTGGAATTTTCTATTACGCGTCGGGTAGGAACGGATTGGTACGATAATTCTAATTTTCTCACTTTCTTGGCCTTTTCCAACCTATTTTGGCTTAAAATGATGCTATAATGGTCGTGTAAAATTTTTTCAATGTTTTTGCTATTTTTTTAGAATTTTCTTTTACGCGTTGGGTAGAAACGGAGCCGAACGCTAATTTTTATTTTCCCTCTTTCTCGGCCTTTTCGAACTTATTTTGGCTTGAAATGAAGCCATAAGTCTATTTTTAAATTATTAGAATTTTTTTACTATTTTTTTTGGAATTTTCTATTACGATTCGGGTAGGAACGGAACGGTACGAGAATTTTAATTTTCTCACTTTCTTGGCCTTTTCCAACCTATTTTGGCTTAATATGATGCAATAATGGTCTTTTTTAATTTTTTTTTTGAATGTTTAGCTATTTTTTAGGAATTTTCTTTTTAGCGTCAGGTAGAAACGGAGCCGAACGGTAATTTTTATTTTCTCTCTTTCTTGGTCTTTTCGAACTTATTTTGGCTTGAAATGAAGCCATAAGTGTATTTTTAAATTATTAGAATTTTTTTACTATTTTTTTTGGTATTTTTTGTTACGCGTCGGGTAGGAACGGAACAAAACGATAATTTTAATTTTCTCTCTTTCTTGGCCTTTTCCAATGTATTATGGCTTGAAATGGAGCCATAATGCTATTTTTTGATTTTTTGAATTTTTTTACTATTTTTTTTGGAATTTTCTATTACGCGTCGGGTAGGAACGGAACAAAACGATAATTTTAATTTTCTCTCTTTCTTCGCCTTTTCCAACGTATTCTGGCTTGAAATGGAGCAGTAATGCTATTTTTTAATTTTTTTAATTTTTTTACTATTCTTTTGGAAATTTATATTACGCGTCGGGTAGGAACGGAATGGTACGATCATTCTAATTTTCTCACTTTCTTGGCCTTTTCCAACCTATTTTGGCTTAAAATGATGTCATAATGGTCTTTTTTAATTTTTTTAACGTTTTTGCTATTTTTTTGGAATTTTCTTTTACGCGTTGGGTTGAAACGGAAACAAACGATAATTTTTATTTTCCCTCTTTCTCAGCCTTTTCGAATTTATTTTGGCTTGAAATGAAGCCATAAGCCTATTTTTAAATTATTAGAATTTTTTTACTATTTTTTTTGGAATTTTCTATTACGCGTCGGGTAGGAACGGAACAAAACGATAATTTTAATTTTTTCTCTTTCTTGGCCTTTTCCAACGTATTCTGGCTTGAAATGGAGCCGTAATGCTATTTTTTAATTTTTTGAATTTTTTACCTATTCTTTTGGAATTTTCTATTACGCGTCGGGTAGGAACGGAACGGTACGATAATTCTAATTTTCTCAATTTCTTGGCCTTTTCGAACCAATTTTGGCTTAAAATGACGCCATAATAATTTTTTTTCATTTTTTTGAATGTTTTAGCTATTTTTTTGGAATTTTCTTTTAAGCGTCGGGTAGAAACGGAACCGATCGGAAGTTTTTATTTTCTCTCTTTCTCGGCCTTTTCGAACTTATTTTGGCTTGAAATGAAGCCATAAGTCTATTTTTCAATTTTTAGAATTTTTTTGCTTTTTTTTTTGAATTTTCTATTACGCTTCGGGTAGGAACGGAACGGTACGAGAATTTTAATTTTCTCACTTTCTTGGCCTTTTCCAACCTATTTTGGCTTAATATGATGCAATATGGTCTTTTTTAATTTTTTTTTGAATGTTTAGCTATTTTTTAGGAATTTTCTTTTTAGCGTCAGGTAGAAACGGAGCCGAACGGTAATTTTTATTTTCTCTCTTTCTCGGTCTTTTCGAACTTATTTTGGCTTGAAATGAAGCCATAAGTGTATTTTTAAATTATTAGAATTTTTTTACTATTTTTTTTGGTATTTTTTGTTACGCGTCGGGTAGGAACGGAACAAAACGATAATTTTAATTTTCTCTCTTTCTTAGCCTTTTCCAATGTATTATGGCTTGAAATGGAGCCATAATGCTATTTTTTAATTTTTTGAATTTTTTTACTATTTTTTTTGGAATTTTCTATTACGCGTCGGGTAGGAACGGAACAAAACGATAATTTTAATTTTCTCTCTTTCTTGGTCTTTTCCAACGTATTCTGGCTTGAAATGGAGCAGTAATGCTATTTTTTAATTTTTTTTATTTTTTTACTATTCTTTTGGAATTTTCTATTACGCGTCGGGTAGGAACGGAACGGTACGATCATTCTAATTTTCTCACTTTCTTGGCCTTTTCCAACCTATTTTGGCTTAAAATGATGCCATAATGGTCTTTTTTAATTTTTTTAACGTTTTTGCTATTTTTTTGGAATTTTCTTTTAAGCGTCGGGTAGAAACGGAGCCGAACGGCAATTTTTCTTTTCTCTCTTTCTCGGTCTTTTCGAACTTATTTTGGCTTGAAATGAAGCCATAAGTCTATTTTTAAATTATTAATTTTTTTAGTATTTTTTTTGGAATTTTCTATTACGCGTCGGGTAGGAACGGAACAAAACGATAATTTTAATTTTCTCTCTTTCTTGGCCTTTTCCAACGTATTCTGGCTTGAAATGGAGCCGTAATGCTATTTTTGAATTTTTTTACTATTCTTTTGGAATTTTCTATTACGCGTCGGGTAGGAACGGAACGGTACGATAATTCTAATTTTCTCGCTTTCTTGGCCTTTTCCAACCAATTTTGGCTTAAAATGACGCCATAATAATTTTTTTTAATTTTTTTGAATGTTTTAGCTATTTTTTTGGAATTTTCTTTTAAGCGTCGGGTAGAAACGGAACCGATCGGTAATTTTTATTTTCTCTCTTTCTCGGCCTTTTCGAACTTATTTTGGCTTGAAATGAAGCCATAAGTCTATTTTTTAATTTTTAGAATTTTATTGCTTTTTTTTTGGAATTTTCTATTACGCTTCGGGTAGGAACGGAACAAAACGGTAATTTTAATTTTCTCTCTTTCTTGGCCTTTTCCAATGTATTATGGCTTGAAATGAAGCCATAAGTCTATTTTTAAATTATTAGAATTTTTTTACTATTTTTTTGTATTTTTTATTACGCGTCGGGTAGGAACGGAACAAAACGATAATTTTTGTTTTCTCTCTTTCTCCGCTTTTTCGAACTTAGTTTGGCTTGAAATGAAGCCATAAGTCTATTTTTTAATTTTTAGAATTTTTTTGCTTTTTTTTTGGAATTTTCTATTACGCTTCGGGTAGGAACGAAACAAAACGATAATTTTAATTTTCTCTCTTTCTCGGCCTTTTCCGACGTATTCTGGCTTGAAATGGAGCCATAATGCTATTTTTTAATTTTTTGAATTTTTTTACTGTTCTTTTGGAATTTTCTATTACGCGTCGGGTAGGAACGGATTGGTACGATAATTCTAATTTTCTCACTTTCTTGGCCTTTTCCAACCTATTTTGGCTTAAAATGATGCTATAATGGTCTTGTATAATTTTTTCAATGTTTTTGCTATTTTTTTAGAATTTTCTTTTACGCGTTGGGTAGAAACGGAGCCGAACGCTAATTTTTATTTTCCCTCTTTCTCGGCCTTTTCGAACTTATTTTGGCTTGAAATGAAGCCATAAGTCTATTTTTAAATTATTAGAATTTTTTTACTATTTTTTTTGGAATTTTCTATTACGATTCGGGTAGGAACGGAACGGTACGAGAATTTTAATTTTCTCACTTTCTTGGCCTTTTCCAACCTATTTTGGGTTAATATGATGCAATAATGGTCTTTTTTAATTTTTTTTTTGAATGTTTAGCTATTTTTTAGGAATTTTCTTTTTAGCGTCAGGTAGAAACGGTGCCGAACGGTAATTTTTATTTTCTCTCTTTCTTGGTCTTTTCGAACTTATTTTGGCTTGAAATGAAGCCATAAGTGTATTTTTAAATTATTAGAATTTTTTTACTATTTTTTTTGGTATTTTTTGTTACGCGTCGGGTAGGAACGGAACAAAACGATAATTTTAATTTTCTCTCTTTCTTGGCCTTTTCCAATGTATTATGGCTTGAAATATAGCCATAATGCTATTTTTTGATTTTTTGAATTTTTTTACTATTTTTTTTGGAATTTTCTATTACGCGTCGGGTAGGAACGGAACAAAACGATAATTTTAATTTTCTCTCTTTCTTCGCCTTTTCCAACGTATTCTGGCTTGAAATGGAGCAGTAATGCTATTTTTTAATTTTTTTAATTTTTTTACTATTCTTTTGGAAATTTATATTACGCGTCGGGTAGGAACGGAATGGTACGATCATTCTAATTTTCTCACTTTCTTGGCCTTTTCCAACCTATTTTGGCTTAAAATGATGTCATAATGGTCTTTTTTAATTTTTTTAACGTTTTTGCTATTTTTTTGGAATTTTCTTTTACGCGTTGGGTTGAAACGGAAACAAACGATAATTTTTATTTTCCCTCTTTCTCAGCCTTTTCGAATTTATTTTGGCTTGAAATGAAGCCATAAGCCTATTTTTAAATTATTAGAATTTTTTTACTATTTTTTTTGGAATTTTCTATTACGCGTCGGGTAGGAACGGAACAAAACGATAATTTTAATTTTTTCTCTTTCTTGGCCTTTTCCAACGTATTCTGGCTTGAAATGGAGCCGTAATGCTATTTTTTAATTTTTTGAATTTTTTACCTATTCTTTTGGAATTTTCTATTACGCGTCGGGTAGGAACGGAACGGTACGATAATTCTAATTTTCTCACGTTCTTGGCCTTTTCCAACCAATTTTGGCTTAAAATGACGCCATAATAATTTTTTTTAAGTTTTTTGAATGTTTTAGCTATTTTTTTGGAATTTTCTTTTAAGCGTCGGGTAGAAATGGAACCGAACGATAATTTTTATTTCCACTCTTTCTCGGCCTTTTCGAACTTATTTTGGCTTGAAATGAAGCCATAAGTCTATTTTTAAATTATTAGAATTTTTTTACTTTTTTTTTTTGGAATTTTCTATTACGATTCGGGTAGGAACGGAACGGTACGAGAATTCTAATTTTCTCACTTTCTTGGCCTTTTCCAACCTATTTTGGCTTAAAATGATGCAATAATGGTCTTTTTTAATTTTTTTTGAATGTTTTAGCTATTTTTTAGGAATTTTCTTTTAAGCGTCGGGTAGAAACGGAGCCGAACGGCAATTTTTCTTTTCTCTCTTTCTCGGTCTTTTCGAACTTATTTTGGCTTGAAATGAAGCCATAAGTCTATTTTTAAATTATTAGAATTTTTTTAGTATTTTTTTTGGAATTTTCTATTACGCGTCGGGTAGGAACGGAACAAAACGATAATTTTAATTTTCTCTCTTTCTTGGCCTTTTCCATCGTATTCTGGCTTGAAATGGAGCCGTAATGCTATTTTTTAATTTTTTGAATTTTTTTACTATTCTTTTGGAATTTTCTATTACGCGTCGGGTAGGAACGGAACGGTACGATAATTCTAATTTTCTCACTTTCTTGGCCTTTTCCAACCAATTTTGGCTTAAAATGACGGCATAATAATTTTTTTAAATTTTTTTGAATGTTTTAGCTATTTTTTTGGAATTTTCTTTTAAGCGTCGGGTAGAAACGGAACCGATTGGTAATTTTTATTTTCTCTCTTTCTCGGCCTTTTCGAACTTATTTTGGCTTGAAATGAAGCCATAAGTCTATTTTTAACTTATTAGAATTTTTTTACTAATTTTTTTTGGAATTTTTTATTACGCGTCGGGTAGGAACGGAACAAAACGATAATTTTTGTTTTCTCTCCTTCTCCGCTTTTTCGAACTTATTTTGGCTTGAAATGAAGCCATAAATCTATTTTTTAATTTTTAGAATTTTTTTGCTTTTTTTTTGGAATTTTCTATTACGCTTCGGGTAGGAACGGAACAAAACGATAATTTTAATTTTCTCTCTTTCTCGGCCTTTTCCAACGTATTCTGGCTTGAAATGGAGCCATAATACTATTTTTTAATTTTTTGAATTTTTTTACTGTTCTTTTGGAATTTTCTATTACGCGTCGGGTAGGAACGGAATGGTACGATAATTCTAATTTTCTCACTTTCCTGGCCTTTTCCAACCTATTTTGGCTTAAAATGATGCTATAATGGTCTTGTATAATTTTTTGAATGTTTTTGCTATTTTTTTAGAATTTTCTTTTACGCGTTGGGTAGAAACGGAGCTGAACGCTAATTTTTATTTTCCCTCTTTCTCGGCCTTTTCGAACTTATTTTGGCTTGAAATGAAGCCATAAGTCTATTTTTAAATTATTAGAATTTTTTTACTATTTTTTTTGGAATTTTCTATTACGATTCGGGTAGGAACGGAACGGTACGAGAATTCTAATTTTCTCAATTTCTTGGCCTTTTCCAGCCTATTTTGGCTTAAAATGATGCTATAATGGTCTTGTATAATTTTTTGAATGTTTTTGCTATTTTTTTAGAATTTTCTTTTACGCGTTGGGTAGAAACGGAGCCGAACGCTAATTTTTATATTCCCTCTTTCTCGGCCTTTTCGAACTTATTTTGGCTTGAAATGAAGCCATAAGTCTATTTTTAAATTATTAGAATTTTTTTACTATTTTTTTTGGAATTTTCTATTACGATTCGGGTAGGAACGGAACGGTACGAGAATTTTAATTTTCTCACTTTCTTGGCCTTTTCCAACCTATTTTGGCTTAATATGATGCAATAATGGTCTTTTTTAATTTTTTTTTTGAATGTTTAGCTATTTTTTAGGAATTTTCTTTTTAGCGTCAGGTAGAAACGGAGCCGAACGGTAATTTTTATTTTCTCTCTTTCTTGGTCTTTTCGAACTTATTTTGGCTTGAAATGAAGCCATAAGTGTATTTTTAAATTATTAGAATTTTTTTACTATTTTTTTTGGTATTTTTTGTTACGCGTCGGGTAGGAACGGAACAAAACGATAATTTTAATTTTCTCTCTTTCTTGGCCTTTTCCAATGTATTATGGCTTGAAATGGAGCCATAATGCTATTTTTTGATTTTTTGAATTTTTTTACTATTTTTTTTGGAATTTTCTATTACGCGTCGGGTAGGAACGGAACAAAACGATAATTTTAATTTTCTCTCTTTCTTCGCCTTTTCCAACGTATTCTGGCTTGAAATGGAGCAGTAATGCTATTTTTTAATTTTTTTAATTTTTTTACTATTCTTTTGGAAATTTATATTACGCGTCGGGTAGGAACGGAATGGTACGATCATTCTAATTTTCTCACTTTCTTGGCCTTTTCCAACCTATTTTGGCTTAAAATGATGTCATAATGGTCTTTTTTAATTTTTTTAACGTTTTTGCTATTTTTTTGGAATTTTCTTTTACGCGTTGGGTTGAAACGGAAACAAACGATAATTTTTATTTTCCCTCTTTCTCAGCCTTTTCGAATTTATTTTGGCTTGAAATGAAGCCATAAGCCTATTTTTAAATTATTAGAATTTTTTTACTATTTTTTTTGGAATTTTCTATTACGCGTCGGGTAGGAACGGAACAAAACGATAATTTTAATTTTTTCTCTTTCTTGGCCTTTTCCAACGTATTCTGGCTTGAAATGGAGCCGTAATGCTATTTTTTAATTTTTTGAATTTTTTACCTATTCTTTTGGAATTTTCTATTACGCGTCGGGTAGGAACGGAACGGTACGATAATTCTAATTTTCTCAATTTCTTGGCCTTTTCGAACCAATTTTGGCTTAAAATGACGCCATAATAATTTTTTTTAATTTTTTTGAATGTTTTAGCTATTTTTTTGGAATTTTCTTTTAAGCGTCGGGTAGAAACGGAACCGATCGGAAGTTTTTATTTTCTCTCTTTCTCGGCCTTTTCGAACTTATTTTGGCTTGAAATGAAGCCATAAGTCTATTTTTCAATTTTTAGAATTTTTTTGCTTTTTTTTTTGAATTTTCTATTACGCTTCGGGTAGGAACGGAACGGTACGAGAATTTTAATTTTCTCACTTTCTTGGCCTTTTCCAACCTATTTTGGCTTAATATGATGCAATATGGTCTTTTTTAATTTTTTTTTGAATGTTTAGCTATTTTTTAGGAATTTTCTTTTTAGCGTCAGGTAGAAACGGAGCCGAACGGTAATTTTTATTTTCTCTCTTTCTCGGTCTTTTCGAACTTATTTTGGCTTGAAATGAAGCCATAAGTGTATTTTTAAATTATTAGAATTTTTTTACTATTTTTTTTGGTATTTTTTGTTACGCGTCGGGTAGGAACGGAACAAAACGATAATTTTAATTTTCTCTCTTTCTTAGCCTTTTCCAATGTATTATGGCTTGAAATGGAGCCATAATGCTATTTTTTAATTTTTTGAATTTTTTTACTATTTTTTTTGGAATTTTCTATTACGCGTCGGGTAGGAACGGAACAAAACGATAATTTTAATTTTCTCTCTTTCTTGGTCTTTTCCAACGTATTCTGGCTTGAAATGGAGCAGTAATGCTATTTTTTAATTTTTTTTATTTTTTTACTATTCTTTTGGAATTTTCTATTACGCGTCGGGTAGGAACGGAACGGTACGATCATTCTAATTTTCTCACTTTCTTGGCCTTTTCCAACCTATTTTGGCTTAAAATGATGCCATAATGGTCTTTTTTAATTTTTTTAACGTTTTTGCTATTTTTTTGGAATTTTCTTTTAAGCGTCGGGTAGAAACGGAGCCGAACGGCAATTTTTCTTTTCTCTCTTTCTCGGTCTTTTCGAACTTATTTTGGCTTGAAATGAAGCCATAAGTCTATTTTTAAATTATTAATTTTTTTAGTATTTTTTTTGGAATTTTCTATTACGCGTCGGGTAGGAACGGAACAAAACGATAATTTTAATTTTCTCTCTTTCTTGGCCTTTTCCAACGTATTCTGGCTTGAAATGGAGCCGTAATGCTATTTTTTAATTTTTTTACTATTCTTTTGGAATTTTCTATTACGCGTCGGGTAGGAACGGAACGGTACGATAATTCTAATTTTCTCGCTTTCTTGGCCTTTTCCAACCAATTTTGGCTTAAAATGACGCCATAATAATTTTTTTTAATTTTTTTGAATGTTTTAGCTATTTTTTTGGAATTTTCTTTTAAGCGTCGGGTAGAAACGGAACCGATCGGTAATTTTTATTTTCTCTCTTTCTCGGCCTTTTCGAACTTATTTTGGCTTGAAATGAAGCCATAAGTCTATTTTTTAATTTTTAGAATTTTATTGCTTTTTTTTTGGAATTTTCTATTACGCTTCGGGTAGGAACGGAACAAAACGGTAATTTTAATTTTCTCTCTTTCTTGGCCTTTTCCAATGTATTATGGCTTGAAATGAAGCCATAAGTCTATTTTTAAATTATTAGAATTTTTTTACTATTTTTTTGTATTTTTTATTACGCGTCGGGTAGGAACGGAACAAAACGATAATTTTTGTTTTCTCTCTTTCTCCGCTTTTTCGAACTTAGTTTGGCTTGAAATGAAGCCATAAGTCTATTTTTTAATTTTTAGAATTTTTTTGCTTTTTTTTTGGAATTTTCTATTACGCTTCGGGTAGGAACGAAACAAAACGATAATTTTAATTTTCTCTCTTTCTCGGCCTTTTCCGACGTATTCTGGCTTGAAATGGAGCCATAATGCTATTTTTTAATTTTTTGAATTTTTTTACTGTTCTTTTGGAATTTTCTATTACGCGTCGGGTAGGAACGGATTGGTACGATAATTCTAATTTTCTCACTTTCTTGGCCTTTTCCATCCTATTTTGGCTTAAAATGATGCTATAATGGTCTTGTATAATTTTTTCAATGTTTTTGCTATTTTTTTAGAATTTTCTTTTACGCGTTGGGTAGAAACGGAGCCGAACGCTAATTTTTATTTTCCCTCTTTCTCGGCCTTTTCGAACTTATTTTGGCTTGAAATGAAGCCATAAGTCTATTTTTAAATTATTAGAATTTTTTTACTATTTTTTTTGGAATTTTCTATTACGATTCGGGTAGGAACGGAACGGTACGAGAATTTTAATTTTCTCACTTTCTTGGCCTTTTCCAACCTATTTTGGCTTAATATGATGCAATAATGGTCTTTTTTAATTTTTTTTTTGAATGTTTAGCTATTTTTTAGGAATTTTCTTTTTAGCGTCAGGTAGAAACGGTGCCGAACGGTAATTTTTATTTTCTCTCTTTCTTGGTCTTTTCGAACTTATTTTGGCTTGAAATGAAGCCATAAGTGTATTTTTAAATTATTAGAATTTTTTTACTATTTTTTTTGGTATTTTTTGTTACGCGTCGGGTAGGAACGGAACAAAACGATAATTTTAATTTTCTCTCTTTCTTGGCCTTTTCCAATGTATTATGGCTTGAAATATAGCCATAATGCTATTTTTTGATTTTTTGAATTTTTTTACTATTTTTTTTGGAATTTTCTATTACGCGTCGGGTAGGAACGGAACAAAACGATAATTTTAATTTTCTCTCTTTCTTCGCCTTTTCCAACGTATTCTGGCTTGAAATGGAGCAGTAATGCTATTTTTTAATTTTTTTAATTTTTTTACTATTCTTTTGGAAATTTATATTACGCGTCGGGTAGGAACGGAATGGTACGATCATTCTAATTTTCTCACTTTCTTGGCCTTTTCCAACCTATTTTGGCTTAAAATGATGTCATAATGGTCTTTTTTAATTTTTTTAACATTTTTGCTATTTTTTTGGAATTTTCTTTTACGCGTTGGGTTGAAACGGAAACAAACGATAATTTTTATTTTCCCTCTTTCTCAGCCTTTTCGAATTTATTTTGGCTTGAAATGAAGCCATAAGCCTATTTTTAAATTATTAGAATTTTTTTACTATTTTTTTTGGAATTTTCTATTACGCGTCGGGTAGGAACGGAACAAAACGATAATTTTAATTTTTTCTCTTTCTTGGCCTTTTCCAACGTATTCTAGCTTGAAATGGAGCCGTAATGCTATTTTTTAATTTTTTGAATTTTTTACCTATTCTTTTGGAATTTTCTATTACGCGTCGGGTAGGAACGGAACGGTACGATAATTCTAATTTTCTCACGTTCTTGGCCTTTTCCAACCAATTTTGGCTTAAAATGACGCCATAATAATTTTTTTTAAGTTTTTTGAATGTTTTAGCTATTTTTTTGGAATTTTCTTTTAAGCGTCGGGTAGAAATGGAACCGAACGATAATTTTTATTTCCACTCTTTCTCGGCCTTTTCGAACTTATTTTGGCTTGAAATGAAGCCATAAGTCTATTTTTAAATTATTAGAATTTTTTTACTTTTTTTTTTTGGAATTTTCTATTACGATTCGGGTAGGAACGGAACGGTACGAGAATTCTAATTTTCTCACTTTCTTGGCCTTTTCCAACCTATTTTGGCTTAAAATGATGCAATAATGGTCTTTTTTAATTTTTTTTGAATGTTTTAGCTATTTTTTAGGAATTTTCTTTTAAGCGTCGGGTAGAAACGGAGCCGAACGGCAATTTTTCTTTTCTCTCTTTCTCGGTCTTTTCGAACTTATTTTGGCTTGAAATGAAGCCATAAGTCTATTTTTAAATTATTAGAATTTTTTTAGTATTTTTTTTGGAATTTTCTATTACGCGTCGGGTAGGAACGGAACAAAACGATAATTTTAATTTTCTCTCTTTCTTGGCCTTTTCCATCGTATTCTGGCTTGAAATGGAGCCGTAATGCTATTTTTTAATTTTTTGAATTTTTTTACTATTCTTTTGGAATTTTCTATTACGCGTCGGGTAGGAACGGAACGGTACGATAATTCTAATTTTCTCACTTTCTTGGCCTTTTCCAACCAATTTTGGCTTAAAATGACGGCATAATAATTTTTTTAAATTTTTTTGAATGTTTTAGCTATTTTTTTGGAATTTTCTTTTAAGCGTCGGGTAGAAACGGAACCGATTGGTAATTTTTATTTTCTCTCTTTCTCGGCCTTTTCGAACTTATTTTGGCTTGAAATGAAGCCATAAGTCTATTTTTAACTTATTAGAATTTTTTTACTAATTTTTTTTGGAATTTTTTATTACGCGTCGGGTAGGAACGGAACAAAACGATAATTTTTGTTTTCTCTCCTTCTCCGCTTTTTCGAACTTATTTTGGCTTGAAATGAAGCCATAAATCTATTTTTTAATTTTTAGAATTTTTTTGCTTTTTTTTTGGAATTTTCTATTACGCTTCGGGTAGGAACGGAACAAAACGATAATTTTAATTTTCTCTCTTTCTCGGCCTTTTCCAACGTATTCTGGCTTGAAATGGAGCCATAATACTATTTTTTAATTTTTTGAATTTTTTTACTGTTCTTTTGGAATTTTCTATTACGCGTCGGGTAGGAACGGAATGGTACGATAATTCTAATTTTCTCACTTTCCTGGCCTTTTCCAACCTATTTTGGCTTAAAATGATGCTATAATGGTCTTGTATAATTTTTTGAATGTTTTTGCTATTTTTTTAGAATTTTCTTTTACGCGTTGGGTAGAAACGGAGCTGAACGCTAATTTTTATTTTCCCTCTTTCTCGGCCTTTTCGAACTTATTTTGGCTTGAAATGAAGCCATAAGTCTATTTTTAAATTATTAGAATTTTTTTACTATTTTTTTTGGAATTTTCTATTACGATTCGGGTAGGAACGGAACGGTACGAGAATTCTAATTTTCTCAATTTCTTGGCCTTTTCCAGCCTATTTTGGCTTAAAATGATGCTATAATGGTCTTGTATAATTTTTTGAATGTTTTTGCTATTTTTTTAGAATTTTCTTTTACGCGTTGGGTAGAAACGGAGC
Source organism: Quercus wislizeni (assembly GCA_023055345.1). Taxonomy (NCBI): domain Eukaryota; kingdom Viridiplantae; phylum Streptophyta; class Magnoliopsida; order Fagales; family Fagaceae; genus Quercus; species Quercus wislizeni. The sequence goes on from JALGQJ010000006.1 coordinate 29,553,964, forward strand.
CGAACGCTAATTTTTATATTCCCTCTTTCTCGGCCTTTTCGAACTTATTTTGGCTTGAAATGAAGCCATAAGTCTATTTTTAAATTATTAGAATTTTTTTACTATTTTTTTTGGAATTTTCTATTACGATTCGGGTAGGAACGGAACGGTACGAGAATTTTAATTTTCTCACTTTCTTGGCCTTTTCCAACCTATTTTGGCTTAATATGATGCAATAATGGTCTTTTTTAATTTTTTTTTTGAATGTTTAGCTATTTTTTAGGAATTTTCTTTTTAGCGTCAGGTAGAAACGGAGCCGAACGGTAATTTTTATTTTCTCTCTTTCTTGGTCTTTTCGAACTTATTTTGGCTTGAAATGAAGCCATAAGTGTATTTTTAAATTATTAGAATTTTTTTACTATTTTTTTTGGTATTTTTTGTTACGCGTCGGGTAGGAACGGAACAAAACGATAATTTTAATTTTCTCTCTTTCTTGGCCTTTTCCAATGTATTATGGCTTGAAATGGAGCCATAATGCTATTTTTTGATTTTTTGAATTTTTTTACTATTTTTTTTGGAATTTTCTATTACGCGTCGGGTAGGAACGGAACAAAACGATAATTTTAATTTTCTCTCTTTCTTCGCCTTTTCCAACGTATTCTGGCTTGAAATGGAGCAGTAATGCTATTTTTTAATTTTTTTAATTTTTTTACTATTCTTTTGGAAATTTATATTACGCGTCGGGTAGGAACGGAATGGTACGATCATTCTAATTTTCTCACTTTCTTGGCCTTTTCCAACCTATTTTGGCTTAAAATGATGTCATAATGGTCTTTTTTAATTTTTTTAACGTTTTTGCTATTTTTTTGGAATTTTCTTTTACGCGTTGGGTTGAAACGGAAACAAACGATAATTTTTATTTTCCCTCTTTCTCAGCCTTTTCGAATTTATTTTGGCTTGAAATGAAGCCATAAGCCTATTTTTAAATTATTAGAATTTTTTTACTATTTTTTTTGGAATTTTCTATTACGCGTCGGGTAGGAACGGAACAAAACGATAATTTTAATTTTTTCTCTTTCTTGGCCTTTTCCAACGTATTCTGGCTTGAAATGGAGCCGTAATGCTATTTTTTAATTTTTTGAATTTTTTACCTATTCTTTTGGAATTTTCTATTACGCGTCGGGTAGGAACGGAACGGTACGATAATTCTAATTTTCTCAATTTCTTGGCCTTTTCGAACCAATTTTGGCTTAAAATGACGCCATAATAATTTTTTTTAATTTTTTTGAATGTTTTAGCTATTTTTTTGGAATTTTCTTTTAAGCGTCGGGTAGAAACGGAACCGATCGGAAGTTTTTATTTTCTCTCTTTCTCGGCCTTTTCGAACTTATTTTGGCTTGAAATGAAGCCATAAGTCTATTTTTCAATTTTTAGAATTTTTTTGCTTTTTTTTTTGAATTTTCTATTACGCTTCGGGTAGGAACGGAACGGTACGAGAATTTTAATTTTCTCACTTTCTTGGCCTTTTCCAACCTATTTTGGCTTAATATGATGCAATATGGTCTTTTTTAATTTTTTTTTGAATGTTTAGCTATTTTTTAGGAATTTTCTTTTTAGCGTCAGGTAGAAACGGAGCCGAACGGTAATTTTTATTTTCTCTCTTTCTCGGTCTTTTCGAACTTATTTTGGCTTGAAATGAAGCCATAAGTGTATTTTTAAATTATTAGAATTTTTTTACTATTTTTTTTGGTATTTTTTGTTACGCGTCGGGTAGGAACGGAACAAAACGATAATTTTAATTTTCTCTCTTTCTTAGCCTTTTCCAATGTATTATGGCTTGAAATGGAGCCATAATGCTATTTTTTAATTTTTTGAATTTTTTTACTATTTTTTTTGGAATTTTCTATTACGCGTCGGGTAGGAACGGAACAAAACGATAATTTTAATTTTCTCTCTTTCTTGGTCTTTTCCAACGTATTCTGGCTTGAAATGGAGCAGTAATGCTATTTTTTAATTTTTTTTATTTTTTTACTATTCTTTTGGAATTTTCTATTACGCGTCGGGTAGGAACGGAACGGTACGATCATTCTAATTTTCTCACTTTCTTGGCCTTTTCCAACCTATTTTGGCTTAAAATGATGCCATAATGGTCTTTTTTAATTTTTTTAACGTTTTTGCTATTTTTTTGGAATTTTCTTTTAAGCGTCGGGTAGAAACGGAGCCGAACGGCAATTTTTCTTTTCTCTCTTTCTCGGTCTTTTCGAACTTATTTTGGCTTGAAATGAAGCCATAAGTCTATTTTTAAATTATTAATTTTTTTAGTATTTTTTTTGGAATTTTCTATTACGCGTCGGGTAGGAACGGAACAAAACGATAATTTTAATTTTCTCTCTTTCTTGGCCTTTTCCAACGTATTCTGGCTTGAAATGGAGCCGTAATGCTATTTTTTAATTTTTTTACTATTCTTTTGGAATTTTCTATTACGCGTCGGGTAGGAACGGAACGGTACGATAATTCTAATTTTCTCGCTTTCTTGGCCTTTTCCAACCAATTTTGGCTTAAAATGACGCCATAATAATTTTTTTTAATTTTTTTGAATGTTTTAGCTATTTTTTTGGAATTTTCTTTTAAGCGTCGGGTAGAAACGGAACCGATCGGTAATTTTTATTTTCTCTCTTTCTCGGCCTTTTCGAACTTATTTTGGCTTGAAATGAAGCCATAAGTCTATTTTTTAATTTTTAGAATTTTATTGCTTTTTTTTTGGAATTTTCTATTACGCTTCGGGTAGGAACGGAACAAAACGGTAATTTTAATTTTCTCTCTTTCTTGGCCTTTTCCAATGTATTATGGCTTGAAATGAAGCCATAAGTCTATTTTTAAATTATTAGAATTTTTTTACTATTTTTTTGTATTTTTTATTACGCGTCGGGTAGGAACGGAACAAAACGATAATTTTTGTTTTCTCTCTTTCTCCGCTTTTTCGAACTTAGTTTGGCTTGAAATGAAGCCATAAGTCTATTTTTTAATTTTTAGAATTTTTTTGCTTTTTTTTTGGAATTTTCTATTACGCTTCGGGTAGGAACGAAACAAAACGATAATTTTAATTTTCTCTCTTTCTCGGCCTTTTCCGACGTATTCTGGCTTGAAATGGAGCCATAATGCTATTTTTTAATTTTTTGAATTTTTTTACTGTTCTTTTGGAATTTTCTATTACGCGTCGGGTAGGAACGGATTGGTACGATAATTCTAATTTTCTCACTTTCTTGGCCTTTTCCATCCTATTTTGGCTTAAAATGATGCTATAATGGTCTTGTATAATTTTTTCAATGTTTTTGCTATTTTTTTAGAATTTTCTTTTACGCGTTGGGTAGAAACGGAGCCGAACGCTAATTTTTATTTTCCCTCTTTCTCGGCCTTTTCGAACTTATTTTGGCTTGAAATGAAGCCATAAGTCTATTTTTAAATTATTAGAATTTTTTTACTATTTTTTTTGGAATTTTCTATTACGATTCGGGTAGGAACGGAACGGTACGAGAATTTTAATTTTCTCACTTTCTTGGCCTTTTCCAACCTATTTTGGCTTAATATGATGCAATAATGGTCTTTTTTAATTTTTTTTTTGAATGTTTAGCTATTTTTTAGGAATTTTCTTTTTAGCGTCAGGTAGAAACGGTGCCGAACGGTAATTTTTATTTTCTCTCTTTCTTGGTCTTTTCGAACTTATTTTGGCTTGAAATGAAGCCATAAGTGTATTTTTAAATTATTAGAATTTTTTTACTATTTTTTTTGGTATTTTTTGTTACGCGTCGGGTAGGAACGGAACAAAACGATAATTTTAATTTTCTCTCTTTCTTGGCCTTTTCCAATGTATTATGGCTTGAAATATAGCCATAATGCTATTTTTTGATTTTTTGAATTTTTTTACTATTTTTTTTGGAATTTTCTATTACGCGTCGGGTAGGAACGGAACAAAACGATAATTTTAATTTTCTCTCTTTCTTCGCCTTTTCCAACGTATTCTGGCTTGAAATGGAGCAGTAATGCTATTTTTTAATTTTTTTAATTTTTTTACTATTCTTTTGGAAATTTATATTACGCGTCGGGTAGGAACGGAATGGTACGATCATTCTAATTTTCTCACTTTCTTGGCCTTTTCCAACCTATTTTGGCTTAAAATGATGTCATAATGGTCTTTTTTAATTTTTTTAACATTTTTGCTATTTTTTTGGAATTTTCTTTTACGCGTTGGGTTGAAACGGAAACAAACGATAATTTTTATTTTCCCTCTTTCTCAGCCTTTTCGAATTTATTTTGGCTTGAAATGAAGCCATAAGCCTATTTTTAAATTATTAGAATTTTTTTACTATTTTTTTTGGAATTTTCTATTACGCGTCGGGTAGGAACGGAACAAAACGATAATTTTAATTTTTTCTCTTTCTTGGCCTTTTCCAACGTATTCTAGCTTGAAATGGAGCCGTAATGCTATTTTTTAATTTTTTGAATTTTTTACCTATTCTTTTGGAATTTTCTATTACGCGTCGGGTAGGAACGGAACGGTACGATAATTCTAATTTTCTCACGTTCTTGGCCTTTTCCAACCAATTTTGGCTTAAAATGACGCCATAATAATTTTTTTTAAGTTTTTTGAATGTTTTAGCTATTTTTTTGGAATTTTCTTTTAAGCGTCGGGTAGAAATGGAACCGAACGATAATTTTTATTTCCACTCTTTCTCGGCCTTTTCGAACTTATTTTGGCTTGAAATGAAGCCATAAGTCTATTTTTAAATTATTAGAATTTTTTTACTTTTTTTTTTGGAATTTTCTATTACGATTCGGGTAGGAACGGAACGGTACGAGAATTCTAATTTTCTCACTTTCTTGGCCTTTTCCAACCTATTTTGGCTTAAAATGATGCAATAATGGTCTTTTTTAATTTTTTTTGAATGTTTTAGCTATTTTTTTGGAATTTTCTTTTAAGCGTCGGGTAGAAACGGAGCCGAACGGCAATTTTTCTTTTCTCTCTTTCTCGGTCTTTTCGAACTTATTTTGGCTTGAAATGAAGCCATAAGTCTATTTTTAAATTATTAGAATTTTTTTAGTATTTTTTTTGGAATTTTCTATTACGCGTCGGGTAGGAACGGAACAAAACGATAATTTTAATTTTCTCTCTTTCTTGGCCTTTTCCATCGTATTCTGGCTTGAAATGGAGCCGTAATGCTATTTTTTAATTTTTTGAATTTTTTTACTATTCTTTTGGAATTTTCTATTACGCGTCGGGTAGGAACGGAACGGTACGATAATTCTAATTTTCTCACTTTCTTGGCCTTTTCCAACCAATTTTGGCTTAAAATGACGGCATAATAATTTTTTTAAATTTTTTTGAATGTTTTAGCTATTTTTTTGGAATTTTCTTTTAAGCGTCGGGTAGAAACGGAACCGATTGGTAATTTTTATTTTCTCTCTTTCTCGGCCTTTTCGAACTTATTTTGGCTTGAAATGAAGCCATAAGTCTATTTTTAACTTATTAGAATTTTTTTACTAATTTTTTTGGAATTTTTTATTACGCGTCGGGTAGGAACGGAACAAAACGATAATTTTTGTTTTCTCTCCTTCTCCGCTTTTTCGAACTTATTTTGGCTTGAAATGAAGCCATAAATCTATTTTTTAATTTTTAGAATTTTTTTGCTTTTTTTTTGGAATTTTCTATTACGCTTCGGGTAGGAACGGAACAAAACGATAATTTTAATTTTCTCTCTTTCTCGGCCTTTTCCAACGTATTCTGGCTTGAAATGGAGCCATAATACTATTTTTTAATTTTTTGAATTTTTTTACTGTTCTTTTGGAATTTTCTATTACGCGTCGGGTAGGAACGGAATGGTACGATAATTCTAATTTTCTCACTTTCCTGGCCTTTTCCAACCTATTTTGGCTTAAAATGATGCTATAATGGTCTTGTATAATTTTTTGAATGTTTTTGCTATTTTTTTAGAATTTTCTTTTACGCGTTGGGTGGAAACGGAGCCGAACGCTAATTTTTATTTTCCCTCTTTCTCGGCCTTTTCGAACTTATTTTGGCTTGAAATGAAGTCATAAGTCTATTTTTAAATTATTAGAATTTTTTTACTATTTTTTTTGGAATTTTCTATTACGATTCGGGTAGGAACGGAACGGTACGAGAATTCTAATTTTCTCAATTTCTTGGCCTTTTCCAGCCTATTTTGGCTTAAAATGATGCTATAATGGTCTTGTATAATTTTTTGAATGTTTTTGCTATTTTTTTAGAATTTTCTTTTACGCGTTGGGTAGAAACGGAGCCGAACGCTAATTTTTATATTCCCTCTTTCTCGGCCTTTTCGAACTTATTTTGGCTTGAAATGAAGCCATAAGTCTATTTTTAAATTATTAGAATTTTTTTACTATTTTTTTTGGAATTTTCTATTACGATTCGGGTAGGAACGGAACGGTACGAGAATTTTAATTTTCTCACTTTCTTGGCCTTTTCCAACCTATTTTGGCTTAATATGATGCAATAATGGTCTTTTTTAATTTTTTTTTTGAATGTTTAGCTATTTTTTAGGAATTTTCTTTTTAGCGTCAGGTAGAAACGGAGCCGAACGGTAATTTTTATTTTCTCTCTTTCTTGGTCTTTTCGAACTTATTTTGGCTTGAAATGAAGCCATAAGTGTATTTTTAAATTATTAGAATTTTTTTACTATTTTTTTTGGTATTTTTTGTTACGCGTCGGGTAGGAACGGAACAAAACGATAATTTTAATTTTCTCTCTTTCTTGGCCTTTTCCAATGTATTATGGCTTGAAATGGAGCCATAATGCTATTTTTTGATTTTTTGAATTTTTTTACTATTTTTTTTGGAATTTTCTATTACGCGTCGGGTAGGAACGGAACAAAACGATAATTTTAATTTTCTCTCTTTCTTCGCCTTTTCCAACGTATTCTGGCTTGAAATGGAGCAGTAATGCTATTTTTTAATTTTTTTAATTTTTTTACTATTCTTTTGGAAATTTATATTACGCGTCGGGTAGGAACGGAATGGTACGATCATTCTAATTTTCTCACTTTCTTGGCCTTTTCCAACCTATTTTGGCTTAAAATGATGTCATAATGGTCTTTTTTAATTTTTTTAACGTTTTTGCTATTTTTTTGGAATTTTCTTTTACGCGTTGGGTTGAAACGGAAACAAACGATAATTTTTATTTTCCCTCTTTCTCAGCCTTTTCGAATTTATTTTGGCTTGAAATGAAGCCATAAGCCTATTTTTAAATTATTAGAATTTTTTTACTATTTTTTTTGGAATTTTCTATTACGCGTCGGGTAGGAACGGAACAAAACGATAATTTTAATTTTTTCTCTTTCTTGGCCTTTTCCAACGTATTCTGGCTTGAAATGGAGCCGTAATGCTATTTTTTAATTTTTTGAATTTTTTACCTATTCTTTTGGAATTTTCTATTACGCGTCGGGTAGGAACGGAACGGTACGATAATTCTAATTTTCTCACGTTCTTGGCCTTTTCCAACCAATTTTGGCTTAAAATGACGCCATAATAATTTTTTTTAAGTTTTTTGAATGTTTTAGCTATTTTTTTGGAATTTTCTTTTAAGCGTCGGGTAGAAATGGAACCGAACGATAATTTTTATTTCCACTCTTTCTCGGCCTTTTCGAACTTATTTTGGCTTGAAATGAAGCCATAAGTCTATTTTTAAATTATTAGAATTTTTTTACTTTTTTTTTTGGAATTTTCTATTACGATTCGGGTAGGAACGGAACGGTACGAGAATTCTAATTTTCTCACTTTCTTGGCCTTTTCCAACCTATTTTGGCTTAAAATGATGCAATAATGGTCTTTTTTAATTTTTTTTGAATGTTTTAGCTATTTTTTTGGAATTTTCTTTTAAGCGTCGGGTAGAAACGGAGCCGAACGGCAATTTTTCTTTTCTCTCTTTCTCGGTCTTTTCGAACTTATTTTGGCTTGAAATGAAGCCATAAGTCTATTTTTAAATTATTAGAATTTTTTTAGTATTTTTTTTGGAATTTTCTATTACGCGTCGGGTAGGAACGGAACAAAACGATAATTTTAATTTTCTCTCTTTCTTGGCCTTTTCCATCGTATTCTGGCTTGAAATGGAGCCGTAATGCTATTTTTTAATTTTTTGAATTTTTTTACTATTCTTTTGGAATTTTCTATTACGCGTCGGGTAGGAACGGAACGGTACGATAATTCTAATTTTCTCACTTTCTTGGCCTTTTCCAACCAATTTTGGCTTAAAATGACGGCATAATAATTTTTTTAAATTTTTTTGAATGTTTTAGCTATTTTTTTGGAATTTTCTTTTAAGCGTCGGGTAGAAACGGAACCGATTGGTAATTTTTATTTTCTCTCTTTCTCGGCCTTTTCGAACTTATTTTGGCTTGAAATGAAGCCATAAGTCTATTTTTAACTTATTAGAATTTTTTTACTAATTTTTTTGGAATTTTTTATTACGCGTCGGGTAGGAACGGAACAAAACGATAATTTTTGTTTTCTCTCCTTCTCCTCTTTTTCGAACTTATTTTGGCTTGAAATGAAGCCATAAGTCTATTTTTTAATTTTTAGAATTTTTTTGCTTTTTTTTTGGAATTTTCTATTACGCTTCGGGTAGGAACGGAACAAAACGATAATTTTAATTTTCTCTCTTTCTTGGCCTTTTCCAACGTATTCTGGCTTGAAATGGAGCCATAATACTATTTTTTAATTTTTTGAATTTTTTTACTGTTCTTTTGGAATTTTCTATTACGCGTCGGGTAGGAACGGAATGGTACGATAATTCTAATTTTCTCACTTTCCTGGCCTTTTCCAACCTATTTTGGCTTAAAATGATGCTATAATGGTCTTGTATAATTTTTTGAATGTTTTTGCTATTTTTTTAGAATTTTCTTTTACGCGTTGGGTAGAAACGGAGCCGAACGCTAATTTTTATTTTCCCTCTTTCTCGGCCTTTTCGAACTTATTTTGGCTTGAAATGAAGCCATAAGTCTATTTTTAAATTATTAGAATTTTTTTACTATTTTTTTTGGAATTTTCTATTACGATTCGGGTAGGAACGGAACGGTACGAGAATTCTAATTTTCTCAATTTCTTGGCCTTTTCCAACCTATTTTGGCTTAAAATGATGCTATAATGGTCTTGTATAATTTTTTGAATGTTTTTGCTATTTTTTTAGAATTTTCTTTTACGCGTTGGGTAGAAACGGAGCTGAACGCTAATTTTTATTTTCCCTCTTTCTCGGCCTTTTCGAACTTATTTTGGCTTGAAATGAAGCCATAAGTCTATTTTTAAATTATTAGAATTTTTTTACTATTTTTTTTGGAATTTTCTATTACGATTCGGGTAGGAACGGAATGGTACGAGAATTTTAATTTTCTCACTTTCTTGGCCTTTTCCAACCTATTTTGGCTTAATATGATGCAATAATGGTCTTTTTTAATTTTTTTTTTGAATGTTTAGCTATTTTTTAGGAATTTTCTTTTTAGCGTCAGGTAGAAACGGAGCCGAACGGTAATTTTTATTTTCTCTCTTTCTTGGTCTTTTCGAACTTATTTTGGCTTGAAATGAAGCCATAAGTGTATTTTTAAATTATTAGAATTTTTTTACTATTTTTTTTGTATTTTTTGTTACGCGTCGGGTAGGAACGGAACAAAACGATAATTTTAATTTTCTCTCTTTCTTGGCCTTTTCCAATGTATTATGGCTTGAAATGGAGCCATAATGCTATTTTTTGATTTTTTGAATTTTTTTACTATTTTTTTTGGAATTTTCTATTACGCGTCGGGTAGGAACGGAACAAAACGATAATTTTAATTTTCTCTCTTTCTTCGCTTTTTCCAACGTATTCTGGCTTGAAATGGAGCAGTAATGCTATTTTTTAATTTTTTTTAATTTTTTTACTATTCTTTTGGAAATTTATATTACGCGTCGGGTAGGAACGGAACGGTACGATCATTCTAATTTTCTCACTTTCTTGGCCTTTTCCAACCTATTTTGGCTTAAAATGATGTCATAATGGTCTTTTTTAATTTTTTTTAACATTTTTGCTATTTTTTTGGAATTTTCTTTTACGCGTTGGGTTGAAACGGAAACAAACGATAATTTTTATTTTCCCTCTTTCTCAGCCTTTGCGAATTTATTTTGGCTTGAAATGAAGCCATAAGCCTATTTTTAAATTATTAGAATTTTTTTAGTATTTTTTTTGGAATTTTCTATTACGCGTCGGGTAGGAACGGAACAAAACGATAATTTTAATTTTCTCTCTTTCTTGGCCTTTTCCAACGTATTCTGGCTTGAAATGGAGCCGTAATGCTATTTTTTAATTTTTTGAATTTTTTAACTATTCTTTTGGAATTTTCTATTACGCGTCGGGTAGGAACGGAACGGTACGATAATTCTAATTTTCTCACGTTCTTGGCCTTTTCCAACCAATTTTGGCTTAAAATGACGCCATAATAATTTTTTTTAAGTTTTTTGAATGTTTTAGCTATTTTTTTGGAATTTTCTTTTAAGCGTCGGGTAGAAATGGAACCGAACGATAATTTTTATTTCCACTCTTTCTCGGCCTTTTCGAACCTATTTTGGCTTGAAATGAAGCCATAAGTCTATTTTTAAATTATTAGAATTTTTTTACTTTTTTTTTTGGAATTTTCTATTACGATTCGGGTAGGAACGGAACGGTACGAGAATTCTAATTTTCTCACTTTCTTGGCCTTTTCCAACCTATTTTGGCTTAAAATGATGCAATAATGGTCTTTTTTAATTTTTTTTGAATGTTTTAGCTATTTTTTTGGAATTTTCTTTTAAGCGACGGGTAGAAACGGAGCCGAACGGCAATTTTTCTTTTCTCTCTTTCTCGGTCTTTTCGAACTTATTTTGGCTTGAAATGAAGCCATAAGTCTATTTTTAAATTATTAGAATTTTTTTAGTATTTTTTTTGGAATTTTCTATTACGCGTCGGGTAGGAACGGAACAAAACGATAATTTTAATTTTCTCTCTTTCTTGGCCTTTTCCATCGTATTCTGGCTTGAAATGGAGCCGTAATGCTATTTTTTAATTTTTTGAATTTTTTACTATTCTTTTGGAATTTTCTATTACGCGTCGGGTAGGAACGGAACGGTACGATAATTCTAATTTTCTCACTTTCTTGGCCTTTTCCAACCAATTTTGGCTTAAAATGACGGCATAATAATTTTTTTAAATTTTTTTGAATGTTTTAGCTATTTTTTTGGAATTTTCTTTTAAGCGTCGGGTAGAAACGGAACCGATCGGTAATTTTTATTTTCTCTCTTTCTCGGCCTTTTCGAACTTATTTTGGCTTGAAATGAAGCCATAAGTCTATTTTTAACTTATTAGAATTTTTTTACTAATTTTTTTGAAATTTTTTATTACGCGTCGGGTAGGAACGGAACAAAACGATAATTTTTGTTTTCTCTCCTTCTCCGCTTTTTCGAACTTATTTTGGCTTGAAATGAAGCCATAAGTCTATTTTTTAATTTTTAGAATTTTTTTGCTTTTTTTTTGGAATTTTCTATTACGCTTCGGGTAGGAACGGAACAAAACGATAATTTTAATTTTCTCCCTTTCTCGGCCTTTTCCAACGTATTCTGGCTTGAAATGGAGCCATAATACTATTTTTTAATTTTTTGAATTTTTTTACTGTTCTTTTGGAATTTTCTATTACGCGTCGGGTAGGAACGGAATGGTACGATAATTCTAATTTTCTCACTTTCCTGGCCTTTTCCAACCTATTTTGGCTTAAAATGATGCTATAATAGTCTTGTATAATTTTTTGAATGTTTTTGCTATTTTTTTAGAATTTTCTTTTACGCGTTGGGTAGAAACGGAGCCGAACGCTAATTTTTATTTTCCCTCTTTCTCGGCCTTTTCGAACTTATTTTGGCTTGAAATGAAGCCATAAGTCTATTTTTAAATTATTAGAATTTTTTTACTATTTTTTTTGGAATTTTCTATTACGATTCGGGTAGGAACGGAACGGTACGAGAATTCTAATTTTCTCAATTTCTTGGCCTTTTCCAACCTATTTTGGCTTAAAATGATGCTATAATGGTCTTGTATAATTTTTTCAATGTTTTTGCTATTTTTTTAGAATTTTCTTTTACGCGTTGGGTAGAAACGGAGCCGAACGCTAATTTTTATTTTCCCTCTTTCTCGGCCTTTTCGAACTTATTTTGGCTTGAAATAAAGCCATAAGTCTATTTTTAAATTATTAGAATTTTTTTACTATTTTTTTTGGAATTTTCTATTACGATTCGGGTAGGAACGGAACGGTACGAGAATTCTAATTTTCTCACTTTCTTGGCCTTTTCCAACCTATTTTGGCTAAAAATGATGCTATAATGGTCTTGTATAATTTTTTCAATGTTTTTGCTATTTTTTTAGAATTTTCTTTTACGCGTTGGGTAGAAACGGAGCCGAACGCTAATTTTTATTTTCCCTCTTTCTCGGCCTTTTCGAACTTATTTTGGCTTGAAATGAAGCCATAAGTCTATTTTTAAATTACTAGAATTTTTTTACTATTTTTTTTGGAATTTTCTATTACGATTCGGGTAGGAACGGAACGGTACGAGAATTCTAATTTTCTCACTTTCTTGGCCTTTTCCAACCTATTTTGGCTTAAAATGATGCAATAATGATCTTTTGTAATTTTTTTTGAATGTTTTAGCTATTTTTTTGGAATTTTCTTTTAAGCGTCGGGTAGAAACGGAGCCGAACGGCAATTTTTCTTTTCTCTCTTTCTCGGCCTTTTCGAACTTATTTTGGCTTGAAATGAAGCCATAAGTCTATTTTTAAATTATTAGAATTTTTTTAGTATTTTTTTTTGGAATTTTTTATTACGCGTCGGGTAGGAACGGAACAAAACGATAATTTTAATTTTCTCTCTTTCTTGGCCTTTTCCAACTTATTCTGGCTTGAAATGGAGCCGTAATGCTACTTTTTAATTTTTTGAATTTTTTTACTATTCTTTTGGAATTTTCTATTACGCGTCGGGCAGGAACGGAACGGTACGATAATTCTAATTTTCTCACTTTCTTGGCCTTTTCCAACCAATTTTGGCTTAAAATGACGCCATAACAATTTTTTTTAATTTTTTTGAATGTTTTAGCTATTTTTTTGGAATTTTCTTTTAAGCGTCGGGTAGAAACGGAACCGATCGGTAATTTTTATTTTCTCTCTTTCTCGGCCTTTTCGAACTTATTTTGGCTTGAAATGAAGCCATAAGTCTATTTTTTAATTTCTAGAATTTTTTTGCTTTTTTTTTTGGAATTTTCTATTACGCTTCGGGTAGGAACGGAACAAAACGATAATTTTAATTTTCTCTCTTTCTTGGCCTTTTCCAATGTATTATGGCTTGAAATGGAGCCATAATGCTATTTTTTAATTTTTTAATTTTTTTAATATTTTTTTTGGAATTTTCTATTACGCGTCGGGTAGGAACGGAACAAAACGATAATTTTAATTTTCTCTCTTTCCTGGCCTTTTCCAACGTATTCTGGCTTGAAATGGAGCCGTAATGCTATTTTTTAATTTTTTTAATTTTTTTACTATTCTTTTGGAATTTTCTATTACGCGTCGGGTAGGAACGGAACGGTACGATAATTCTAATTTTCTCACTTTCTTGGCCTTTTCCAACCAATTTTGGCTTAAAATGACGCCATAATAATTTTTTTTAAGTTTTTTGAATGTTTTAGCTATTTTTTTGGAATTTTCTTTTAAGCATCGGGTAGAAATGGAACCGAACGATAATTTTTATTTCCACTCTTTCTCGGCCTTTTCGAACCTATTTTGGCTTGAAATGAAGCCATAAGTCTATTTTTAAATTATTAGAATTTTTTTACTTTTTTTTTTGGAATTTTCTATTACGATTCGGGTAGGAACGGAACGGTACGAGAATTCTAATTTTCTCACTTTCTTGGCCTTTTCCAACCTATTTTGGCTTAAAATGATGCAATAATGGTCTTTTTTAATTTTTTTTGAATGTTTTAGCTATTTTTTTGGAATTTTCTTTTAAGCGACGGGTAGAAACGGAGCCGAACGGCAATTTTTCTTTTCTCTCTTTCTCGGTCTTTTCGAACTTATTTTGGCTTGAAATGAAGCCATAAGTCTATTTTTAAATTATTAGAATTTTTTTAGTATTTTTTTTGGAATTTTCTATTACGCGTCGGGTAGGAACGGAACAAAACGATAATTTTAATTTTCTCTCTTTCTTGGCCTTTTCCATCGTATTCTGGCTTGAAATGGAGCCGTAATGCTATTTTTTAATTTTTTGAATTTTTTTACTATTCTTTTGGAATTTTCTATTACGCGTCGGGTAGGAACGGAACGGTACGATAATTCTAATTTTCTCACTTTCTTGGCCTTTTCCAACCAATTTTGGCTTAAAATGACGCCATAACAATTTTTTTTAATTTTTTTGAATGTTTTAGCTATTTTTTTGGAATTTTCTTTTAAGCGTCGGGTAGAAACGGAACCGATCGGTAATTTTTATTTTCTCTCTTTCTCGGCCTTTTCGAACTTATTTTGGCTTGAAATGAAGCCATAAGTCTATTTTTTAATTTCTAGAATTTTTTTGCTTTTTTTTTTGGAATTTTCTATTACGCTTCGGGTAGGAACGGAACAAAACGATAATTTTAATTTTCTCTCTTTCTTGGCCTTTTCCAATGTATTATGGCTTGAAATGGAGCCATAATGCTATTTTTTAATTTTTTAATTTTTTTAATATTTTTTTTGGAATTTTCTATTACGCGTCGGGTAGGAACGGAACAAAACGATAATTTTAATTTTCTCTCTTTCCTGGCCTTTTCCAACGTATTCTGGCTTGAAATGGAGCCGTAATGCTATTTTTTAATTTTTTTAATTTTTTTACTATTCTTTTGGAATTTTCTATTACGCGTCGGGTAGGAACGGAACGGTACGATAATTCTAATTTTCTCACTTTCTTGGCCTTTTCCAACCAATTTTGGCTTAAAATGACGCCATAATAATTTTTTTTAAGTTTTTTGAATGTTTTAGCTATTTTTTTGGAATTTTCTTTTAAGCATCGGGTAGAAATGGAACCGAACGATAATTTTTATTTCCACTCTTTCTCGGCCTTTTCGAACCTATTTTGGCTTGAAATGAAGCCATAAGTCTATTTTTAAATTATTAGAATTTTTTTACTTTTTTTTTTGGAATTTTCTATTACGATTCGGGTAGGAACGGAACGGTACGAGAATTCTAATTTTCTCACTTTCTTGGCCTTTTCCAACCTATTTTGGCTTAAAATGATGCAATAATGGTCTTTTTTAATTTTTTTTGAATGTTTTAGCTATTTTTTTGGAATTTTCTTTTAAGCGACGGGTAGAAACGGAGCCGAACGGCAATTTTTCTTTTCTCTCTTTCTCGGTCTTTTCGAACTTATTTTGGCTTGAAATGAAGCCATAAGTCTATTTTTAAATTATTAGAATTTTTTTAGTATTTTTTTTGGAATTTTCTATTACGCGTCGGGTAGGAACGGAACAAAACGATAATTTTAATTTTCTCTCTTTCTTGGCCTTTTCCATCGTATTCTGGCTTGAAATGGAGCCGTAATGCTATTTTTTAATTTTTTGAATTTTTTTACTATTCTTTTGGAATTTTCTATTACGCGTCGGGTAGGAACGGAACGGTACGATAATTCTAATTTTCTCACTTTCTTGGCCTTTTCCAACCAATTTTGGCTTAAAATGACGGCATAATAATTTTTTTAAATTTTTTTGAATGTTTTAGCTATTTTTTTGGAATTTTCTTTTAAGCGTCGGGTAGAAACGGAACCGATCGGTAATTTTTATTTTCTCTCTTTCTCGGCCTTTTCGAACTTATTTTGGCTTGAAATGAAGCCATAAGTCTATTTTTAACATATTAGAATTTTTTTACTAATTTTTTTGGAATTTTTTATTACGCGTCGGGTAGGAACGGAACAAAACGATAATTTTTGTTTTCTCTCCTTCTCCGCTTTTTCGAACTTATTTTGGCTTGAAATGAAGCCATAAGTCTATTTTTTAATTTTTAGAATTTTTTTGCTTTTTTTTTGGAATTTTCTATTACGCTTCGGGTAGGAACGGAACAAAACGATAATTTTAATTTTCTCTCTTTCTCGGCCTTTTCCAACGTATTCTGGCTTGAAATGGAGCCATAATACTATTTTTTAATTTTTTGAATTTTTTTACTGTTCTTTTGGAATTTTCTATTACGCGTCGGGTAGGAACGGAATGGTACGATAATTCTAATTTTCTCACTTTCCTGGCCTTTTCCAACCTATTTTGGCTTAAAATGATGCTATAATGGTCTTGTATAATTTTTTGAATGTTTTTGCTATTTTTTTAGAATTTTCTTTTACGCGTTGGGTAGAAACGGAGCCGAACGCTAATTTTTATTTTCCCTCTTTCTCGGCCTTTTCGAACTTATTTTGGCTTGAAATGAAGCCATAAGTCTATTTTTAAATTATTAGAATTTTTTTACTATTTTTTTTGGAATTTTCTATTACGATTCGGGTAGGAACGGAACGGTACGAGAATTCTAATTTTCTCAATTTCTTGGCCTTTTCCAACCTATTTTGGCTTAAAATGATGCTATAATGGTCTTGTATAATTTTTTCAATGTTTTTGCTATTTTTTTAGAATTTTCTTTTACGCGTTGGGTAGAAACGGAGCCGAACGCTAATTTTTATTTTCCCTCTTTCTCGGCCTTTTCGAACTTATTTTGGCTTGAAATGAAGCCATAAGTCTATTTTTAAATTATTAGAATTTTTTTACTATTTTTTTTGGAATTTTCTATTACGATTCGGGTAGGAACGGAACGGTACGAGAATTCTAATTTTCTCACTTTCTTGGCCTTTTCCAACCTATTTTGGCTTAAAATGATGCAATAATGGTCTTTTTTAATTTTTTTTGAATGTTTTAGCTATTTTTTTGGAATTTTCTTTTAAGCGTCGGGTAGAAACGGAGCCGAACGGCAATTTTTCTTTTCTCTCTTTCTCGGTCTTTTCGAACTTATTTTGGCTTGAAATGAAGCCATAAGTCTATTTTTAAATTATTAGAATTTTTTTAGTATTTTTTTTGGAATTTTCTATTACGCGTCGGGTAGGAACGGAACAAAACGATAATTTTAATTTTCTCTCTTTCTTGGCCTTTTCCATCGTATTCTGGCTTGAAATGGAGCCGTAATGCTATTTTTTAATTTTTTGAATTTTTTACTATTCTTTTGGAATTTTCTATTACGCGTCGGGTAGGAACGGAACGGTACGATAATTCTAATTTTCTCACTTTCTTGGCCTTTTCCAACCAATTTTGGCTTAAAATGACGGCATAATAATTTTTTTAAATTTTTTTGAATGTTTTAGCTATTTTTTTGGAATTTTCTTTTAAGCGTCGGGTAGAAACGGAACCGATCGGTAATTTTTATTTTCTCTCTTTCTCGGCCTTTTCGAACTTATTTTGGCTTGAAATGAAGCCATAAGTCTATTTTTAACTTATTAGAATTTTTTTACTAATTTTTTTGGAATTTTTTATTACGCGTCGGGTAGGAACGGAACAAAACGATAATTTTTGTTTTCTCTCCTTCTCCGCTTTTTCGAACTTATTTTGGCTTGAAATGAAGCCATAAGTCTATTTTTTAATTTTTAGAATTTTTTTGCTTTTTTTTTGGAATTTTCTATTACGCTTCGGGTAGGAACGGAACAAAACGATAATTTTAATTTTCTCCCTTTCTCGGCCTTTTCCAACGTATTCTGGCTTGAAATGGAGCCATAATACTATTTTTTAATTTTTTGAATTTTTTTACTGTTCTTTTGGAATTTTCTATTACGCGTCGGGTAGGAACGGAATGGTACGATAATTCTAATTTTCTCACTTTCCTGGCCTTTTCCAACCTATTTTGGCTTAAAATGATGCTATAATAGTCTTGTATAATTTTTTGAATGTTTTTGCTATTTTTTTAGAATTTTCTTTTACGCGTTGGGTAGAAACGGAGCCGAACGCTAATTTTTATTTTCCCTCTTTCTCGGCCTTTTCGAACTTATTTTGGCTTGAAATGAAGCCATAAATCTATTTTTAAATTATTAGAATTTTTTTACTATTTTTTTTGGAATTTTCTATTACGATTCGGGTAGGAACGGAACGGTACGAGAATTCTAATTTTCTCAATTTCTTGGCCTTTTCCAACCTATTTTGGCTTAAAATGATGCTATAATGGTCTTGTATAATTTTTTCAATGTTTTTGCTATTTTTTTAGAATTTTCTTTTACGCGTTGGGTAGAAACGGAGCCGAACGCTAATTTTTATTTTCCCTCTTTCTCGGCCTTTTCGAACTTATTTTGGCTTGAAATAAAGCCATAAGTCTATTTTTAAATTATTAGAATTTTTTTACTATTTTTTTTGGAATTTTCTATTACGATTCGGGTAGGAACGGAACGGTACGAGAATTCTAATTTTCTCACTTTCTTGGCCTTTTCCAACCTATTTTGGCTAAAAATGATGCTATAATGGTCTTGTATAATTTTTTCAATGTTTTTGCTATTTTTTTAGAATTTTCTTTTACGCGTTGGGTAGAAACGGAGCCGAACGCTAATTTTTATTTTCCCTCTTTCTCGGCCTTTTCGAACTTATTTTGGCTTGAAATGAAGCCATAAGTCTAT
This sequence comes from Quercus wislizeni, assembly GCA_023055345.1. Classification (NCBI taxonomy): domain Eukaryota; kingdom Viridiplantae; phylum Streptophyta; class Magnoliopsida; order Fagales; family Fagaceae; genus Quercus; species Quercus wislizeni. Next base: position 29,572,659 of record JALGQJ010000006.1, read on the forward strand.
TTTTAAATTACTAGAATTTTTTTACTATTTTTTTTGGAATTTTCTATTACGATTCGGGTAGGAACGGAACGGTACGAGAATTCTAATTTTCTCACTTTCTTGGCCTTTTCCAACCTATTTTGGCTTAAAATGATGCAATAATGATCTTTTGTAATTTTTTTTGAATGTTTTAGCTATTTTTTTGGAATTTTCTTTTAAGCGTCGGGTAGAAACGGAGCCGAACGGCAATTTTTCTTTTCTCTCTTTCTCGGCCTTTTCGAACTTATTTTGGCTTGAAATGAAGCCATAAGTCTATTTTTAAATTATTAGAATTTTTTTAGTATTTTTTTTTGGAATTTTTTATTACGCGTCGGGTAGGAACGGAACAAAACGATAATTTTAATTTTCTCTCTTTCTTGGCCTTTTCCAACTTATTCTGGCTTGAAATGGAGCCGTAATGCTACTTTTTAATTTTTTGAATTTTTTTACTATTCTTTTGGAATTTTCTATTACGCGTCGGGCAGGAACGGAACGGTACGATAATTCTAATTTTCTCACTTTCTTGGCCTTTTCCAACCAATTTTGGCTTAAAATGACGCCATAACAATTTTTTTTAATTTTTTTGAATGTTTTAGCTATTTTTTTGGAATTTTCTTTTAAGCGTCGGGTAGAAACGGAACCGATCGGTAATTTTTATTTTCTCTCTTTCTCGGCCTTTTCGAACTTATTTTGGCTTGAAATGAAGCCATAAGTCTATTTTTTAATTTCTAGAATTTTTTTGCTTTTTTTTTTGGAATTTTCTATTACGCTTCGGGTAGGAACGGAACAAAACGATAATTTTAATTTTCTCTCTTTCTTGGCCTTTTCCAATGTATTATGGCTTGAAATGGAGCCATAATGCTATTTTTTAATTTTTTAATTTTTTTAATATTTTTTTTGGAATTTTCTATTACGCGTCGGGTAGGAACGGAACAAAACGATAATTTTAATTTTCTCTCTTTCCTGGCCTTTTCCAACGTATTCTGGCTTGAAATGGAGACGTAATGCTATTTTTTAATTTTTTTAATTTTTTTACTATTCTTTTGGAATTTTCTATTACGCGTCGGGTAGGAACGGAACGGTACGATAATTCTAATTTTCTCACTTTCTTGGCCTTTTCCAACCAATTTTGGCTTAAAATGACGCCATAATAATTTTTTTTAAGTTTTTTGAATGTTTTAGCTATTTTTTTGGAATTTTCTTTTAAGCATCGGGTAGAAATGGAACCGAACGATAATTTTTATTTCCACTCTTTCTCGGCCTTTTCGAACCTATTTTGGCTTGAAATGAAGCCATAAGTCTATTTTTAAATTATTAGAATTTTTTTACTTTTTTTTTTGGAATTTTCTATTACGATTCGGGTAGGAACGGAACGGTACGAGAATTCTAATTTTCTCACTTTCTTGGCCTTTTCCAACCTATTTTGGCTTAAAATGATGCAATAATGGTCTTTTTTAATTTTTTTTGAATGTTTTAGCTATTTTTTTGGAATTTTCTTTTAAGCGACGGGTAGAAACGGAGCCGAACGGCAATTTTTCTTTTCTCTCTTTCTCGGTCTTTTCGAACTTATTTTGGCTTGAAATGAAGCCATAAGTCTATTTTTAAATTATTAGAATTTTTTTAGTATTTTTTTTGGAATTTTCTATTACGCGTCGGGTAGGAACGGAACAAAACGATAATTTTAATTTTCTCTCTTTCTTGGCCTTTTCCATCGTATTCTGGCTTGAAATGGAGCCGTAATGCTATTTTTTAATTTTTTGAATTTTTTTACTATTCTTTTGGAATTTTCTATTACGCGTCGGGTAGGAACGGAACGGTACGATAATTCTAATTTTCTCACTTTCTTGGCCTTTTCCAACCAATTTTGGCCTAAAATGACGGCATAATAATTTTTTTAAATTTTTTTGAATGTTTTAGCTATTTTTTTGGAATTTTCTTTTAAGCGTCGGGTAGAAACGGAACCGATCGGTAATTTTTATTTTCTCTCTTTCTCGGCCTTTTCGAACTTATTTTGGCTTGAAATGAAGCCATAAGTCTATTTTTAACATATTAGAACTTTTTTACTAATTTTTTTGGAATTTTTTATTACGCGTCGGGTAGGAACGGAACAAAACGATAATTTTTGTTTTCTCTCCTTCTCCGCTTTTTCGAACTTATTTTGGCTTGAAATGAAGCCATAAGTCTATTTTTTAATTTTTAGAATTTTTTTGCTTTTTTTTTGGAATTTTCTATTACGCTTCGGGTAGGAACGGAACAAAACGATAATTTTAATTTTCTCTCTTTCTCGGCCTTTTCCAACGTATTCTGGCTTGAAATGGAGCCATAATACTATTTTTTAATTTTTTGAATTTTTTTACTGTTCTTTTGGAATTTTCTATTACGCGTCGGGTAGGAACGGAATGGTACGATAATTCTAATTTTCTCACTTTCCTGGCCTTTTCCAACCTATTTTGGCTTAAAATGATGCTATAATGGTCTTGTATAATTTTTTGAATGTTTTTGCTATTTTTTTAGAATTTTCTTTTACGCGTTGGGTAGAAACGGAGCCGAACGCTAATTTTTATTTTCCCTCTTTCTCGGCCTTTTCGAACTTATTTTGGCTTGAAATGAAGCTATAAGTCTATTTTTAAATTATTAGAATTTTTTTACTATTTTTTTTGGAATTTTCTATTACGATTCGGGTAGGAACGGAACGGTACGAGAATTCTAATTTTCTCAATTTCTTGGCCTTTTCCAACCTATTTTGGCTTAAAATGATGCTATAATGGTCTTGTATAATTTTTTCAATGTTTTTGCTATTTTTTTAGAATTTTCTTTTACGCGTTGGGTAGAAACGGAGCCGAACGCTAATTTTTATTTTCCCTCTTTCTCGGCCTTTTCGAACTTATTTTGGCTTGAAATGAAGCCATAAGTCTATTTTTAAATTATTAGAATTTTTTTACTATTTTTTTTGGAATTTTCTATTACGATTCGGGTAGGAACGGAACGGTACGAGAATTCTAATTTTCTCACTTTCTTGGCCTTTTCCAACCTATTTTGGCTTAAAATGATGCAATAATGGTCTTTTTTAATTTTTTTTGAATGTTTTAGCTATTTTTTTGGAATTTTCTTTTAAGCGTCGGGTAGAAACGGAGCCGAACGGCAATTTTTCTTTTCTCTCTTTCTCGGTCTTTTCGAACTTATTTTGGCTTGAAATGAAGCCATAAGTCTATTTTTAAATTATTAGAATTTTTTTAGTATTTTTTTTGGAATTTTCTATTACGCGTCTGGTAGGAATGGAACAAAACGATAATTTTAATTTTCTCTCTTTCTTGGCCTTTTCCATCGTATTCTGGCTTGAAATGGAGCTGTAATGCTATTTTTTAATTTTTTGAAATTTTTTACTATTCTTTTGGAATTTTCTATTACGCGTCGGGTAGGAACGGAACGGTACGATAATTCTAATTTTCTCACTTTCTTGGCCTTTTCCAACCAATTTTGGCTTAAAATGACGGCATAATAATTTTTTTAAATTTTTTTGAATGTTTTAGCTATTTTTTTGGAATTTTCTTTTAAGCGTCGGGTAGAAACGGAACCGATTGGTAATTTTTATTTTCTCTCTTTCTCGGCCTTTTCGAACTTATTTTGGCTTGAAATGAAGCCATAAGTCTATTTTTAACTTATTAGAATTTTTTTACTAATTTTTTTGGAATTTTTTATTACGCGTCGGGTAGGAACGGAACAAAACGATAATTTTTGTTTTCTCTCCTTCTCCGCTTTTTCGAACTTATTTTGGCTTGAAATGAAGCCATAAGTCTATTTTTTAATTTTTAGAATTTTTTTGCTTTTTTTTTGGAATTTTCTATTACGCTTCGGGTAGGAACGGAACAAAACGATAATTTTAATTTTCTCTCTTTCTCGGCCTTTTCCTACGTATTCTGGCTTGAAATGGAGCCATAATACTATTTTTTAATTTTTTGAATTTTTTTACTGTTCTTTTGGAATTTTCTATTACGCGTCGGGTAGGAACGGAATGGTACGATAATTCTAATTTTCTCACTTTCCTGGCCTTTTCCAACCTATTTTGGCTTAAAATGATGCTATAATGGTCTTGTATAATTTTTTGAATGTTTTTGCTATTTTTTTAGAATTTTCTTTTACGCGTTGGGTAGAAACGGAGCCGAACGCTAATTTTTATTTTCCCTCTTTCTCGGCCTTTTCGAACTTATTTTGGCTTGAAATGAAGCCATAAGTCTATTTTTAAATTATTAGAATTTTTTTACTATTTTTTTTGGAATTTTCTATTACGATTCGGGTAGGAACGGAACGGTACGAGAATTCTAATTTTCTCAATTTCTTGGCCTTTTCCAACCTATTTTGGCTTAAAATGATGCTATAATGGTCTTGTATAATTTTTTGAATGTTTTTGCTATTTTTTTAGAATTTTCTTTTACGCGTTGGGTAGAAACGGAGCCGAACGCTAATTTTTATTTTTCCCTCTTTCTCGGCATTTTCGAACTTATTTTGGCTTGAAATGAAGCCATAAGTCTATTTTTAAATTATTAGAATTTTTTTACTATTTTTTTTGGAATTTTCTATTACGATTCGGGTAGGAACGGAACGGTACGAGAATTTTAATTTTCTCACTTTCTTGGCCTTTTCCAACCTATTTTGGCTTAATATGATGCAATAATGGTCTTTTTTAATTTTTTTTTTGAATGTTTAGCTATTTTTTAGGAATTTTCTTTTTAGCGTCAGGTAGAAACGGAGCCGAACGGTAATTTTTATTTTCTCTCTTTCTTGGTCTTTTCGAACTTATTTTGGCTTGAAATGAAGCCATAAGTGTATTTTTAAATTATTAGAATTTTTTTACTATTTTTTTTGGTATTTTTTGTTACGCGTCGGGTAGGAACGGAACAAAACGATAATTTTAATTTTCTCTCTTTCTTGGCCTTTTCCAATGTATTATGGCTTGAAATGGAGCCATAATGCTATTTTTTGATTTTTTGAATTTTTTTACTATTTTTTTTGGAATTTTCTATTACGCGTCGGGTAGGAACGGAACAAAACGATAATTTTAATTTTCTCTCTTTCTTCGCCTTTTCCAACGTATTCTGGCTTGAAATGGAGCAGTAATGCTATTTTTTAATTTTTTTTAATTTTTTTACTATTATTTTGGAAATTTATATTACGCGTCGGGTAGGAACGGAACGGTACGATCATTCTAATTTTCTCACTTTCTTGGCCTTTTCCAACCTATTTTGGCTTAAAATGATGTCATAATGGTCTTTTTTAATTGTTTTTAACATTTTTGCTATTTTTTTGGAATTTTCTTTTACGCGTTGGGTTGAAACGGAAACAAACGATAATTTTTATTTTCCCTCTTTCTCAGCCTTTGCGAATTTATTTTGGCTTGAAATGAAGCCATAAGCCTATTTTTAAATTATTAGAATTTTTTTAGTATTTTTTTTGGAATTTTCTATTACGCGTCGGGTAGGAACGGAACAAAACGATAATTTTAATTTTCTCTCTTTCTTGGCCTTTTCCAACGTATTCTGGCTTGAAATGGAGCCGTAATGCTATTTTTTAATTTTTTGAATTTTTTAACTATTCTTTTGGAATTTTCTATTACGCGTCGGGTAGGAACGGAACGGTACGATAATTCTAATTTTCTCACGTTCTTGGCCTTTTCCAACCAATTTTGGCTTAAAATGACGCCATAATAATTTTTTTTAAGTTTTTTGAATGTTTTAGCTATTTTTTTGGAATTTTCTTTTAAGCGTCGGGTAGAAATGGAACCGAACGATAATTTTTATTTCCACTCTTTCTCGGCCTTTTCGAACCTATTTTGGCTTGAAATGAAGCCATAAGTCTATTTTTAAATTATTAGAATTTTTTTACTTTTTTTTTTGGAATTTTCTATTACGATTCGGGTAGGAACGGAACGGTACGAGAATTCTAATTTTCTCACTTTCTTGGCCTTTTCCAACCTATTTTGGCTTAAAATGATGCAATAATGGTCTTTTTTAATTTTTTTTGAATGTTTTAGCTATTTTTTTGGAATTTTCTTTTAAGCGACGGGTAGAAACGGAGCCGAACGGCAATTTTTCTTTTCTCTCTTTCTCGGTCTTTTCGAACTTATTTTGGCTTGAAATGAAGCCATAAGTCTATTTTTAAATTATTAGAATTTTTTTACTATTTTTTTTGGAATTTTCTATTACGATTCGGGTAGGAACGGAACGGTACGAGAATTCTAATTTTCTCACTTTCTTGGCCTTTTCCAACCTATTTTGGCTTAAAATGATGCTATAATGGTCTTGTATAATTTTTTCAATGTTTTTGCTATTTTTTTAGAATTTTCTTTTACGCGTTGGGTAGAAACGGAGCCGAACGCTAATTTTTATTTTCCCTCTTTCTCGGCCTTTTCGAACTTATTTTGGCTTGAAATGAAGCCATAAGTCTATTTTTAACTTATTAGAATTTTTTTACTAATTTTTTTGGAATTTTTTATTACGCGTCGGGTAGGAACGGAACAAAACGATAATTTTTGTTTTCTCTCCTTCTCCGCTTTTTCGAACTTATTTTGGCTTGAAATGAAGCCATAAGTCTATTTTTTAATTTTTAGAATTTTTTTGCTTTTTTTTTGGAAATTTCTATTACGCTTCGGGTAGGAACGGAACAAAACGATAATTTTAATTTTCTCTCTTTCTCGGCCTTTTCCAACGTATTCTGGCTTGAAATGGAGCCATAATACTATTTTTTAATTTTTTGAATTTTTTTACTGTTCTTTTGGAATTTTCTATTACGCGTCGGGTAGGAACGGAATGGTACGATAATTCTAATTTTCTCACTTTCCTGGCCTTTTCCAACCTATTTTGGCTTAAAATGATGCTATAATGGTCTTGTATAATTTTTTGAATGTTTTTGCTATTTTTTTAGAATTTTCTTTTACGCGTTGGGTAGAAACGGAGCCGAACGCTAATTTTTATTTTCCCTCTTTCTCGGCCTTTTCGTACTTATTTTGGCTTGAAATGAAGCCATAAGTCTATTTTTAAATTATTAGAATTTTTTTACTATTTTTTTTGGAATTTTCTATTACGATTCGGGTAGGAACGGAACGGTACGAGAATTCTAATTTTCTCAATTTCTTGGCCTTTTCCAACCTATTTTGGCTTAAAATGATGCTATAATGGTCTTGTATAATTTTTTCAATGTTTTTGCTATTTTTTTAGAATTTTCTTTTACGCGTTGGGTAGAAACGGAGCCGAACGCTAATTTTTATTTTCCCTCTTTCTCGGCCTTTTCGAACTTATTTTGGCTTGAAATGAAGCCATAAGTCTATTTTTAAATTATTAGAATTTTTTTACTATTTTTTTTGGAATTTTCTATTACGATTCGGGTAGGAACGGAACGGTACGAGAATTCTAATTTTCTCACTTTCTTGGCCTTTTCCAACCTATTTTGGCTAAAAATGATGCTATAATGGTCTTGTATAATTTTTTCAATGTTTTTGCTATTTTTTTAGAATTTTCTTTTACGCGTTGGGTAGAAACGGAGCCGAACGCTAATTTTTATTTTCCCTCTTTCTCGGCCTTTTCGAACTTATTTTGGCTTGAAATGAAGCCATAAGTCTATTTTTAAATTACTAGAATTTTTTTACTATTTTTTTTGGAATTTTCTATTACGATTCGGGTAGGAACGGAACGGTACGAGAATTCTAATTTTCTCACTTTCTTGGCCTTTTCCAACCTATTTTGGCTTAAAATGATGCAATAATGGTCTTTTTTAATTTTTTTTGAATGTTTTAGCTATTTTTTTGGAATTTTCTTTTAAGCGTCGGGTAGAAACGGAGCCGAACGGCAATTTTTCTTTTCTCTCTTTCTCGGTCTTTTCGAACTTATTTTGGCTTGAAATGAAGCCATAAGTCTATTTTTAAATTATTAGAATTTTTTTAGTATTTTTTTTGGAATTTTCTATTACGCGTCTGGTAGGAATGGAACAAAACGATAATTTTAATTTTCTCTCTTTCTTGGCCTTTTCCATCGTATTCTGGCTTGAAATGGAGCCGTAATGCTATTTTTTAATTTTTTGAAATTTTTTACTATTCTTTTGGAATTTTCTATTACGCGTCGGGTAGGAACGGAACGGTACGATAATTCTAATTTTCTCACTTTCTTGGCCTTTTCCAACCAATTTTGGCTCAAAATGACGGCATAATAATTTTTTTAAATTTTTTTGAATGTTTTAGCTATTTTTTTGGAATTTTCTTTTAAGCGTCGGGTAGAAACGGAACCGATTGGTAATTTTTATTTTCTCTCTTTCTCGGCCTTTTCGAACTTATTTTGGCTTGAAATGAAGCCATAAGTCTATTTTTAAATTATTAGAATTTTTTTACTATTTTTTTTGGAATTTTCTGTTACGATTCGGGTAGGAACGGAACGGTACGAGAATTCTAATTTTCTCACTTTCTTGGCCTTTTCCAACCTATTTTGGCTTAAAATGATGCTATAATGGTCTTGTATAATTTTTTCAATGTTTTTGCTATTTTTTTAGAATTTTCTTTTACGCGTTGGGTAGAAACGGAGCCGAACGGTAATTTTTATTTTCTCTCTTTCTTGGTCTTTTCGAACTTATTTTGGCTTGAAATGAAGCCATAAGTGTATTTTTAAATTATTAGAATTTTTTTACTATTTTTTTTGGTATTTTTTGTTACGCGTCGGGTAGGAACGGAACAAAACGATAATTTTAATTTTCTCTCTTTCTTGGCCTTTTCCAATGTATTATGGCTTGAAATGGAGCCATAATGCTATTTTTTGATTTTTTGAATTTTTTTACTATTTTTTTTGGAATTTTCTATTACGCGTCGGGTAGGAACGGAACAAAACGATAATTTTAATTTTCTCTCTTTCTTCGCCTTTTCCAACGTATTCTGGCTTGAAATGGAGCAGTAATGCTATTTTTTAATTTTTTTTAATTTTTTTACTATTCTTTTGGAAATTTATATTACGCGTCGGGTAGGAACGGAACGGTACGATCATTCTAATTTTCTCACTTTCTTGGCCTTTTCCAACCTATTTTGGCTTAAAATGATGTCATAATGGTCTTTTTTAATTGTTTTTAACATTTTTGCTATTTTTTTGGAATTTTCTTTTACGCGTTGGGTTGAAACGGAAACAAACGATAATTTTTATTTTCCCTCTTTCTCAGCCTTTGCGAATTTATTTTGGCTTGAAATGAAGCCATAAGCCTATTTTTAAATTATTAGAATTTTTTTAGTATTTTTTTTGGAATTTTCTATTACGCGTCGGGTAGGAACGGAACAAAACGATAATTTTAATTTTCTCTCTTTCTTGGCCTTTTCCAACGTATTCTGGCTTGAAATGGAGCCGTAATGCTATTTTTTAATTTTTTGAATTTTTTAACTATTCTTTTGGAATTTTCTATTACGCGTCGGGTAGGAACGGAACGGTACGATAATTCTAATTTTCTCACGTTCTTGGCCTTTTCCAACCAATTTTGGCTTAAAATGACGCCATAATAATTTTTTTTAAGTTTTTTGAATGTTTTAGCTATTTTTTTGGAATTTTCTTTTAAGCGTCGGGTAGAAATGGAACCGAACGATAATTTTTATTTCCACTCTTTCTCGGCCTTTTCGAACCTATTTTGGCTTGAAATGAAGCCATAAGTCTATTTTTAAATTATTAGAATTTTTTTACTTTTTTTTTTGGAATTTTCTATTACGATTCGGGTAGGAACGGAACGGTACGAGAATTCTAATTTTCTCACTTTCTTGGCCTTTTCCAACCTATTTTGGCTTAAAATGATGCAATAATGGTCTTTTTTAATTTTTTTTGAATGTTTTAGCTATTTTTTTGGAATTTTCTTTTAAGCGACGGGTAGAAACGGAGCCGAACGGCAATTTTTCTTTTCTCTCTTTCTCGGTCTTTTCGAACTTATTTTGGCTTGAAATGAAGCCATAAGTCTATTTTTAAATTATTAGAATTTTTTTACTATTTTTTTTGGAATTTTCTATTACGATTCGGGTAGGAACGGAACGGTACGAGAATTCTAATTTTCTCACTTTCTTGGCCTTTTCCAACCTATTTTGGCTTAAAATGATGCTATAATGGTCTTGTATAATTTTTTCAATGTTTTTGCTATTTTTTTAGAATTTTCTTTTACGCGTTGGGTAGAAACGGAGCCGAACGCTAATTTTTATTTTCCCTCTTTCTCGGCCTTTTCGAACTTATTTTGGCTTGAAATGAAGCCATAAGTCTATTTTTAACTTATTAGAATTTTTTTACTAATTTTTTTGGAATTTTTTATTACGCGTCGGGTAGGAACGGAACAAAACGATAATTTTTGTTTTCTCTCCTTCTCCGCTTTTTCGAACTTATTTTGGCTTGAAATGAAGCCATAAGTCTATTTTTTAATTTTTAGAATTTTTTTGCTTTTTTTTTGGAATTTTCTATTACGCTTCGGGTAGGAACGGAACAAAACGATAATTTTAATTTTCTCTCTTTCTCGGCCTTTTCCAACGTATTCTGGCTTGAAATGGAGCCATAATACTATTTTTTAATTTTTTGAATTTTTTTACTGTTCTTTTGGAATTTTCTATTACGCGTCGGGTAGGAACGGAATGGTACGATAATTCTAATTTTCTCACTTTCCTGGCCTTTTCCAACCTATTTTGGCTTAAAATGATGCTATAATGGTCTTGTATAATTTTTTGAATGTTTTTGCTATTTTTTTAGAATTTTCTTTTACGCGTTGGGTAGAAACGGAGCCGAACGCTAATTTTTATTTTCCCTCTTTCTCGGCCTTTTCGTACTTATTTTGGCTTGAAATGAAGCCATAAGTCTATTTTTAAATTATTAGAATTTTTTTACTATTTTTTTTGGAATTTTCTATTACGATTCGGGTAGGAACGGAACGGTACGAGAATTCTAATTTTCTCAATTTCTTGGCCTTTTCCAACCTATTTTGGCTTAAAATGATGCTATAATGGTCTTGTATAATTTTTTCAATGTTTTTGCTATTTTTTTAGAATTTTCTTTTACGCGTTGGGTAGAAACGGAGCCGAACGCTAATTTTTATTTTCCCTCTTTCTCGGCCTATTCGAACTTATTTTGGCTTGAAATGAAGCCATAAGTCTATTTTTAAATTATTAGAATTTTTTTACTATTTTTTTTGGAATTTTCTATTACGATTCGGGTAGGAACGGAACGGTACGAGAATTCTAATTTTCTCACTTTCTTGGCCTTTTCCAACCTATTTTGGCTAAAAATGATGCTATAATGGTCTTGTATAATTTTTTCAATGTTTTTGCTATTTTTTTAGAATTTTCTTTTACGCGTTGGGTAGAAACGGAGCCGAACGCTAATTTTTATTTTCCCTCTTTCTCGGCCTTTTCGAACTTATTTTGGCTTGAAATGAAGCCATAAGTCTATTTTTAAATTACTAGAATTTTTTTACTATTTTTTTTGGAATTTTCTATTACGATTCGGGTAGGAACGGAACGGTACGAGAATTCTAATTTTCTCACTTTCTTGGCCTTTTCCAACCTATTTTGGCTTAAAATGATGCAATAATGGTCTTTTTTAATTTTTTTTGAATGTTTTAGCTATTTTTTTGGAATTTTCTTTTAAGCGTCGGGTAGAAACGGAGCCGAACGGCAATTTTTCTTTTCTCTCTTTCTCGGTCTTTTCGAACTTATTTTGGCTTGAAATGAAGCCATAAGTCTATTTTTAAATTATTAGAATTTTTTTAGTATTTTTTTTGGAATTTTCTATTACGCGTCTGGTAGGAATGGAACAAAACGATAATTTTAATTTTCTCTCTTTCTTGGCCTTTTCCATCGTATTCTGGCTTGAAATGGAGCCGTAATGCTATTTTTTAATTTTTTGAAATTTTTTACTATTCTTTTGGAATTTTCTATTACGCGTCGGGTAGGAACGGAACGGTACGATAATTCTAATTTTCTCACTTTCTTGGCCTTTTCCAACCAATTTTGGCTTAAAATGACGGCATAATAATTTTTTTAAATTTTTTTGAATGTTTTAGCTATTTTTTTGGAATTTTCTTTTAAGCGTCGGGTAGAAACGGAACCGATTGGTAATTTTTATTTTCTCTCTTTCTCGGCCTTTTCGAACTTATTTTGGCTTGAAATGAAGCCATAAGTCTATTTTTAACTTATTAGAATTTTTTAACTAATTTTTTTGGAATTTTTTATTACGCGTCGGGTAGGAACGGAACAAAACGATAATTTTTGTTTTCTCTCCTTCTCCGCTTTTTCGAACTTATTTTGGCTTGAAATGAAGCCATAAGTCTATTTTTTAATTTTTAGAATTTTTTTGCTTTTTTTTTGGAATTTTCTATTACGCTTCGGGTAGGAACGGAACAAAACGATAATTTTAATTTTCTCTCTTTCTCGGCCTTTTCCTACGTATTCTGGCTTGAAATGGAGCCATAATACTATTTTTTAATTTTTTGAATTTTTTTACTGTTCTTTTGGAATTTTCTATTACGCGTCGGGTAGGAACGGAATGGTACGATAATTCTAATTTTCTCACTTTCCTGGCCTTTTCCAACCTATTTTGGCTTAAAATGATGCTATAATGGTCTTGTATAATTTATTGAATGTTTTTGCTATTTTTTTAGAATTTTCTTTTACGCGTTGGGTAGAAACGGAGCCGAACGCTAATTTTTATTTTCCCTCTTTCTCGGCCTTTTCGAACTTATTTTGGCTTGAAATGAAGCCATAAGTCTATTTTTAAATTATTAGAATTTTTTTACTATTTTTTTTGGAATTTTCTATTACGATTCGGGTAGGAACGGAACGGTACGAGAATTCTAATTTTCTCAATTTCTTGGCCTTTTCCAACCTATTTTGGCTTAAAATGATGCTATAATGGTCTTGTATAATTTTTTGAATGTTTTTGCTATTTTTTTAGAATTTTCTTTTACGCGTTGGGTAGAAACGGAGCCGAACGCTAATTTTTATTTTTCCCTCTTTCTCGGCATTTTCGAACTTATTTTGGCTTGAAATGAAGCCATAAGTCTATTTTTAAATTATTAGAATTTTTTTACTATTTTTTTTGGAATTTTCTATTACGATTCGGGTAGGAACGGAACGGTACGAGAATTTTAATTTTCTCACTTTCTTGGCCTTTTCCAACCTATTTTGGCTTAATATGATGCAATAATGGTCTTTTTTAATTTTTTTTTTGAATGTTTAGCTATTTTTTAGGAATTTTCTTTTTAGCGTCAGGTAGAAACGGAGCCGAACGGTAATTTTTATTTTCTCTCTTTCTTGGTCTTTTCGAACTTATTTTGGCTTGAAATGAAGCCATAAGTGTATTTTTAAATTATTAGAATTTTTTTACTATTTTTTTTGGTATTTTTTGTTACGCGTCGGGTAGGAACGGAACAAAACGATAATTTTAATTTTCTCTCTTTCTTGGCCTTTTCCAATGTATTATGGCTTGAAATGGAGCCATAATGCTATTTTTTGATTTTTTGAATTTTTTTACTATTTTTTTTGGAATTTTCTATTACGCGTCGGGTAGGAACGGAACAAAACGATAATTTTAATTTTCTCTCTTTCTTCGCCTTTTCCAACGTATTCTGGCTTGAAATGGAGCAGTAATGCTATTTTTTAATTTTTTTTAATTTTTTTACTATTCTTTTGGAAATTTATATTACGCGTCGGGTAGGAACGGAACGGTACGATCATTCTAATTTTCTCACTTTCTTGGCCTTTTCCAACCTATTTTGGCTTAAAATGATGTCATAATGGTCTTTTTTAATTGTTTTTAACATTTTTGCTATTTTTTTGGAATTTTCTTTTACGCGTTGGGTTGAAACGGAAACAAACGATAATTTTTATTTTCCCTCTTTCTCAGCCTTTGCGAATTTATTTTGGCTTGAAATGAAGCCATAAGCCTATTTTTAAATTTTTAGAATTTTTTTAGTATTTTTTTTGGAATTTTCTATTACGCGTCGGGTAGGAACGGAACAAAACGATAATTTTAATTTTCTCTCTTTCTTGGCCTTTTCCAACGTATTCTGGCTTGAAATGGAGCCGTAATGCTATTTTTTAATTTTTTGAATTTTTTAACTATTCTTTTGGAATTTTCTATTACGCGTCGGGTAGGAACGGAACGGTACGATAATTCTAATTTTCTCACGTTCTTGGCCTTTTCCAACCAATTTTGGCTTAAAATGACGCCATAATAATTTTTTTTAAGTTTTTTGAATGTTTTAGCTATTTTTTTGGAATTTTCTTTTAAGCGTCGGGTAGAAATGGAACCGAACGATAATTTTTATTTCCACTCTTTCTCGGCCTTTTCGAACCTATTTTGGCTTGAAATGAAGCCATAAGTCTATTTTTAAATTATTAGAATTTTTTTACTTTTTTTTTTGGAATTTTCTATTACGATTCGGGTAGGAACGGAACGGTACGAGAATTCTAATTTTCTCACTTTCTTGGCCTTTTCCAACCTATTTTGGCTTAAAATGATGCAATAATGGTCTTTTTTAATTTTTTTTGAATGTTTTAGCTATTTTTTTGGAATTTTCTTTTAAGCGACGGGTAGAAACGGAGCCGAACGGCAATTTTTCTTTTCTCTCTTTCTCGGTCTTTTCGAACTTATTTTGGCTTGAAATGAAGCCATAAGTCTATTTTTAAATTATTAGAATTTTTTTACTATTTTTTTTGGAATTTTCTATTACGATTCGGGTAGGAACGGAACGGTACGAGAATTCTAATTTTCTCACTTTCTTGGCCTTTTCCAACCTATTTTGGCTTAAAATGATGCTATAATGGTCTTGTATAATTTTTTCAATGTTTTTGCTATTTTTTTAGAATTTTCTTTTACGCGTTGGGTAGAAACGGAGCCGAACGCTAATTTTTATTTTCCCTCTTTCTCGGCCTTTTCGAACTTATTTTGGCTTGAAATGAAGCCATAAGTCTATTTTTAACTTATTAGAATTTTTTTACTAATTTTTTTGGAATTTTTTATTACGCGTCGGGTAGGAACGGAACAAAACGATAATTTTTGTTTTCTCTCCTTCTCCGCTTTTTCGAACTTATTTTGGCTTGAAATGAAGCCATAAGTCTATTTTTTAATTTTTAGAATTTTTTTGCTTTTTTTTTGGAATTTTCTATTACGCTTCGGGTAGGAACGGAACAAAACGATAATTTTAATTTTCTCTCTTTCTCGGCCTTTTCCAACGTATTCTGGCTTGAAATGGAGCCATAATACTATTTTTTAATTTTTTGAATTTTTTTACTGTTCTTTTGGAATTTTCTATTACGCGTCGGGTAGGAACGGAATGGTACGATAATTCTAATTTTCTCACTTTCCTGGCCTTTTCCAACCTATTTTGGCTTAAAATGATGCTATAATGGTCTTGTATAATTTTTTGAATGTTTTTGCTATTTTTTTAGAATTTTCTTTTACGCGTTGGGTAGAAACGGAGCCGAACGCTAATTTTTATTTTCCCTCTTTCTCGGCCTTTTCGTACTTATTTTGGCTTGAAATGAAGCCATAAGTCTATTTTTAAATTATTAGAATTTTTTTACTATTTTTTTTGGAATTTTCTATTACGATTCGGGTAGGAACGGAACGGTACGAGAATTCTAATTTTCTCAATTTCTTGGCCTTTTCCAACCTATTTTGGCTTAAAATGATGCTATAATGGTCTTGTATAATTTTTTCAATGTTTTTGCTATTTTTTTAGAATTTTCTTTTACGCGTTGGGTAGAAACGGAGCCGAACGCTAATTTTTATTTTCCCTCTTTCTCGGCCTTTTCGAACTTATTTTGGCTTGAAATGAAGCCATAAGTCTATTTTTAAATTATTAGAATTTTTTTACTATTTTTTTTGGAATTTTCTATTACGATTCGGGTAGGAACGGAACGGTACGAGAATTCTAATTTTCTCACTTTCTTGGCCTTTTCCAACCTATTTTGGCTAAAAATGATGCTATAATGGTCTTGTATAATTTTTTCAATGTTTTTGCTATTTTTTTAGAATTTTCTTTTACGCGTTGGGTAGAAACGGAGCCGAACGCTAATTTTTATTTTCCCTCTTTCTCGGCCTTTTCGAACTTATTTTGGCTTGAAATGAAGCCATAAGTCTATTTTTAAATTACTAGAATTTTTTTACTATTTTTTTTGGAATTTTCTATTACGATTCGGGTAGGAACGGAACGGTACGAGAATTCTAATTTTCTCACTTTCTTGGCCTTTTCCAACCTATTTTGGCTTAAAATGATGCAATAATGATCTTTTGTAATTTTTTTTGAATGTTTTAGCTATTTTTTTGGAATTTTCTTTTAAGCGTCGGGTAGAAACGGAGCCGAACGGCAATTTTTCTTTTCTCTCTTTCTCGGCCTTTTCGAACTTATTTTGGCTTGAAATGAAGCCATAAGTCTATTTTTAAATTATTAGAATTTTTTTAGTATTTTTTTTTGGAATTTTCTATTACGCGTCGGGTAGGAACGGAACAAAACGATAATTTTAATTTTCTCTCTTTCTTGGCCTTTTCCAACTTATTCTGGCTTGAAATGGAGCCGTAATGCTACTTTTTAATTTTTTGAATTTTTTTACTATTCTTTTGGAATTTTCTATTACGCGTCGGGCAGGAACGGAACGGTACGATAATTCTAATTTTCTCACTTTCTTGGCCTTTTCCAACCAATTTTGGCTTAAAATGACGCCATAACAATTTTTTTTAATTTTTTTGAATGTTTTAGCTATTTTTTTGGAATTTTCTTTTAAGCGTCGGGTAGAAACGGAACCGATCGGTAATTTTTATTTTCTCTCTTTCTCGGCCTTTTCGAACTTATTTTGGCTTGAAATGAAGCCATAAGTCTATTTTTTAATTTCTAGAATTTTTTTGCTTTTTTTTTTGGAATTTTCTATTACGCTTCGGGTAGGAACGGAACAAAACGATAATTTTAATTTTCTCTCTTTCTTGGCCTTTTCCAATGTATTATGGCTTGAAATGGAGCCATAATGCTATTTTTTAATTTTTTAATTTTTTAAATATTTTTTTTGGAATTTTCTATTACGCGTCGGGTAGGAACGGAACAAAACGATAATTTTAATTTTCTCTCTTTCCTGGCCTTTTCCAACGTATTCTGGCTTGAAATGGAGCCGTAATGCTATTTTTTAATTTTTTTAATTTTTTTACTATTCTTTTGGAATTTTCTATTACGCGTCGGGTAGGAACGGAACGGTACGATAATTCTAATTTTCTCACTTTCTTGGCCTTTTCCAACCAATTTTGGCTTAAAATGACGCCATAATAATTTTTTTTAAGTTTTTTGAATGTTTTAGCTATTTTTTTGGAATTTTCTTTTAAGCGTCGGGTAGAAATGGAACCGAACGATAATTTTTATTTCCACTCTTTCTCGGCCTTTTCGAACCTATTTTGGCTTGAAATGAAGCCATAAGTCTATTTTTAAATTATTAGAATTTTTTTACTTTTTTTTTTGGAATTTTCTATTACGATTCGGGTAGGAACGGAACGGTACGAGAATTCTAATTTTCTCACTTTCTTGGCCTTTTCCAACCTATTTTGGCTTAAAATGATG
Organism: Quercus wislizeni; assembly: GCA_023055345.1. Classification (NCBI taxonomy): domain Eukaryota; kingdom Viridiplantae; phylum Streptophyta; class Magnoliopsida; order Fagales; family Fagaceae; genus Quercus; species Quercus wislizeni. Next base: position 29,590,260 of record JALGQJ010000006.1, read on the forward strand.
CAATAGTGGTCTTTTTTAATTTTTTTTGAATGTTTTAGCTATTTTTTTGGAATTTTCTTTTAAGCGACGGGTAGAAACGGAGCCGAACGGCAATTTTTCTTTTCTCTCTTTCTCGGTCTTTTCGAACTTATTTTGGCTTGAAATGAAGCCATAAGTCTATTTTTAAATTATTAGAATTTTTTTAGTATTTTTTTTGGAATTTTCTATTACGCGTCGGGTAGGAACGGAACAAAACGATAATTTTAATTTTCTCTCTTTCTTGGCCTTTTCCATCGTATTCTGGCTTGAAATGGAGCCGTAATGCTATTTTTTAATTTTTTGAATTTTTTTACTATTCTTTTGGAATTTTCTATTACGCGTCGGGTAGGAACGGAACGGTACGATAATTCTAATTTTCTCACTTTCTTGGCCTTTTCCAACCAATTTTGGCTTAAAATGACGGCATAATAATTTTTTTAAATTTTTTTGAATGGATTAGCTATTTTTTTGGAATTTTCTTTTAAGCGTCGGGTAGAAACGGAACCGATCGGTAATTTTTATTTTCTCTCTTTCTCGGCCTTTTCGAACTTATTTTGGCTTGAAATGAAGCCATAAGTCTATTTTTAACTTATTAGAATTTTTTTACTAATTTTTTTGGAATTTTTTATTACGCGTCGGGTAGGAACGGAACAAAACGATAATTTTTGTTTTCTCTCCTTCTCCGCTTTTTCGAACTTATTTTGGCTTGAAATGAAGCCATAAGTCTATTTTTTAATTTTTAGAATTTTTTTGCTTTTTTTTTGGAATTTTCTATTACGCGTCGGGTAGGAACGGAACAAAACGATAATTTTAATTTTCTCTCTTTCTTGGCCTTTTCCATCGTATTCTGGCTTGAAATGGAGCCGTAATGCTATTTTTTAATTTTTTGAATTTTTTTACTATTCTTTTGGAATTTTCTATTACGCGTCGGGTAGGAACGGAACGGTACGATAATTCTAATTTTCTCACTTTCTTGGCCTTTTCCAACCAATTTTGGCTTAAAATGACGGCATAATAATTTTTTAAAATTTTTTTGAATGTTTTAGCTATTTTTTTGGAATTTTCTTTTAAGCGTCGGGTAGAAACGGAACCGATCGGTAATTTTTATTTTCTCTCTTTCTCGGCCTTTTCGAACTTATTTTGGCTTGAAATGAAGCCATAAGTCTATTTTTAACTTATTAGAATTTTTTTGCTATTTTTTTAGAATTTTCTTTTACGCGTTGGGTAGAAACGGAGCCGAACGCTAATTTTTATTTTCCCTCTTTCTCGGCCTTTTCGAACTTATTTTGGCTTGAAATGAAGCCATAAGTCTATTTTTAAATTACTAGAATTTTTTTACTATTTTTTTTGGAATTTTCTATTACGCTTCGGGTAGGAACGAAACAAAACGATAATTTTAATTTTCTCTCTTTCTCGGCCTTTTCCAACGTATTCTGGCTTGAAATGGAGCCATAATGCTATTTTTTAATTTTTTGAATTTTTTTACTGTTCTTTTGGAATTTTCTATTACGCGTCGGGTAGGAACGGAATGGTACGATAATTCTAATTTTCTCACTTTCTTGGCCTTTTCCAACCTATTTTGGCTTAAAATGATGCTATAATGGTCTTGTATAATTTTTTCAATGTTTTTGCTATTTTTTTAGAATTTTCTTTTACTCGTTGGGTAGAAATGGAGCCGAACGCTAATTTTTATTTCCCTCTTTCTCGGCAATTTCGAACTTATTTTGGCTTGAAATGAAGCCATAAGTCTATTTTTAAATTATTAGAATTTTTTTACTATTTTTTTTCGAATTTTCTATTACGATTCGGGTAGGAACGGAACGGTACGAGAATTTTAATTTTCTCACTTTCTTGGCCTTTTCCAACCTATTTTGGCTTAATATGATGCAATAATGGTCTTTTTTAATTTTTTTTTGAATGTTTAGCTATTTTTTTAGAATTTTCTTTTACGCGTTGGGTAGAAACGAAGCCGAACGCTAATTTTTATTTTCCCTCTTTCTCGGCCTTTTCGAACTTATTTTGGCTTGAAATGAAGCCATAAGTCTATTTTTAAATTACTAGAATTTTTTTACTATTTTTTTTGGAATTTTCTATTACGCTTCGGGTAGGAACGAAACAAAACGATAATTTTAATTTTCTCTCTTTCTCGGCCTTTTCCAACGTATTCTGGCTTGAAATGGAGCCGTAATGCTATTTTTTAATTTTTTTAATTTTTTTACTGTTCTTTTGGAATTTTCTATTACGCGTCGGGTAGGAACGGAACGGTACGATAATTCTAATTTTCTCACTTTCTTGGCCTTTTCCAACCTATTTTGGCTTAAAATGATGCTATAATGGTCTTGTATAATTTTTTCAATGTTTTTGCTATTTTTTTAGAATTTTCTTTTACGCGTTGGGTAGAAACGGAGCCGAACGCTAATTTTTATTTTCCCTCTTTCTCGGCCTTTTCGAACTTATTTTGGCTTGAAATGAAGCCATAAGTCTATTTTTAACTTATTAGAATTTTTTTACTAATTTTTTTGGAATTTTTTATTACGCGTCGGGTAGGAACGGAACAAAACGATAATTTTTGTTTTCTCTCCTTCTCCGCTTTTTCGAACTTATTTTGGCTTGAAATGAAGCCATAAGTCTATTTTTTAATTTTTAGAATTTTTTTGCTTTTTTTTTGGAATTTTCTATTACGCTTCGGGTAGGAACGGAACAAAACAATAATTTTAATTTTCTCTCTTTCTCGGCCTTTTCCAACGTATTCTGGCTTGAAATGGAGCCATAATACTATTTTTTAATTTTTTGAATTTTTTTACTGTTCTTTTGGAATTTTCTATTACGCGTCGGGTAGGAACGGAATGGTACGATAATTCTAATTTTCTCACTTTCCTGGCCTTTTCCGACCTATTTTGGCTTAAAATGATGCTATAATGGTCTTGTATAATTTTTTGAATGTTTTTGCTATTTTTTTAGAATTTTCTTTTACGCGTTGGGTAGAAACGGAGCCGAACGCTAATTTTTATTTTTCCTCTTTCTCGGCCTTTTCGAACTTATTTTGGCTTGAAATGAAGCCATAAGTCTATTTTTAAATTATTAGAATTTTTTTACTATTTTTTTTGGAATTTTCTATTACGATTCGGGTAGGAACGGAACGGTACGAGAATTCTAATTTTCTCAATTTCTTGGCCTTTTCCAACCTATTTTGGCTTAAAATGATGCTATAATGGTCTTGTATAATTTTTTCAATGTTTTTGCTATTTTTTTAGAATTTTCTTTTACGCGTTGGGTAGAAACGGAGCCGAACGCTAATTTTTATTTTCCCTCTTTCTCGGCCTTTTCGAACTTATTTTCGCTTGAAATGAAGCCATAAGTCTATTTTTAAATTATTAGAATTTTTTTACTATTTTTTTTGGAATTTTCTATTACGATTCGGGTAGGAACGGAACGGTACGAGAATTCTAATTTTCTCACTTTCTTGGCCTTTTCCAACCTATTTTGGCTTAAAATGATGCTATAATGGTCTTGTATAATTTTTTCAATGTTTTTGCTATTTTTTTAGAATTTTCTTTTACGCGTTGGGTAGAAACGGAGCCGAACGCTAATTTTTATTTTCCCTCTTTCTCGGCCTTTTCGAACTTATTTTGGCTTGAAATGAAGCCATAAGTCTATTTTTAAATTACTAGAATTTTTTTACTATTTTTTTTGGAATTTTCTATTACGCTTCGGGTAGGAACGAAACAAAACGATAATTTTAATTTTCTCTCTTTCTCGGCCTTTTCCAACGTATTCTGGCTTGAAATGGAGCCATAATGCTATTTTTTAATTTTTTGAATTTTTTTACTGTTCTTTTGGAATTTTCTATTACGCGTCGGGTAGGAACGGAATGGTACGATAATTCTAATTTTCTCACTTTCTTGGCCTTTTCCAACCTATTTTGGCTTAAAATGATGCTATAATGGTCTTGTATAATTTTTTCAATGTTTTTGCTATTTTTTTAGAATTTTCTTTTACGCGTTGGGTAGAAACGGAGCCGAACGCTAATTTTTATTTTCCCTCTTTCTCGGCCTTTTCGAACTTATTTTGCCTTGAAATGAAGCCATAAGTCTATTTTTAACTTATTAGAATTTTTTTACTAATTTTTTTGGAATTTTTTATTACGCGTCGGGTAGGAACGGAACAAAACGATAATTTTTGTTTTCTCTCCTTCTCCGCTTTTTCGAACTTATTTTGTCTTGAAATGAAGCCATAAGTCTATTTTTTAATTTTTAGAATTTTTTTGCTTTTTTTTTGGAATTTTCTATTACGCTTCGGGTAGGAACGGAACAAAACGATAATTTTAATTTTCTCTCTTTCTCGGCCTTTTCCAACGTATTCTGGCTTGAAATGGAGCCATAATACTATTTTTTAATTTTTTGAATTTTTTTACTGTTCTTTTGGAATTTTCTATTACGCGTCGGGTAGGAACGGAATGGTACGATAATTCTAATTTTCTCACTTTCCTGGCCTTTTCCAACCTATTTTGGCTTAAAATGATGCTATAATGGTCTTGTATAATTTTTTGAATGTTTTTGCTATTTTTTTAGAATTTTCTTTTACGCGTTGGGTAGAAACGGAGCCGAACGCTAATTTTTATTTTCCCTCTTTCTCGGCCTTTTCGTACTTATTTTGGCTTGAAATGAAGCCATAAGTCTATTTTTAAATTATTAGAATTTTTTTACTATTTTTTTTGGAATTTTCTATTACGATTCGGGTAGGAACGGAACGGTACGAGAATTCTAATTTTCTCAATTTCTTGGCCTTTTCCAACCTATTTTGGCTTAAAATGATGCTATAATGGTCTTGTATAATTTTTTCAATGTTTTTGCTATTTTTTTAGAATTTTCTTTTACGCGTTGGGTAGAAACGGAGCCGAACGCTAATTTTTATTTTCCCTCTTTCTCGGCCTTTTCGAACTTATTTTGGCTTGAAATGAAGCCATAAGTCTATTTTTAAATTACTAGAATTTTTTTACTATTTTTTTTGGAATTTTCTATTACGCTTCGGGTAGGAACGAAACAAAACGATAATTTTAATTTTCTCTCTTTCTCGGCCTTTTCCAACGTATTCTGGCTTGAAATGGAGCCATAATGCTATTTTTTAATTTTTTGAATTTTTTTACTGTTCTTTTGGAATTTTCTATTACGCGTCGGGTAGGAACGGAATGGTACGATAATTCTAATTTTCTCACTTTCTTGGCCTTTTCCAACCTATTTTGGCTTAAAATGATGCTATAATGGTCTTGTATAATTTTTTCAATGTTTTTGCTATTTTTTTAGAATTTTCTTTTACGCGTTGGGTAGAAACGGAGCCGAACGCTAATTTTTATTTTCCCTCTTTCTCGGCCTTTTCGAACTTATTTTGCCTTGAAATGAAGCCATAAGTCTATTTTTAACTTATTAGAATTTTTTTACTAATTTTTTTGGAATTTTTTATTACGCGTCGGGTAGGAACGGAACAAAACGATAATTTTTGTTTTCTCTCCTTCTCCGCTTTTTCGAACTTATTTTGTCTTGAAATGAAGCCATAAGTCTATTTTTTAATTTTTAGAATTTTTTTGCTTTTTTTTTGGAATTTTCTATTACGCTTCGGGTAGGAACGGAACAAAACGATAATTTTAATTTTCTCTCTTTCTCGGCCTTTTCCAACGTATTCTGGCTTGAAATGGAGCCATAATACTATTTTTTAATTTTTTGAATTTTTTTACTGTTCTTTTGGAATTTTCTATTACGCGTCGGGTAGGAACGGAATGGTACGATAATTCTAATTTTCTCACTTTCCTGGCCTTTTCCAACCTATTTTGGCTTAAAATGATGCTATAATGGTCTTGTATAATTTTTTGAATGTTTTTGCTATTTTTTTAGAATTTTCTTTTACGCGTTGGGTAGAAACGGAGCCGAACGCTAATTTTTATTTTCCCTCTTTCTCGGCCTTTTCGTACTTATTTTGGCTTGAAATGAAGCCATAAGTCTATTTTTAAATTATTAGAATTTTTTTACTATTTTTTTTGGAATTTTCTATTACGATTCGGGTAGGAACGGAACGGTACGAGAATTCTAATTTTCTCAATTTCTTGGCCTTTTCCAACCTATTTTGGCTTAAAATGATGCTATAATGGTCTTGTATAATTTTTTCAATGTTTTTGCTATTTTTTTAGAATTTTCTTTTACGCGTTGGGTAGAAACGGAGCCGAACGCTAAGTTTTATTTTCCCTCTTTCTCGGCCTTTTCGAACTTATTTTGGCTTGAAATGAAGCCATAAGTCTATTTTTTAATTTTCTGAATTTTTTTACTGTTCTTTTGGAATTTTCTATTACGCGTCGGGCAGGAACGGAACGGTACGATAATTCTAATTTTCTCACTTTCTTGGCCTTTTCCAACCAATTTTGGCTTAAAATGACGCCATAACAATTTTTTTTAATTTTTTTGAATGTTTTAGCTATTTTTTTGGAATTTTCTTTTAAGCGTCGGGTAGAAACGGAACCGATCGGTAATTTTTATTTTCTCTCTTTCTCGGCCTTTTCGAACTTATTTTGGCTTGAAGTGAAGCCATAAGTCTATTTTTAGATTATTAGAATTTTTTTACTATTTTTTTTGGAATTTTCTATTACGCGTCGGGTAGGACCGGAACAAAACGATAATTTTAATTTTCTCTCTTTCTTGGCCTTTTCCAACGTATTCTGGCTTGAAATGGAGCCGTAATGCTATTTTTTAATTTTTTGAATTTTTTTACTATTCTTTTGGAATTTTCTATTACGCGTCGGGTAGGAACGGAACGGTACGATAATTCTAATTTTCTCACTTTCTTGGCCTTTTCCAACCAATTTTGGCTTAAAATGACGCTATAATAATTTTTTTTAAGTTTTTTGAATGTTTTAGCTATTTTTTTGGAATTTTCTTTTAAGCGTCGGGTAGAAATGGAACCGAATGATAATTTTTATTTCCACTCTTTCTCGGCCTTTTCGAACTTATTTTGGCTTGAAATGAAGCCATAAGTCTATTTTTAAATTATTAGAATTTTTTTACTTTTTTTTTTTGAATTTTCTATTATGACTCGGGTAGGAACGGAACGGTACGAGAATTCTAATTTTCTCACTTTCTTGGCCTTTTCCAACCTATTTTGGCTTAAAATGATGCAATAATGGTCTTTTTTAATTTTTTTTGAATTTTTTAGCTATTTTTTTGGAATTTTCTTTTAAGCGTCGGGTAGAAACGGAGCCGAACGGCAATTTTTCTTTTCTCTCTTCCTCGGTCTTTTCGAACTTATTTTGGCTTGAAATGGAGCCATAAGTCTATTTTTAAATTATTAGAATTTTTTTAGTATTTTTTTTGGAATTTTCTATAACGCGTCGGGTAGGAACGGAACAAAACGATAATTTTAATTTTCTCTCTTTCTTGGCCTTTTCCAACGTATTCTGGCTTGAAATGGAGCCGTAATGCTATTTTTTAATTTTCTGAATTTTTTTACTATTCTTTTGGAATTTTCTATTACGCGTCGGGTAGGAACGGAACGGTACGATAATTCTAATTTTCTCACTTTCTTGGCGTTTTCCAACCAATTTTGGCTTAAAATGACGCAATAACAATTTTTTTTAATTTTTTTGAATGTTTTAACTATTTTTTTGGAATTTTCTTTTAAGCGTCGGGTAGAAACGGAACCGATCGGTAATTTTTATTTTCTCTCTTTCTCGGCCTTTTCGAACTTATTTTGGCTTGTAATGAAGCCATAAGTCTATTTTTCAATTTTTAGAATTTTTTTGCTTTTTTTTTGGAATTTTCTATTACGCTTCGGGTAGGAACGGAACAAAACGATAATTTTAATTTTCTCTCTTTCTTGGCCTTTTCCAATGTACTATGGCTTGAAATGGAGCCATAATGCTATTTTTTAATTTTTTGAATTTTTTTACTATTTTTTTTGGAATTTTCTATTACGCGTCGGGTAGGAACGGAACAAAACGATAATTTTAATTTTCTCTCTTTCTTGGCATTTTCCAACGTATTCTGGCTTGAAATGGAGCCGTAATGCTATTTTTTAATTTTTTGAATTTTTTTACTATTCTTTTGGAATTTTCTATTACGCGTCGGGTAGGAACAGAACGGTACGATAATTCTAATTTTCTCACTTTCGTGGCCTTTTCCAACCAATTTTGGCTTAAAATGACGCCATAATAATTTTTTTTAATTTTTTTGAATGTTTTAGCTATTTTTTTGGAATTTTCTTTTAAGCGTCGGGTAGAAACGGAACCGATCGGTAATTTTTATTTTCTCTCTTTCTCGGCCTTTTCGAACTTATTTTGGCTTGAAATGAAGCCATAAGTCTATTTTTTAATTTTTAGAATTTTTTTGCTTTTTTTTTTGAATTTTCTATTACGCTTCGGGTAGGAACGGAACAAAACGATAATTTTAATTTTCTCTCTTTCTTGGCCTTTTCCAATGTATTATGGCTTGAAATGAAGCCATAAGTCTATTTTTAAATGATTAGAATTTTTTTACTATTTTTTTGTATTTTTTATTACGCGTCGGGTAGGAACGGAACAAAACGATAATTTTTGTTTTCTCTCTTTCTCCGCTTTTTCGAACTTATTTTGGCTTGAAATGAAGCCATAAGTCTATTTTTTAATTTTTGGAATTTTTTTGCTTTTTTTTTGGAATTTTCTATTACGCTTCGGGTAGGAACGAAACAAAACGATAATTTTAATTTTCTCTCTTTCTCGGCCTTTTCCAACGTATTCTGGCTTTAAATGCAGCCATAATACTATTTTATAATTTTTTGAATTTTTTTCCTGTTCTTTTGGAATTTTCTATTACGCGTCGGGTAGGAACGGAATGGTACGATAATTATAATTTTCTCACTTTCTTGGCCTTTTCCAACCTATTTTGGCTTAAAATGATGCTATAATGGTCTTGAAATGGAGCAGTAATGCTATTTTTTAATTTTTTTAATTTTTTTACTATTCTTTTGGAAATTTATATTACGCGTCGGGTAGGAACGGAACGGTACGATCATTCTAATTTTCTCAATTTCTTGGCCTTTTCCAGCCTATTTTGGCTTAAAATGATGTCATAATGGTCTTTTTTAATTTTTTTAACGTTTTTGCTATTTTTTTGGAATTTTCTTTTACGCGTTGGGTTGAAACGGAAACAAACGATAATTTTTATTTTCCCTCTTTCTCAGCCTTTTCGAATTTATTTTGGCTTGAAATGAAGCCATAAGCCTATTTTTAAATTATTAGAATTTTTTTACTATTTTTTTTGGAATTTTCTATTACGCGTCGGGTAGGAACGGAACAAAACGATAATTTTAATTTTTTTCTCTTTCTTGGCCTTTTCCAACGTATTCTGGCTTGAAATGGAGCCGTAATGCTATTTTTTAATTTTTTGAATTTTTTAACTATTCTTTTGGAATTTTCTATTACGCGTCGGGTTGGAACGGAACGGTACGATAATTCTAATTTTCTCACTTTCTTGGCCTTTTCCAACCAATTTTGGCTTAAAATGACGCCATAATAATTTTTTTTAAGTTTTTTGAATGTTTTAGCTATTTTTTTGGAATTTTCTTTTAAGCGTCGGGCAGAAATAGAACCGAACGATAATTTTTATTTCCACTCTTTCTCGGCCTTTTCGAACTTATTTTGGCTTGAAATGAAGCCATAAGTCTATTTTTAAATTATTAGAATTTTTTTACTTTTTTTTTTGGAATTTACTATTACGATTCGGGTAGGAACGGAACGGTACGAGAATTCTAATTTTCTCACTTTCTTGGCCTTTTCCAACCTATTTTGGCTTAAAATGATGCAATAATGGTCTTTTTTAATTTTTTTTGAATGTTTTAGCTATTTTTTTGGAATTTTCTTTTAAGCGTCGGGTAGAAACGGAGCCGAACGGCAATTTTTCTTTTCTCTCTTTCTCGGTCTTTTCGAACTTATTTTGGCTTGAAATGAAGCCATAAGTCTATTTTTAAATTATTAGAATTTTTTTAGTATTTTTTTTGGAATTTTCTATTACGCGTCGGGTAGGAACGGAACAAAACGATAATTTTCTCTCTTTCTTGGCCTTTTCCATCGTATTCTGGCTTGAAATGGAGCCGTAATGCTATTTTTTAATTTTTTGAATTTTTTTACTATTCTTTTGGAATTTTCTATTACGCGTCGGGTAGGAACGGAACGGTACGATAATTCTAATTTTCTCACTTTCTTGGCCTTTTCCAACCAATTTTGGCTTAAAATGACGGCATAATAATTTTTTTAAATTTTTTTGAATGTTTTAGCTATTTTTTTGGAATTTTCTTTTAAGCGTCGGGTAGAAACGGAACCGATCGGTAATTTTTATTTTCTCTCTTTCTCGGCCTTTTCGAACTTATTTTGGCTTGAAATGAAGCCATAAGTCTATTTTTAACTTATTAGAATTTTTTTACTAATTTTTTTGGAATTTTTTATTACGCTTCGGGTAGGAACGGAACAAAACGATAATTTTTGTTTTCTCTCCTTCTCCGCTTTTTCGAACTTATTTTGGCTTGAAATGAAGCCATAAGTCTATTTTTTAATTTTTAGAATTTTTTTGCTTTTTTTTTGGAATTTTCTATTACGCTTCGGGTAGGAACGGAACAAAACGATAATTTTAATTTTCTCTCTTTCTCGGCCTTTTCCAACGTATTCTGGCTTGAAATGGAGCCATAATACTATTTTTTAATTTTTTGAATTTTGTTACTGTTCTTTTGGAATTTTCTATTACGCGTCGGGTAGGAACGGAATGGTACGATAATTCTAATTTTCTAACTTTCCTGACCTTTTCCAACCTATTTTGGCTTAAAATGATGCTATAATGGTCTTGTATAATTTTTTGAATGTTTTTGCTATTTTTTTAGAATTTTCTTTTACGCGTTGGGTAGAAACGGAGCCGAACGCTAATTTTTATTTTCCCTCTTTCTCGGCCTTTTCGAACTTATTTTGGCTTGAAATGAAGCCATAAGTCTATTTTTAAATTATTAGAATTTTTTTACTATTTTTTTTGGAATTTTCTATTACGATTCGGGTAGGAACGGAACGGTACGAGAATTCTAATTTTCTCACTTTCTTGGCCTTTTCCAACCTATTTTGGCTTAAAATGATGCTATAATGGTCTTGTATAATTTTTTCAATGTTTTTGCTATTTTTTTAGAATTTTCTTTTACGCGTTGGGTAGAAACGGAGCCGAACGCTAATTTTTATTTTCCCTCTTTCTCGGCCTTTTCGAACTTATTTTGGCTTGAAATGAAGCCATAAGTCTATTTTTAAATTACTAGAATTTTTTTACTATTTTTTTTGGAATTTTCTATTACGATTCGGGTAGGAACGGAACTGTACGAGAATTCTAATTTTCTCACTTTCTTGGCCTTTTCCAACCTATTTTGGCTTAAAATGATGCAATAATGATCTTTTGTAATTTTTTTTGAATGTTTTAGCTATTTTTTTTGGAATTTTCTTTTAAGCGTCGGGTAGAAACGGAGCCGAACGGTAATTTTTCTTTTCTCTCTTTCTCGGCCTTTTCGAACTTATTTTGGCTTGAAATGAAGCCATAAGTCTATTTTTAAATTATTAGAATTTTTTTAGTATTTTTTTTGGAATTTTCTATTACGCGTCGGGTAGGAACGGAACAAAACGATAATTTTAATTTTCTCTCTTTCTTGGCCTTTTCCAACGTATTCTGGCTTGAAATGGAGCCGTAATGCTATTTTTTAATTTTTTGAATTTTTTTACTATTCTTTTGGAATTTTCTATTACGCGTCGGGTAGGAACGGAACGGTACGATAATTCTAATTTTCTCACTTTCTTGGCCTTTTCCAACCAATTTTGGCTTAAAATGACGCCATAACAATTTTTTTAAATTTTTTTGAATGTTTTAGCTATTTTTTTGGAATTTTCTTTTAAGCGTCGGGTAGAAACGGAACCGGTCGGTAATTTTTATTTTCTCTCTTTCTCGGCCTTTTCGAACTTATTTTGGCTTGAAATGAAGCCATAAGTCTATTTTTTAATTTCTAGAATTTTTTTGCTTTTTTTTTTGGAATTTTCTATTACGCTTCGGGTAGGAACGGAACAAAACGATAATTTTAATTTTCTCTCTTTCTTGGCTTTTTCCAACGTATTCTGGCTTGAAATGGAGCCGTAATGCTATTTTTTAATTTTTTGAATTTTTTTACTATTCTTTTGGAATTTTCTATTACGCGTCGGGTAGGAACGGAACGGTACGATAATTCTAATTTTCTCACTTTCTTGGCCTTTTCCAACCAATTTTGGCTTAAAATGACGCCATAACAATTTTTTTAAATTTTTTTGAATGTTTTAGCTATTTTTTTGGAATTTTCTTTTAAGCGTCGGGTAGAAACGGAACCGGTCGGTAATTTTTATTTTCTCTCTTTCTCGGCCTTTTCGAACTTATTTTGGCTTGAAATGAAGCCATAAGTCTATTTTTAAATTACTAGAATTTTTTTACTTTTTTTTTTGGAATTTTCTATTACGACTCGGGTAGGAACGGAACGGTACGAGAATTCTAATTTTCTCACTTTCTTGGCCTTTTCCAACCTATTTTGGCTTAAAATGATGCAATAATGGTCTTTTTTAATTTTTTTTGAATTTTTTAGCTATTTTTTTGGAATTTTCTTTTAAGCGTCGGGTAGAAACGGAGCCGAACGGCAATTTTTCTTTTCTCTCTTCCTCGGTCTTTTCGAACTTATTTTGGCTTGAAATGGAGCCATAAGTCTATTTTTAAATTATTAGAATTTTTTTAGTATTTTTTTTGGAATTTTCTATAACGCGTCGGGTAGGAACGGAACAAAACGATAATTTTAATTTTCTCTCTTTCTTGGCCTTTTCCAACGTATTCTGGCTTGAAATGGAGCCGTAATGCTATTTTTTAATTTTTTGAATTTTTTTACTATTCTTTTGGAATTTTCTATTACGCGTCGGGTAGGAACGGAACGGTACGATAATTCTAATTTTCTCACTTTCTTGGCCTTTTCCAACCAATTTTGGCTTAAAATGACGCCATAACAATTTTTTTAAATTTTTTTGAATGTTTTAGCTATTTTTTTGGAATTTTCTTTTAAGCGTCAGGTAGAAACGGAACCGGTCGGTAATTTTTATTTTCTCTCTTTCTCGGCCTTTTCGAACTTATTTTGGCTTGAAATGAAGCCATAAGTCTATTTTTTAATTTCTAGAATTTTTTTGCTTTTTTTTTTGGAATTTTCTATTACGCTTCGGGTAGGAACGGAACAAAACGATAATTTTAATTTTCTCTCTTTCTTGGCCTTTTCCAATGAATTATGGCTTGAAATGGAGCCATAATGCTATTTTTTAATTTTTTGAATTTTTTTAATATTTTTTTTGGAATTTTCTATTACGCGTCGGGTAGGAACGGAACAAATCGATAATTTTAATTTTCTCTCTTTCCTGGCCTTTTCCAACGTATTCTGGCTTGAAATGGAGCCGTAATGCTATTTTTTAATTTTTTTAATCTTTTTACTATTCTTTTGGAATTTTCTATTACGCGTCGGGTAGGAACGGAACGGTACGATCATTCTAATTTTCTCACTTTCTTGGCCTTTTCCAACCTATTTTGGCTTAAAATGATGTCATAATGGTCTTTTTTAAATTTTTTAACGTTTTTGCTATTTTTTTGGAATTTTCTTTTACGCGTTGGGTTGAAACGGAAACAAACGATAATTTTTATTTTCCCTCTTTCTCAGCCTTTTCGAATTTATTTTGGCTTGAAATGAAGCCATAAGCCTATTTTTAAATTATTAGAATTTTTTTACTATTTTTTTTGGAATTTTCTATTACGCGTCGGGTAGGAACGGAACAAAACGATAATTTTAATTTTTTTCTCTTTCTTGGCCTTTTCCAACGTATTCTGGCTTGAAATGGAGCCGTAATGCTATTTTTTAATTTTTTGAATTTTTTAACTATTCTTTTGGAATTTTCTATTACGCGTCGGGTTGGAACGGAACGGTACGATAATTCTAATTTTCTCACTTTCTTGGCCTTTTCCAACCAATTTTGGCTTAAAATGACGCCATAATAATTTTTTTTAAGTTTTTTGAATGTTTTAGCTATTTTTTTGGAATTTTCTTTTAAGCGTCGGGCAGAAATAGAACCGAACGATAATTTTTATTTCCACTCTTTCTCGGCCTTTTCGAACTTATTTTGGCTTGAAATGAAGCCATAAGTCTATTTTTAAATTATTAGAATTTTTTTACTTTTTTTTTTGGAATTTACTATTACGATTCGGGTAGGAACGGAACGGTACGAGAATTCTAATTTTCTCACTTTCTTGGCCTTTTCCAACCTATTTTGGCTTAAAATGATGCAATAATGGTCTTTTTTAATTTTTTTTGAATGTTTTAGCTATTTTTTTGGAATTTTCTTTTAAGCGTCGGGTAGAAACGGAGCCGAACGGCAATTTTTCTTTTCTCTCTTTCTCGGTCTTTTCGAACTTATTTTGGCTTGAAATGAAGCCATAAGTCTATTTTTAAATTATTAGAATTTTTTTAGTATTTTTTTTGGAATTTTCTATTACGCGTCGGGTAGGAACGGAACAAAACGATAATTTTCTCTCTTTCTTGGCCTTTTCCATCGTATTCTGGCTTGAAATGGAGCCGTAATGCTATTTTTTAATTTTTTGAATTTTTTTACTATTCTTTTGGAATTTTCTATTACGCGTCGGGTAGGAACGGAACGGTACGATAATTCTAATTTTCTCACTTTCTTGGCCTTTTCCAACCAATTTTGGCTTAAAATGACGGCATAATAATTTTTTTAAATTTTTTTGAATGTTTTAGCTATTTTTTTGGAATTTTCTTTTAAGCGTCGGGTAGAAACGGAACCGATCGGTAATTTTTATTTTCTCTCTTTCTCGGCCTTTTCGAACTTATTTTGGCTTGAAATGAAGCCATAAGTCTATTTTTAACTTATTAGAATTTTTTTACTAATTTTTTTGGAATTTTTTATTACGCTTCGGGTAGGAACGGAACAAAACGATAATTTTTGTTTTCTCTCCTTCTCCGCTTTTTCGAACTTATTTTGGCTTGAAATGAAGCCATAAGTCTATTTTTTAATTTTTAGAATTTTTTTGCTTTTTTTTTGGAATTTTCTATTACGCTTCGGGTAGGAACGGAACAAAACGATAATTTTAATTTTCTCTCTTTCTCGGCCTTTTCCAACGTATTCTGGCTTGAAATGGAGCCATAATACTATTTTTGAATTTTTTGAATTTTGTTACTGTTCTTTTGGAATTTTCTATTACGCGTCGGGTAGGAACGGAATGGTACGATAATTCTAATTTTCTAACTTTCCTGACCTTTTCCAACCTATTTTGGCTTAAAATGATGCTATAATGGTCTTGTATAATTTTTTGAATGTTTTTGCTATTTTTTTAGAATTTTCTTTTACGCGTTGGGTAGAAACGGAGCCGAACGCTAATTTTTATTTTCCCTCTTTCTCGGCCTTTTCGAACTTATTTTGGCTTGAAATGAAGCCATAAGTCTATTTTTAAATTATTAGAATTTTTTTACTATTTTTTTTGGAATTTTCTATTACGATTCGGGTAGGAACGGAACGGTACGAGAATTCTAATTTTCTCACTTTCTTGGCCTTTTCCAACCTATTTTGGCTTAAAATGATGCTATAATGGTCTTGTATAATTTTTTCAATGTTTTTGCTATTTTTTTAGAATTTTCTTTTACGCGTTGGGTAGAAACGGAGCCGAACGCTAATTTTTATTTTCCCTCTTTCTCGGCCTTTTCGAACTTATTTTGGCTTGAAATGAAGCCATAAGTCTATTTTTAAATTACTAGAATTTTTTTACTATTTTTTTTGGAATTTTCTATTACGATTCGGGTAGGAACGGAACTGTACGAGAATTCTAATTTTCTCACTTTCTTGGCCTTTTCCAACCTATTTTGGCTTAAAATGATGCAATAATGATCTTTTGTAATTTTTTTTGAATGTTTTAGCTATTTTTTTTGGAATTTTCTTTTAAGCGTCGGGTAGAAACGGAGCCGAACGGTAATTTTTCTTTTCTCTCTTTCTCGGCCTTTTCGAACTTATTTTGGCTTGAAATGAAGCCATAAGTCTATTTTTAAATTATTAGAATTTTTTTAGTATTTTTTTTGGAATTTTCTATTACGCGTCGGGTAGGAACGGAACAAAACGATAATTTTAATTTTCTCTCTTTCTTGGCCTTTTCCAACGTATTCTGGCTTGAAATGGAGCCGTAATGCTATTTTTTAATTTTTTGAATTTTTTTACTATTCTTTTGGAATTTTCTATTACGCGTCGGGTAGGAACGGAACGGTACGATAATTCTAATTTTCTCACTTTCTTGGCCTTTTCCAACCAATTTTGGCTTAAAATGACGCCATAACAATTTTTTTAAATTTTTTTGAATGTTTTAGCTATTTTTTTGGAATTTTCTTTTAAGCGTCGGGTAGAAACGGAACCGGTCGGTAATTTTTATTTTCTCTCTTTCTCGGCCTTTTCGAACTTATTTTGGCTTGAAATGAAGCCATAAGTCTATTTTTTAATTTCTAGAATTTTTTTGCTTTTTTTTTTGGAATTTTCTATTACGCTTCGGGTAGGAACGGAACAAAACGATAATTTTAATTTTCTCTCTTTCTTGGCTTTTTCCAACGTATTCTGGCTTGAAATGGAGCCGTAATGCTATTTTTTAATTTTTTGAATTTTTTTACTATTCTTTTGGAATTTTCTATTACGCGTCGGGTAGGAACGGAACGGTACGATAATTCTAATTTTCTCACTTTCTTGGCCTTTTCCAACCAATTTTGGCTTAAAATGACGCCATAACAATTTTTTTAAATTTTTTTGAATGTTTTAGCTATTTTTTTGGAATTTTCTTTTAAGCGTCGGGTAGAAACGGAACCGGTCGGTAATTTTTATTTTCTCTCTTTCTCGGCCTTTTCGAACTTATTTTGGCTTGAAATGAAGCCATAAGTCTATTTTTAAATTACTAGAATTTTTTTACTTTTTTTTTTGGAATTTTCTATTACGACTCGGGTAGGAACGGAACGGTACGAGAATTCTAATTTTCTCACTTTCTTGGCCTTTTCCAACCTATTTTGGCTTAAAATGATGCAATAATGGTCTTTTTTAATTTTTTTTGAATTTTTTAGCTATTTTTTTGGAATTTTCTTTTAAGCGTCGGGTAGAAACGGAGCCGAACGGCAATTTTTCTTTTCTCTCTTCCTCGGTCTTTTCGAACTTATTTTGGCTTGAAATGGAGCCATAAGTCTATTTTTAAATTATTAGAATTTTTTTAGTATTTTTTTTGGAATTTTCTATAACGCGTCGGGTAGGAACGGAACAAAACGATAATTTTAATTTTCTCTCTTTCTTGGCCTTTTCCAACGTATTCTGGCTTGAAATGGAGCCGTAATGCTATTTTTTAATTTTTTGAATTTTTTTACTATTCTTTTGGAATTTTCTATTACGCGTCGGGTAGGAACGGAACGGTACGATAATTCTAATTTTCTCACTTTCTTGGCCTTTTCCAACCAATTTTGGCTTAAAATGACGCCATAACAATTTTTTTAAATTTTTTTGAATGTTTTAGCTATTTTTTTGGAATTTTCTTTTAAGCGTCAGGTAGAAACGGAACCGGTCGGTAATTTTTATTTTCTCTCTTTCTCGGCCTTTTCGAACTTATTTTGGCTTGAAATGAAGCCATAAGTCTATTTTTTAATTTCTAGAATTTTTTTGCTTTTTTTTTTGGAATTTTCTATTACGCTTCGGGTAGGAACGGAACAAAACGATAATTTTAATTTTCTCTCTTTCTTGGCCTTTTCCAATGAATTATGGCTTGAAATGGAGCCATAATGCTATTTTTTAATTTTTTGAATTTTTTTAATATTTTTTTTGGAATTTTCTATTACGCGTCGGGTAGGAACGGAACAAATCGATAATTTTAATTTTCTCTCTTTCCTGGCCTTTTCCAACGTATTCTGGCTTGAAATGGAGCCGTAATGCTATTTTTTAATTTTTTTAATCTTTTTACTATTCTTTTGGAATTTTCTATTACGCGTCGGGTAGGAACGGAACGGTACGATCATTCTAATTTTCTCACTTTCTTGGCCTTTTCCAACCTATTTTGGCTTAAAATGATGTCATAATGGTCTTTTTTAAATTTTTTAACGTTTTTGCTATTTTTTTGGAATTTTCTTTTACGCGTTGGGTTGAAACGGAAACAAACGATAATTTTTATTTTCCCTCTTTCTCAGCCTTTTCGAATTTATTTTGGCTTGAAATGAAGCCATAAGCCTATTTTTAAATTATTAGAATTTTTTTACTATTTTTTTTGGAATTTTCTATTACGCGTCGGGTAGGAACGGAACAAAACGATAATTTTAATTTTCTCTCTTTCGTGGCCTTTTCCAACGTATTCTGGCTTGAAATGGAGCCGTAATGCTATTTTTTAATTTTTTGAATTTTTTTACTATTCTTTTGGAATTTTCTATTACGCGTCGGGTAGGAACGGAACGGTACGATAATTCTAATTTTCTCACTTTCTTGGCCTTTTCCAACCAATTTTGGCTTAAAATGACGCCATAATAATTTTTTTTAAGTTTTTTGAATGTTTTAGCTATTTTTTTGGAATTTTCTTTTAAGCGTCGGGTAGAAATGGAACCGAATGATAATTTTTATTTCCACTCTTTCTCGGCCTTTTCGAACTTATTTTGGCTTGAAATGAAGCCATAAGTCTATTTTTAAATTATTAGAATTTTTTTACTTTTTTTTTTGGAATTTTCTATTACGACTCGGGTAGGAACGGAACGGTACGAGAATTCTAATTTTCTCACTTTCCTGGCCTTTTCCAACCTATTTTGGCTTAAAATGATGCAATAATGGTCTTTTTTAATTTTTTTTGAATGTTTTAGCTATTTTTTTGGAATTTTCTTTTAAGCGTCGGGTAGAAACGGAGCCGAACGGCAATTTTTCTTTTCTCTCTTTCTAGGTCTTTTCGAACTTATTTTGGCTTGAAATGGAGCCATAAGTCTATTTTTAAATTATTAGAATTTTTTTAGTATTTTTTTTGGAATTTTCTATTACGCGTCGGGTAGGAACGGAACAAAACGATAATTTTAATTTTCTCTCTTTCTTGGCCTTTTCCAACGTATTCTGGCTTGAAATGGAGCCGTAATGCTATTTTTTAATTTTCTGAATTTTTTTACTATTCTTTTGGAATTTTCTATTACGCGTCGGGTAGGAACGGAACGGTACGATAATTCTAATTTTCTCACTTTCTTGGCCTTTTCCAACCAATTTTGGCTTAACATGACGCCATAATAATTTTTTTTAATTTTTTTGAATGTTTTAGCTATTTTTTTGGAATTTTCTTTTAAGCGTCGGGTAGAAACGGAACCGATCGGTAATTTTTATTTTCTCTCTTTCTCGGCCTTTTCGAACTTATTTTGGCTTGAAATGAAGCCATAAGTCTATTTTTAACTTATTAGAATTTTTTTACTAATTTTTTTGGTATTTTTTATTACGCGTCGGGTAGAAACGGAGCCGAACGGTAATTTTATTTTCTCTCTTTCTCAGTCTTTTCGAACTTATTTTGGCTTGAAATGAAGCCATAAGTCTATTTTTTAACTTTTAGAATTTTTTTGCTTTTTTTTTGGAATTTTCTATTACGCTTCGGGTAGGAACGGAACAAAACGATAATTTTAATTTTCTCTCTTTCTCAGCCTTTTCGAATTTATTTTGGCTTGAAATGAAGCCATAAGCCTATTTCTAAATTATTAGAATTTTTTTACTATTTTTTTTGGAATTTTCTATTACGCGTCGGGTAGGAACGGAACAAAACGATAATTTTAATTTTCTCTCTTTCTTGGCCTTTTCCAACGTATTCTGGCTTGAAATGGAGCCGTAATGCTATTTTTTAATTTTTTGAATTTTTTTACTATTCTTTTGGAATTTTCTATTACGTGTCGGGTAGGAACGGAACGGTACGATAATTCTAATTTTCTCACTTTCTTGGCCTTTTCCAACCTATTTTGGCTTAAAATGGCGCCATAATAATTTTTTTTAATTTTTTTGAATGTTTTAGCTATTTTTTTGGAATTTTCTTTTAAGCGTCGGGTAGAAACGGAGCCGAACGATAATTTTTATTTTCCCTCTTTCTCGGCCTTTTCGACCTTATTTTGGCTTGAAATGAAGCCATAAGTCTATTTTTAAATTATTAGAATTTTTTTACTATTTTTTTTGGAATTTTCTATTACGATTCGAGTAGGAACGTAACGGTACGAGAATTCTAATTTTCTCACTTTCTTGGCCTTTTCCAACCTATTTTGGCTTAAAATGATGCAATAATGGTCTTTTTTAATTTTTTTTTGAATGTTTTAGCTATTTTTTTGGTATTTTCTTTTAAGCGTCAGGTAGAAACGGAGCCGAACGGTAATTTTATTTTCTCTCTTTCTCAGTCTTTTCGAACTTATTTTGGCTTGAAATGAAGCCATAAGCCTATTTTTAAATTATTAGAATTTTTTTACTATTTTTTTGGAATTTTCTATTACGTGTCGGGTAAGAACGGAACAAAACGATAATTTTAATTTTCTCTCTTTCTTGGCCTTTTCCAACGTATTCTGGCTTGAAATGGAGCCGTAATGCTATTTTTTAATTTTTTGAATTTTTTTACTATTCTTTTGGAATTTTCTATTACGTGTCGGGTAGGAACGGAACGGTACGATAATTCTAATTTTCTCACTTTCTTGGCCTTTTCCAACCAATTTTGGCTTAACATGACGCCATAATAATTTTTTTTAATTTTTTTGAATGTTTTAGCTATTTTTTTGGAATTTTCTTTTAAGCGTCGGGTAGAAACGGAACCGATCGGTAATTTTTATTTTCTCTCTTTCTCGGCCTTTTCGAACTTATTTTGGCTTGAAATGAAGCCATAAGTCTATTTTTAACTTATTAGAATTTTTTTACTAATTTTTTTGGTATTTTTTATTACGCGTCGGGTAGAAACGGAGCCGAACGGTAATTTTATTTTCTCTCTTTCTCAGTCTTTTCGAACTTATTTTGGCTTGAAATGAAGCCATAAGCCTATTTTTAAATTATTAGAATTTTTTTACTATTTTTTTGGAATTTTCTATTACGTGTCGGGTAAGAACGGAACAAAACGATAATTTTAATTTTCTCTCTTTCTTGGCCTTTTCCAACGTATTCTGGCTTGAAATGGAGCCGTAATGCTATTTTTTAATTTTTTGAATTTTTTTACTATTCTTTTGGAATTTTCTATTACGTGTCGGGTAGGAACGGAACGGTACGATAATTCTAATTTTCTCACTTTCTTGGCCTTTTCCAACCAATTTTGGCTTAAAATGACGCCATAATAATTTTTTTTAAGTTTTTTGAATGTTTTAGCTATTTTTTTGGAATTTTCTTTTAAGCGTCGGGTAGAAATGGAACCGAATGATAATTTTTATTTCCACTCTTTCTCGGCCTTTTCGAACTTATTTTGGCTTGAAATGAAGCCATAAGTCTATTTTTAAATTATTAGAATTTTTTTACTTTTTTTTTTGGAATTTTCTATTACGACTCGGGTAGGAACGGAACGGTACGAGAATTCTAATTTTCTCACTTTCTTGGCCTTTTCCAACCTATTTTGGCTTAAAATGATGCTATAATGGTCTTGTATAATTTTTTCAATGTTTTTGCTATTTTTTTAGAATTTTCTTTTACGCGTTGGGTAGAAACGGAGCCGAACGCTAATTTTTATTTTCCCTCTTTCTCGGCCTTTTCGAACTTATTTTGGCTTGAAATGAAGCCATAAGTCTATTTTTAACTTATTAGAATTTTTTTACTAATTTTTTTGGAATTTTTTATTACGCGTCGGGTAGGAACGGAACAAAACGATAATTTTTGTTTTCTCTCCTTCTCCGCTTTTTCGAACTTATTTTGGCTTGAAATGAAGCCATAAGTCTATTTTTTAATTTTTAGAATTTTTTTGCTTTTTTTTTGGAATTTTCTATTACGCTTCGGGTAGGAACGGAACAAAACGATAATTTTAATTTTCTCTCTTTCTCGGCCTTTTCCAATGTATTCTGGCTTGAAATGGAGCCATAATCCTATTTTTTAGTTTTTTGAATTTTTTTACTGTTCTTTTGGAATTTTCTATTACGCGTCGGGTAGGAACGGAACGGTACGATAATTCTAATTTTCTCACTTTCTTGGCCTTTTCCAACCTATTTTGGCTTAAAATGATGCTATAATGGTCTTGTATAATTTTTTGAATGTTTTTGCTATTTTTTTAGAATTTTCTTTTACGCGTTGGGTAGAAACGGAGCCGAACGCTAATTTTTATTTTCCCTCTTTCTCGGCCTTTTCGAACTTATTTTGGCTTGAAATGAAGCCATAAGTCTATTTTTAAATTATTAGAATTTTTTTACTATTTTTTTTGGAATTTTCTATTACGATTCGGGTAGGAACGGAACGGTACGAGAATTTTAATTTTCTCACTTTCTTGGCCTTTTCCAACCTATTTTGGCTTAATATGATGCAATAATGGTCTTTTTTAATTTTTTTTTGAATGTTTAGCTATTTTTTAGGAATTTTCTTTTTAGCGTCGGGTAGAAACGGAGCCGAACGGTAATTTTTATTTTCTCTCTTTCTCGGTCTTTTCGAACTTATTTTGGCTTGAAATGAAGCCATAAGTGTATTTTTAAATTATTAGAATTTTTTTACTATTTTTTTTGGTATTTTTTGTTACGCGTCGGGTAGGAACGGAAAAAAACGATAATTTTAATTTTCTCTCTTTCTTGGCCTTTTCCAATGTATTATGGCTTGAAATGGAGCCATAATGCTATTTTTTAATTTTTTGAATTTTTTTACTATTTTTTTTGGAATTTTCTATTACGCGTCGGGTAGGAACGGAACAAAACGATAATTTTAATTTTCTCTCTTCCTTGGCCTTTTCCAACGTATTCTGGCTTGAAATGGGGCAGTAATGCTATTTTTTACTTTTTTAATTTTTTTACTATTCTTTTGGAATTTTCTATTACGCGTCGGGTAGGAACGGAACGGTACGATCATTCTAATTTTCTCACTTTCTTGGCCTGTTCCAACCTATTTTGGCTTAAAATGATGCCATAATGGTCTTTTTTAATTTTTTTAACGTTTTTGCTATTTTTTTGGAATTTTCTTTTACGCGTTGGAAACAAACGATAATTTTTATTTTCCCTCTTTCTCAGCCTTTTCGAATTTATTTTGGCTTGAAATGAAGCCATAAATCTATTTTTAAATTATTAGAATTTTTTTATTATTTTTTTTGGAATTTTCTATTACGATTCGAGTAGGAACGGAACGGTACGAAAATTTTAATTTTCTCACATTCTTGGCCTTTTCCAACCTATTTTGGCTTACAATGATGCAATAATGGTCTTTTTTAATTTTTTTTGAATGTTTTAGCTATTTCTTTGGAATTTTCTTTTTAGCGTCAGGTAGAAACGGAGCTGAACGGTAATTTTTATTTTCTCTCTTTCTCGGTCTTTTCGAACTTATTTTGGCTTGAAATGAAGCCATAAGCCTATTTTTAAATTATTAGAATTTTTTTACTATTTTTTTGGAATTTTCTATTACGTGTCGGGTAGGAACGGAACAAAACGATAATTTTAATTTTCTCTCTTTCTTGGCCTTTTCCAACGTATTCTGGCTTGAAATGGAGCCGTAATGCTATTTTTTAATTTTTTGAATTTTTTTACTATTCTTTTGGAATTTTCTATTACGTGTCGGGTAGGAACGGAACGGTACGATAATTCTAATTTTCTCACTTTCTTGGCCTTTTCCAACCTATTTTGGCTTAAAATGGCGCCATAATAATTTTTTTTAATTTTTTTGAATGTTTTAGCTATTTTTTTGGAATTTTCTTTTAAGCGTCGGGTAGAAACGGAGCCGAACGATAATTTTTATTTTCCCTCTTTCTCGGCCTTTTCGACCTTATTTTGGCTTGAAATGAAGCCATAAGTCTATTTTTAAATTATTAGAATTTTTTTACTATTTTTTTTGGAATTTTCTATTACGATTCGGGTAGGAACGTAACGGTACGAGAATTCTAATTTTCTCACTTTCTTGGCCTTTTCCAACCTATTTTGGCTTAAAATGATGCAATAATGGTCTTTTTTAATTTTTTTTTGAATGTTTTAGCTATTTTTTTGGTATTTTCTTTTAAGCGTCAGGTAGAAACGGAGCCGAACGGTAATTTTATTTTCTCTCTTTCTCAGTCTTTTCGAACTTATTTTGGCTTGAAATGAAGCCATATGTCTATTTTTTAACTTTTAGAATTTTTTTGCTTTTTTTTTGGAATTTTCTATTACGCTTCGGGTAGGAACGGAACAAAATGATAATTTTAATTTTCTCTGTTTCTCGGCCTTTTCCAACGTATTCTGGCTTGAAATGGAGCCATAATATTATTTTTTAGTTTTTTGAATTTTTTTACTGTTCTTTTGGAATTTTCTATTACGCGTCGGGTAGGAACGGAACGGTACGATAATTCTAATT
The DNA here is from genome assembly GCA_023055345.1 of Quercus wislizeni. Lineage (NCBI taxonomy): Eukaryota > Viridiplantae > Streptophyta > Magnoliopsida > Fagales > Fagaceae > Quercus > Quercus wislizeni. Next base: position 29,614,846 of record JALGQJ010000006.1, read on the forward strand.
TTCTCACTTTCTTGGCCTGTTCCAACCTATTTTGGCTTAAAATGATGCTATAATGGTCTTGTATAATTTTTTGAATGTTTTTGTTATTTTTTTAGAATTTTCTTTTACGCGTTGGGTAGAAACGGAGCTGAACGATAATTTTTATTTTCCCACTTTCTCGGCCTTTTCGAACTTATTTTGGCTTGAAATGAAGCCATAAGTCTATTTTTAGATTATTAGAATTTTTTTACTATTTTTTTTGGAATTGTCTATTACGATTCGGGTAGGAACGGAACGGTACGAGAATTCTAATTTTCTCACTTTCTTGGCCTTTTCCAACCTATTTTGGCTTAAAATGATGCAATAATGGTCTTTTTTAATTTTTTTTGAATGTTTCAGCTATTTTTTTTGAATTTTCTTTTAAGCGTCGGGTAGAAACGGAGCCGAACGGCAATTTTTCTTTTCTCTCTTTCTCGGTCTTTTCGAACTTATTTTGGCTTGAAATGAAGCCATAAGTCTATTTTTAAATTATTAGAATTTCTTTACTATTTTTTTTGGAATTTTCTATTACGCGTCGGGTAGGAACGGAACGGTACGATAATTCTAATTTTCTCAGTTTCTTGGCCTTTTCCAACCTATTTTGGCTTAAAATGACGCCATAATAATTTTTTTTTATTTTTTTGAATGTTTTAGCTATTTTTTTGGAATTTTCTTTTAAGCGTCGGGTAGAAACAGAGCCGAATGATAATTTTTATTTTCCCTCTTTCTCAGCCTTTTCGAACTTATTTTGGCTTGAAATGAAGCCATAAGTCTATTTTTAAATTATTAGAATTTTTTTACTATTTTTTTTGGAACTTTCTATTACGATTCCGGTAGGAACGTAACGGTACGAGAATTCTAATTTTCTCACTTTCTTGGCCTTTTCCAACCTATTTTGGCTTAAAATGATGCAATAATGGTCTTTTTTAATTTTTTTTTTGAATGTTTTAGCTATTTTTTTGGTATTTTCTTTTAAGCGTCAGGTAGAAACGGAGCCGAACGGTAATTTTATTTTCTCTCTTTCTCGGTCTTTTCGAACTTATTTTGGCTTGAAATGAAGCCATAAGTATAATTTTTAATTTTTAGAATTTTTTTGCTTTTTTTTTGGAATTTTCTGTTACGCTTCAGGTAGGAACGGAACAAAACGATAATTTTAATTTTCTTTCTTTCTCGGCCTTTTCCAACGTATTCTGGCTTGAAATGGAGCCATAATCCTATTTTTTAGTTTTTTGAATTTTTTTACTGCTCTTTTGGAATTTTCTATTACGCGTCGGGTAGGAACGCAACGATACGAGAATTCTAATTTTCTCACTTTCTTGGCCTTTTCCAACCTATTTTGGCCTAAAACGATGCAATAATGGTCTTTTTTAATTTTTTTTTTGAATGTTTCAGCTATTTTTTTGGAATTTTCTCTTAAGCGTCAGGTAGAAACGGAGCCGAACGGTAATTTTTATTTTCCCTCTTTTTCGGTCTTTTCAAACTTATTTTGGCTTGAAATGCAGCCATAACTCTATTTTTAAATTATTAGAATTTTTTTACTATTTTTTTTGGAATTTTCTATTACGATTCTGGTAGGAACGGAACGGTACGAGAATTCTAATTTTCTCACTTTCTTGGCCTTTTCCAACCTATTTTGGCTTAAAATGATGCAATAATGGTCTTTTTTAATTTTTTTTGAATGTTTTAGCTATTTTTTTTGAATTTTCTTTTAGGCATCGGGTAGAAACGGAGCCGAACGGCAATTTTTCTTTTCTCTCTTTCTCGGTCTTTTCGAACTTATTTTGGCTTGAAATGAAGCCATAAGACTATTTTTAAATTATTAGAATTTTTTTAGTATTTTTTTTGGAATTTTCTATTACGCGTCGGGTAGGAACGGAACAAAACGATAATTTTAATTTTCTCTCTTTCTCAGCCTTTTCCAACGTATTCTGGCTTGAAATGAAGCCATAAATCTATTTTTAAATTATTAGAATTTTTTTATTATTTTTTTTGGAATTTTCTATTACGCGTCGGGTAGGAACGGAACGGTACGATAATTCTAATTTTCTCACATTCTTGGCCTTTTCCAACCAATTTTGGCTTAAAATGACGCCATAATAATTTTTTTTAATTTTTTTGAATGTTTTAGCTATTTTTTTGGAATTTTATTTTAAGCGTCGGGTAGAAACGGAACCGTTCGGTAATTTTTATTTTCTCTCTTTCTCGGCCTTTTCGAACTTATTTTGGCTTTAAATGAAGCCATAAGTCTATTGTTAACTTATTAGAATTTTTTTACTATTTTTTTTGGTATTTTTTATTACGATTCGGGTAGGAACGGAACGGTACGAGAATTCTAATTTTCTCACTTTCTTGGCCTTTTCCAACCTATTTTGGCTTAAAATGATGCAATAATGGTCTTTTTTAATTTTTTTTGAATGTTTTTGCTATTTTTTTTTAATTTTCTTTTAAGCGTCGGGTAGAAACGGAGCCGAACGGCAATTTTTCTTTTCTCTCTTTCTCGGTCTTTTTGAACTTATTTTGGCTTGAAATGAAGCCATAAGTCTATTTTTAAATTATTAGAATTTTTTTACTATTTTTTTTGGAATTTTCTATTACGCGTCGGGTAGGAACGGAACGGTACGATAATTCTAATTTTCTCAGTTTCTTGGCCTTTTCCAACCTATTTTGGCTTAAAATGACGCCATAATAATTTTTTTTTATTTTTTTGAATGTTTTAGCTATTTTTTTGGAATTTTCTTTTAAGCGTCGGGTAGAAACAGAGCCGAATGATAATTTTTATTTTCCCTCTTTCTCAGCCTTTTCGAACTTATTTTGGCTTGAAATGAAGCCATAAGTCTATTTTTAAATTATTAGAATTTTTTTACTATTTTTTTTGGAACTTTCTATTACGATTCCGGTAGGAACGTAACGGTACGAGAATTCTAATTTTCTCACTTTCTTGGCCTTTTCCAACCTATTTTGGCTTAAAATGATGCAATAATGGTATTTTTTAATTTTTTTTTGAATGTTTTAGCTATTTTTTTGGTATTTTCTTTTAAGCGTCAGGTAGAAACGGAGCCGAACGGTAATTTTATTTTCTCTCTTTCTCGGTCTTTTCGAACTTATTTTGGCTTGAAATGAAGCCATAAGTATAATTTTTAATTTTTAGAATTTTTTTGCTTTTTTTTTGGAATTTTCTGTTACGCTTCAGGTAGGAACGGAACAAAACGATAATTTTAATTTTCTTTCTTTCTCGGCCTTTTCCAACGTATTCTGGCTTGAAATGGAGCCATAATCCTATTTTTTAGTTTTTTGAATTTTTTTACTGCTCTTTTGGAATTTTCTATTACGCGTCGGGTAGGAACGCAACGATACGAGAATTCTAATTTTCTCACTTTCTTGGCCTTTTCCAACCTATTTTGGCCTAAAACGATGCAATAATGGTCTTTTTTAATTTTTTTTTGAATGTTTCAGCTATTTTTTTGGAATTTTCTCTTAAGCGTCAGGTAGAAACGGAGCCGAACGGTAATTTTTATTTTCCCTCTTTTTCGGTCTTTTCAAACTTATTTTGGCTTGAAATGAAGCCATAAGTCTATTTTTAAATTATTAGAATTTTTTTACTATTTTTTTTGGAATTTTCTATTACGATTCTGGTAGGAACGGAACGGTACGAGAATTCTAATTTTCTCACTTTCTTGGCCTTTTCCAACCTACTTTGGCTTAAAATGATGCAATAATGGTCTTTTTTAATTTTTTTTGAATGTTTTAGCTATTTTTTTTGAATTTTCTTTTAGGCATCGGGTAGAAACGGAGCCGAACGGTAATTTTTCTTTTCTCTCTTTCTCGGTCTTTCCGAACTTATTTTGGCTTGAAATGAAGCCATAAGACTATTTTTAAATTATTAGAATTTTTTTAGTATTTTTTTTGGAATTTTCTATTACGCGTCGGGTAGGAACGGAACAAAACGATAATTTTAATTTTCTCTCTTTCTTGGCCTTTTCCAACGTATTCTGGCTTGAAATGGAGCCGTAATGCTATTTTTTAATTTTTTGAATTTTTTTACTATTCTTTTGGAATTTTCTATTACGCGTCGGGTAGGAACGGAACGGTACGATAATTCTAATTTTCTCACTTTCTTGGCCTTTGCCAACCAATTTTGGCTTAAAATGACGCCATAATAATTTTTTTTAATTTTTTTGAATGTTTTAGCTATTTTTTTGGAATTTTATTTTAAGCGTCGGGTAGAAACGGAACCGTTCGGTAATTTTTATTTTCTCTCTTTCTCGGCCTTTTCGAACTTATTTTGGCTTTAAATGAAGCCATAAGTCTATTGTTAACTTATTAGAATTTTTTTACTATTTTTTTTGGTATTTTTTATTACGATTCGGGTAGGAACGGAACGGTACGAGAATTCTAATTTTCTCACTTTCTTGGCCTTTTCCAACCTATTTTGGCTTAAAATGATGCAATAATGGTCTTTTTTAATTTTTTTTGAATGTTTTTGCTATTTTTTTTTAATTTTCTTTTAAGCGTCGGGTAGAAACGGAGCCGAACGGCAATTTTTCTTTTCTCTCTTTCTCGGTCTTTTTGAACTTATTTTGGCTTGAAATGAAGCCATAAGTCTATTTTTAAATTATTAGAATTTTTTTACTATTTTTTTTGGAATTTTCTATTACGCGTCGGGTAGGAACGGAAGAAAACGATAATTTTAATTTTCACTCTTTCTTGGCCTTTTCCAACGTATTCTGGCTTGAAATGGAGCCGTAATGCTATTTTTTAATTTTTTGAGTTTTTTTACTATTCTTTTGGAATTTTCTATTACGCGTCGGGTAGGAACGGAACGGTACGATAATTCTAATTTTCTCACTTTCTTGGCCTTTTCCAACGTATTCTGGCTTGAAATGGAGCCATAATCCTATTTTTTAGTTTTTTGAATTTTTTTACTGTTCTTTTGGAATTTTCTATTACGCGTCGGGTAGGAACGGAACGGTACGATAATTCTAATTTTCTCACTTTCTTGGCCTGTTCCAACCTATTTTGGCTTAAAATGATGCTATAATGGTCTTGTATAATTTTTTGAATGTTTTTGTTATTTTTTTAGAATTTTCTTTTACGCGTTGGGTAGAAACGGAGCTGAACGATAATTTTTATTTTCCCACTTTCTCGGCCTTTTCGAACTTATTTTGGCTTGAAATGAAGCCATAAGTCTATTTTTAGATTATTAGAATTTTTTTACTATTTTTTTTGGAATTTTCTATTACGATTCGGGTAGGAACGGAACGGTACGAGAATTCAAATTTTCTCACTTTCTTGGCCTTTTCCAACCTATTTTGGCTTAAAATGATGCAATAATGGTCTTTTTTAATTTTTTTTGAATGTTTCAGCTATTTTTTTTGAATTTTCTTTTAAGCGTCGGGTAGAAACGGAGCCGAACGGCAATTTTTCTTTTCTCTCTTTCTCGGTCTTTTCGAACTTATTTTGGCTTGAAATGAAGCCATAAGTCTATTTTTAAATTATTAGAATTTTTTTACTATTTTTTTTGGAATTTTCTATTACGCGTCGGGTAGGAACGGAACGGTACGATAATTCTAATTTTCTCAGTTTCTTGGCCTTTTCCAACCTATTTTGGCTTAAAATGACGCCATAATAATTTTTTTTTATTTTTTTGAATGTTTTAGATATTTTTTTGGAATTTTCTTTTAAGCGTCGGGTAGAAACAGAGCCGAATGATAATTTTTATTTTCCCTCTTTCTCAGCCTTTTCGAACTTATTTTGGCTTGAAATGAAGCCATAAGTCTATTTTTAAATTATTAGAATTTTTTTACTATTTTTTTTGGAACTTTCTATTACGATTCCGGTAGGAACGTAACGGTACGAGAATTCTAATTTTCTCACTTTCTTGGCCTTTTCCAACCTATTTTGGCTTAAAATGATGCAATAATGGTCTTTTTTAATTTTTTTTTGAATGTTTTAGCTATTTTTTTGGTATTTTCTTTTAAGCGTCAGGTAGAAACGGAGCCGAACGGTAATTTTATTTTCTCTCTTTCTCGGTCTTTTCGAACTTATTTTGGCTTGAAATGAAGCCATAAGTATAATTTTTAATTTTTAGAATTTTTTTGCTTTTTTTTTGGAATTTTCTGTTACGCTTCAGGTAGGAACGGAACAAAACGATAATTTTAATTTTCTTTCTTTCTCGGCCTTTTCCAACGTATTCTGGCTTGAAATGGAGCCATAATCCTATTTTTTAGTTTTTTGAATTTTTTTACTGCTCTTTTGGAATTTTCTATTACGCGTCGGGTAGGAACGCAACGATACGAGAATTCTAATTTTCTCACTTTCTTGGCCTTTTCCAACCTATTTTGGCCTAAAACGATGCAATAATGGTCTTTTTTAATTTTTTTTTGAATGTTTCAGCTATTTTTTTGGAATTTTCTCTTAAGCGTCAGGTAGAAACGGAGCCGAACGGTAATTTTTATTTTCCCTCTTTTTCGGTCTTTTCAAACTTATTTTGGCTTGAAATGAAGCCATAAGTCTATTTTTAAATTATTAGAATTTTTTTACTATTTTTTTTGGAATTTTCTATTACGATTCTGGTAGGAACGGAACGGTACGAGAATTCTAATTTTCTCACTTTCTTGGCCTTTTCCAACCTATTTTGGCTTAAAATGATGCAATAATGGTCTTTTTTAATTTTTTTTGAATGTTTTAGCTATTTTTTTTGAATTTTCTTTTAGGCATCGGGTAGAAACGGAGCCGAACGGCAATTTTTCTTTTCTCTCTTTCTCGGTCTTTTCGAACTTATTTTGGCTTGAAATGAAGCCATAAGACTATTTTTAAATTATTAGAATTTTTTTAGTATTTTTTTTGGAATTTTCTATTACGCGTCGGGTAGGAACGGAACAAAACGATAATTTTAATTTTCTCTCTTTCTCAGCCTTTTCCAACGTATTCTGGCTTGAAATGAAGCCATAAATCTATTTTTAAATTATTAGAATTTTTTTATTATTTTTTTTGGAATTTTCTATTACGCGTCGGGTAGGAACGGAACGGTACGATAATTCTAATTTTCTCACATTCTTGGCCTTTTCCAACCAATTTTGGCTTAAAATGACGCCATAATAATTTTTTTTAATTTTTTTGAATGTTTTAGCTATTTTTTTGGAATTTTATTTTAAGCGTCGGGTAGAAACGGAACCGTTCGGTAATTTTTATTTTCTCTCTTTCTCGGCCTTTTCGAACTTATTTTGGCTTTAAATGAAGCCATAAGTCTATTGTTAACTTATTAGAATTTTTTTACTATTTTTTTTGGTATTTTTTATTACGATTCGGGTAGGAACGGAACGGTACGAGAATTCTAATTTTCTCACTTTCTTGGCCTTTTCCAACCTATTTTGGCTTAAAATGATGCAATAATGGTCTTTTTTAATTTTTTTTTGAATGTTTTTGCTATTTTTTTTTAATTTTCTTTTAAGCGTCGGGTAGAAACGGAGCCGAACGGCAATTTTTCTTTTCTCTCTTTCTCGGTCTTTTTGAACTTATTTTGGCTTGAAATGAAGCCATAAGTCTATTTTTAAATTATTAGAATTTTTTTACTATTTTTTTTGGAATTTTCTATTACGCGTCGGGTAGGAACGGAACGGTACGATAATTCTAATTTTCTCAGTTTCATGGCCTTTTCCAACCTATTTTGGCTTAAAATGACGCCATAATAATTTTTTTTTATTTTTTTGAATGTTTTAGCTATTTTTTTGGAATTTTCTTTTAAGCGTCGGGTAGAAACAGAGCCGAATGATAATTTTTATTTTCCCTCTTTCTCAGCCTTTTCGAACTTATTTTGGCTTGAAATGAAGCCATAAGTCTATTTTTAAATTATTAGAATTTTTTTACTATTTTTTTTGGAACTTTCTATTACGATTCCGGTAGGAACGTAACGGTACGAGAATTCTAATTTTCTCACTTTCTTGGCCTTTTCCAACCTATTTTGGCTTAAAATGATGCAATAATGGTCTTTTTTAATTTTTTTTTGAATGTTTTAGCTATTTTTTTGGTATTTTCTTTTAAGCGTCAAGTAGAAACGGAGCCGAACGGTAATTTTATTTTCTCTCTTTCTCGGTCTTTTCGAACTTATTTTGGCTTGAAATGAAGCCATAAGTATAATTTTTAATTTTTAGAATTTTTTTGCTTTTTTTTTGGAATTTTCTGTTACGCTTCAGGTAGGAACGGAACAAAACGACAATTTTAATTTTCTTTCTTTCTCGGCCTTTTCCAACGTATTCTGGCTTGAAATGGAGCCATAATCCTATTTTTTAGTTTTTTGAATTTTTTTACTGCTCTTTTGGAATTTTCTATTACGCGTCGGGTAGGAACGCAACGATACGAGAATTCTAATTTTCTCACTTTCTTGGCCTTTTCCAACCTATTTTGGCTTAAAATGATGCAATAATGGTCTTTTTTAATTTTTTTTTGAATGTTTTAGCTATTTTTTTGGTATTTTCTTTTAAGCGTCAAGTAGAAACGGAGCCGAACGGTAATTTTATTTTCTCTCTTTCTCGGTCTTTTCGAACTTATTTTGGCTTGAAATGAAGCCATAAGTATAATTTTTAATTTTTAGAATTTTTTTGCTTTTTTTTTGGAATTTTCTGTTACGCTTCAGGTAGGAACGGAACAAAACGACAATTTTAATTTTCTTTCTTTCTCGGCCTTTTCCAACGTATTCTGGCTTGAAATGGAGCCATAATCCTATTTTTTAGTTTTTTGAATTTTTTTACTGTTCTTTTGGAATTTTCTATTACGCGTCGGGTAGGAACGGAACGGTACGATAATTCTAATTTTCTCACTTTCTTGGCCTGTTCCAACCTATTTTGGCTTAAAATGATGCTATAATGGTCTTGTATAATTTTTTGAATGTTTTTGTTATTTTTTTAGAATTTTCTTTTACGCGTTGGGTAGAAACGGAGCTGAACGATAATTTTTATTTTCCCACTTTCTCGGCCTTTTCGAACTTATTTTGGCTTGAAATGAAGCCATAAGTCTATTTTTAGATTATTAGAATTTTTTTACTATTTTTTTTGGAATTTTCTATTACGATTCGGGTAGGAACGGAACGGTACGAGAATTCAAATTTTCTCACTTTCTTGGCCTTTTCCAACCTATTTTGGCTTAAAATGATGCAATAATGGTCTTTTTTAATTTTTTTTGAATGTTTCAGCTATTTTTTTTGAATTTTCTTTTAAGCGTCGGGTAGAAACGGAGCCGAACGGCAATTTTTCTTTTCTCTCTTTCTCGGTCTTTTCGAACTTATTTTGGCTTGAAATGAAGCCATAAGTCTATTTTTAAATTATTAGAATTTTTTTACTATTTTTTTTGGAATTTTCTATTACGCGTCGGGTAGGAACGGAACGGTACGATAATTCTAATTTTCTCAGTTTCTTGGCCTTTTCCAACCTATTTTGGCTTAAAATGACGCCATAATAATTTTTTTTTATTTTTTTGAATGTTTTAGATATTTTTTTGGAATTTTCTTTTAAGCGTCGGGTAGAAACAGAGCCGAATGATAATTTTTATTTTCCCTCTTTCTCAGCCTTTTCGAACTTATTTTGGCTTGAAATGAAGCCATAAGTCTATTTTTAAATTATTAGAATTTTTTTACTATTTTTTTTGGAACTTTCTATTACGATTCCGGTAGGAACGTAACGGTACGAGAATTCTAATTTTCTCACTTTCTTGGCCTTTTCCAACCTATTTTGGCTTAAAATGATGCAATAATGGTCTTTTTTAATTTTTTTTTGAATGTTTTAGCTATTTTTTTGGTATTTTCTTTTAAGCGTCAGGTAGAAACGGAGCCGAACGGTAATTTTATTTTCTCTCTTTCTCGGTCTTTTCGAACTTATTTTGGCTTGAAATGAAGCCATAAGTATAATTTTTAATTTTTAGAATTTTTTTGCTTTTTTTTTGGAATTTTCTGTTACGCTTCAGGTAGGAACGGAACAAAACGATAATTTTAATTTTCTTTCTTTCTCGGCCTTTTCCAACGTATTCTGGCTTGAAATGGAGCCATAATCCTATTTTTTAGTTTTTTGAATTTTTTTACTGCTCTTTTGGAATTTTCTATTACGCGTCGGGTAGGAACGCAACGATACGAGAATTCTAATTTTCTCACTTTCTTGGCCTTTTCCAACCTATTTTGGCCTAAAACGATGCAATAATGGTCTTTTTTAATTTTTTTTTGAATGTTTCAGCTATTTTTTTGGAATTTTCTCTTAAGCGTCAGGTAGAAACGGAGCCGAACGGTAATTTTTATTTTCCCTCTTTTTCGGTCTTTTCAAACTTATTTTGGCTTGAAATGAAGCCATAAGTCTATTTTTAAATTATTAGAATTTTTTTACTATTTTTTTTGGAATTTTCTATTACGATTCTGGTAGGAACGGAACGGTACGAGAATTCTAATTTTCTCACTTTCTTGGCCTTTTCCAACCTATTTTGGCTTAAAATGATGCAATAATGGTCTTTTTTAATTTTTTTTGAATGTTTTAGCTATTTTTTTTGAATTTTCTTTTAGGCATCGGGTAGAAACGGAGCCGAACGGCAATTTTTCTTTTCTCTCTTTCTCGGTCTTTTCGAACTTATTTTGGCTTGAAATGAAGCCATAAGACTATTTTTAAATTATTAGAATTTTTTTAGTATTTTTTTTGGAATTTTCTATTACGCGTCGGGTAGGAACGGAACAAAACGATAATTTTAATTTTCTCTCTTTCTCAGCCTTTTCCAACGTATTCTGGCTTGAAATGAAGCCATAAATCTATTTTTAAATTATTAGAATTTTTTTATTATTTTTTTTGGAATTTTCTATTACGCGTCGGGTAGGAACGGAACGGTACGATAATTCTAATTTTCTCACATTCTTGGCCTTTTCCAACCAATTTTGGCTTAAAATGACGCCATAATAATTTTTTTTAATTTTTTTGAATGTTTTAGCTATTTTTTTGGAATTTTATTTTAAGCGTCGGGTAGAAACGGAACCGTTCGGTAATTTTTATTTTCTCTCTTTCTCGGCCTTTTCGAACTTATTTTGGCTTTAAATGAAGCCATAAGTCTATTGTTAACTTATTAGAATTTTTTTACTATTTTTTTTGGTATTTTTTATTACGATTCGGGTAGGAACGGAACGGTACGAGAATTCTAATTTTCTCACTTTCTTGGCCTTTTCCAACCTATTTTGGCTTAAAATGATGCAATAATGGTCTTTTTTAATTTTTTTTTGAATGTTTTTGCTATTTTTTTTTAATTTTCTTTTAAGCGTCGGGTAGAAACGGAGCCGAACGGCAATTTTTCTTTTCTCTCTTTCTCGGTCTTTTTGAACTTATTTTGGCTTGAAATGAAGCCATAAGTCTATTTTTAAATTATTAGAATTTTTTTACTATTTTTTTTGGAATTTTCTATTACGCGTCGGGTAGGAACGGAACGGTACGATAATTCTAATTTTCTCAGTTTCATGGCCTTTTCCAACCTATTTTGGCTTAAAATGACGCCATAATAATTTTTTTTTATTTTTTTGAATGTTTTAGCTATTTTTTTGGAATTTTCTTTTAAGCGTCGGGTAGAAACAGAGCCGAATGATAATTTTTATTTTCCCTCTTTCTCAGCCTTTTCGAACTTATTTTGGCTTGAAATGAAGCCATAAGTCTATTTTTAAATTATTAGAATTTTTTTACTATTTTTTTTGGAACTTTCTATTACGATTCCGGTAGGAACGTAACGGTACGAGAATTCTAATTTTCTCACTTTCTTGGCCTTTTCCAACCTATTTTGGCTTAAAATGATGCAATAATGGTCTTTTTTAATTTTTTTTTGAATGTTTTAGCTATTTTTTTGGTATTTTCTTTTAAGCGTCAAGTAGAAACGGAGCCGAACGGTAATTTTATTTTCTCTCTTTCTCGGTCTTTTCGAACTTATTTTGGCTTGAAATGAAGCCATAAGTATAATTTTTAATTTTTAGAATTTTTTTGCTTTTTTTTTGGAATTTTCTGTTACGCTTCAGGTAGGAACGGAACAAAACGACAATTTTAATTTTCTTTCTTTCTCGGCCTTTTCCAACGTATTCTGGCTTGAAATGGAGCCATAATCCTATTTTTTAGTTTTTTGAATTTTTTTACTGCTCTTTTGGAATTTTCTATTACGCGTCGGGTAGGAACGCAACGATACGAGAATTCTAATTTTCTCACTTTCTTGGCCTTTTCCAACCTATTTTGGCCTAAAACGATGCAATAATGGTCTTTTTTAATTTTTTTTTGAATGTTTCAGCTATTTTTTTGGAATTTTCTCTTAAGCGTCAGGTAGAAACGGAGCCGAACGGTAATTTTTATTTTCCCTCTTTTTCGGTCTTTTCAAACTTATTTTGGCTTGAAATGAAGCCATAAGTCTATTTTTAAATTATTAGAATTTTTTTACTATTTTTTTTGGAATTTTCTATTACGATTCTGGTAGGAACGGAACGGTACGAGAATTCTAATTTTCTCACTTTCTTGGCCTTTTCCAACCTATTTTGGCTTAAAATGATGCAATAATGGTCTTTTTTAATTTTTTTTGAATGTTTTAGCTATTTTTTTTGAATTTTCTTTTAGGCATCGGGTAGAAACGGAGCCGAACGGTAATTTTTCTTTTCTCTCTTTCTCGCTCTTTCCGAACTTATTTTGGCTTGAAATGAAGCCATAAGACTATTTTTAAATTATTAGAATTTTTTTAGTATTTTTTTTGGAATTTTCTATTACGCGTCGGGTAGGAACGGAACAAAACGATAATTTTAATTTTCTCTCTTTCTTGGCCTTTTCCAACGTATTCTGGCTTGAAATGGAGCCGTAATGCTATTTTTTAATTTTTTGAATTTTTTTACTATTCTTTTGGAATTTTCTATTACGCGTCGGGTAGGAACGGAACGGTACGATAATTCTAATTTTCTCACTTTCTTGGCCTTTGCCAACCAATTTTGGCTTAAAATGACGCCATAATAATTTTTTTTAATTTTTTTGAATGTTTTAGCTATTTTTTGGAATTTTATTTTAAGCGTCGGGTAGAAACGGAACCGTTCGGTAATTTTTATTTTCTCTCTTTCTCGGCCTTTTCGAACTTATTTTGGCTTTAAATGAAGCCATAAGTCTATTGTTAACTTATTAGAATTTTTTTACTATTTTTTTTGGTATTTTTTATTACGATTCGGGTAGGAACGGAACGGTACGAGAATTCTAATTTTCTCACTTTCTTGGCCTTTTCCAACCTATTTTGGCTTAAAATGATGCAATAATGGTCTTTTTTAATTTTTTTTGAATGTTTTTGCTATTTTTTTTTAATTTTCTTTTAAGCGTCGGGTAGAAACGGAGCCGAACGGCAATTTTTCTTTTCTCTCTTTCTCGGTCTTTTTGAACTTATTTTGGCTTGAAATGAAGCCATAAGTCTATTTTTAAATTATTAGAATTTTTTTACTATTTTTTTTGGAATTTTCTATTACGCGTCGGGTAGGAACGGAAGAAAACGATAATTTTAATTTTCACTCTTTCTTGGCCTTTTCCAACGTATTCTGGCTTGAAATGGAGCCGTAATGCTATTTTTTAATTTTTTGAGTTTTTTTACTATTCTTTTGGAATTTTCTATTACGCGTCGGGTAGGAACGGAACGGTACGATAATTCTAATTTTCTCACTTTCTTGGCCTTTTCCAACCAATTTTGGCTTAAAATGACGCCATAATAATTTTTTTTAAATTTTTTGAATGTTTTAGCTATTTTTTTGGAATTTTCTTTTAAGCGTCGGGTAGAAACGGAACCGAACGATAATTTTTATTTCCACTCTTTCTCGGCCTTTTCGAACTTATTTTGGCTTGAAATGAAGCCATAAGTCTATTTTTAAATTATTAGAATTTTTTTACTATTTTTTTTGGAATTTTCTTTTACGATTCGGGTAGGAACGGAACGGTACGAGAATTCTAATTTTCTCACTTTCTTGGCCTTTTCCAACCTATTTTGGCTTAAAATGATGCAATAATGGTCTTTTTTAAATTTTTGAATGTTTTTGCTATTTTTTTAGAATTTTCTTTTACGCGTTGGGTAGAAACAGAGCCGAACGATAATTTTTATTTTCCCTCTTTCTCGGCCTTTTCAAACTTATTTTGGTTTGAGATGAAGCCATAAGTCTATTTTTAAATTATTAGAATTTTTTTACTATTTTTTTTGGAATTTTCTATTACGATTCGGGTAGGAACGGAACGGTACGAGAATTCTAATTTTCTCACTTTCTTGGCCTTTTCCAACCTATTTTGGCTTAAAATGATGCAATAATGGTCTTTTTTAAATTTTTTTTAATGTTTTAGCTATTTTTTTTGAATTTTCTTTTAAGCGTCGGGTAGAAACGGAGCCGAACGGCAATTTTTCTTTTCTCTCTTTCTCGGTCTTTTCAAACTTATTTTGGCTTGAAATGAAGCCATAAGTCCATTTTTAAATTATTAGAATTTTTTCACTATTTTTTTTGTAATTTTCTATTACGCGTCGGGTAGGAACGGAACAAAACGATAATTTTAATTTTCTCTCTTTCTTGGCCTTTTCCAACGTATTCTGGCTTGAAATGGAGCCGTAATGCTATTTTTTAATTTTTTGAGTTTTTTTACTATTCTTTTGGAATTTTCTATTACGCGTCGGGTAGGAACGGAACGGTACGATAATTCCAATTTTCTCACTTTCTTGGCCTTTTCCAACCAATTTTGGCTTAAAATGACGCCATAATAATTTTTTTTAAGTTTTTTGAATGTTTTAGCTATTTTTTTGGAATTTTCTTTTAAGCGTCGGGTAGAAACGGAACCGAACAATAATTTTTATTTCCACTCTTTCTCGGCCTTTTCGAACTTATTTTGGCTTGAAATGAAGCCATAAGTCTATTTTTAAATTATTAGAATTTTTTTACTATTTTTTTTTGGAATTTTCTTTTACGCGTCGGGTAGGAACGGAACAAAACGATAATTTTAATTTTCTCTCTTTCTTGGCCTTTTCCAACGTATTCTGGCTTGAAATGGAGCCGTAATGATTTGTTTTAATTTTTTTAATTTTTTTACTATTCTTTTGGAATTTTCTATTATGCGTCGGGTAGGAACGGAACGGTACGATAATTCTAATTTTCACACTTTCTTGGTCTTTTCCATCCTATTTTGGCTTAAAAATGATGCCATAATGGTCTTGTATAATTTGTTGAATGTTTTTGCTATTTTTTTGGAATTTTCTTTTACGCGTTGGGTAGAAACCGAGCCGAACGATAATTTTTATTTTCCCTCTTTCTCGGCCTTTTCGAACTTATGTTGGCTTGAAATGAAGCCATAAGTCTATTTTTAAATTATTAGAATTTTTTTACTATTTTTTTTTTAATTTTCTTTTACGATTCGGGTAGGAACGGAACGGTACGAGAATTCTAGTTTTCTCACTTTCTTGGCCTTTTCCAACCTATTTTGGCTTAAAATGATGCAATAATGGTTTTGTATAATTTTTTGAATGTTTTTGCTATTTTTTTAGAATTTTCTTTTACGCGTTGGGTAGAAACAGAGCCGAACGATAATTTTTATTTTCCCTCTTTCTCGGCCTTTTCAAACTTATTTTGGCTTGAAATGAAGCCATAAGTCTATTTATAAATTATTAGAATTTTTTTACTATTTTTTTTGGAATTTTCTATTACGATTCGGGTAGGAACGGAACGGTACGAGAATTCTAATTTTCTCACTTTCTTGGCCTTTTCCAACCTATTTTGGCTTAAAATGATACAATAATGGTCTTTTTTAAATTTTTTTTAATGTTTTAGCTATTTTTTTTGAATTTTCTTTTAAGCGTCGGGTAGAAACGGAGCCGAACGGCAATTTTTCTTTTCTCTCTTTCTCGGTCTTTCCAAACTTATTTTGGCTTGAAATGAAGCCATAAGTCCATTTTTAAATTATTATAATTTTTTCACTATTTTTTTTGGAATTTTCTATTACGCGTCGGGTAGGAACGGAACAAAACGATAATTTTAATTTTCTCTCTTTCTTGGCCTTTTCCAACGTATTCTGGCTTGAAATGGAGCCGTAATGCTATTTTTTAATTTTTTGAGTTTTTTTACTATTCTTTTGGAATTTTCTATTACGCGTTGGGTAGGAACGGAACGGTACGATAATTCCAATTTTCTCACTTTCTTGGCCTTTTCCAACCAATTTTGGCTTAAAATGACGCCATAATAATTTTTTTTAAGTTTTTTGAATGTTTTAGCTATTTTTTTGGAATTTTCTTTTAAGCGTCGGGTAGAAACGGAACCGAACAATAATTTTTATTTCCACTCTTTCTCGGCCATTTCGAACTTATTTTGGCTTGAAATGAAGCCATAAGTCTATTTTTAAATTATTAGAATTTTTTTACTATTTTTTTTTGAATTTTCTTTTACGATTCGGGTAGGAACGGAACGGTACGAGAATTCTAGTTTTCTCACTTTCTTGGCCTTTTCCAACCTATTTTGGCTTAAAATGATGCAATAATGGTCTTGTATAATTTTTTGAATGTTTTTGCTATTTTTTTAGAATTTTCTTTTACGCGTTGGGTAGAAACAGAGCCGAACGATAATTTTTATTTTCCCTCTTTCTCGGCCTTTTCAAACTTATTTTGGCTTGAAATGAAGCCATAAGTCTATTTTTAAATTATTAGAATTTTTTTACTATTTTTTTTGGAATTTTCTATTACGATTCGGGTAGGAACGGAACGGTACGAGAATTCTAATTTTCTCAC
Organism: Quercus wislizeni; assembly: GCA_023055345.1. Classification (NCBI taxonomy): domain Eukaryota; kingdom Viridiplantae; phylum Streptophyta; class Magnoliopsida; order Fagales; family Fagaceae; genus Quercus; species Quercus wislizeni. Next base: position 29,631,619 of record JALGQJ010000006.1, read on the forward strand.
TTTCTTGGCCTTTTCCAACCTATTTTGGCTTAAAATGATGCAATAATGGTCTTTTTTAAATTTTTTTTAATGTTTTAGCTATTTTTTTTGAATTTTCTTTTAAGCGTCGGGTAGAAACGGAGCCGAACGGCAATTTTTCTTTTCTCTCTTTCTCGGTCTTTTCAAACTTATTTTGGCTTGAAATGAAGCCATAAGTCCATTTTTAAATTATTAGAATTTTTTCACTATTTTTTTTGGAATTTTCTATTACGCGTCGGGTAGGAACGGAACAAAACGATAATTTTAATTTTCTCTCTTTCTTGGCCTTTTCCAACGTATTCTGGCTTGAAATGGAGCCGTAATGCTATTTTTTAATTTTTTGAGTTTTTTTACTATTCTTTTGGAATTTTCTATTACGCGTTGGGTAGGAACGGAACGGTACGATAATTCCAATTTTCTCACTTTCTTGGCCTTGTCCAACCAATTTTGGCTTAAAATGACGCCATAATAATTTTTTTTAAGTTTTTTGAATGTTTTAGCTATTTTTTTGGAATTTTCTTTCAAGCGTCGGGTAGAAACGGAACCGAACAATAATTTTTATTTCCACTCTTTCTCGGCCTTTTCGAACTTATTTTGGCTTGAAATGAAGCCATAAGTCTATTTTTAAATTATTAGAATTTTTTTACTATTTTTTTTGGAATTTTCTTTTACGCGTCGGGTAGGAACGGAACAAAACGATAATTTTAATTTTCTCTCTTTCTTGGCCTTTTCCAACGTATTCTGGCTTGAAATGGAGCCGTAATGATTTGTTTTAATTTTTTTAATTTTTTTACTATTCTTTTGGAATTTTCTATTATGCGTCGGGTAGGAACGGAACGGTACGATAATTCTAATTTTCACACTTTCTTGGTCTTTTCCATCCTATTTTGGCTTAAAAATGATGCCATAATGGTCTTGTATAATTTGTTGAATGTTTTTGCTATTTTTTTGGAATTTTCTTTTACGCGTTGGGTAGAAACCGAGCCGAACGATAATTTTTATTTTCCCTCTTTCTCGGCCTTTTCGAACTTATGTTGGCTTGAAATGAAGCCATAAGTCTATTTTTAAATTATTAGAATTTTTTTACTATTTTTTTTTGGAATTTTCTATTACGGTTCGGGTAGGAACGCAACGATACGAGAATTCTAATTTTCTCACTTTCTTGGCCTTTTCCAACCTATTTTGGCTTAAAATGATGCAATAATGGTCTTTTTTAATTTTTTTTTGAATGTTTTAGATATTTTTTTGGAATTTTCTCTTAAGCGTCAGGTAGAAACGGAGCCGAACGGTAATTTTTATTTTCCCTCTTTTTCGGTCTTTTCAAACTTATTTTGGCTTGAAATGAAGCCATAAGTCTATTTTTAAATTATTAGAATTTTTTTACTATTTTTTTTGGAATTTTCTATTACGATTCGGGTAGGAACGGAACGGTACGAGAATTCTAATTTTCTCACTTTCTTGGCCTTTTCCAACCTATTTTGGCTTAAAATGATGCAATAATGGTCTTTTTTAATTTTTTTTGAATGTTTTAGCTATTTTTTTTTAATTTTCTTTTAAGCGTCGGGTAGAAACGGAGCCGAACGGCAATTTTTCTTTTCTCTCTTTCTCGGTCTTTTTGAACTTATTTTGGCTTGAAATGAAGCCATAAGTCTATTTTTAAATTATTAGAATTTTTTTACTATTTTTTTTGGAATTTTCTATTACGCGTCGGGTAGGAACGGAAGAAAACGATAATTTTAATTTTCACTCTTTCTTGGCCTTTTCCAACGTATTCTGGCTTGAAATGGAGCCGTAATGCTATTTTTTAATTTTTTGAGTTTTTTTACTATTCTTTTGGAATTTTCTATTACGCGTCGGGTAGGAACGGAACGGTACGATAATTCTAATTTTCTCACTTTCTTGGCCTTTTCCAACCAATTTTGGCTTAAAATGACGCCATAATAATTTTTTTAAAATTTTTTGAATGTTTTAGCTATTTTTTTGGAATTTTCTTTTAAGCGTCGGGTAGAAACGGAACCGAACGATAATTTTTATTTCCACTCTTTCTCGGCCTTTTCGAACTTAATTTGGCTTGAAATGAAGCCATAAGTCTATTTTTAAATTATTAGAATTTTTTTACTATTTTTTTTTTAATTTTCTTTTACGATTCGGGTAGGAACGGAACGGTACGAGAATTCTAATTTTCTCACTTTCTTGGCCTTTTCCAACCTATTTTGGCTTAAAATGATGCAATAATGGTCTTGTATAATTTTTTGAATGTTTTTGCTATTTTTTTAGAATTTTCTTTTACGCGTTGGGTAGAAACAGAGCCGAACGATAATTTTTATTTTCCCTCTTTCTCGGCCTTTTCAAACTTATTTTGGCTTGAAATGAAGCCATAAGTCTATTTTTAAATTATTAGAATTTTTTTACTATTTTTTTTGGAATTTTCTATTACGATTCGGGTAGGAACGGAACGGTACGAGAATTCTAATTTTCTCACTTTCTTGGCCTTTTCCAACCTATTTTGGCTTAAAATGATGCAATAATGGTCTTTTTTAAATTTTTTTTAATGTTTTAGCTATTTTTTTTGAATTTTCTTTTAAGCGTCGGGTAGAAACGGAGCCGAACGGCAATTTTTCTTTTCTCTCTTTCTCGGTCTTTTCAAACTTATTTTGGCTTGAAATGAAGCCATAAGTCCATTTTTAAATTATTAGAATTTTTTCACTATTTTTTTTGGAATTTTCTATTACGCGTCGGGTAGGAACGGAACAAAACGATAATTTTAATTTTCTCTCTTTCTTGGCCTTTTCCAACGTATTCTGGCTTGAAATGGAGCCGTAATGCTATTTTTTAATTTTTTGAGTTTTTTTACTATTCTTTTGGAATTTTCTATTACGCGTTGGGTAGGAACGGAACGGTACGATAATTCCAATTTTCTCACTTTCTTGGCCTTTTCCAACCAATTTTGGCTTAAAATGACGCCATAATAATTTTTTTTAAGTTTTTTGAATGTTTTAGCTATTTTTTTGGAATTTTCTTTTAAGCGTCGGGTAGAAACAGAACCGAACAATAATTTTTATTTCCACTCTTTCTCGGCCTTTTCGAACTTATTTTGGCTTGAAATGAAGCCATAAGTCTATTTTTAAATTATTAGAATTTTTTTACTATTTTTTTTGGAATTTTCTTTTACGCGTCGGGTAGGAACGGAACAAAACGATAATTTTAATTTTCTCTCTTTCTTGGCCTTTTCCAACGTATTCTGGCTTGAAATGGAGCCGTAATGATTTGTTTTAATTTTTTTAATTTTTTTACTATTCTTTTGGAATTTTCTATTATGCGTCGGGTAGGAACGGAACGGTACGATAATTCTAATTTTCACACTTTCTTGGTCTTTTCCATCCTATTTTGGCTTAAAAATGATGCCATAATGGTCTTGTATAATTTGTTGAATGTTTTTGCTATTTTTTTGGAATTTTCTTTTACGCGTTGGGTAGAAACCGAGCCGAACGATAATTTTTATTTTCCCTCTTTCTCGGCCTTTTCGAACTTATGTTGGCTTGAAATGAAGCCATAAGTCTATTTTTAAATTATTAGAATTTTTTTACTATTTTTTTTTGGAATTTTCTATTACGGTTCGGGTAGGAACGCAACGATACGAGAATTCTAATTTTCTCACTTTCTTGGCCTTTTCCAAGCTATTTTGGCTTAAAATGATGCAATAATGGTCTTTTTTAATTTTTTTTTGAATGTTTTAGATATTTTTTTGGAATTTTCTCTTAAGCGTCAGGTAGAAACGGAGCCGAACGGTAATTTTTATTTTCCCTCTTTTTCGGTCTTTTCAAACTTATTTTGGCTTGAAATGAAGCCATAAGTCTATTTTTAAATTATTAGAATTTTTTTACTATTTTTTTTGGAATTTTCTATTACGATTCGGGTAGGAACGGAACGGTACGAGAATTCTAATTTTCTCACTTTCTTGGCCTTTTCCAACCTATTTTGGCTTAAAATGATGCAATAATGGTCTTTTTTAATTTTTTTTGAATGTTTTAGCTATTTTTTTTTAATTTTCTTTTAAGCGTCGGGTAGAAACGGAGCCGAACGGCAATTTTTCTTTTCTCTCTTTCTCGGTCTTTTTGAACTTATTTTGGCTTGAAATGAAGCCATAAGTCTATTTTTAAATTATTAGAATTTTTTTACTATTTTTTTTGGAATTTTCTATTACGCGTCGGGTAGGAACGGAAGAAAACGATAATTTTAATTTTCACTCTTTCTTGGCCTTTTCCAACGTATTCTGGCTTGAAATGGAGCCGTAATGCTATTTTTTAATTTTTTGAGTTTTTTTACTATTCTTTTGGAATTTTCTATTACGCGTCGGGTAGGAACGGAACGGTACGATAATTCTAATTTTCTCACTTTCTTGGCCTTTTCCAACCAATTTTGGCTTAAAATGACGCCATAATAATTTTTTTAAAATTTTTTGAATGTTTTAGCTATTTTTTTGGAATTTTCTTTTAAGCGTCGGGTAGAAACGGAACCGAACGATAATTTTTATTTCCACTCTTTCTCGGCCTTTTCGAACTTAATTTGGCTTGAAATGAAGCCATAAGTCTATTTTTAAATTATTAGAATTTTTTTACTATTTTTTTTTTAATTTTCTTTTACGATTCGGGTAGGAACGGAACGGTACGAGAATTCTAATTTTCTCACTTTCTTGGCCTTTTCCAACCTATTTTGGCTTAAAATGATGCAATAATGGTCTTGTATAATTTTTTGAATGTTTTTGCTATTTTTTTAGAATTTTCTTTTACGCGTTGGGTAGAAACAGAGCCGAACGATAATTTTTATTTTCCCTCTTTCTCGGCCTTTTCAAACTTATTTTGGCTTGAAATGAAGCCATAAGTCTATTTTTAAATTATTAGAATTTTTTTACTATTTTTTTTGGAATTTTCTATTACGATTCGGGTAGGAACGGAACGGTACGAGAATTCTAATTTTCTCACTTTCTTGGCCTTTTCCAACCTATTTTGGCTTAAAATGATGCAATAATGGTCTTTTTTAAATTTTTTTTAATGTTTTAGCTATTTTTTTTGAATTTTCTTTTAAGCGTCGGGTAGAAACGGAGCCGAACGGCAATTTTTCTTTTCTCTCTTTCTCGGTCTTTTCAAACTTATTTTGGCTTGAAATGAAGCCATAAGTCCATTTTTAAATTATTAGAATTTTTTCACTATTTTTTTTGGAATTTTCTATTACGCGTCGGGTAGGAACGGAATAAAGCGATAATTTTAATTTTCTCTCTTTCTTGGCCTTTTCCAACGTATTCTGGCTTGAAATAGAGCCGTAATGCTATTTTTTAATTTTTTGAGTTTTTTTACTATTCTTTTGGAATTTTCTATTACGCGTAGGGTAGGAACGGAACGGTACGATAATTCCAATTTTCTCACTTTCTTGGCCTTATCCAACCAATTTTGGCTTAAAATGACGCCATAATAATTTTTTTTAAGTTTTTTGAATGTTTTAGCTATTTTTTTGGAATTTTCTTTTAAGCGTCGGGTAGAAACGGAACCGAACAATAATTTTTATTTCCACTCTTTCTCGGCCTTTTCGAACTTATTTTGGCTTGAAATGAAGCCATAAGTCTATTTTTAAATTATTAGAATTTTTTTACTATTTTTTTTGGAATTTTCTTTTACGCGTCGGGTAGGAACGGAACAAAACGATAATTTTAATTTTCTCTCTTTCTTGGCCTTTTCCAACGTATTCTGGCTTGAAATGGAGCCGTAATGATTTGTTTTAATTTTTTTAATTTTTTTACTATTCTTTTGGAATTTTCTATTACGCGTCGGGTAGGAACGGAACGGTACGATAATTCTAATTTTCACACTTTCTTGGTCTTTTCCATCCTATTTTGGCTTAAAAATGATGCCATAATGGTCTTGTATAATTTGTTGAATGTTTTTGCTATTTTTTTGGAATTTTCTTTTACGCGTTGGGTAGAAACCGAGCCGAACGATAATTTTTATTTTCCCTCTTTCTCGGCCTTTTCGAACTTATGTTGGCTTGAAATGAAGCCATAAGTCTATTTTTAAATTATTAGAATTTTTTTACTATTTTTTTTGGAATTTTCTATTACGATTCGGGTAGGAACGGAACGGTACGAGAATTCTAATTTTCTCACTTTCTTGGCCTTTTCCAACCTATTTTGGCTTAAAATGATGCAATAATGGTCTTTTTTAATTTTTTTTGAATGTTTTAGCTATTTTTTTTTAATTTTCTTTTAAGCGTCGGGTAGAAACGGAGCCGAACGGCAATTTTTCTTTTCTCTCTTTCTCGGTCTTTTTGAACTTATTTTGGCTTGAAATGAAGCCATAAGTCTATTTTTAAATTATTAGAATTTTTTTACTATTTTTTTTGGAATTTTCTATTACGCGTCGGGTAGGAACGGAAGAAAACGATAATTTTAATTTTCACTCTTTCTTGGCCTTTTCCAACGTATTCTGGCTTGAAATGGAGCCGTAATGCTATTTTTTAATTTTTTGAGTTTTTTTACTATTCTTTTGGAATTTTCTATTACGCGTCGGGTAGGAACGGAACGGTACGATAATTCTAATTTTCTCACTTTCTTGGCCTTTTCCAACCAATTTTGGCTTAAAATGACGCCATAATAATTTTTTTAAAATTTTTTGAATGTTTTAGCTATTTTTTTGGAATTTTCTTTTAAGCGTCGGGTAGAAACGGAACCGAACGATAATTTTTATTTCCACTCTTTCTCGGCCTTTTCGAACTTAATTTGGCTTGAAATGAAGCCATAAGTCTATTTTTAAATTATTAGAATTTTTTTACTATTTTTTTTTGAATTTTCTTTTACGATTCGGGTAGGAACGGAACGGTACGAGAATTCTAATTTTCTCACTTTCTTGGCCTTTTCCAACCTATTTTGGCTTAAAATGATGCAATAATGGTCTTGTATAATTTTTTGAATGTTTTTGCTATTTTTTTAGAATTTTCTTTTACGCGTTGGGTAGAAACAGAGCCGAACGATAATTTTTATTTTCCCTCTTTCTCGGCCTTTTCAAACTTATTTTGGCTTGAAATGAAGCCATAAGTCTATTTTTAAATTATTAGAATTTTTTTACTATTTTTTTTGGAATTTTCTATTACGATTCGGGTAGGAACGGAACGGTACGAGAATTCTAATTTTCTCACTTTCTTGGCCTTTTCCAACCTATTTTGGCTTAAAATGATGCAATAATTGTCTTTTTTAAATTTTTTTTAATGTTTTAGCTATTTTTTTTGAATTTTCTTTTAAGCGTCGGGTAGAAACGGAGCCGAACGGCAATTTTTCTTTTCTCTCTTTCTCGGTCTTTTCAAACTTATTTTGGCTTGAAATGAAGCCATAAGTCCATTTTTAAATTATTAGAATTTTTTCACTATTTTTTTTGGAATTTTCTATTACGCGTCGGGTAGGAACGGAACAAAACGATAATTTTAATTTTCTCTCTTTCTTGGCCTTTTCCAACGTATTCTGGCTTGAAATAGAGCCGTAATGCTATTTTTTAATTTTTTGAGTTTTTTTACTATTCTTTTGGAATTTTCTATTACGCGTTGGGTAGGAACGGAACGGTACGATAATTCCAATTTTCTCACTTTCTTGGCCTTTTCCAACCAATTTTGGCTTAAAATGACGCCATAATAATTTTTTTTAAGTTTTTTGAATGTTTTAGCTATTTTTTTGGAATTTTCTTTTAAGCGTCGGGTAGAAACGGAACCGAACAATAATTTTTATTTCCACTCTTTCTCGGCCTTTTCGAACTTATTTTGGCTTGAAATGAAGCCATAAGTCTATTTTTAAATTATTAGAATTTTTTTACTATTTTTTTTGGAATTTTCTTTTACGCGTCGGGTAGGAACGGAACAAAACGATAATTTTAATTTTCTCTCTTTCTTGGCCTTTTCCAACGTATTCTGGCTTGAAATGGAGCCGTAATGATTTGTTTTAATTTTTTTAATTTTTTTACTATTCTTTTGGAATTTTCTATTATGCGTCGGGTAGGAACGGAACGGTACGATAATTCTAATTTTCACACTTTCTTGGTCTTTTCCATCCTATTTTGGCTTAAAAATGATGCCATAATGGTCTTGTATAATTTGTTGAATGTATTTGCTATTTTTTTGGAATTTTCTTTTACGCGTTGGGTAGAAACCGAGCCGAACGATAATTTTTATTTTCCCTCTTTCTCGGCCTTTTCGAACTTATGTTGGCTTGAAATGAAGCCATAAGTCTATTTTTAAATTATTAGAATTTTTTTACTATTTTTTTTTGGAATTTTCTATTACGGTTCGGGTAGGAACGTAACGATACGAGAATTCTAATTTTCTCACTTTCTTGGCCTTTTCCAACCTATTTTGGCTTAAAATGATGCAATAATGGTCTTTTTTAATTTTTTTTTGAATGTTTTAGATATTTTTTTGGAATTTTCTCTTAAGCGTCAGGTAGAAACGGAGCCGAACGGTAATTTTTATTTTCCCTCTTTTTCGGTCTTTTCAAACTTATTTTGGCTTGAAATGAAGCCATAAGTCTATTTTTAAATTATTAGAATTTTTTTACTATTTTTTTTGGAATTTTCTATTACGATTCGGGTAGGAACGGAACGGTACGAGAATTCTAATTTTCTCACTTTCTTGGCCTTTTCCAACCTATTTTGGCTTAAAATGATGCAATAATGGTCTTTTTTAATTTTTTTTGAATGTTTTAGCTATTTTTTTTTAATTTTCTTTTAAGCGTCGGGTAGAAACGGAGCCGAACGGCAATTTTTCTTTTCTCTCTTTCTCGGTCTTTTTGAACTTATTTTGGCTTGAAATGAAGCCATAAGTCTATTTTTAAATTATTAGAATTTTTTTACTATTTTTTTTATAATTTTCTATTACGCGTCGGGTAGGAACGGAAGAAAACGATAATTTTAATTTTCACTCTTTCTTGGCCTTTTCCAACGTATTCTGGCTTGAAATGGAGCCGTAATGCTATTTTTTAATTTTTTGAGTTTTTTTACTATTCTTTTGGAATTTTCTATTACGCGTCGGGTAGGAACGGAACGGTACGATAATTCTAATTTTCTCACTTTCTTGGCCTTTTCCAACCAATTTTGGCTTAAAATGACGCCATAATAATTTTTTTAAAATTTTTTGAATGTTTTAGCTATTTTTTTGGAATTTTCTTTTAAGCGTCGGGTAGAAACGGAACCGAACGATAATTTTTATTTCCACTCTTTCTCGGCCTTTTCGAACTTAATTTGGCTTGAAATGAAGCCATAAGTCTATTTTTAAATTATTAGAATTTTTTTACTATTTTTTTTTGAATTTTCTTTTACGATTCGGGTAGGAACGGAACGGTACGAGAATTCTAATTTTCTCACTTTCTTGGCCTTTTCCAACCTATTTTGGCTTAAAATGATGCAATAATGGTCTTGTATAATTTTTTGAATGTTTTAGCTATTTTTTTGGAATTTTCTTTTAAGCGTCGGGTAGAAACGGAGCCGAACGGCAATTTTTCTTTTCTCTCTTTCTCGGTCTTTTCAAACTTATTTTGGCTTGAAATGAAGCCATAAGTCCATTTTTAAATTATTAGAATTTTTTCACTATTTTTTTTGGAATTTTCTATTACGCGTCGGGTAGGAACGGAACAAAACGATAATTTTAATTTTCTCTCTTTCTTGGCCTTTTCCAACGTATTCTGGCTTGAAATGGAGCCGTAATGCTATTTTTTAATTTTTTGAGTTTTTTTACTATTCTTTTGGAATTTTCTATTACGCGTTGGGTAGGAACGGAACGGTACGATAATTCCAATTTTCTCACTTTCTTGGCCTTTTCCAACCAATTTTGGCTTAAAATGACGCCATAATAATTTTTTTTAAGTTTTTTGAATGTTTTAGCTATTTTTTTGGAATTTTCTTTTAAGCGTCGGGTAGAAACGGAACCGAACAATAATTTTTATTTCCACTCTTTCTCGGCCTTTTCGAACTTATTTTGGCTTGAAATGAAGCCATAAGTCTATTTTTAAATTATTAGAATTTTTTTACTATTTTTTTTGGAATTTTCTTTTACGCGTCGGGTAGGAACGGAACAAAACGATAATTTTAATTTTCTCTCTTTCTTGGCCTTTTCCAACGTATTCTGGCTTGAAATGGAGCCGTAATGATTTGTTTTAATTTTTTTAATTTTTTTACTATTCTTTTGGAATTTTCTATTATGCGTCGGGTAGGAACGGAACGGTACGATAATTCTAATTTTCACACTTTCTTGGTCTTTTCCATCCTATTTTGGCTTAAAAATGATGCCATAATGGTCTTGTATAATTTGTTGAATGTTTTTGCTATTTTTTTGGAATTTTCTTTTACGCGTTGGGTAGAAACCGAGCCGAACGATAATTTTTATTTTCCCTCTTTCTCGGCCTTTTCGAACTTATGTTGGCTTGAAATGAAGCCATAAGTCTATTTTTAAATTATTAGAATTTTTTTACTATTTTTTTTTGGAATTTTCTATTACGGTTCGGGTAGGAACGCAACGATACGAGAATTCTAATTTTCTCACTTTCTTGGCCTTTTCCAACCTATTTTGGCTTAAAATGATGCAATAATGGTCTTTTTTAATTTTTTTTTGAATGTTTTAGATATTTTTTTGGAATTTTCTCTTAAGCGTCAGGTAGAAACGGAGCCGAACGGTAATTTTTATTTTCCCTCTTTTTCGGTCTTTTCAAACTTATTTTGGCTTGAAATGAAGCCATAAGTCTATTTTTAAATTATTAGAATTTTTTTACTATTTTTTTTGGAATTTTCTATTACGATTCGGGTAGGAACGGAACGGTACGAGAATTCTAATTTTCTCACTTTCTTGGCCTTTTCCAACCTATTTTGGCTTAAAATGATGCAATAATGGTCTTTTTTAATTTTTTTTGAATGTTTTAGCTATTTTTTTTTAATTTTCTTTTAAGCGTCGGGTAGAAACGGAGCCGAACGGCAATTTTTCTTTTCTCTCTTTCTCGGTCTTTTTGAACTTATTTTGGCTTGAAATGAAGCCATAAGTCTATTTTTAAATTATTAGAATTTTTTTACTATTTTTTTTGGAATTTTCTATTACGCGTCGGGTAGGAACGGAAGAAAACGATAATTTTAATTTTCACTCTTTCTTGGCCTTTTCCAACGTATTCTGGCTTGAAATGGAGCCGTAATGCTATTTTTTAATTTTTTGAGTTTTTTTACTATTCTTTTGGAATTTTCTATTACGCGTCGGGTAGGAACGGAACGGTACGATAATTCTAATTTTCTCACTTTCTTGGCCTTTTCCAACCAATTTTGGCTTAAAATGACGCCATAATAATTTTTTTAAAATTTTTTGAATGTTTTAGCTATTTTTTTGGAATTTTCTTTTAAGCGTCGGGTAGAAACGGAACCGAACGATAATTTTTATTTCCACTCTTTCTCGGCCTTTTCGAACTTAATTTGGCTTGAAATGAAGCCATAAGTCTATTTTTAAATTATTAGAATTTTTTTACTATTTTTTTTTTAATTTTCTTTTACGATTCGGGTAGGAACGGAACGGTACGAGAATTCTAATTTTCTCACTTTCTTGGCCTTTTCCAACCTATTTTGGCTTAAAATGATGCAATAATGGTCTTGTATAATTTTTTGAATGTTTTTGCTATTTTTTTAGAATTTTCTTTTACGCGTTGGGTAGAAACAGAGCCGAACGATAATTTTTATTTTCCCTCTTTCTCGGCCTTTTCAAACTTATTTTGGCTTGAAATGAAGCCATAAGTCTATTTTTAAATTATTAGAATTTTTTTACTATTTTTTTTGGAATTTTCTATTACGATTCGGGTAGGAACGGAACGGTACGAGAATTCTAATTTTCTCACTTTCTTGGCCTTTTCCAACCTATTTTGGCTTAAAATGATGCAATAATGGTCTTTTTTAAATTTTTTTTAATGTTTTAGCTATTTTTTTTGAATTTTCTTTTAAGCGTCGGGTAGAAACGGAGCCGAACGGCAATTTTTCTTTTCTCTCTTTCTCGGTCTTTTCAAACTTATTTTGGCTTGAAATGAAGCCATAAGTCCATTTTTAAATTATTAGAATTTTTTCACTATTTTTTTTGGAATTTTCTATTACGCGTCGGGTAGGAACGGAATAAAGCGATAATTTTAATTTTCTCTCTTTCTTGGCCTTTTCCAACGTATTCTGGCTTGAAATAGAGCCGTAATGCTATTTTTTAATTTTTTGAGTTTTTTTACTATTCTTTTGGAATTTTCTATTACGCGTAGGGTAGGAACGGAACGGTACGATAATTCCAATTTTCTCACTTTCTTGGCCTTATCCAACCAATTTTGGCTTAAAATGACGCCATAATAATTTTTTTTAAGTTTTTTGAATGTTTTAGCTATTTTTTTGGAATTTTCTTTTAAGCGTCGGGTAGAAACGGAACCGAACAATAATTTTTATTTCCACTCTTTCTCGGCCTTTTCGAACTTATTTTGGCTTGAAATGAAGCCATAAGTCTATTTTTAAATTATTAGAATTTTTTTACTATTTTTTTTGGAATTTTCTTTTACGCGTCGGGTAGGAACGGAACAAAACGATAATTTTAATTTTCTCTCTTTCTTGGCCTTTTCCAACGTATTCTGGCTTGAAATGGAGCCGTAATGATTTGTTTTAATTTTTTTAATTTTTTTACTATTCTTTTGGAATTTTCTATTACGCGTCGGGTAGGAACGGAACGGTACGATAATTCTAATTTTCACACTTTCTTGGTCTTTTCCATCCTATTTTGGCTTAAAAATGATGCCATAATGGTCTTGTATAATTTGTTGAATGTTTTTGCTATTTTTTTGGAATTTTCTTTTACGCGTTGGGTAGAAACCGAGCCGAACGATAATTTTTATTTTCCCTCTTTCTCGGCCTTTTCGAACTTATGTTGGCTTGAAATGAAGCCATAAGTCTATTTTTAAATTATTAGAATTTTTTTACTATTTTTTTTGGAATTTTCTATTACGATTCGGGTAGGAACGGAACGGTACGAGAATTCTAATTTTCTCACTTTCTTGGCCTTTTCCAACCTATTTTGGCTTAAAATGATGCAATAATGGTCTTTTTTAATTTTTTTTGAATGTTTTAGCTATTTTTTTTTAATTTTCTTTTAAGCGTCGGGTAGAAACGGAGCCGAACGGCAATTTTTCTTTTCTCTCTTTCTCGGTCTTTTTGAACTTATTTTGGCTTGAAATGAAGCCATAAGTCTATTTTTAAATTATTAGAATTTTTTTACTATTTTTTTTATAATTTTCTATTACGCGTCGGGTAGGAACGGAAGAAAACGATAATTTTAATTTTCACTCTTTCTTGGCCTTTTCCAACGTATTCTGGCTTGAAATGGAGCCGTAATGCTATTTTTTAATTTTTTGAGTTTTTTTACTATTCTTTTGGAATTTTCTATTACGCGTCGGGTAGGAACGGAACGGTACGATAATTCTAATTTTCTCACTTTCTTGGCCTTTTCCAACCAATTTTGGCTTAAAATGACGCCATAATAATTTTTTTAAAATTTTTTGAATGTTTTAGCTATTTTTTTGGAATTTTCTTTTAAGCGTCGGGTAGAAACGGAACCGAACGATAATTTTTATTTCCACTCTTTCTCGGCCTTTTCGAACTTAATTTGGCTTGAAATGAAGCCATAAGTCTATTTTTAAATTATTAGAATTTTTTTACTATTTTTTTTTGAATTTTCTTTTACGATTCGGGTAGGAACGGAACGGTACGAGAATTCTAATTTTCTCACTTTCTTGGCCTTTTCCAACCTATTTTGGCTTAAAATGATGCAATAATGGTCTTGTATAATTTTTTGAATGTTTTAGCTATTTTTTTGGAATTTTCTTTTAAGCGTCGGGTAGAAACGGAGCCGAACGGCAATTTTTCTTTTCTCTCTTTCTCGGTCTTTTCAAACTTATTTTGGCTTGAAATGAAGCCATAAGTCCATTTTTAAATTATTAGAATTTTTTCACTATTTTTTTTGGAATTTTCTATTACGCGTCGGGTAGGAACGGAACAAAACGATAATTTTAATTTTCTCTCTTTCTTGGCCTTTTCCAACGTATTCTGGCTTGAAATGGAGCCGTAATGCTATTTTTTAATTTTTTGAGTTTTTTTACTATTCTTTTGGAATTTTCTATTACGCGTTGGGTAGGAACGGAACGGTACGATAATTCCAATTTTCTCACTTTCTTGGCCTTTTCCAACCAATTTTGGCTTAAAATGACGCCATAATAATTTTTTTTAAGTTTTTTGAATGTTTTAGCTATTTTTTTGGAATTTTCTTTTAAGCGTCGGGTAGAAACGGAACCGAACAATAATTTTTATTTCCACTCTTTCTCGGCCTTTTCGAACTTATTTTGGCTTGAAATGAAGCCATAAGTCTATTTTTAAATTATTAGAATTTTTTTACTATTTTTTTTGGAATTTTCTTTTACGCGTCGGGTAGGAACGGAACAAAACGATAATTTTAATTTTCTCTCTTTCTTGGCCTTTTCCAACGTATTCTGGCTTGAAATGGAGCCGTAATGATTTGTTTTAATTTTTTTAATTTTTTTACTATTCTTTTGGAATTTTCTATTATGCGTCGGGTAGGAACGGAACGGTACGATAATTCTAATTTTCACACTTTCTTGGTCTTTTCCATCCTATTTTGGCTTAAAAATGATGCCATAATGGTCTTGTATAATTTGTTGAATGTTTTTGCTATTTTTTTGGAATTTTCTTTTACGCGTTGGGTAGAAACCGAGCCGAACGATAATTTTTATTTTCCCTCTTTCTCGGCCTTTTCGAACTTATGTTGGCTTGAAATGAAGCCATAAGTCTATTTTTAAATTATTAGAATTTTTTTACTATTTTTTTTTGGAATTTTCTATTACGGTTCGGGTAGGAACGCAACGATACGAGAATTCTAATTTTCTCACTTTCTTGGCCTTTTCCAACCTATTTTGGCTTAAAATGATGCAATAATGGTCTTTTTTAATTTTTTTTTGAATGTTTTAGATATTTTTTTGGAATTTTCTCTTAAGCGTCAGGTAGAAACGGAGCCGAACGGTAATTTTTATTTTCCCTCTTTTTCGGTCTTTTCAAACTTATTTTGGCTTGAAATGAAGCCATAAGTCTATTTTTAAATTATTAGAATTTTTTTACTATTTTTTTTGGAATTTTCTATTACGATTCGGGTAGGAACGGAACGGTACGAGAATTCTAATTTTCTCACTTTCTTGGCCTTTTCCAACCTATTTTGGCTTAAAATGATGCAATAATGGTCTTTTTTAATTTTTTTTGAATGTTTTAGCTATTTTTTTTTAATTTTCTTTTAAGCGTCGGGTAGAAACGGAGCCGAACGGCAATTTTTCTTTTCTCTCTTTCTCGGTCTTTTTGAACTTATTTTGGCTTGAAATGAAGCCATAAGTCTATTTTTAAATTATTAGAATTTTTTTACTATTTTTTTTGGAATTTTCTATTACGCGTCGGGTAGGAACGGAAGAAAACGATAATTTTAATTTTCACTCTTTCTTGGCCTTTTCCAACGTATTCTGGCTTGAAATGGAGCCGTAATGCTATTTTTTAATTTTTTGAGTTTTTTTACTATTCTTTTGGAATTTTCTATTACGCGTCGGGTAGGAACGGAACGGTACGATAATTCTAATTTTCTCACTTTCTTGGCCTTTTCCAACCAATTTTGGCTTAAAATGACGCCATAATAATTTTTTTAAAATTTTTTGAATGTTTTAGCTATTTTTTTGGAATTTTCTTTTAAGCGTCGGGTAGAAACGGAACCGAACGATAATTTTTATTTCCACTCTTTCTCGGCCTTTTCGAACTTAATTTGGCTTGAAATGAAGCCATAAGTCTATTTTTAAATTATTAGAATTTTTTTACTATTTTTTTTTTAATTTTCTTTTACGATTCGGGTAGGAACGGAACGGTACGAGAATTCTAATTTTCTCACTTTCTTGGCCTTTTCCAACCTATTTTGGCTTAAAATGATGCAATAATGGTCTTGTATAATTTTTTGAATGTTTTTGCTATTTTTTTAGAATTTTCTTTTACGCGTTGGGTAGAAACAGAGCCGAACGATAATTTTTATTTTCCCTCTTTCTCGGCCTTTTCAAACTTATTTTGGCTTGAAATGAAGCCATAAGTCTATTTTTAAATTATTAGAATTTTTTTACTATTTTTTTTGGAATTTTCTATTACGATTCGGGTAGGAACGGAACGGTACGAGAATTCTAATTTTCTCACTTTCTTGGCCTTTTCCAACCTATTTTGGCTTAAAATGATGCAATAATGGTCTTTTTTAAATTTTTTTTAATGTTTTAGCTATTTTTTTTGAATTTTCTTTTAAGCGTCGGGTAGAAACGGAGCCGAACGGCAATTTTTCTTTTCTCTCTTTCTCGGTCTTTTCAAACTTATTTTGGCTTGAAATGAAGCCATAAGTCCATTTTTAAATTATTAGAATTTTTTCACTATTTTTTTTGGAATTTTCTATTACGCGTCGGGTAGGAACGGAATAAAGCGATAATTTTAATTTTCTCTCTTTCTTGGCCTTTTCCAACGTATTCTGGCTTGAAATAGAGCCGTAATGCTATTTTTTAATTTTTTGAGTTTTTTTACTATTCTTTTGGAATTTTCTATTACGCGTAGGGTAGGAACGGAACGGTACGATAATTCCAATTTTCTCACTTTCTTGGCCTTTTCCAACCAATTTTGGCTTAAAATGACGCCATAATAATTTTTTTTAAGTTTTTTGAATGTTTTTGCTATTTTTTTGGAATTTTCTTTTACGCGTTGGGTAGAAACCGAGCCGAACGATAATTTTTATTTTCCCTCTTTCTCGGCCTTTTCGAACTTATGTTGGCTTGAAATGAAGCCATAAGTCTATTTTTAAATTATTAGAATTTTTTTACTATTTTTTTTGGAATTTTCTATTACGATTCGGGTAGGAACGGAACGGTACGAGAATTCTAATTTTCTCACTTTCTTGGCCTTTTCCAACCTATTTTGGCTTAAAATGATGCAATAATGGTCTTTTTTAATTTTTTTTGAATGTTTTAGCTATTTTTTTTTAATTTTCTTTTAAGCGTCGGGTAGAAACGGAGCCGAACGGCAATTTTTCTTTTCTCTCTTTCTCGGTCTTTTTGAACTTATTTTGGCTTGAAATGAAGCCATAAGTCTATTTTTAAATTATTAGAATTTTTTTACTATTTTTTTTGGAATTTTCTATTACGCGTCGGGTAGGAACGGAAGAAAACGATAATTTTAATTTTCACTCTTTCTTGGCCTTTTCCAACGTATTCTGGCTTGAAATGGAGCCGTAATGCTATTTTTTAATTTTTTGAGTTTTTTTACTATTCTTTTGGAATTTTCTATTACGCGTCGGGTAGGAACGGAACGGTACGATAATTCTAATTTTCTCACTTTCTTGGCCTTTTCCAACCAATTTTGGCTTAAAATGACGCCATAATAATTTTTTTAAAATTTTTTGAATGTTTTAGCTATTTTTTTGGAATTTTCTTTTAAGCGTCGGGTAGAAACGGAACCGAACGATAATTTTTATTTCCACTCTTTCTCGGCCTTTTCGAACTTAATTTGGCTTGAAATGAAGCCATAAGTCTATTTTTAAATTATTAGAATTTTTTTACTATTTTTTTTTGAATTTTCTTTTACGATTCGGGTAGGAACGGAACGGTACGAGAATTCTAATTTTCTCACTTTCTTGGCCTTTTCCAACCTATTTTGGCTTAAAATGATGCAATAATGGTCTTGTATAATTTTTTGAATGTTTTTGCTATTTTTTTAGAATTTTCTTTTACGCGTTGGGTAGAAACAGAGCCGAACGATAATTTTTATTTTCCCTCTTTCTCGGCCTTTTCAAACTTATTTTGGCTTGAAATGAAGCCATAAGTCTATTTTTAAATTATTAGAATTTTTTTACTATTTTTTTTGGAATTTTCTATTACGATTCGGGTAGGAACGGAACGGTACGAGAATTCTAATTTTCTCACTTTCTTGGCCTTTTCCAACCTATTTTGGCTTAAAATGATGCAATAATTGTCTTTTTTAAATTTTTTTTAATGTTTTAGCTATTTTTTTTGAATTTTCTTTTAAGCGTCGGGTAGAAACGGAGCCGAACGGCAATTTTTCTTTTCTCTCTTTCTCGGTCTTTTCAAACTTATTTTGGCTTGAAATGAAGCCATAAGTCCATTTTTAAATTATTAGAATTTTTTCACTATTTTTTTTGGAATTTTCTATTACGCGTCGGGTAGGAACGGAACAAAACGATAATTTTAATTTTCTCTCTTTCTTGGCCTTTTCCAACGTATTCTGGCTTGAAATAGAGCCGTAATGCTATTTTTTAATTTTTTGAGTTTTTTTACTATTCTTTTGGAATTTTCTATTACGCGTTGGGTAGGAACGGAACGGTACGATAATTCCAATTTTCTCACTTTCTTGGCCTTTTCCAACCAATTTTGGCTTAAAATGACGCCATAATAATTTTTTTTAAGTTTTTTGAATGTTTTAGCTATTTTTTTGGAATTTTCTTTTAAGCGTCGGGTAGAAACGGAACCGAACAATAATTTTTATTTCCACTCTTTCTCGGCCTTTTCGAACTTATTTTGGCTTGAAATGAAGCCATAAGTCTATTTTTAAATTATTAGAATTTTTTTACTATTTTTTTTGGAATTTTCTTTTACGCGTCGGGTAGGAACGGAACAAAACGATAATTTTAATTTTCTCTCTTTCTTGGCCTTTTCCAACGTATTCTGGCTTGAAATGGAGCCGTAATGATTTGTTTTAATTTTTTTAATTTTTTTACTATTCTTTTGGAATTTTCTATTATGCGTCGGGTAGGAACGGAACGGTACGATAATTCTAATTTTCACACTTTCTTGGTCTTTTCCATCCTATTTTGGCTTAAAAATGATGCCATAATGGTCTTGTATAATTTGTTGAATGTATTTGCTATTTTTTTGGAATTTTCTTTTACGCGTTGGGTAGAAACCGAGCCGAACGATAATTTTTATTTTCCCTCTTTCTCGGCCTTTTCGAACTTATGTTGGCTTGAAATGAAGCCATAAGTCTATTTTTAAATTATTAGAATTTTTTTACTATTTTTTTTTGGAATTTTCTATTACGGTTCGGGTAGGAACGTAACGATACGAGAATTCTAATTTTCTCACTTTCTTGGCCTTTTCCAACCTATTTTGGCTTAAAATGATGCAATAATGGTCTTTTTTAATTTTTTTTTGAATGTTTTAGATATTTTTTTGGAATTTTCTCTTAAGCGTCAGGTAGAAACGGAGCCGAACGGTAATTTTTATTTTCCCTCTTTTTCGGTCTTTTCAAACTTATTTTGGCTTGAAATGAAGCCATAAGTCTATTTTTAAATTATTAGAATTTTTTTACTATTTTTTTTGGAATTTTCTATTACGATTCGGGTAGGAACGGAACGGTACGAGAATTCTAATTTTCTCACTTTCTTGGCCTTTTCCAACCTATTTTGGCTTAAAATGATGCAATAATGGTCTTTTTTAATTTTTTTTGAATGTTTTAGCTATTTTTTTTTAATTTTCTTTTAAGCGTCGGGTAGAAACGGAGCCGAACGGCAATTTTTCTTTTCTCTCTTTCTCGGTCTTTTTGAACTTATTTTGGCTTGAAATGAAGCCATAAGTCTATTTTTAAATTATTAGAATTTTTTTACTATTTTTTTTATAATTTTCTATTACGCGTCGGGTAGGAACGGAAGAAAACGATAATTTTAATTTTCACTCTTTCTTGGCCTTTTCCAACGTATTCTGGCTTGAAATGGAGCCGTAATGCTATTTTTTAATTTTTTGAGTTTTTTTACTATTCTTTTGGAATTTTCTATTACGCGTCGGGTAGGAACGGAACGGTACGATAATTCTAATTTTCTCACTTTCTTGGCCTTTTCCAACCAATTTTGGCTTAAAATGACGCCATAATAATTTTTTTAAAATTTTTTGAATGTTTTAGCTATTTTTTTGGAATTTTCTTTTAAGCGTCGGGTAGAAACGGAACCGAACGATAATTTTTATTTCCACTCTTTCTCGGCCTTTTCGAACTTAATTTGGCTTGAAATGAAGCCATAAGTCTATTTTTAAATTATTAGAATTTTTTTACTATTTTTTTTTGAATTTTCTTTTACGATTCGGGTAGGAACGGAACGGTACGAGAATTCTAATTTTCTCACTTTCTTGGCCTTTTCCAACCTATTTTGGCTTAAAATGATGCAATAATGGTCTTGTATAATTTTTTGAATGTTTTAGCTATTTTTTTGGAATTTTCTTTTAAGCGTCGGGTAGAAACGGAGCCGAACGGCAATTTTTCTTTTCTCTCTTTCTCGGTCTTTTCAAACTTATTTTGGCTTGAAATGAAGCCATAAGTCCATTTTTAAATTATTAGAATTTTTTCACTATTTTTTTTGGAATTTTCTATTACGCGTCGGGTAGGAACGGAACAAAACGATAATTTTAATTTTCTCTCTTTCTTGGCCTTTTCCAACGTATTCTGGCTTGAAATGGAGCCGTAATGCTATTTTTTAATTTTTTGAGTTTTTTTACTATTCTTTTGGAATTTTCTATTACGCGTTGGGTAGGAACGGAACGGTACGATAATTCCAATTTTCTCACTTTCTTGGCCTTTTCCAACCAATTTTGGCTTAAAATGACGCCATAATAATTTTTTTTAAGTTTTTTGAATGTTTTAGCTATTTTTTTGGAATTTTCTTTTAAGCGTCGGGTAGAAACGGAACCGAACAATAATTTTTATTTCCACTCTTTCTCGGCCTTTTCGAACTTATTTTGGCTTGAAATGAAGCCATAAGTCTATTTTTAAATTATTAGAATTTTTTTACTATTTTTTTTGGAATTTTCTTTTACGCGTCGGGTAGGAACGGAACAAAACGATAATTTTAATTTTCTCTCTTTCTTGGCCTTTTCCAACGTATTCTGGCTTGAAATGGAGCCGTAATGATTTGTTTTAATTTTTTTAATTTTTTTACTATTCTTTTGGAATTTTCTATTATGCGTCGGGTAGGAACGGAACGGTACGATAATTCTAATTTTCACACTTTCTTGGTCTTTTCCATCCTATTTTGGCTTAAAAATGATGCCATAATGGTCTTGTATAATTTGTTGAATGTTTTTGCTATTTTTTTGGAATTTTCTTTTACGCGTTGGGTAGAAACCGAGCCGAACGATAATTTTTATTTTCCCTCTTTCTCGGCCTTTTCGAACTTATGTTGGCTTGAAATGAAGCCATAAGTCTATTTTTAAATTATTAGAATTTTTTTACTATTTTTTTTTGGAATTTTCTATTACGGTTCGGGTAGGAACGCAACGATACGAGAATTCTAATTTTCTCACTTTCTTGGCCTTTTCCAACCTATTTTGGCTTAAAATGATGCAATAATGGTCTTTTTTAATTTTTTTTTGAATGTTTTAGATATTTTTTTGGAATTTTCTCTTAAGCGTCAGGTAGAAACGGAGCCGAACGGTAATTTTTATTTTCCCTCTTTTTCGGTCTTTTCAAACTTATTTTGGCTTGAAATGAAGCCATAAGTCTATTTTTAAATTATTAGAATTTTTTTACTATTTTTTTTGGAATTTTCTATTACGATTCGGGTAGGAACGGAACGGTACGAGAATTCTAATTTTCTCACTTTCTTGGCCTTTTCCAACCTATTTTGGCTTAAAATGATGCAATAATGGTCTTTTTTAATTTTTTTTGAATGTTTTAGCTATTTTTTTTTAATTTTCTTTTAAGCGTCGGGTAGAAACGGAGCCGAACGGCAATTTTTCTTTTCTCTCTTTCTCGGTCTTTTTGAACTTATTTTGGCTTGAAATGAAGCCATAAGTCTATTTTTAAATTATTAGAATTTTTTTACTATTTTTTTTGGAATTTTCTATTACGCGTCGGGTAGGAACGGAAGAAAACGATAATTTTAATTTTCACTCTTTCTTGGCCTTTTCCAACGTATTCTGGCTTGAAATGGAGCCGTAATGCTATTTTTTAATTTTTTGAGTTTTTTTACTATTCTTTTGGAATTTTCTATTACGCGTCGGGTAGGAACGGAACGGTACGATAATTCTAATTTTCTCACTTTCTTGGCCTTTTCCAACCAATTTTGGCTTAAAATGACGCCATAATAATTTTTTTAAAATTTTTTGAATGTTTTAGCTATTTTTTTGGAATTTTCTTTTAAGCGTCGGGTAGAAACGGAACCGAACGATAATTTTTATTTCCACTCTTTCTCGGCCTTTTCGAACTTAATTTGGCTTGAAATGAAGCCATAAGTCTATTTTTAAATTATTAGAATTTTTTTACTATTTTTTTTTTAATTTTCTTTTACGATTCGGGTAGGAACGGAACGGTACGAGAATTCTAATTTTCTCACTTTCTTGGCCTTTTCCAACCTATTTTGGCTTAAAATGATGCAATAATGGTCTTGTATAATTTTTTGAATGTTTTTGCTATTTTTTTAGAATTTTCTTTTACGCGTTGGGTAGAAACAGAGCCGAACGATAATTTTTATTTTCCCTCTTTCTCGGCCTTTTCAAACTTATTTTGGCTTGAAATGAAGCCATAAGTCTATTTTTAAATTATTAGAATTTTTTTACTATTTTTTTTGGAATTTTCTATTACGATTCGGGTAGGAACGGAACGGTACGAGAATTCTAATTTTCTCACTTTCTTGGCCTTTTCCAACCTATTTTGGCTTAAAATGATGCAATAATGGTCTTTTTTAAATTTTTTTTAATGTTTTAGCTATTTTTTTTGAATTTTCTTTTAAGCGTCGGGTAGAAACGGAGCCGAACGGCAATTTTTCTTTTCTCTCTTTCTCGGTCTTTTCAAACTTATTTTGGCTTGAAATGAAGCCATAAGTCCATTTTTAAATTATTAGAATTTTTTCACTATTTTTTTTGGAATTTTCTATTACGCGTCGGGTAGGAACGGAATAAAGCGATAATTTTAATTTTCTCTCTTTCTTGGCCTTTTCCAACGTATTCTGGCTTGAAATAGAGCCGTAATGCTATTTTTTAATTTTTTGAGTTTTTTTACTATTCTTTTGGAATTTTCTATTACGCGTAGGGTAGGAACGGAACGGTACGATAATTCCAATTTTCTCACTTTCTTGGCCTTATCCAACCAATTTTGGCTTAAAATGACGCCATAATAATTTTTTTTAAGTTTTTTGAATGTTTTAGCTATTTTTTTGGAATTTTCTTTTAAGCGTCGGGTAGAAACGGAACCGAACAATAATTTTTATTTCCACTCTTTCTCGGCCTTTTCGAACTTATTTTGGCTTGAAATGAAGCCATAAGTCTATTTTTAAATTATTAGAATTTTTTTACTATTTTTTTTGGAATTTTCTTTTACGCGTCGGGTAGGAACGGAACAAAACGATAATTTTAATTTTCTCTCTTTCTTGGCCTTTTCCAACGTATTCTGGCTTGAAATGGAGCCGTAATGATTTGTTTTAATTTTTTTAATTTTTTTACTATTCTTTTGGAATTTTCTATTACGCGTCGGGTAGGAACGGAACGGTACGATAATTCTAATTTTCACACTTTCTTGGTCTTTTCCATCCTATTTTGGCTTAAAAATGATGCCATAATGGTCTTGTATAATTTGTTGAATGTTTTTGCTATTTTTTTGGAATTTTCTTTTACGCGTTGGGTAGAAACCGAGCCGAACGATAATTTTTATTTTCCCTCTTTCTCGGCCTTTTCGAACTTATGTTGGCTTGAAATGAAGCCATAAGTCTATTTTTAAATTATTAGAATTTTTTTACTATTTTTTTTGGAATTTTCTATTACGATTCGGGTAGGAACGGAACGGTACGAGAATTCTAATTTTCTCACTTTCTTGGCCTTTTCCAACCTATTTTGGCTTAAAATGATGCAATAATGGTCTTTTTTAATTTTTTTTGAATGTTTTAGCTATTTTTTTTTAATTTTCTTTTAAGCGTCGGGTAGAAACGGAGCCGAACGGCAATTTTTCTTTTCTCTCTTTCTCGGTCTTTTTGAACTTATTTTGGCTTGAAATGAAGCCATAAGTCTATTTTTAAATTATTAGAATTTTTTTACTATTTTTTTTATAATTTTCTATTACGCGTCGGGTAGGAACGGAAGAAAACGATAATTTTAATTTTCACTCTTTCTTGGCCTTTTCCAACGTATTCTGGCTTGAAATGGAGCCGTAATGCTATTTTTTAATTTTTTGAGTTTTTTTACTATTCTTTTGGAATTTTCTATTACGCGTCGGGTAGGAACGGAACGGTACGATAATTCTAATTTTCTCACTTTCTTGGCCTTTTCCAACCAATTTTGGCTTAAAATGACGCCATAATAATTTTTTTAAAATTTTTTGAATGTTTTAGCTATTTTTTTGGAATTTTCTTTTAAGCGTCGGGTAGAAACGGAACCGAACGATAATTTTTATTTCCACTCTTTCTCGGCCTTTTCGAACTTAATTTGGCTTGAAATGAAGCCATAAGTCTATTTTTAAATTATTAGAATTTTTTTACTATTTTTTTTTGAATTTTCTTTTACGATTCGGGTAGGAACGGAACGGTACGAGAATTCTAATTTTCTCACTTTCTTGGCCTTTTCCAACCTATTTTGGCTTAAAATGATGCAATAATGGTCTTGTATAATTTTTTGAATGTTTTAGCTATTTTTTTGGAATTTTCTTTTAAGCGTCGGGTAGAAACGGAGCCGAACAATAATTTTTATTTCCACTCTTTCTCGGCCTTTTCGAACTTATTTTGGCTTGAAATGAAGCCATAAGTCTATTTTTAAATTATTAGAATTTTTTTACTATTTTTTTTGGAATTTTCTTTTACGCGTCGGGTAGGAACGGAACAAAACGATAATTTTAATTTTCTCTCTTTCTTGGCCTTTTCCAACGTATTCTGGCTTGAAATGGAGCCGTAATGATTTGTTTTAATTTTTTTAATTTTTTTACTATTCTTTTGGAATTTTCTATTATGCGTCGGGTAGGAACGGAACGGTACGATAATTCTAATTTTCACACTTTCTTGGTCTTTTCCATCCTATTTTGGCTTAAAAATGATGCCATAATGGTCTTGTATAATTTGTTGAATGTTTTTGCTATTTTTTTGGAATTTTCTTTTACGCGTTGGGTAGAAACCGAGCCGAACGATAATTTTTATTTTCCCTCTTTCTCGGCCTTTTCGAACTTATGTTGGCTTGAAATGAAGCCATAAGTCTATTTTTAAATTATTAGAATTTTTTTACTATTTTTTTTTGGAATTTTCTATTACGGTTCGGGTAGGAACGCAACGATACGAGAATTCTAATTTTCTCACTTTCTTGGCCTTTTCCAACCTATTTTGGCTTAAAATGATGCAATAATGGTCTTTTTTAATTTTTTTTTGAATGTTTTAGATATTTTTTTGGAATTTTCTCTTAAGCGTCAGGTAGAAACGGAGCCGAACGGTAATTTTTATTTTCCCTCTTTTTCGGTCTTTTCAAACTTATTTTGGCTTGAAATGAAGCCATAAGTCTATTTTTAAATTATTAGAATTTTTTTACTATTTTTTTTGGAATTTTCTATTACGATTCGGGTAGGAACGGAACGGTACGAGAATTCTAATTTTCTCACTTTCTTGGCCTTTTCCAACCTATTTTGGCTTAAAATGATGCAATAATGGTCTTTTTTAATTTTTTTTGAATGTTTTAGCTATTTTTTTTTAATTTTCTTTTAAGCGTCGGGTAGAAACGGAGCCGAACGGCAATTTTTCTTTTCTCTCTTTCTCGGTCTTTTTGAACTTATTTTGGCTTGAAATGAAGCCATAAGTCTATTTTTAAATTATTAGAATTTTTTTACTATTTTTTTTGGAATTTTCTATTACGCGTCGGGTAGGAACGGAAGAAAACGATAATTTTAATTTTCACTCTTTCTTGGCCTTTTCCAACGTATTCTGGCTTGAAATGGAGCCGTAATGCTATTTTTTAATTTTTTGAGTTTTTTTACTATTCTTTTGGAATTTTCTATTACGCGTCGGGTAGGAACGGAACGGTACGATAATTCTAATTTTCTCACTTTCTTGGCCTTTTCCAACCAATTTTGGCTTAAAATGACGCCATAATAATTTTTTTAAAATTTTTTGAATGTTTTAGCTATTTTTTTGGAATTTTCTTTTAAGCGTCGGGTAGAAACGGAACCGAACGATAATTTTTATTTCCACTCTTTCTCGGCCTTTTCGAACTTAATTTGGCTTGAAATGAAGCCATAAGTCTATTTTTAAATTATTAGAATTTTTTTACTATTTTTTTTTTAATTTTCTTTTACGATTCGGGTAGGAACGGAACGGTACGAGAATTCTAATTTTCTCACTTTCTTGGCCTTTTCCAACCTATTTTGGCTTAAAATGATGCAATAATGGTCTTGTATAATTTTTTGAATGTTTTTGCTATTTTTTTAGAATTTTCTTTTACGCGTTGGGTAGAAACAGAGCCGAACGATAATTTTTATTTTCCCTCTTTCTCGGCCTTTTCAAACTTATTTTGGCTTGAAATGAAGCCATAAGTCTATTTTTAAATTATTAGAATTTTTTTACTATTTTTTTTGGAATTTTCTATTACGATTCGGGTAGGAACGGAACGGTACGAGAATTCTAATTTTCTCACTTTCTTGGCCTTTTCCAACCTATTTTGGCTTAAAATGATGCAATAATGGTCTTTTTTAAATTTTTTTTAATGTTTTAGCTATTTTTTTTGAATTTTCTTTTAAGCGTCGGGTAGAAACGGAGCCGAACGGCAATTTTTCTTTTCTCTCTTTCTCGGTCTTTTCAAACTTATTTTGGCTTGAAATGAAGCCATAAGTCCATTTTTAAATTATTAGAATTTTTTCACTATTTTTTTTGGAATTTTCTATTACGCGTCGGGTAGGAACGGAATAAAGCGATAATTTTAATTTTCTCTCTTTCTTGGCCTTTTCCAACGTATTCTGGCTTGAAATAGAGCCGTAATGCTATTTTTTAATTTTTTGAGTTTTTTTACTATTCTTTTGGAATTTTCTATTACGCGTAGGGTAGGAACGGAACGGTACGATAATTCCAATTTTCTCACTTTCTTGGCCTTATCCAACCAATTTTGGCTTAAAATGACGCCATAATAATTTTTTTTAAGTTTTTTGAATGTTTTAGCTATTTTTTTGGAATTTTCTTTTAAGCGTCGGGTAGAAACGGAACCGAACAATAATTTTTATTTCCACTCTTTCTCGGCCTTTTCGAACTTATTTTGGCTTGAAATGAAGCCATAAGTCTATTTTTAAATTATTAGAATTTTTTTACTATTTTTTTTGGAATTTTCTTTTACGCGTCGGGTAGGAACGGAACAAAACGATAATTTTAATTTTCTCTCTTTCTTGGCCTTTTCCAACGTATTCTGGCTTGAAATGGAGCCGTAATGATTTGTTTTAATTTTTTTAATTTTTTTACTATTCTTTTGGAATTTTCTATTACGCGTCGGGTAGGAACGGAACGGTACGATAATTCTAATTTTCACACTTTCTTGGTCTTTTCCATCCTATTTTGGCTTAAAAATGATGCCATAATGGTCTTGTATAATTTGTTGAATGTTTTTGCTATTTTTTTGGAATTTTCTTTTACGCGTTGGGTAGAAACCGAGCCGAACGATAATTTTTATTTTCCCTCTTTCTCGGCCTTTTCGAACTTATGTTGGCTTGAAATGAAGCCATAAGTCTATTTTTAAATTATTAGAATTTTTTTACTATTTTTTTTGGAATTTTCTATTACGATTCGGGTAGGAACGGAACGGTACGAGAATTCTAATTTTCTCACTTTCTTGGCCTTTTCCAACCTATTTTGGCTTAAAATGATGCAATAATGGTCTTTTTTAATTTTTTTTGAATGTTTTAGCTATTTTTTTTTAATTTTCTTTTAAGCGTCGGGTAGAAACGGAGCCGAACGGCAATTTTTCTTTTCTCTCTTTCTCGGTCTTTTTGAACTTATTTTGGCTTGAAATGAAGCCATAAGTCTATTTTTAAATTATTAGAATTTTTTTACTATTTTTTTTATAATTTTCTATTACGCGTCGGGTAGGAACGGAAGAAAACGATAATTTTAATTTTCACTCTTTCTTGGCCTTTTCCAACGTATTCTGGCTTGAAATGGAGCCGTAATGCTATTTTTTAATTTTTTGAGTTTTTTTACTATTCTTTTGGAATTTTCTATTACGCGTCGGGTAGGAACGGAACGGTACGATAATTCTAATTTTCTCACTTTCTTGGCCTTTTCCAACCAATTTTGGCTTAAAATGACGCCATAATAATTTTTTTAAAATTTTTTGAATGTTTTAGCTATTTTTTTGGAATTTTCTTTTAAGCGTCGGGTAGAAACGGAACCGAACGATAATTTTTATTTCCACTCTTTCTCGGCCTTTTCGAACTTAATTTGGCTTGAAATGAAGCCATAAGTCTATTTTTAAATTATTAGAATTTTTTTACTATTTTTTTTTGAATTTTCTTTTACGATTCGGGTAGGAACGGAACGGTACGAGAATTCTAATTTTCTCACTTTCTTGGCCTTTTCCAACCTATTTTGGCTTAAAATGATGCAATAATGGTCTTGTATAATTTTTTGAATGTTTTAGCTATTTTTTTGGAATTTTCTTTTAAGCGTCGGGTAGAAACGGAGCCGAACGGCAATTTTTCTTTTCTCTCTTTCTCGGTCTTTTCAAACTTATTTTGGCTTGAAATGAAGCCATAAGTCCATTTTTAAATTATTAGAATTTTTTCACTATTTTTTTTGGAATTTTCTATTACGCGTCGGGTAGGAACGGAACAAAACGATAATTTTAATTTTCTCTCTTTCTTGGCCTTTTCCAACGTATTCTGGCTTGAAATGGAGCCGTAATGCTATTTTTTAATTTTTTGAGTTTTTTTACTATTCTTTTGGAATTTTCTATTACGCGTTGGGTAGGAACGGAACGGTACGATAATTCCAATTTTCTCACTTTCTTGGCCTTTTCCAACCAATTTTGGCTTAAAATGACGCCATAATAATTTTTTTTAAGTTTTTTGAATGTTTTAGCTATTTTTTTGGAATTTTCTTTTAAGCGTCGGGTAGAAACGGAACCGAACAATAATTTTTATTTCCACTCTTTCTCGGCCTTTTCGAACTTATTTTGGCTTGAAATGAAGCCATAAGTCTATTTTTAAATTATTAGAATTTTTTTACTATTTTTTTTGGAATTTTCTTTTACGCGTCGGGTAGGAACGGAACAAAACGATAATTTTAATTTTCTCTCTTTCTTGGCCTTTTCCAACGTATTCTGGCTTGAAATGGAGCCGTAATGATTTGTTTTAATTTTTTTAATTTTTTTACTATTCTTTTGGAATTTTCTATTATGCGTCGGGTAGGAACGGAACGGTACGATAATTCTAATTTTCACACTTTCTTGGTCTTTTCCATCCTATTTTGGCTTAAAAATGATGCCATAATGGTCTTGTATAATTTGTTGAATGTTTTTGCTATTTTTTTGGAATTTTCTTTTACGCGTTGGGTAGAAACCGAGCCGAACGATAATTTTTATTTTCCCTCTTTCTCGGCCTTTTCGAACTTATGTTGGCTTGAAATGAAGCCATAAGTCTATTTTTAAATTATTAGAATTTTTTTACTATTTTTTTTTGGAATTTTCTATTACGGTTCGGGTAGGAACGCAACGATACGAGAATTCTAATTTTCTCACTTTCTTGGCCTTTTCCAACCTATTTTGGCTTAAAATGATGCAATAATGGTCTTTTTTAATTTTTTTTTGAATGTTTTAGATATTTTTTTGGAATTTTCTCTTAAGCGTCAGGTAGAAACGGAGCCGAACGGTAATTTTTATTTTCCCTCTTTTTCGGTCTTTTCAAACTTATTTTGGCTTGAAATGAAGCCATAAGTCTATTTTTAAATTATTAGAATTTTTTTACTATTTTTTTTGGAATTTTCTATTACGATTCGGGTAGGAACGGAACGGTACGAGAATTCTAATTTTCTCACTTTCTTGGCCTTTTCCAACCTATTTTGGCTTAAAATGATGCAATAATGGTCTTTTTTAATTTTTTTTGAATGTTTTAGCTATTTTTTTTTAATTTTCTTTTAAGCGTCGGGTAGAAACGGAGCCGAACGGCAATTTTTCTTTTCTCTCTTTCTCGGTCTTTTTGAACTTATTTTGGCTTGAAATGAAGCCATAAGTCTATTTTTAAATTATTAGAATTTTTTTACTATTTTTTTTGGAATTTTCTATTACGCGTCGGGTAGGAACGGAAGAAAACGATAATTTTAATTTTCACTCTTTCTTGGCCTTTTCCAACGTATTCTGGCTTGAAATGGAGCCGTAATGCTATTTTTTAATTTTTTGAGTTTTTTTACTATTCTTTTGGAATTTTCTATTACGCGTCGGGTAGGAACGGAACGGTACGATAATTCTAATTTTCTCACTTTCTTGGCCTTTTCCAACCAATTTTGGCTTAAAATGACGCCATAATAATTTTTTTAAAATTTTTTGAATGTTTTAGCTATTTTTTTGGAATTTTCTTTTAAGCGTCGGGTAGAAACGGAACCGAACGATAATTTTTATTTCCACTCTTTCTCGGCCTTTTCGAACTTAATTTGGCTTGAAATGAAGCCATAAGTCTATTTTTAAATTATTAGAATTTTTTTACTATTTTTTTTTTAATTTTCTTTTACGATTCGGGTAGGAACGGAACGGTACGAGAATTCTAATTTTCTCACTTTCTTGGCCTTTTCCAACCTATTTTGGCTTAAAATGATGCAATAATGGTCTTGTATAATTTTTTGAATGTTTTTGCTATTTTTTTAGAATTTTCTTTTACGCGTTGGGTAGAAACAGAGCCGAACGATAATTTTTATTTTCCCTCTTTCTCGGCCTTTTCAAACTTATTTTGGCTTGAAATGAAGCCATAAGTCTATTTTTAAATTATTAGAATTTTTTTACTATTTTTTTTGGAATTTTCTATTACGATTCGGGTAGGAACGGAACGGTACGAGAATTCTAATTTTCTCACTTTCTTGGCCTTTTCCAACCTATTTTGGCTTAAAATGATGCAATAATGGTCTTTTTTAAATTTTTTTTAATGTTTTAGCTATTTTTTTTGAATTTTCTTTTAAGCGTCGGGTAGAAACGGAGCCGAACGGCAATTTTTCTTTTCTCTCTTTCTCGGTCTTTTCAAACTTATTTTGGCTTGAAATGAAGCCATAAGTCCATTTTTAAATTATTAGAATTTTTTCACTATTTTTTTTGGAATTTTCTATTACGCGTCGGGTAGGAACGGAATAAAGCGATAATTTTAATTTTCTCTCTTTCTTGGCCTTTTCCAACGTATTCTGGCTTGAAATAGAGCCGTAATGCTATTTTTTAATTTTTTGAGTTTTTTTACTATTCTTTTGGAATTTTCTATTACGCGTAGGGTAGGAACGGAACGGTACGATAATTCCAATTTTCTCACTTTCTTGGCCTTATCCAACCAATTTTGGCTTAAAATGACGCCATAATAATTTTTTTTAAGTTTTTTGAATGTTTTAGCTATTTTTTTGGAATTTTCTTTTAAGCGTCGGGTAGAAACGGAACCGAACAATAATTTTTATTTCCACTCTTTCTCGGCCTTTTCGAACTTATTTTGGCTTGAAATGAAGCCATAAGTCTATTTTTAAATTATTAGAATTTTTTTACTATTTTTTTTGGAATTTTCTTTTACGCGTCGGGTAGGAACGGAACAAAACGATAATTTTAATTTTCTCTCTTTCTTGGCCTTTTCCAACGTATTCTGGCTTGAAATGGAGCCGTAATGATTTGTTTTAATTTTTTTAATTTTTTTACTATTCTTTTGGAATTTTCTATTACGCGTCGGGTAGGAACGGAACGGTACGATAATTCTAATTTTCACACTTTCTTGGTCTTTTCCATCCTATTTTGGCTTAAAAATGATGCCATAATGGTCTTGTATAATTTGTTGAATGTTTTTGCTATTTTTTTGGAATTTTCTTTTACGCGTTGGGTAGAAACCGAGCCGAACGATAATTTTTATTTTCCCTCTTTCTCGGCCTTTTCGAACTTATGTTGGCTTGAAATGAAGCCATAAGTCTATTTTTAAATTATTAGAATTTTTTTACTATTTTTTTTGGAATTTTCTATTACGATTCGGGTAGGAACGGAACGGTACGAGAATTCTAATTTTCTCACTTTCTTGGCCTTTTCCAACCTATTTTGGCTTAAAATGATGCAATAATGGTCTTTTTTAATTTTTTTTGAATGTTTTAGCTATTTTTTTTTAATTTTCTTTTAAGCGTCGGGTAGAAACGGAGCCGAACGGCAATTTTTCTTTTCTCTCTTTCTCGGTCTTTTTGAACTTATTTTGGCTTGAAATGAAGCCATAAGTCTATTTTTAAATTATTAGAATTTTTTTACTATTTTTTTTGGAATTTTCTATTACGCGTCGGGTAGGAACGGAAGAAAACGATAATTTTAATTTTCACTCTTTCTTGGCCTTTTCCAACGTATTCTGGCTTGAAATGGAGCCGTAATGCTATTTTTTAATTTTTTGAGTTTTTTTACTATTCTTTTGGAATTTTCTATTACGCGTCGGGTAGGAACGGAACGGTACGATAATTCTAATTTTCTCACTTTCTTGGCCTTTTCCAACCAATTTTGGCTTAAAATGACGCCATAATAATTTTTTTAAAATTTTTTGAATGTTTTAGCTATTTTTTTGGAATTTTCTTTTAAGCGTCGGGTAGAAACGGAACCGAACGATAATTTTTATTTCCACTCTTTCTCGGCCTTTTCGAACTTAATTTGGCTTGAAATGAAGCCATAAGTCTATTTTTAAATTATTAGAATTTTTTTACTATTTTTTTTTGAATTTTCTTTTACGATTCGGGTAGGAACGGAACGGTACGAGAATTCTAATTTTCTCACTTTCTTGGCCTTTTCCAACCTATTTTGGCTTAAAATGATGCAATAATGGTCTTGTATAATTTTTTGAATGTTTTTGCTATTTTTTTAGAATTTTCTTTTACGCGTTGGGTAGAAACAGAGCCGAACGATAATTTTTATTTTCCCTCTTTCTCGGCCTTTTCAAACTTATTTTGGCTTGAAATGAAGCCATAAGTCTATTTTTAAATTATTAGAATTTTTTTACTATTTTTTTTGGAATTTTCTATTACGATTCGGGTAGGAACGGAACGGTACGAGAATTCTAATTTTCTCACTTTCTTGGCCTTTTCCAACCTATTTTGGCTTAAAATGATGCAATAATTGTCTTTTTTAAATTTTTTTTAATGTTTTAGCTATTTTTTTTGAATTTTCTTTTAAGCGTCGGGTAGAAACGGAGCCGAACGGCAATTTTTCTTTTCTCTCTTTCTCGGTCTTTTCAAACTTATTTTGGCTTGAAATGAAGCCATAAGTCCATTTTTAAATTATTAGAATTTTTTCACTATTTTTTTTGGAATTTTCTATTACGCGTCGGGTAGGAACGGAACAAAACGATAATTTTAATTTTCTCTCTTTCTTGGCCTTTTCCAACGTATTCTGGCTTGAAATAGAGCCGTAATGCTATTTTTTAATTTTTTGAGTTTTTTTACTATTCTTTTGGAATTTTCTATTACGCGTTGGGTAGGAACGGAACGGTACGATAATTCCAATTTTCTCACTTTCTTGGCCTTTTCCAACCAATTTTGGCTTAAAATGACGCCATAATAATTTTTTTTATGTTTTTTGAATGTTTTAGCTATTTTTTTGGAATTTTCTTTTAAGCGTCGGGTAGAAACGGAACCGAACAATAATTTTTATTTCCACTCTTTCTCGGCCTTTTCGAACTTATTTTGGCTTGAAATGAAGCCATAAGTCTATTTTTAAATTATTAGAATTTTTTTACTATTTTTTTTGGAATTTTCTTTTACGCGTCGGGTAGGAACGGAACAAAACGATAATTTTAATTTTCTCTCTTTCTTGGCCTTTTCCAACGTATTCTGGCTTGAAATGGAGCCGTAATGATTTGTTTTAATTTTTTTAATTTTTTTACTATTCTTTTGGAATTTTCTATTATGCGTCGGGTAGGAACGGAACGGTACGATAATTCTAATTTTCACACTTTCTTGGTCTTTTCCATCCTATTTTGGCTTAAAAATGATGCCATAATGGTCTTGTATAATTTGTTGAATGTATTTGCTATTTTTTTGGAATTTTCTTTTACGCGTTGGGTAGAAACCGAGCCGAACGATAATTTTTATTTTCCCTCTTTCTCGGCCTTTTCGAACTTATGTTGGCTTGAAATGAAGCCATAAGTCTATTTTTAAATTATTAGAATTTTTTTACTATTTTTTTTTGGAATTTTCTATTACGGTTCGGGTAGGAACGTAACGATACGAGAATTCTAATTTTCTCACTTTCTTGGCCTTTTCCAACCTATTTTGGCTTAAAATGATGCAATAATGGTCTTTTTTAATTTTTTTTTGAATGTTTTAGATATTTTTTTGGAATTTTCTCTTAAGCGTCAGGTAGAAACGGAGCCGAACGGTAATTTTTATTTTCCCTCTTTTTCGGTCTTTTCAAACTTATTTTGGCTTGAAATGAAGCCATAAGTCTATTTTTAAATTATTAGAATTTTTTTACTATTTTTTTTGGAATTTTCTATTACGATTCGGGTAGGAACGGAACGGTACGAGAATTCTAATTTTCTCACTTTCTTGGCCTTTTCCAACCTATTTTGGCTTAAAATGATGCAATAATGGTCTTTTTTAATTTTTTTTGAATGTTTTAGCTATTTTTTTTTAATTTTCTTTTAAGCGTCGGGTAGAAACGGAGCCGAACGGCAATTTTTCTTTTCTCTCTTTCTCGGTCTTTTTGAACTTATTTTGGCTTGAAATGAAGCCATAAGTCTATTTTTAAATTATTAGAATTTTTTTACTATTTTTTTTATAATTTTCTATTACGCGTCGGGTAGGAACGGAAGAAAACGATAATTTTAATTTTCACTCTTTCTTGGCCTTTTCCAACGTATTCTGGCTTGAAATGGAGCCGTAATGCTATTTTTTAATTTTTTGAGTTTTTTTACTATTCTTTTGGAATTTTCTATTACGCGTCGGGTAGGAACGGAACGGTACGATAATTCTAATTTTCTCACTTTCTTGGCCTTTTCCAACCAATTTTGGCTTAAAATGACGCCATAATAATTTTTTTAAAATTTTTTGAATGTTTTAGCTATTTTTTTGGAATTTTCTTTTAAGCGTCGGGTAGAAACGGAACCGAACGATAATTTTTATTTCCACTCTTTCTCGGCCTTTTCGAACTTAATTTGGCTTGAAATGAAGCCATAAGTCTATTTTTAAATTATTAGAATTTTTTTACTATTTTTTTTTGAATTTTCTTTTACGATTCGGGTAGGAACGGAACGGTACGAGAATTCTAATTTTCTCACTTTCTTGGCCTTTTCCAACCTATTTTGGCTTAAAATGATGCAATAATGGTCTTGTATAATTTTTTGAATGTTTTAGCTATTTTTTTGGAATTTTCTTTTAAGCGTCGGGTAGAAACGGAGCCGAACGGCAATTTTTCTTTTCTCTCTTTCTCGGTCTTTTCAAACTTATTTTGGCTTGAAATGAAGCCATAAGTCCATTTTTAAATTATTAGAATTTTTTCACTATTTTTTTTGGAATTTTCTATTACGCGTCGGGTAGGAACGGAACAAAACGATAATTTTAATTTTCTCTCTTTCTTGGCCTTTTCCAACGTATTCTGGCTTGAAATGGAGCCGTAATGCTATTTTTTAATTTTTTGAGTTTTTTTACTATTCTTTTGGAATTTTCTATTACGCGTTGGGTAGGAACGGAACGGTACGATAATTCCAATTTTCTCACTTTCTTGGCCTTTTCCAACCAATTTTGGCTTAAAATGACGCCATAATAATTTTTTTTAAGTTTTTTGAATGTTTTAGCTATTTTTTTGGAATTTTCTTTTAAGCGTCGGGTAGAAACGGAACCGAACAATAATTTTTATTTCCACTCTTTCTCGGCCTTTTCGAACTTATTTTGGCTTGAAATGAAGCCATAAGTCTATTTTTAAATTATTAGAATTTTTTTACTATTTTTTTTGGAATTTTCTTTTACGCGTCGGGTAGGAACGGAACAAAACGATAATTTTAATTTTCTCTCTTTCTTGGCCTTTTCCAACGTATTCTGGCTTGAAATGGAGCCGTAATGATTTGTTTTAATTTTTTTAATTTTTTTACTATTCTTTTGGAATTTTCTATTATGCGTCGGGTAGGAACGGAACGGTACGATAATTCTAATTTTCACACTTTCTTGGTCTTTTCCATCCTATTTTGGCTTAAAAATGATGCCATAATGGTCTTGTATAATTTGTTGAATGTTTTTGCTATTTTTTTGGAATTTTCTTTTACGCGTTGGGTAGAAACCGAGCCGAACGATAATTTTTATTTTCCCTCTTTCTCGGCCTTTTCGAACTTATGTTGGCTTGAAATGAAGCCATAAGTCTATTTTTAAATTATTAGAATTTTTTTACTATTTTTTTTTGGAATTTTCTATTACGGTTCGGGTAGGAACGCAACGATACGAGAATTCTAATTTTCTCACTTTCTTGGCCTTTTCCAACCTATTTTGGCTTAAAATGATGCAATAATGGTCTTTTTTAATTTTTTTTTGAATGTTTTAGATATTTTTTTGGAATTTTCTCTTAAGCGTCAGGTAGAAACGGAGCCGAACGGTAATTTTTATTTTCCCTCTTTTTCGGTCTTTTCAAACTTATTTTGGCTTGAAATGAAGCCATAAGTCTATTTTTAAATTATTAGAATTTTTTTACTATTTTTTTTGGAATTTTCTATTACGATTCGGGTAGGAACGGAACGGTACGAGAATTCTAATTTTCTCACTTTCTTGGCCTTTTCCAACCTATTTTGGCTTAAAATGATGCAATAATGGTCTTTTTTAATTTTTTTTGAATGTTTTAGCTATTTTTTTTTAATTTTCTTTTAAGCGTCGGGTAGAAACGGAGCCGAACGGCAATTTTTCTTTTCTCTCTTTCTCGGTCTTTTTGAACTTATTTTGGCTTGAAATGAAGCCATAAGTCTATTTTTAAATTATTAGAATTTTTTTACTATTTTTTTTGGAATTTTCTATTACGCGTCGGGTAGGAACGGAAGAAAACGATAATTTTAATTTTCACTCTTTCTTGGCCTTTTCCAACGTATTCTGGCTTGAAATGGAGCCGTAATGCTATTTTTTAATTTTTTGAGTTTTTTTACTATTCTTTTGGAATTTTCTATTACGCGTCGGGTAGGAACGGAACGGTACGATAATTCTAATTTTCTCACTTTCTTGGCCTTTTCCAACCAATTTTGGCTTAAAATGACGCCATAATAATTTTTTTAAAATTTTTTGAATGTTTTAGCTATTTTTTTGGAATTTTCTTTTAAGCGTCGGGTAGAAACGGAACCGAACGATAATTTTTATTTCCACTCTTTCTCGGCCTTTTCGAACTTAATTTGGCTTGAAATGAAGCCATAAGTCTATTTTTAAATTATTAGAATTTTTTTACTATTTTTTTTTTAATTTTCTTTTACGATTCGGGTAGGAACGGAACGGTACGAGAATTCTAATTTTCTCACTTTCTTGGCCTTTTCCAACCTATTTTGGCTTAAAATGATGCAATAATGGTCTTGTATAATTTTTTGAATGTTTTTGCTATTTTTTTAGAATTTTCTTTTACGCGTTGGGTAGAAACAGAGCCGAACGATAATTTTTATTTTCCCTCTTTCTCGGCCTTTTCAAACTTATTTTGGCTTGAAATGAAGCCATAAGTCTATTTTTAAATTATTAGAATTTTTTTACTATTTTTTTTGGAATTTTCTATTACGATTCGGGTAGGAACGGAACGGTACGAGAATTCTAATTTTCTCACTTTCTTGGCCTTTTCCAACCTATTTTGGCTTAAAATGATGCAATAATGGTCTTTTTTAAATTTTTTTTAATGTTTTAGCTATTTTTTTTGAATTTTCTTTTAAGCGTCGGGTAGAAACGGAGCCGAACGGCAATTTTTCTTTTCTCTCTTTCTCGGTCTTTTCAAACTTATTTTGGCTTGAAATGAAGCCATAAGTCCATTTTTAAATTATTAGAATTTTTTCACTATTTTTTTTGGAATTTTCTATTACGCGTCGGGTAGGAACGGAACAAAACGATAATTTTAATTTTCTCTCTTTCTTGGCCTTTTCCAACGTATTCTGGCTTGAAATAGAGCCGTAATGCTATTTTTTAATTTTTTGAGTTTTTTTACTATTCTTTTGGAATTTTCTATTACGCGTAGGGTAGGAACGGAACGGTACGATAATTCCAATTTTCTCACTTTCTTGGCCTTATCCAACCAATTTTGGCTTAAAATGACGCCATAATAATTTTTTTTAAGTTTTTTGAATGTTTTAGCTATTTTTTTGGAATTTTCTTTTAAGCGTCGGGTAGAAACGGAACCGAACAATAATTTTTATTTCCACTCTTTCTCGGCCTTTTCGAACTTATTTTGGCTTGAAATGAAGCCATAAGTCTATTTTTAAATTATTAGAATTTTTTTACTATTTTTTTTGGAATTTTCTTTTACGCGTCGGGTAGGAACGGAACAAAACGATAATTTTAATTTTCTCTCTTTCTTGGCCTTTTCCAACGTATTCTGGCTTGAAATGGAGCCGTAATGATTTGTTTTAATTTTTTTAATTTTTTTACTATTCTTTTGGAATTTTCTATTACGCGTCGGGTAGGAACGGAACGGTACGATAATTCTAATTTTCACACTTTCTTGGTCTTTTCCATCCTATTTTGGCTTAAAAATGATGCCATAATGGTCTT
Organism: Quercus wislizeni; assembly: GCA_023055345.1. NCBI lineage: Eukaryota > Viridiplantae > Streptophyta > Magnoliopsida > Fagales > Fagaceae > Quercus > Quercus wislizeni. The sequence continues at coordinate 29,670,622 of JALGQJ010000006.1, forward strand.
GTATAATTTGTTGAATGTTTTTGCTATTTTTTTGGAATTTTCTTTTACGCGTTGGGTAGAAACCGAGCCGAACGATAATTTTTATTTTCCCTCTTTCTCGGCCTTTTCGAACTTATGTTGGCTTGAAATGAAGCCATAAGTCTATTTTTAAATTATTAGAATTTTTTTACTATTTTTTTTGGAATTTTCTATTACGATTCGGGTAGGAACGGAACGGTACGAGAATTCTAATTTTCTCACTTTCTTGGCCTTTTCCAACCTATTTTGGCTTAAAATGATGCAATAATGGTCTTTTTTAATTTTTTTTGAATGTTTTAGCTATTTTTTTTTAATTTTCTTTTAAGCGTCGGGTAGAAACGGAGCCGAACGGCAATTTTTCTTTTCTCTCTTTCTCGGTCTTTTTGAACTTATTTTGGCTTGAAATGAAGCCATAAGTCTATTTTTAAATTATTAGAATTTTTTTACTATTTTTTTTGGAATTTTCTATTACGCGTCGGGTAGGAACGGAAGAAAACGATAATTTTAATTTTCACTCTTTCTTGGCCTTTTCCAACGTATTCTGGCTTGAAATGGAGCCGTAATGCTATTTTTTAATTTTTTGAGTTTTTTTACTATTCTTTTGGAATTTTCTATTACGCGTCGGGTAGGAACGGAACGGTACGATAATTCTAATTTTCTCACTTTCTTGGCCTTTTCCAACCAATTTTGGCTTAAAATGACGCCATAATAATTTTTTTAAAATTTTTTGAATGTTTTAGCTATTTTTTTGGAATTTTCTTTTAAGCGTCGGGTAGAAACGGAACCGAACGATAATTTTTATTTCCACTCTTTCTCGGCCTTTTCGAACTTAATTTGGCTTGAAATGAAGCCATAAGTCTATTTTTAAATTATTAGAATTTTTTTACTATTTTTTTTTGAATTTTCTTTTACGATTCGGGTAGGAACGGAACGGTACGAGAATTCTAATTTTCTCACTTTCTTGGCCTTTTCCAACCTATTTTGGCTTAAAATGATGCAATAATGGTCTTGTATAATTTTTTGAATGTTTTTGCTATTTTTTTAGAATTTTCTTTTACGCGTTGGGTAGAAACAGAGCCGAACGATAATTTTTATTTTCCCTCTTTCTCGGCCTTTTCAAACTTATTTTGGCTTGAAATGAAGCCATAAGTCTATTTTTAAATTATTAGAATTTTTTTACTATTTTTTTTGGAATTTTCTATTACGATTCGGGTAGGAACGGAACGGTACGAGAATTCTAATTTTCTCACTTTCTTGGCCTTTTCCAACCTATTTTGGCTTAAAATGATGCAATAATTGTCTTTTTTAAATTTTTTTTAATGTTTTAGCTATTTTTTTTGAATTTTCTTTTAAGCGTCGGGTAGAAACGGAGCCGAACGGCAATTTTTCTTTTCTCTCTTTCTCGGTCTTTTCAAACTTATTTTGGCTTGAAATGAAGCCATAAGTCCATTTTTAAATTATTAGAATTTTTTCACTATTTTTTTTGGAATTTTCTATTACGCGTCGGGTAGGAACGGAACAAAACGATAATTTTAATTTTCTCTCTTTCTTGGCCTTTTCCAACGTATTCTGGCTTGAAATAGAGCCGTAATGCTATTTTTTAATTTTTTGAGTTTTTTTACTATTCTTTTGGAATTTTCTATTACGCGTTGGGTAGGAACGGAACGGTACGATAATTCCAATTTTCTCACTTTCTTGGCCTTTTCCAACCAATTTTGGCTTAAAATGACGCCATAATAATTTTTTTTAAGTTTTTTGAATGTTTTAGCTATTTTTTTGGAATTTTCTTTTAAGCGTCGGGTAGAAACGGAACCGAACAATAATTTTTATTTCCACTCTTTCTCGGCCTTTTCGAACTTATTTTGGCTTGAAATGAAGCCATAAGTCTATTTTTAAATTATTAGAATTTTTTTACTATTTTTTTTGGAATTTTCTTTTACGCGTCGGGTAGGAACGGAACAAAACGATAATTTTAATTTTCTCTCTTTCTTGGCCTTTTCCAACGTATTCTGGCTTGAAATGGAGCCGTAATGATTTGTTTTAATTTTTTTAATTTTTTTACTATTCTTTTGGAATTTTCTATTATGCGTCGGGTAGGAACGGAACGGTACGATAATTCTAATTTTCACACTTTCTTGGTCTTTTCCATCCTATTTTGGCTTAAAAATGATGCCATAATGGTCTTGTATAATTTGTTGAATGTTTTTGCTATTTTTTTGGAATTTTCTTTTACGCGTTGGGTAGAAACCGAGCCGAACGATAATTTTTATTTTCCCTCTTTCTCGGCCTTTTCGAACTTATGTTGGCTTGAAATGAAGCCATAAGTCTATTTTTAAATTATTAGAATTTTTTTACTATTTTTTTTTGGAATTTTCTATTACGGTTCGGGTAGGAACGTAACGATACGAGAATTCTAATTTTCTCACTTTCTTGGCCTTTTCCAACCTATTTTGGCTTAAAATGATGCAATAATGGTCTTTTTTAATTTTTTTTTGAATGTTTTAGATATTTTTTTGGAATTTTCTCTTAAGCGTCAGGTAGAAACGGAGCCGAACGGTAATTTTTATTTTCCCTCTTTTTCGGTCTTTTCAAACTTATTTTGGCTTGAAATGAAGCCATAAGTCTATTTTTAAATTATTAGAATTTTTTTACTATTTTTTTTGGAATTTTCTATTACGATTCGGGTAGGAACGGAACGGTACGAGAATTCTAATTTTCTCACTTTCTTGGCCTTTTCCAACCTATTTTGGCTTAAAATGATGCAATAATGGTCTTTTTTAATTTTTTTTGAATGTTTTAGCTATTTTTTTTTAATTTTCTTTTAAGCGTCGGGTAGAAACGGAGCCGAACGGCAATTTTTCTTTTCTCTCTTTCTCGGTCTTTTTGAACTTATTTTGGCTTGAAATGAAGCCATAAGTCTATTTTTAAATTATTAGAATTTTTTTACTATTTTTTTTATAATTTTCTATTACGCGTCGGGTAGGAACGGAAGAAAACGATAATTTTAATTTTCACTCTTTCTTGGCCTTTTCCAACGTATTCTGGCTTGAAATGGAGCCGTAATGCTATTTTTTAATTTTTTGAGTTTTTTTACTATTCTTTTGGAATTTTCTATTACGCGTCGGGTAGGAACGAAACGGTACGATAATTCTAATTTTCTCACTTTCTTGGCCTTTTCCAACCAATTTTGGCTTAAAATGACGCCATAATAATTTTTTTAAAATTTTTTGAATGTTTTAGCTATTTTTTTGGAATTTTCTTTTAAGCGTCGGGTAGAAACGGAACCGAACGATAATTTTTATTTCCACTCTTTCTCGGCCTTTTCGAACTTAATTTGGCTTGAAATGAAGCCATAAGTCTATTTTTAAATTATTAGAATTTTTTTACTATTTTTTTTTGAATTTTCTTTTACGATTCGGGTAGGAACGGAACGGTACGAGAATTCTAATTTTCTCACTTTCTTGGCCTTTTCCAACCTATTTTGGCTTAAAATGATGCAATAATGGTCTTGTATAATTTTTTGAATGTTTTTGCTATTTTTTTAGAATTTTCTTTTACGCGTTGGGTAGAAACAGAGCCGAACGATAATTTTTATTTTCCCTCTTTCTCGGCCTTATCAAACATATTTTGGCTTGAAATGAAGCCATAAGTCTATTTTTAAATTATTAGAATTTTTTTACTATTTTTTTTGGAATTTTCTATTACGATTCGGGTAGGAACGGAACGGTACGAGAATTCTAATTTTCTCACTTTCTTGGCCTTTTCCAACCTATTTTGGCTTACAATGATGCAATAATGGTCTTTTTTAAATTTTTTTTAATGTTTTAGCTATTTTTTTTGAATTTTCTTTTAAGCGTCGGGTAGAAACGGAGCCGAACGGCAATTTTTCTTTTCTCTCTTTCTCGGTCTTTTCAAACTTATTTTGGCTTGAAATGAAGCCATAAGTCCATTTTTAAATTATTAGAATTTTTTCACTATTTTTTTTGGAATTTTCTATTACGCGTCGGGTAGGAACAGAACAAAACGATAATTTTAATTTTCTCTCTTTCTTGGCCTTTTCCAACGTATTCTGGCTTGAAATGGAGCCGTAATGCTATTTTTTAATTTTTTGAGTTTTTTTACTATTCTTTTGGAATTTTCTATTACGCGTCGGGTAGGAACGGAACGGTACGATAATTCCAATTTTCTCACTTTCTTGGCCTTTTCCAACCAATTTTGGCTTAAAATGACGCCATAATAATTTTTTTTAAGTTTTTTGAATGTTTTAGCTATTTTTTTGGAATTTTCTTTTAAGCGTCGGGTAGAAACGGAACCGAACAATAATTTTTATTTCCACTCTTTCTCGGCCTTTTCGAACTTATTTTGGCTTGAAATGAAGCCATAAGTCTATTTTTAAATTATTAGAATTTTTTTACTATTTTTTTTGGAATTTTCTTTTACGCGTCGGGTAGGAACGGAACAAAACGATAATTTTAATTTTCTCTCTTTCTTGGCCTTTTCCAACGTATTCTGGCTTGAAATGGAGCCGTAATGATTTGTTTTAATTTTTTTAATTTTTTTACTATTCTTTTGGAATTTTCTATTATGCGTCGGGTAGGAACGGAACGGTACGATAATTCTAATTTTCACACTTCCTTGGTCTTTTCCATCCTATTTTGGCTTAAAAATGATGCCATAATGGTCTTGTATAATTTGTTGAATGTTTTTGCTATTTTTTTGGAATTTTCTTTTACGCGTTGGGTAGAAACCGAGCCGAACGATAATTTTTATTTTCCCTCTTTCTCGGCCTTTTCGAACTTATTTTGGCTTGAAATGAAGCCATAAGTCTATTTTTAAATTATTAGAATTTTTTTACTATTTTTTTTGGAATTTTCTATTACGATTCGGGTAGGAACGGAACGGTACGAGAATTCTAATTTTCTCACTTTCTTGGCCTTTTCCAACCTATTTTGGCTTAAAATGATGCAATAATGGTCTTTTTTAATTTTTTTTGAATGTTTTAGCTATTTTTTTTTAATTTTCTTTTAAGCGTCGGGTAGAAACGGAGCCGAACGGCAATTTTTCTTTTCTCTCTTTCTCGGTCTTTTTGAACTTATTTTGGCTTGAAATGAAGCCATAAGTCTATTTTTAAATTATTAGAATTTTTTTACTATTTTTTTTGGAATTTTCTATTACGCGTCGGGTAGGAACGGAACAAAACGATAATTTTAATTTTCTCTCTTTCTTGGCCTTTTCCAACGTATTCTGGCTTGAAATGGAGCCGTAATGATTTGTTTTAATTTTTTTAATTTTTTTACTATTCTTTTGGAATTTTCTATTATGCGTCGGGTAGGAACGGAACGGTACGATAATTCTAATTTTCACACTTTCTTGGTCTTTTCCATCCTATTTTGGCTTAAAAATGATGCCATAATGGTCTTGTATAATTTGTTGAATGTTTTTGCTATTTTTTTGGAATTTTCTTTTACGCGTTGGGTAGAAACCGAGCCGAACGATAATTTTTATTTTCCCTCTTTCTCGGCCTTTTCGAACTTATGTTGGCTTGAAATGAAGCCATAAGTCTATTTTTAAATTATTAGAATTTTTTTACTATTTTTTTTTGGAATTTTCTATTACGGTTCGGGTAGGAACGCAACGATACGAGAATTCTAATTTTCTCACTTTCTTGGCCTTTTCCAACCTATTTTGGCTTAAAATGATGCAATAATGGTCTTTTTTAATTTTTTTTTGAATGTTTTAGATATTTTTTTGGAATTTTCTCTTAAGCGTCAGGTAGAAACGGAGCCGAACGGTAATTTTTATTTTCCCTCTTTTTCGGTCTTTTCAAACTTATTTTGGCTTGAAATGAAGCCATAAGTCTATTTTTAAATTATTAGAATTTTTTTACTATTTTTTTTGGAATTTTCTATTACGATTCGGGTAGGAACGGAACGGTACGAGAATTCTAATTTTCTCACTTTCTTGGCCTTTTCCAACCTATTTTGGCTTAAAATGATGCAATAATGGTCTTTTTTAATTTTTTTTGAATGTTTTAGCTATTTTTTTTTAATTTTCTTTTAAGCGTCGGGTAGAAACGGAGCCGAACGGCAATTTTTCTTTTCTCTCTTTCTCGGTCTTTTTGAACTTATTTTGGCTTGAAATGAAGCCATAAGTCTATTTTTAAATTATTAGAATTTTTTTACTATTTTTTTTGGAATTTTCTATTACGCGTCGGGTAGGAACGGAAGAAAACGATAATTTTAATTTTCACTCTTTCTTGGCCTTTTCCAACGTATTCTGGCTTGAAATGGAGCCGTAATGCTATTTTTTAATTTTTTGAGTTTTTTTACTATTCTTTTGGAATTTTCTATTACGCGTCGGGTAGGAACGGAACGGTACGATAATTCTAATTTTCTCACTTTCCTGGCCTTTTCCAACCAATTTTGGCTTAAAATGACGCCATAATAATTTTTTTAAAATTTTTTGAATGTTTTAGCTATTTTTTTGGAATTTTCTTTTAAGCGTCGGGTAGAAACGGAACCGAACGATAATTTTTATTTCCACTCTTTCTCGGCCTTTTCGAACTTAATTTGGCTTGAAATGAAGCCATAAGTCTATTTTTAAATTATTAGAATTTTTTTACTATTTTTTTTTTAATTTTCTTTTACGATTCGGGTAGGAACGGAACGGTACGAGAATTCTAATTTTCTCACTTTCTTGGCCTTTTCCAACCTATTTTGGCTTAAAATGATGCAATAATGGTCTTGTATAATTTTTTGAATGTTTTTGCTATTTTTTTAGAATTTTCTTTTACGCGTTGGGTAGAAATAGAGCCGAACGATAATTTTTATTTTCCCTCTTTCTCGGCCTTTTCAAACTTATTTTGGCTTGAAATGAAGCCATAAGTCTATTTTTAAATTATTAGAATTTTTTTACTATTTTTTTTGGAATTTTCTATTACGATTCGGGTAGGAACGGAACGGTACGAGAATTCTAATTTTCTCACTTTCTTGGCCTTTTCCAACCTATTTTGGCTTAAAATGATGCAATAATGGTCTTTTTTAAATTTTTTTTAATGTTTTAGCTATTTTTTTTGAATTTTCTTTTAAGCGTCGGGTAGAAACGGAGCCGAACGGCAATTTTTCTTTTCTCTCTTTCTCGGTCTTTTCAAACTTATTTTGGCTTGAAATGAAGCCATAAGTCAATTTCTAAATTATTAGAATTTTTTCACTATTTTTTTTGGAATTTTCTATTACGCGTCGGGTAGGAACGGAACAAAACGATAATTTTAATTTTCTCTCTTTCTTGGCCTTTTCCAACGTATTCTGGCTTGAAATGGAGCCGTAATGCTATTTTTTAATTTTTTGAGTTTTTTTACTATTCTTTTGGAATTTTCTATTACGCGTCGGGTAGGAACGGAACGGTACGATAATTCCAATTTTCTCACTTTCTTAGCCTTTTCCAACCAATTTTGGCTTAAAATGACGCCATAATAATTTTTTTTAAGTTTTTTGAATGTTTTAGCTATTTTTTTGGAATTTTCTTTTAAGCGTCGGGTAGAAACGGAACCGAACAATAATTTTTATTTCCACTCTTTCTCGGCCTTTTCGAACTTATTTTGGCTTGAAATGAAGCCATAAGTCTATTTTTAAATTATTAGAATTTTTTTACTATTTTTTTTGGAATTTTCTTTTACGCGTCGGGTAGGAACGGAACAAAACGATAATTTTAATTTTCTCTCTTTCTTGGCCTTTTCCAACGTATTCTGGCTTGAAATAGAGCCGTAATGATTTGTTTTAATTTTTTTAATTTTTTTACTATTCTTTTGGAATTTTCTATTACGCGTCGGGTAGGAACGGAACGGTACGATAATTCTAATTTTCACACTTTCTTGGTCTTTTCCATCCTATTTTGGCTTAAAAATGATGCCATAATGGTCTTGTATAATTTGTTGAATGTTTTTGCTATTTTTTTGGAATTTTCTTTTACGCGTTGGGTAGAAACCAAGCCGAACGATAATTTTTATTTTCCCTCTTTCTCGCCCTTTTCGAACTTATGTTGGCTTGAAATGAAGCCATAAGTCTATTTTTAAATTATTAGAATTTTTTTACTATTTTTTTTTGGAATTTTCTATTACGGTTCGGGTAGGAACGCAACGATACGAGAATTCTAATTTTCTCACTTTCTTGGCCTTTTCCAACCTATTTTTGCTTAAAATGAAGCAATAATGGTCTTTTTTAATTTTTTTTTTGAATGTTTTAGATATTTTTTTGGAATTTTCTCTTAAGCGTCAGGTAGAAACGGAGCCGAACGGTAATTCTTATTTTCCCTCTTTTTCGGTCTTTTCAAACTTATTTTGGCTTGAAATGAAGCCATAAGTCTATTTTTAAATTATTAGAATTTTTTTACTATTTTTTTTGGAATTTTCTATTACGATTCGGGTAGGAACGGAACGGTACGAGAATTCTAATTTTCTCACTTTCTTGGCCTTTTTCAACCTATTTTGGCTTAAAATGATGCAATAATGGTCTTTTTTAATTTTTTTTGAATGTTTTAGCTATTTTTTTTTAATTTTCTTTTAAGCGTCGGGTAGAAACGGAGCCGAACGGCAATTTTTCTTTTCTCTCTTTCTCGGTCTTTTTGAACTTATTTTGGCTTGAAATGAAGCCATAAGTCTATTTTTAAATTATTAGAATTTTTTTACTATTTTTTTTGGAATTTTCTATTACGCGTCGGGTAGGAACGGAAGAAAACGATAATTTTAATTTTCACTCTTTCTTGGCCTTTTCCAACGTATTCTGGCTTGAAATGGAGCCGTAATGCTATTTTTTAATTTTTTGAGTTTTTTTACTATTCTTTTGGAATTTTCTATTACGCGTCGGGTAGGAACGGAACGGTACGATAATTCTAATTTTCTCACTTTCTTGGCCTTTTCCAACCAATTTTGGCTTAAAATGACGCCATAATAATTTTTTTTAAATTTTTTGAATGTTTTAGCTATTTTTTTGGAATTTTCTTTTAAGCGTCGGGTAGAAACGGAACCGAACGATAATTTTTATTTCCACTCTTTCTCGGCCTTTTCGAACTTATTTTGGCTTGAAATGAAGCCATAAGTCTATTTTTAAATTATTAGAATTTTTTTACTATTTTTTTTTGAATTTTCTTTTACGATTCGGGTAGGAACGGAACGGTACGAGAATTCTAATTTTCTCACTTTCTTGGCCTTTTCCAACCTATTTTGGCTTAAAATGATGCAATAATGGTCTTGTATAATTTTTTGAATGTTTTTGCTATTTTTTTAGAATTTTCTTTTACGCGTTGGGTAGAAACAGAGCCGAACGATAATTTTTATTTTCCCTCTTTCTCGGCCTTATCAAACATATTTTGGCTTGAAATGAAGCCATAAGTCTATTTTTAAATTATTAGAATTTTTTTACTATTTTTTTTGGAATTTTCTATTACGATTCGGGTAGGAACGGAACGGTACGAGAATTCTAATTTTCTCACTTTCTTGGCCTTTTCCAACCTATTTTGGCTTAAAATGATGCAATAATGGTCTTTTTTAAATTTTTTTTAATGTTTTAGCTATTTTTTTTGAATTTTCTTTTAAGCGTCGGGTAGAAACGGAGCCGAACGGCAATTTTTCTTTTCTCTCTTTCTCGGTCTTTTCAAACTTATTTTGGCTTGAAACGAAGCCATAAGTCCATTTTTAAATTATTAGAATTTTTTCACTATTTTTTTTGGAATTTTCTATTACGCGTCGGGTAGGAACGGAACAAAACGATAAATTTAATTTTCTCTCTTTCTTGGCCTTTTCCAACGTATTCTGGCTTGAAATGGAGCCGTAATGCTATTTTTTAATTTTTTGAGTTTTTTTACTATTCTTTTGGAAATTTCTATTACGCGTCGGGTAGGAACGGAACGGTACGATAATTCCAATTTTCTCACTTTCTTGGCCTTTTCCAACCAATTTTGGCTTAAAATGACGCCATAATAATTTTTTTTAAGTTTTTTGAATGTTTTAGCTATTTTTTTGGAATTTTCTTTTAAGCGTCGGGTAGAAACGGAACCGAACAATAATTTTTATTTCCACTCTTTCTCGGCCTTTTCGAACTTATTTTGGCTTGAAATGAAGCCATAAGTCTATTTTTAAATTATTAGAATTTTTTTACTATTTTTTTTGGAATTTTCTTTTACGCGTCGGGTAGGAACGGAACAAAACGATAATTTTAATTTTCTCTCTTTCTTGGCCTTTTCCAACGTATTCTCTGGCTTGAAATGGAGCCGTAATGATTTGTTTTAATTTTTTTAATTTTTTTACTATTCTTTTGGAATTTTCTATTATGCGTCGGGTAGGAACGGAACGGTACGATAATTCTAATTTTCACACTTTCTTGGTCTTTTCCATCCTATTTTGGCTTAAAAATGATGCCATAATGGTCTTGTATAATTTGTTGAATGTTTTTGCTATTTTTTTGGAATTTTCTTTTACGCGTTGGGTAGAAACCGAGCCGAACGATAATTTTTATTTTCCCTATTTCTCGGCCTTTTCGAACTTATGTTGGCTTGAAATGAAGCCATAAGTCTATTTTTAAATTATTAGAATTTTTTTACTATTTTTTTTGGAATTTTCTATTACGGTTCGGGTAGGAACGCAACGATACGAGAATTCTAATTTTCTCACTTTCTTGGCCTTTTCCAACCTATTTTGGCTTAAAATGATGCAATAATGGTCTTTTTTAATTTTTTTTTGAATGTTTTAGATATTTTTTTGGAATTTTCTCTTAAGCGTCAGGTAGAAACGAGCCGAACGGTAATTTTTATTTTCCCTCTTTTTCGGTCTTTTCAAACTTATTTTGGCTTGAAATGAAGCCATAAGTCTATTTTTAAATTATTAGAATTTTTTTACTATTTTTTTTGGAATTTTCTATTACGATTCGGGTAGGAACGGAACGGTACGAGAATTCTAATTTTATCACTTTCTTGGCCTTTTCCAACCTATTTTGGCTTAAAATGATGCAATAATGGTCTTTTTTAATTTTTTTTGAATGTTTTAGCTATTTTTTTTTAATTTTCTTTTAAGCGTCGGGTAGAAACGGAGCCGAACGGCAATTTTTCTTTTCTCTCTTTCTCGGTCTTTTTGAACTTATTTTGGCTTGAAATGAAGCCATAAGTCTATTTTTAAATTATTAGAATTTTTTTACTATTTTTTTTGGAATTTTCTATTACGCGTCGGGTAGGAACGGAAGAAAACGATAATTTTAATTTTCACTCTTTCTTGGCCTTTTCCAACGTATTCTGGCTTGAAATGGAGCCGTAATGCTATTTTTTAATTTTTGAGTTTTTTTACTATTCTTTTGGAATTTTCTATTACGCGTCGGGTAGGAACGGAACGGTACGATAATTCTAATTTTCTCACTTTCTTGGCCTTTTCCAACCAATTTTGGCTTAAAATGACGCCATAATAATTTTTTTTAAATTTTTTGAATGTTTTAGCTATTTTTTTGGAATTTTCTTTTAAGCGTCGGGTAGAAACGGAACCGAACGATAATTTTTATTTCCACTCTTTCTCGGCCTTTTCGAACTTATTTTGGCTTGAAATGAAGCCATAAGTCTATTTTTAAATTATTAGAATTTTTTTACTATTTTTTTTTGAATTTTCTTTTACGATTCGGGTAGGAACGGAACGGTACGAGAATTCTAATTTTCTCACTTTCTTGGCCTTTTCCAACCTATTTTGGCTTAAAATGATGCAATAATGGTCTTGTATAATTTTTTGAATGTTTTTGCTATTTTTTTAGAATTTTCTTTTACGCGTTGGGTAGAAACAGAGCCGAACGATAATTTTTATTTTCCCTCTTTCTCGGCCTTATCAAACATATTTTGGCTTGAAATGAAGCCATAAGTCTATTTTTAAATTATTAGAATTTTTTTACTATTTTTTTTGGAATTTTCTATTACGATTCGGGTAGGAACGGAACGGTACGAGAATTCTAATTTTCTCACTTTCTTGGCCTTTTCCAACCTATTTTGGCTTAAAATGATGCAATAATGGTCTTTTTTAAATTTTTTTTAATGTTTTAGCTATTTTTTTTGAATTTTCTTTTAAGCGTCGGGTAGAAACGGAGCCGAACGGCAATTTTTCTTTTCTCTCTTTCTCGGTCTTTTCAAACTTATTTTGGCTTGAAACGAAGCCATAAGTCCATTTTTAAATTATTAGAATTTTTTCACTATTTTTTTTGGAATTTTCTATTACGCGTCGGGTAGGAACGGAACAAAATGATAATTTTAATTTTCTCTCTTTCTTGGCCTTTTCCAACGTATTCTGGCTTGAAATGGAGCCGTAATGCTATTTTTTAATTTTTTGAGTTTTTTTACTATTCTTTTGGAAATTTCTATTACGCGTCGGGTAGGAACGGAACGGTACGATAATTCCAATTTTCTCACTTTCTTGGCCTTTTCCAACCAATTTTGACTTAAAATGACGCCATAATAATTTTTTTTAAGTTTTTTGAATGTTTTAGCTATTTTTTTGGAATTTTCTTTTAAGCGTCGGGTAGAAACGGAACCGAACAATAATTTTTATTTCCACTCTTTCTCGGCCTTTTCGAACTTATTTTGGCTTGAAATGAAGCCATAAGTCTATTTTTAAATTATTAGAATTTTTTTACTATTTTTTTTGGAATTTTCTTTTACGCGTCGGGTAGGAACGGAACAAAACGATAATTTTAATTTTCTCTCTTTCTTGGCCTTTTCCAACGTATTCTGGCTTGAAATGGAGCCGTAATGATTTGTTTTAATTTTTTTAATTTTTTTACTATTCTTTTGGAATTTTCTATTATGCGTCGGGTAGGAACGGAACGGTACGATAATTCTAATTTTCACACTTTCTTGGTCTTTTCCATCCTATTTTGGCTTAAAAATGATGCCATAATGGTCTTGTATAATTTGTTGAATGTTTTTGCTATTTTTTTGGAATTTTCTTTTACGCGTTGGGTAGAAACCGAGCCGAACGATAATTTTTATTTTCCCTATTTCTCGGCCTTTTCGAACTTATGTTGGCTTGAAATGAAGCCATAAGTCTATTTTTAAATTATTAGAATTTTTTTACTATTTTTTTTTGGAATTTTCTATTACGGTTCGGGTAGGAACGCAACGATACGAGAATTCTAATTTTCTCACTTTCTTGGCCTTTTCCAACCTATTTTGGCTTAAAATGATGCAATAATGGTCTTTTTTAATTTTTTTTTGAATGTTTTAGATATTTTTTTGGAATTTTCTCTTAAGCGTCAGGTAGAAACGGAGCCGAACGGTAATTTTTATTTTCCCTCTTTTTCGGTCTTTTCAAACTTATTTTGGCTTGAAATGAAGCCATAAGTCTATTTTTAAATTATTAGAATTTTTTTACTATTTTTTTTGGAATTTTCTATTACGATTCGGGTAGGAACGGAACGGTACGAGAATTCTAATTTTCTCACTTTCTTGGCCTTTTCCAACCTATTTTGGCTTAAAATGATGCAATAATGGTCTTTTTTAATTTTTTTTGAATGTTTTAGCTATTTTTTTTTAATTTTCTTTTAAGCGTCGGGTAGAAACGGAGCTGAACGGCAATTTTTCTTTTCTCTCTTTCTCGGTCTTTTTGAACTTATTTTGGCTTGAAATGAAGCCATAAGTCTATTTTTAAATTATTAGAATTTTTTTACTATTTTTTTTGGAATTTTCTATTACGCGTCGGGTAGGAACGGAAGAAAACGATAATTTTAATTTTCACTCTTTCTTGGCCTTTTCCAACGTATTCTGGCTTGAAATGGAGCCGTAATGCTATTTTTTAATTTTTTGAGTTTTTTTACTATTCTTTTGGAATTTTCTATTACGCGTCGGGTAGGAACGGAACGGTACGATAATTCTAATTTTCTCACTTTCTTGGCCTTTTCCAACCAATTTTGGCTTAAAATGACGCCATAATAATTTTTTTTAAATTTTTTGAATGTTTTAGCTATTTTTTTGGAATTTTCTTTTAAGCGTCGGGTAGAAACGGAACCGAACGATAATTTTTATTTCCACTCTTTCTCGGCCTTTTCGAACTTATTTTGGCTTGAAATGAAGCCATAAGTCTATTTTTAAATTATTAGAATTTTTTTACTATTTTTTTTTGAATTTTCTTTTACGATTCGGGTAGGAACGGAACGGTACGAGAATTCTAATTTTCTCACTTTCTTGGCCTTTTCCAACCTATTTTGGCTTAAAATGATGCAATAATGGTCTTGTATAATTTTTTGAATGTTTTTGCTATTTTTTTAGAATTTTCTTTTACGCGTTGGGTAGAAACAGAGCCGAACGATAATTTTTATTTTCCCTCTTTCTCGGCCTTATCAAACATATTTTGGCTTGAAATGAAGCCATAAGTCTATTTTTAAATTATTAGAATTTTTTTACTATTTTTTTTGGAATTTTCTATTACGATTCGGGTAGGAACGGAACGGTACGAGAATTCTAATTTTCTCACTTTCTTGGCCTTTTCCAACCTATTTTGGCTTAAAATGATGCAATAATGGTCTTTTTTAAATTTTTTTTAATGTTTTAGCTATTTTTTTTGAATTTTCTTTTAAGCGTCGGGTAGAAACGGAGCCGAACGGCAATTTTTCTTTTCTCTCTTTCTCGGTCTTTTCAAACTTATTTTGGCTTGAAACGAAGCCATAAGTCCATTTTTAAATTATTAGAATTTTTTCACTATTTTTTTTGGAATTTTCTATTACGCGTCGGGTAGGAACGGAACAAAACGATAAATTTAATTTTCTCTCTTTCTTGGCCTTTTCCAACGTATTCTGGCTTGAAATGGAGCCGTAATGCTATTTTTTAATTTTTTGAGTTTTTTTACTATTCTTTTGGAAATTTCTATTACGCGTCGGGTAGGAACGGAACGGTACGATAATTCCAATTTTCTCACTTTCTTGGCCTTTTCCAACCAATTTTGGCTTAAAATGACGCCATAATAATTTTTTTTAAGTTTTTTGAATGTTTTAGCTATTTTTTTGGAATTTTCTTTTAAGCGTCGGGTAGAAACGGAACCGAACAATAATTTTTATTTCCACTCTTTCTCGGCCTTTTCGAACTTATTTTGGCTTGAAATGAAGCCATAAGTCTATTTTTAAATTATTAGAATTTTTTTACTATTTTTTTTGGAATTTTCTTTTACGCGTCGGGTAGGAACGGAACAAAACGATAATTTTAATTTTCTCTCTTTCTTGGCCTTTTCCAACGTATTCTGGCTTGAAATGGAGCCGTAATGATTTGTTTTAATTTTTTTAATTTTTTTACTATTCTTTTGGAATTTTCTATTATGCGTCGGGTAGGAACGGAACGGTACGATAATTCTAATTTTCACACTTTCTTGGTCTTTTCCATCCTATTTTGGCTTAAAAATGATGCCATAATGGTCTTGTATAATTTGTTGAATGTTTTTGCTATTTTTTTGGAATTTTCTTTTACGCGTTGGGTAGAAACCGAGCCGAACGATAATTTTTATTTTCCCTATTTCTCGGCCTTTTCGAACTTATGTTGGCTTGAAATGAAGCCATAAGTCTATTTTTAAATTATTAGAATTTTTTTACTATTTTTTTTTGGAATTTTCTATTACGGTTCGGGTAGGAACGCAACGATACGAGAATTCTAATTTTCTCACTTTCTTGGCCTTTTCCAACCTATTTTGGCTTAAAATGATGCAATAATGGTCTTTTTTAATTTTTTTTTGAATGTTTTAGATATTTTTTTGGAATTTTCTCTTAAGCGTCAGGTAGAAACGGAGCCGAACGGTAATTTTTATTTTCCCTCTTTTTCGGTCTTTTCAAACTTATTTTGGCTTGAAATGAAGCCATAAGTCTATTTTTAAATTATTAGAATTTTTTTACTATTTTTTTTGGAATTTTCTATTACGATTCGGGTAGGAACGGAACGGTACGAGAATTCTAATTTTATCACTTTCTTGGCCTTTTCCAACCTATTTTGGCTTAAAATGATGCAATAATGGTCTTTTTTAATTTTTTTTGAATGTTTTAGCTATTTTTTTTTAATTTTCTTTTAAGCGTCGGGTAGAAACGGAGCCGAACGGCAATTTTTCTTTTCTCTCTTTCTCGGTCTTTTTGAACTTATTTTGGCTTGAAATGAAGCCATAAGTCTATTTTTAAATTATTAGAATTTTTTTACTATTTTTTTTGGAATTTTCTATTACGCGTCGGGTAGGAACGGAAGAAAACGATAATTTTAATTTTCACTCTTTCTTGGCCTTTTCCAACGTATTCTGGCTTGAAATGGAGCCGTAATGCTATTTTTTAATTTTTTGAGTTTTTTTACTATTCTTTTGGAATTTTCTATTACGCGTCGGGTAGGAACGGAACGGTACGATAATTCTAATTTTCTCACTTTCTTGGCCTTTTCCAACCAATTTTGGCTTAAAATGACGCCATAATAATTTTTTTTAAATTTTTTGAATGTTTTAGCTATTTTTTTGGAATTTTCTTTTAAGCGTCGGGTAGAAACGGAACCGAACGATAATTTTTATTTCCACTCTTTCTCGGCCTTTTCGAACTTATTTTGGCTTGAAATGAAGCCATAAGTCTATTTTTAAATTATTAGAATTTTTTTACTATTTTTTTTTGAATTTTCTTTTACGATTCGGGTAGGAACGGAACGGTACGAGAATTCTAATTTTCTCACTTTCTTGGCCTTTTCCAACCTATTTTGGCTTAAAATGATGCAATAATGGTCTTGTATAATTTTTTGAATGTTTTTGCTATTTTTTTAGAATTTTCTTTTACGCGTTGGGTAGAAACAGAGCCGAACGATAATTTTTATTTTCCCTCTTTCTCGGCCTTATCAAACATATTTTGGCTTGAAATGAAGCCATAAGTCTATTTTTAAATTATTAGAATTTTTTTACTATTTTTTTTGGAATTTTCTATTACGATTCGGGTAGGAACGGAACGGTACGAGAATTCTAATTTTCTCACTTTCTTGGCCTTTTCCAACCTATTTTGGCTTAAAATGATGCAATAATGGTCTTTTTTAAATTTTTTTTAATGTTTTAGCTATTTTTTTTGAATTTTCTTTTAAGCGTCGGGTAGAAACGGAGCCGAACGGCAATTTTTCTTTTCTCTCTTTCTCGGTCTTTTCAAACTTATTTTGGCTTGAAACGAAGCCATAAGTCCATTTTTAAATTATTAGAATTTTTTCACTATTTTTTTTGGAATTTTCTATTACGCGTCGGGTAGGAACGGAACAAAATGATAATTTTAATTTTCTCTCTTTCTTGGCCTTTTCCAACGTATTCTGGCTTGAAATGGAGCCGTAATGCTATTTTTTAATTTTTTGAGTTTTTTTACTATTCTTTTGGAAATTTCTATTACGCGTCGGGTAGGAACGGAACGGTACGATAATTCCAATTTTCTCACTTTCTTGGCCTTTTCCAACCAATTTTGACTTAAAATGACGCCATAATAATTTTTTTTAAGTTTTTTGAATGTTTTAGCTATTTTTTTGGAATTTTCTTTTAAGCGTCGGGTAGAAACGGAACCGAACAATAATTTTTATTTCCACTCTTTCTCGGCCTTTTCGAACTTATTTTGGCTTGAAATGAAGCCATAAGTCTATTTTTAAATTATTAGAATTTTTTTACTATTTTTTTTGGAATTTTCTTTTACGCGTCGGGTAGGAACGGAACAAAACGATAATTTTAATTTTCTCTCTTTCTTGGCCTTTTCCAACGTATTCTGGCTTGAAATGGAGCCGTAATGATTTGTTTTAATTTTTTTAATTTTTTTACTATTCTTTTGGAATTTTCTATTATGCGTCGGGTAGGAACGGAACGGTACGATAATTCTAATTTTCACACTTTCTTGGTCTTTTCCATCCTATTTTGGCTTAAAAATGATGCCATAATGGTCTTGTATAATTTGTTGAATGTTTTTGCTATTTTTTTGGAATTTTCTTTTACGCGTTGGGTAGAAACCGAGCCGAACGATAATTTTTATTTTCCCTATTTCTCGGCCTTTTCGAACTTATGTTGGCTTGAAATGAAGCCATAAGTCTATTTTTAAATTATTAGAATTTTTTTACTATTTTTTTTTGGAATTTTCTATTACGGTTCGGGTAGGAACGCAACGATACGAGAATTCTAATTTTCTCACTTTCTTGGCCTTTTCCAACCTATTTTGGCTTAAAATGATGCAATAATGGTCTTTTTTAATTTTTTTTTGAATGTTTTAGATATTTTTTTGGAATTTTCTCTTAAGCGTCAGGTAGAAACGGAGCCGAACGGTAATTTTTATTTTCCCTCTTTTTCGGTCTTTTCAAACTTATTTTGGCTTGAAATGAAGCCATAAGTCTATTTTTAAATTATTAGAATTTTTTTACTATTTTTTTTGGAATTTTCTATTACGATTCGGGTAGGAACGGAACGGTACGAGAATTCTAATTTTCTCACTTTCTTGGCCTTTTCCAACCTATTTTGGCTTAAAATGATGCAATAATGGTCTTTTTTAATTTTTTTTGAATGTTTTAGCTATTTTTTTTTAATTTTCTTTTAAGCGTCGGGTAGAAACGGAGCTGAACGGCAATTTTTCTTTTCTCTCTTTCTCGGTCTTTTTGAACTTATTTTGGCTTGAAATGAAGCCATAAGTCTATTTTTAAATTATTAGAATTTTTTTACTATTTTTTTTGGAATTTTCTATTACGCGTCGGGTAGGAACGGAAGAAAACGATAATTTTAATTTTCACTCTTTCTTGGCCTTTTCCAACGTATTCTGGCTTGAAATGGAGCCGTAATGCTATTTTTTAATTTTTTGAGTTTTTTTACTATTCTTTTGGAATTTTCTATTACGCGTCGGGTAGGAACGGAACGGTACGATAATTCTAATTTTCTCACTTTCTTGGCCTTTTCCAACCAATTTTGGCTTAAAATGACGCCATAATAATTTTTTTTAAATTTTTTGAATGTTTTAGCTATTTTTTTGGAATTTTCTTTTAAGCGTCGGGTAGAAACGGAACCGAACGATAATTTTTATTTCCACTCTTTCTCGGCCTTTTCGAACTTATTTTGGCTTGAAATGAAGCCATAAGTCTATTTTTAAATTATTAGAATTTTTTTACTATTTTTTTTTGAATTTTCTTTTACGATTCGGGTAGGAACGGAACGGTACGAGAATTCTAATTTTCTCACTTTCTTGGCCTTTTCCAACCTATTTTGGCTTAAAATGATGCAATAATGGTCTTGTATAATTTTTTGAATGTTTTTGCTATTTTTTTAGAATTTTCTTTTACGCGTTGGGTAGAAACAGAGCCGAACGATAATTTTTATTTTCCCTCTTTCTCGGCCTTATCAAACATATTTTGGCTTGAAATGAAGCCATAAGTCTATTTTTAAATTATTAGAATTTTTTTACTATTTTTTTTGGAATTTTCTATTACGATTCGGGTAGGAACGGAACGGTACGAGAATTCTAATTTTCTCACTTTCTTGGCCTTTTCCAACCTATTTTGGCTTAAAATGATGCAATAATGGTCTTTTTTAAATTTTTTTTAATGTTTTAGCTATTTTTTTTGAATTTTCTTTTAAGCGTCGGGTAGAAACGGAGCCGAACGGCAATTTTTCTTTTCTCTCTTTCTCGGTCTTTTCAAACTTATTTTGGCTTGAAACGAAGCCATAAGTCCATTTTTAAATTATTAGAATTTTTTCACTATTTTTTTTGGAATTTTCTATTACGCGTCGGGTAGGAACGGAACAAAACGATAATTTTAATTTTCTCTCTTTCTTGGCCTTTTCCAACGTATTCTGGCTTGAAATGGAGCCGTAATGCTATTTTTTAATTTTTTGAGTTTTTTTACTATTCTTTTGGAAATTTCTATTACGCGTCGGGTAGGAACGGAACGGTACGATAATTCCAATTTTCTCACTTTCTTGGCCTTTTCCAACCAATTTTGGCTTAAAATGACGCCATAATAATTTTTTTTAAGTTTTTTGAATGTTTTAGCTATTTTTTTGGAATTTTCTTTTAAGCGTCGGGTAGAAACGGAACCGAACAATAATTTTTATTTCCACTCTTTCTCGGCCTTTTCGAACTTATTTTGGCTTGAAATGAAGCCATAAGTCTATTTTTAAATTATTAGAATTTTTTTACTATTTTTTTTGGAATTTTCTTTTACGCGTCGGGTAGGAACGGAACAAAACGATAATTTTAATTTTCTCTCTTTCTTGGCCTTTTCCAACGTATTCTGGCTTGAAATGGAGCCGTAATGATTTGTTTTAATTTTTTTAATTTTTTTACTATTCTTTTGGAATTTTCTATTATGCGTCGGGTAGGAACGGAACGGTACGATAATTCTAATTTTCACACTTTCTTGGTCTTTTCCATCCTATTTTGGCTTAAAAATGATGCCATAATGGTCTTGTATAATTTGTTGAATGTTTTTGCTATTTTTTTGGAATTTTCTTTTACGCGTTGGGTAGAAACCGAGCCGAACGATAATTTTTATTTTCCCTATTTCTCGGCCTTTTCGAACTTATGTTGGCTTGAAATGAAGCCATAAGTCTATTTTTAAATTATTAGAATTTTTTTACTATTTTTTTTTGGAATTTTCTATTACGGTTCGGGTAGGAACGCAACGATACGAGAATTCTAATTTTCTCACTTTCTTGGCCTTTTCCAACCTATTTTGGCTTAAAATGATGCAATAATGGTCTTTTTTAATTTTTTTTTGAATGTTTTAGATATTTTTTTGGAATTTTCTCTTAAGCGTCAGGTAGAAACGGAGCCGAACGGTAATTTTTATTTTCCCTCTTTTTCGGTCTTTTCAAACTTATTTTGGCTTGAAATGAAGCCATAAGTCTATTTTTAAATTATTAGAATTTTTTTACTATTTTTTTTGGAATTTTCTATTACGATTCGGGTAGGAACGGAACGGTACGAGAATTCTAATTTTCTCACTTTCTTGGCCTTTTCCAACCTATTTTGGCTTAAAATGATGCAATAATGGTCTTTTTTAATTTTTTTTGAATGTTTTAGCTATTTTTTTTTAATTTTCTTTTAAGCGTCGGGTAGAAACGGAGCTGAACGGCAATTTTTCTTTTCTCTCTTTCTCGGTCTTTTTGAACTTATTTTGGCTTGAAATGAAGCCATAAGTCTATTTTTAAATTATTAGAATTTTTTTACTATTTTTTTTGGAATTTTCTATTACGCGTCGGGTAGGAACGGAAGAAAACGATAATTTTAATTTTCACTCTTTCTTGGCCTTTTCCAACGTATTCTGGCTTGAAATGGAGCCGTAATGCTATTTTTTAATTTTTTGAGTTTTTTTACTATTCTTTTGGAATTTTCTATTACGCGTCGGGTAGGAACGGAACGGTACGATAATTCTAATTTTCTCACTTTCTTGGCCTTTTCCAACCAATTTTGGCTTAAAATGACGCCATAATAATTTTTTTTAAATTTTTTGAATGTTTTAGCTATTTTTTTGGAATTTTCTTTTAAGCGTCGGGTAGAAACGGAACCGAACGATAATTTTTATTTCCACTCTTTCTCGGCCTTTTCGAACTTATTTTGGCTTGAAATGAAGCCATAAGTCTATTTTTAAATTATTAGAATTTTTTTACTATTTTTTTTTGAATTTTCTTTTACGATTCGGGTAGGAACGGAACGGTACGAGAATTCTAATTTTCTCACTTTCTTGGCCTTTTCCAACCTATTTTGGCTTAAAATGATGCAATAATGGTCTTGTATAATTTTTTGAATGTTTTTGCTATTTTTTTAGAATTTTCTTTTACGCGTTGGGTAGAAACAGAGCCGAACGATAATTTTTATTTTCCCTCTTTCTCGGCCTTATCAAACATATTTTGGCTTGAAATGAAGCCATAAGTCTATTTTTAAATTATTAGAATTTTTTTACTATTTTTTTTGGAATTTTCTATTACGATTCGGGTAGGAACGGAACGGTACGAGAATTCTAATTTTCTCACTTTCTTGGCCTTTTCCAACCTATTTTGGCTTAAAATGATGCAATAATGGTCTTTTTTAAATTTTTTTTAATGTTTTAGCTATTTTTTTTGAATTTTCTTTTAAGCGTCGGGTAGAAACGGAGCCGAACGGCAATTTTTCTTTTCTCTCTTTCTCGGTCTTTTCAAACTTATTTTGGCTTGAAACGAAGCCATAAGTCCATTTTTAAATTATTAGAATTTTTTCACTATTTTTTTTGGAATTTTCTATTACGCGTCGGGTAGGAACGGAACAAAACGATAATTTTAATTTTCTCTCTTTCTTGGCCTTTTCCAACGTATTCTGGCTTGAAATGGAGCCGTAATGCTATTTTTTAATTTTTTGAGTTTTTTTACTATTCTTTTGGAAATTTCTATTACGCGTCGGGTAGGAACGGAACGGTACGATAATTCCAATTTTCTCACTTTCTTGGCCTTTTCCAACCAATTTTGGCTTAAAATGACGCCATAATAATTTTTTTTAAGTTTTTTGAATGTTTTAGCTATTTTTTTGGAATTTTCTTTTAAGCGTCGGGTAGAAACGGAACCGAACAATAATTTTTATTTCCACTCTTTCTCGGCCTTTTCGAACTTATTTTGGCTTGAAATGAAGCCATAAGTCTATTTTTAAATTATTAGAATTTTTTTACTATTTTTTTTGGAATTTTCTTTTACGCGTCGGGTAGGAACGGAACAAAACGATAATTTTAATTTTCTCTCTTTCTTGGCCTTTTCCAACGTATTCTGGCTTGAAATGGAGCCGTAATGATTTGTTTTAATTTTTTTAATTTTTTTACTATTCTTTTGGAATTTTCTATTATGCGTCGGGTAGGAACGGAACGGTACGATAATTCTAATTTTCACACTTTCTTGGTCTTTTCCATCCTATTTTGGCTTAAAAATGATGCCATAATGGTCTTGTATAATTTGTTGAATGTTTTTGCTATTTTTTTGGAATTTTCTTTTACGCGTTGGGTAGAAACCGAGCCGAACGATAATTTTTATTTTCCCTCTTTCTCGGCCTTTTCGAACTTATGTTGGCTTGAAATGAAGCCATAAGTCTATTTTTAAATTATTAGAATTTTTTCACTATTTTTTTTTGGAATTTTCTATTACGGTTCGGGTAGGAACGCAACGATACGAGAATTCTAATTTTCTCACTTTCTTGGCCTTTTCCAACCTATTTTGGCTTAAAATGATGCAATAATGGTCTTTTTTAATTTTTTTTTGAATGTTTTAGATATTTTTTTGGAATTTTCTCTTAAGCGTCAGGTAGAAACGGAGCCGAACGGTAATTTTTATTTTCCCTCTTTTTCGGTCTTTTCAAACTTATTTTGGCTTGAAATGAAGCCATAAGTCTATTTTTAAATTATTAGAATTTTTTTACTATTTTTTTTGGAATTTTCTATTACGATTCGGGTAGGAACGGAACGGTACGAGAATTCTAATTTTCTCACTTTCTTGGCCTTTTCCAACCTATTTTGGCTTAAAATGATGCAATAATGGTCTTTTTTAATTTTTTTTTGAATGTTTTAGCTATTTTTTTTTTAATTTTCTTTTAAGCGTCGGGTAGAAACGGAGCCGAACGGCAATTTTTCTTTTCTCTCTTTCTCGGTCTTTTTGAACTTATTTTGGCTTGAAATGAAGCCATAAGTCTATTTTTAAATTATTAGAATTTTTTTACTATTTTTTTTGGAATTTTCTATTACGCGTCGGGTAGGAACGGAAGAAAACGATAATTTTAATTTTCACTCTTTCATGGCCTTTTCCAACGTATTCTGGCTTGAAATGGAGCTGTAATGCTATTTTTTAATTTTTTGAGTTTTTTTACTATTCTTTTGGAATTTTCTATTACGCGTCGGGTAGGAACGGAACGGTACGATAATTCTAATTTTCTCACTTTCTTGGCCTTTTCCAACCAATTTTGGCTTAAAATGACGCCATAATAATTTTTTTTAAATTTTTTGAATGTTTTAGCTATTTTTTTGGAATTTTCTTTTAAGCGTCGGGTAGAAACGGAACCGAACGATAATTTTTATTTCCACTCTTTCTCGGCCTTTTCGAACTTATTTTGGCTTGAAATGAAGCCATAAGTCTATTTTTAAATTATTAGAATTTTTTTACTTTTTTTTTTTGAATTTTCTTTTACGATTCGGGTAGGAACGGAACGGTACGAGAATTCTAATTTTCTCACTTTCTTGGCCTTTTCCAACCTATTTTGGCTTAAAATGATGCAATAATGGTCTTGTATAATTTTTTGAATGTTTTTGCTATTTTTTTAGAATTTTCTTTTACGCGTTGGGTAGAAACAGAGCCGAACGATAATTTTTATTTTCCCTCTTTCTCGGCCTTTTCAAACTTATTTTGGCTTGAAATGAAGCCATAAGTCTATTTTTAAATTATTAGAATTTTTTTACTATTTTTTTTGGAATTTTCTATTACGATTCGGGTAGGAACGGAACGGTACGAGAATTCTAATTTTCTCACTTTCTTGGCCTTTTCCAACCTATTTTGGCTTAAAATGATGCAATAATGGTCTTTTTTAAATTTTTTTTAATGTTTTAGCTATTTTTTTTGAATTTTCTTTTAAGCGTCGGGTAGAAATGGAGCCGAACGGCAATTTTTCTTTTCTCTCTTTCTCGGTCTTTTCAAACTTATTTTGGCTTGAAAAGAAGCCATAAGTCCATTTTTAAATTATTAGAATTTTTTCACTATTTTTTTTGGAATTTTCTATTACGCGTCGGGTAGGAACGGAACAAAACGATAATTTTAATTTTCTCTCTTTCTTGGCCTTTTCCAACGTATTCTGGCTTGAAATGGAGCCGTAATGCTATTTTTTAATTTTTTGAGTTTTTTTACTATTCTTTTGGAATTTTCTATTACGCGTCGGGTAGGAACGGAACGGTACGATAATTCCAATTTTTTCACTTTCTTGGCCTTTTCCAACCAATTTTGGCTTAAAATGACGCCATAATAATTTTTTTTAAGTTTTTTGAATGTTTTAGCTATTTTTTTGGAATTTTCTTTTAAGCGTCGGGTAGAAACGGAACCGAACAATAATTTTTATTTCCACTCTTTCTCGGCCTTTTCGAACTTATTTTGGCTTGAAATGAAGCCATAAGTCTATTTTTAAATTATTAGAATTTTTTTACTATTTTTTTTTTGAATTTTCTTTTACGATTCGGGTAGGAACGGAACGGTACGAGAATTCTAATTTTCTCACTTTCTTGGCCTTTTCCAACCTATTTTGGCTTAAAATGATGCAATAATGGTCTTTTTTAAATTTTTTTTAATGTTTTAGCTATTTTTTTTGAATTTTCTTTTAAGCGTCGGGTAGAAACGGAGCCGAACGGCAATTTTTCTTTTCTCTCTTTCTCGGTCTTTTCAAACTTATTTTGGCTTGAAATGAAGCCATAAGTCCATTTTTAAATTATTAGAATTTTTTCACTATTTTTTTTGGAATTTTCTATTACGCGTCGGGTAGGAACGGAACAAAACGATAATTTTAATTTTCTCTCTTTCTTGGCCTTTTCCAACGTATTCTGGCTTGAAATGGAGCCGTAATGCTATTTTTTAATTTTTTGATTTTTTTACTATTCTTTTGGAATTTTCTATTACGCGTCGGGTAGGAACGGAACGGTACGATAATTCCAATTTTCTCACTTTCTTGGCCTTTTCCAACCAATTTTGGCTTAAAATGACGCCGTAATAATTTTTTTTAAGTTTTTTGAATGTTTTAGCTATTTTTTTGGAATTTTCTTTTAAGCGTCGGGTAGAAACGGAACCGAACAATAATTTTTATTTCCACTCTTTCTCGGCCTTTTCGAACTTATTTTGGCTTGAAATGAAGCCATAAGTCTATTTTTAAATTATTAGAATTTTTTTACTATTTTTTTTGGAATTTTCTTTTACGCGTCGGGTAGGAACGGAACAAAACGATAATTTTAATTTTCTCTCTTTCTTGGCCTTTTCCAACGTATTCTGGCTTGAAATGGAGCCGTAATGCTATTTTTTAATTTTTTGAGTTTTTTTACTATTCTTTTGGAATTTTCTATTACGCGTCGGGTAGGAACGGAACGGTACGATAATTCTAATTTTCTCACTTTCTTGGCCTTTTCCAAACAATTTTGGCTTAAAATGACGCCATAATAATTTTTTTAAAATTTTTTGAATGTTTTAGCTATTTTTTTGGAATTTTCTTTTAAGCGTCGGGTAGAAACGGAACCGAACGATAATTTTTATTTCCACTCTTTCTCGGCCTTTTCGAACTTATTTTGGCTTGAAATGAAGCCATAAGTCTATTTTTAAATTATTAGAATTTTTTTACTATTTTTTTTTGAATTTTCTTTTACGATTCGGGTAGGAACGGAACGGTACGAGAATTCTAATTTTCTCACTTTCTTGGCCTTTTCCAACCTATTTTGGCTTAAAATGATGCAATAATGGTCTTGTATAATTTTTTGAATGTTTTTGCTATTTTTTTAGAATTTTCTTTTACGCGTTGGGTAGAAACAGAGCCGAACGATAATTTTTATTTTCCCTCTTTCTCGGCCTTTTCAAACTTATTTTGGCTTGAAATGAAGCCATAAGTCTATTTTTAAATTATTAGAATTTTTTTACTATTTTTTTTGGAATTTTCTATTACGATTCGGGTAGGAACGGAACGGTACGAGAATTCTAATTTTCTCACTTTCTTGGCCTTTTCCAACCTATTTTGGCTTAAAATGATGCAATAATGGTCTTTTTTAAATTTTTTTTAATGTTTTAGCTATTTTTTTTGAATTTTCTTTTAAGCGTCGGGTAGAAATGGAGCCGAACGGCAATTTTTCTTTTCTCTCTTTCTCGGTCTTTTCAAACTTATTTTGGCTTGAAATGAAGCCATAAGTCCATTTTTAAATTATTAGAATTTTTTCACTATTTTTTTTGGAATTTTCTATTACGCGTCGGGTAGGAACGGAACAAAACGATAATTTTAATTTTCTCTCTTTCTTGGCCTTTTCCAACGTATTCTGGCTTGAAATGGAGCCGTAATGCTATTTTTTAGTTTTTTGAGTTTTTTTACTATTCTTTTGGAATTTTCTATTACGCGTCGGGTAGGAACGGAACGGTACGATAATTCCAATTTTCTCACTTTCTTGGCCTTTTCCAACCAATTTTGGCTTAAAATGACGCCATAATAATTTTTTTTAAGTTTTTTGAATGTTTTAGCTATTTTTTTGGAATTTTCTTTTAAGCGTCGGGTAGAAACGGAACCGAACAATAATTTTTATTTCCACTCTTTCTCGGCCTTTTCGAACTTATTTTGGCTTGAAATGAAGCCATAAGTCTATTTTTAAATTATTAGAATTTTTTTACTATTTTTTTTTGAATTTTCTTTTACGATTCGGGTAGGAACGGAACGGTACGAGAATTCTAATTTTCTCACTTTCTTGGCCTTTTCCAACCTATTTTGGCTTAAAATGATGCAATAATGGTCTTTTTTAAATTTTTTTTAATGTTTTAGCTATTTTTTTTGAATTTTCTTTTAAGCGTCGGGTAGAAACGGAGCCGAACGGCAATTGTTCTTTTCTCTCTTTCTCGGTCTTTTCAAACTTATTTTGGCTTGAAATGAAGCCATAAGTCCATTTTTAAATTATTAGAATTTTTTCACTATTTTTTTTGGAATTTTCTATTACGCGTCGGGTAGGAACGGAACAAAACGATATTTTTAATTTTCTCTCTTTCTTGGCCTTTTCCAACGTATTCTGGCTTGAAATGGAGCCGTAATGCTATTTTTTAATTTTTTGAGTTTTTTTACTATTCTTTTGGAATTTTCTATTACGCGTCGGGTAGGAACGGAACGGTACGATAATTCCAATTTTCTCACTTTCTTGGCCTTTTCCAACCAATTTTGGCTTAAAATGACGCCGTAATAATTTTTTTTAAGTTTTTTGAATGTTTTAGCTATTTTTTTGGAATTTTCTTTTAAGCGTCGGGTAGAAACGGAACCGAACAATAATTTTTATTTCCACTCTTTCTCGGCCTTTTCGAACTTATTTTGGCTTGAAATGAAGCCATAAGTCTATTTTTAAATTATTAGAATTTTTTTACTATTTTTTTTGGAATTTTCTTTTACGCGTCGGGTAGGAACGGAACAAAACGATAATTTTAATTTTCTCTCTTTCTTGGCCTTTTCCAACGTATTCTGGCTTGAAATGGAGCCGTAATGATTTGTTTTAATTTTTTTAATTTTTTTACTATTCTTTTGGAATTTTCTATTATGCGTCGGGTAGGAACGGAACGGTACGATAATTCTAATTTTCACACTTTCTTGGTCTTTTCCATCCTATTTTGGCTTAAAAATGATGCCATAATGGTCTTGTATAATTTGTTGAATGTTTTTGCTATTTTTTTGGAATTTTCTTTTACGCGTTGGGTAGAAACCGAGCCGAATGATAATTTTTATTTTCCCTCTTTCTCGGCCTTTTCGAACTTATTTTGGCTTGAAATGAAGCCATAAGTCTATTTTTAAATTATTAGAATTTTTTTACTATTTTTTTTGGAATTTTCTATTACGATTCGGGTAGGAACGGAACGGTACGAGAATTCTAATTTTCTCACTTTCTTGGCCTTTTCCAACCTATTTTGGCTTAAAATGATGCAATAATGGTCTTTTTTAATTTTTTTTGAATGTTTTAGCTATTTTTTTTTAATTTTCTTTTAAGCGTCGGGTAGAAACGGAGCCGAACGGCAATTTTTCTTTTCTCTCTTTCTCGGTCTTTTTGAACTTATTTTGGCTTGAAATGAAGCCATAAGTCTATTTTTAAATTATTAGAATTTTTTTACTATTTTTTTTGGAATTTTCTATTACGCGTCGGGTAGGAACGGAAGAAAACGATAATTTTAATTTTCACTCTTTCTTGGCCTTTTCCAACGTATTCTGGCTTGAAATGGAGCCGTAATGCTATTTTTTAATTTTTTGAGTTTTTTTACTATTCTTTTGGAATTTTCTATTACGCGTCGGGTAGGAACGGAACGGTACGATAATTCTAATTTTCTCACTTTCTTGGCCTTTTCCAACCAATTTTGGCTTAAAATGACGCCATAATAATTTTTTTTAAATTTTTTGAATGTTTTAGCTATTTTTTTGGAATTTTCTTTTAAGCGTCGGGTAGAAACGGAACCGAACGATAATTTTTATTTCCACTCTTTCTCGGCCTTTTCGAACTGATTTTGGCTTGAAATGAAGCCATAAGTCTATTTTTAAATTATTAGAATTTTTTTACTATTTTTTTTTTAATTTTCTTTTACGATTCGGGTAGGAACGGAACGGTACGAGAATTCTAATTTTCTCACTTTCTTGGCCTTTTCCAACCTATTTTGGCTTAAAATGATGCAATAATGGTCTTTTTTAAATTTTTTTTAATGTTTTAGCTATTTTTTTTGAATTTTCTTTTAAGCGTCGGGTAGAAACGGAGCCGAACGGCAATTGTTCTTTTCTCTCTTTCTCGGTCTTTTCAAACTTATTTTGGCTTGAAATGAAGCCATAAGTCCATTTTTAAATTATTAGAATTTTTTCACTATTTTTTTTGGAATTTTCTATTACGCGTCGGGTAGGAACGGAACAAAACGATATTTTTAATTTTCTCTCTTTCTTGGCCTTTTCCAACGTATTCTGGCTTGAAATGGAGCCGTAATGCTATTTTTTAATTTTTTGAGTTTTTTTACTATTCTTTTGGAATTTTCTATTACGCGTCGGGTAGGAACGGAACGGTACGATAATTCCAATTTTCTCACTTTCTTGGCCTTTTCCAACCAATTTTGGCTTAAAATGACGCCGTAATAATTTTTTTTAAGTTTTTTGAATGTTTTAGCTATTTTTTTGGAATTTTCTTTTAAGCGTCGGGTAGAAACGGAACCGAACAATAATTTTTATTTCCACTCTTTCTCGGCCTTTTCGAACTTATTTTGGCTTGAAATGAAGCCATAAGTCTATTTTTAAATTATTAGAATTTTTTTACTATTTTTTTTGGAATTTTCTTTTACGCGTCGGGTAGGAACGGAACAAAACGATAATTTTAATTTTCTCTCTTTCTTGGCCTTTTCCAACGTATTCTGGCTTGAAATGGAGCCGTAATGATTTGTTTTAATTTTTTTAATTTTTTTACTATTCTTTTGGAATTTTCTATTATGCGTCGGGTAGGAACGGAACGGTACGATAATTCTAATTTTCACACTTTCTTGGTCTTTTCCATCCTATTTTGGCTTAAAAATGATGCCATAATGGTCTTGTATAATTTGTTGAATGTTTTTGCTATTTTTTTGGAATTTTCTTTTACGCGTTGGGTAGAAACCGAGCCGAATGATAATTTTTATTTTCCCTCTTTCTCGGCCTTTTCGAACTTATTTTGGCTTGAAATGAAGCCATAAGTCTATTTTTAAATTATTAGAATTTTTTTACTATTTTTTTTGGAATTTTCTATTACGATTCGGGTAGGAACGGAACGGTACGAGAATTCTAATTTTCTCACTTTCTTGGCCTTTTCCAACCTATTTTGGCTTAAAATGATGCAATAATGGTCTTTTTTAATTTTTTTTGAATGTTTTAGCTATTTTTTTTTAATTTTCTTTTAAGCGTCGGGTAGAAACGGAGCCGAACGGCAATTTTTCTTTTCTCTCTTTCTCGGTCTTTTCAAACTTATTTTGGCTTGAAATGAAGCCATAAGTCCATTTTTAAATTATTAGAATTTTTTCACTATTTTTTTTGGAATTTTCTATTACGCGTCGGGTAGGAACGGAACAAAACGATATTTTTAATTTTCTCTCTTTCTTGGCCTTTTCCAACGTATTCTGGCTTGAAATGGAGCCGTAATGCTATTTTTTAATTTTTTGAGTTTTTTTACTATTCTTTTGGAATTTTCTATTACGCGTCGGGTAGGAACGGAACGGTACGATAATTCCAATTTTCTCACTTTCTTGGCCTTTTCCAACCAATTTTGGCTTAAAATGACGCCGTAATAATTTTTTTTAAGTTTTTTGAATGTTTTAGCTATTTTTTTGGAATTTTCTTTTAAGCGTCGGGTAGAAACGGAACCGAACAATAATTTTTATTTCCACTCTTTCTCGGCCTTTTCGAACTTATTTTGGCTTGAAATGAAGCCATAAGTCTATTTTTAAATTATTAGAATTTTTTTACTATTTTTTTTGGAATTTTCTTTTACGCGTCGGGTAGGAACGGAACAAAACGATAATTTTAATTTTCTCTCTTTCTTGGCCTTTTCCAACGTATTCTGGCTTGAAATGGAGCCGTAATGATTTGTTTTAATTTTTTTAATTTTTTTACTATTCTTTTGGAATTTTCTATTATGCGTCGGGTAGGAACGGAACGGTACGATAATTCTAATTTTCACACTTTCTTGGTCTTTTCCATCCTATTTTGGCTTAAAAATGATGCCATAATGGTCTTGTATAATTTGTTGAATGTTTTTGCTATTTTTTTGGAATTTTCTTTTACGCGTTG
Organism: Quercus wislizeni; assembly: GCA_023055345.1. Classification (NCBI taxonomy): domain Eukaryota; kingdom Viridiplantae; phylum Streptophyta; class Magnoliopsida; order Fagales; family Fagaceae; genus Quercus; species Quercus wislizeni. The sequence continues at coordinate 29,702,139 of JALGQJ010000006.1, forward strand.
GGTAGAAACCGAGCCGAATGATAATTTTTATTTTCCCTCTTTCTCGGCCTTTTCGAACTTATTTTGGCTTGAAATGAAGCCATAAGTCTATTTTTAAATTATTAGAATTTTTTTACTATTTTTTTTGGAATTTTCTATTACGATTCGGGTAGGAACGGAACGGTACGAGAATTCTAATTTTCTCACTTTCTTGGCCTTTTCCAACCTATTTTGGCTTAAAATGATGCAATAATGGTCTTTTTTAATTTTTTTTGAATGTTTTAGCTATTTTTTTTTAATTTTCTTTTAAGCGTCGGGTAGAAACGGAGCCGAACGGCAATTTTTCTTTTCTCTCTTTCTCGGTCTTTTTGAACTTATTTTGGCTTGAAATGAAGCCATAAGTCTATTTTTAAATTATTAGAATTTTTTTACTATTTTTTTTGGAATTTTCTATTACGCGTCGGGTAGGAACGGAAGAAAACGATAATTTTAATTTTCACTCTTTCTTGGCCTTTTCCAACGTATTCTGGCTTGAAATGGAGCCGTAATGCTATTTTTTAATTTTTTGAGTTTTTTTACTATTCTTTTGGAATTTTCTATTACGCGTCGGGTAGGAACGGAACGGTACGATAATTCTAATTTTCTCACTTTCTTGGCCTTTTCCAACCAATTTTGGCTTAAAATGACGCCATAATAATTTTTTTTAAATTTTTTGAATGTTTTAGCTATTTTTTTGGAATTTTCTTTTAAGCGTCGGGTAGAAACGGAACCGAACGATAATTTTTATTTCCACTCTTTCTCGGCCTTTTCGAACTGATTTTGGCTTGAAATGAAGCCATAAGTCTATTTTTAAATTATTAGAATTTTTTTACTATTTTTTTTTTAATTTTCTTTTACGATTCGGGTAGGAACGGAACGGTACGAGAATTCTAATTTTCTCACTTTCTTGGCCTTTTCCAACCTATTTTGGCTTAAAATGATGCAATAATGGTCTTTTTTAAATTTTTTTTAATGTTTTAGCTATTTTTTTTGAATTTTATTTTCAGCGTCGGGTAGAAACGGAGCCGAACGGCAATTTTTCTTTTCTCTCTTTCTCGGTCTTTTCAAACTTATTTTGGCTTGAAATGAAGCCATAAGTCCATTTTTAAATTATTAGAATTTTTTCACTATTTTTTTTGGAATTTTCTATTACGCGTCGGGTAGGAACGGAACAAAACGATAATTTTAATTTTCTCTCTTTCTTGGCCTTTTCCAACGTATTCTGGCTTGAAATGGAGCCGTAATGCTATTTTTTAATTTTTTGAGTTTTTTTACTATTCTTTTGGAATTTTCTATTACGCGTCGGGTAGGAACGGAACGGTACGATAATTCCAATTTTCTCACTTTCTTGGCCTTTTCCAACCAATTTTGGCTTAAAATGACGCCATAATAATTTTTTTTAAGTTTTTTGAATGTTTTAGCTATTTTTTTGGAATTTTCTTTTAAGCGTCGGGTAGAAACGGAACCGAACAATAATTTTTATTTCCACTCTTTCTCGGCCTTTTCGAACTTATTTTGGCTTGAAATGAAGCCATAAGTCTATTTTTAAATTATTAGAATTTTTTTACTATTTTTTTTGGAATTTTCTTTTACGCGTCGGGTAGGAACGGAACAAAACGATAATTTTAATTTTCTCTCTTTCTTGGCCTTTTCCAACGTATTCTGGCTTGAAATGGAGCCGTAATGATTTGTTTTAATTTTTTTAATTTTTTTACTATTCTTTTGGAATTTTCTATTATGCGTCGGGTAGGAACGGAACGGTACGATAATTCTAATTTTCACACTTTCTTGGTCTTTTCCATCCTATTTTGGCTTAAAAATGATGCCATAATGGTCTTGTATAATTTGTTGAATGTTTTTGCTATTTTTTTGGAATTTTCTTTTACGCGTTGGGTAGAAACCGAGCCGAACGATAATTTTTATTTTCCCTCTTTCTCGGCCTTTTCGAACTTATTTTGGCTTGAAATGAAGCCATAAGTCTATTTTTAAATTATTAGAATTTTTTTACTATTTCTTTTGGAATTTTCTATTACGATTCGGGTAGGAACGGAACGGTACGAGAATTCTAATTTTCTCACTTTCTTGGCCTTTTCCAACCTATTTTGGCTTAAAATGATGCAATAATGGTCTTTTTTAATTTTTTTTGAATGTTTTAGCTATTTTTTTTTAATTTTCTTTTAAGCGTCGGGTAGAAACGGAGCCGAACTGCAATTTTTCTTTTCTCTCTTTCTCGGTCTTTTTGAACTTATTTTGGCTTGAAATGAAGCCATAAGTCTATTTTTAAATTATTAGAATTTTTTTACTATTTTTTTTGGAATTTTCTATTACGCGTCGGGTAGGAACGGAAGAAAACGATAATTTTAATTTTCACTCTTTCTTGGCCTTTTCCAACGTATTCTGGCTTGAAATGGAGCCGTAATGCTATTTTTTAATTTTTTGAGTTTTTTTACTATTCTTTTGGAATTTTCTATTACGCGTCGGGTAGGAACGGAACGGTACGATAATTCTAATTTTCTCACTTTCTTGGCCTTTTCCAACCAATTTTGGCTTAAAATGACGCCATAATAATTTTTTTTAAATTTTTTGAATGTTTTAGCTATTTTTTTGGAATTTTCTTTTAAGCGTCGGGTAGAAACGGAACCGAACGATAATTTTTATTTCCACTCTTTCTCGGCCTTTTCGAACTTATTTTGGCTTGAAATGAAGCCATAAGTCTATTTTTAAATTATTAGAATTTTTTTACTATTTTTTTTTTAATTTTCTTTTACGATTCGGGTAGGAACGGAACGGTACGAGAATTCTAATTTTCTCACTTTCTTGGCCTTTTCCAACCTATTTTGGCTTAAAATGATGCAATAATGGTCTTTTTTAATTTTTTTTGAATGTTTTAGCTATTTTTTTTTAATTTTCTTTTAAGCGTCGGGTAGAAACGGAGCCGAACGGCAATTTTTCTTTTCTCTCTTTCTCGGTCTTTTTGAACTTATTTTGGCTTGAAATGAAGCCATAAGTCTATTTTTAAATTATTAGAATTTTTTTACTATTTTTTTTGGAATTTTCTATTACGCGTCGGGTAGGAACGGAAGAAAACGATAATTTTAATTTTCACTCTTTCTTGGCCTTTTCCAACGTATTCTGGCTTGAAATGGAGCCGTAATGCTATTTTTTAATTTTTTGAGTTTTTTTACTATTCTTTTGGAATTTTCTATTACGCGTCGGGTAGGAACGGAACGGTACGATAATTCTAATTTTCTCACTTTCTTGGCCTTTTCCAACCAATTTTGGCTTAAAATGACGCCATAATAATTTTTTTTAAATTTTTTGAATGTTTTAGCTATTTTTTTGGAATTTTCTTTTAAGCGTCGGGTAGAAACGGAACCGAACGATAATTTTTATTTCCACTCTTTCTCGGCCTTTTCGAACTGATTTTGGCTTGAAATGAAGCCATAAGTCTATTTTTAAATTATTAGAATTTTTTTACTATTTTTTTTTTAATTTTCTTTTACGATTCGGGTAGGAACGGAACGGTACGAGAATTCTAATTTTCTCACTTTCTTGGCCTTTTCCAACCTATTTTGGCTTAAAATGATGCAATAATGGTCTTTTTTAAATTTTTTTTAATGTTTTAGCTATTTTTTTTGAATTTTATTTTCAGCGTCGGGTAGAAACGGAGCCGAACGGCAATTTTTCTTTTCTCTCTTTCTCGGTCTTTTCAAACTTATTTTGGCTTGAAATGAAGCCATAAGTCCATTTTTAAATTATTAGAATTTTTTCACTATTTTTTTTGGAATTTTCTATTACGCGTCGGGTAGGAACGGAACAAAACGATAATTTTAATTTTCTCTCTTTCTTGGCCTTTTCCAACGTATTCTGGCTTGAAATGGAGCCGTAATGCTATTTTTTAATTTTTTGAGTTTTTTTACTATTCTTTTGGAATTTTCTATTACGCGTCGGGTAGGAACGGAACGGTACGATAATTCCAATTTTCTCACTTTCTTGGCCTTTTCCAACCAATTTTGGCTTAAAATGACGCCATAATAATTTTTTTTAAGTTTTTTGAATGTTTTAGCTATTTTTTTGGAATTTTCTTTTAAGCGTCGGGTAGAAACGGAACCGAACAATAATTTTTATTTCCACTCTTTCTCGGCCTTTTCGAACTTATTTTGGCTTGAAATGAAGCCATAAGTCTATTTTTAAATTATTAGAATTTTTTTACTATTTTTTTTGGAATTTTCTTTTACGCGTCGGGTAGGAACGGAACAAAACGATAATTTTAATTTTCTCTCTTTCTTGGCCTTTTCCAACGTATTCTGGCTTGAAATGGAGCCGTAATGATTTGTTTTAATTTTTTTAATTTTTTTACTATTCTTTTGGAATTTTCTATTATGCGTCGGGTAGGAACGGAACGGTACGATAATTCTAATTTTCACACTTTCTTGGTCTTTTCCATCCTATTTTGGCTTAAAAATGATGCCATAATGGTCTTGTATAATTTGTTGAATGTTTTTGCTATTTTTTTGGAATTTTCTTTTACGCGTTGGGTAGAAACCGAGCCGAACGATAATTTTTATTTTCCCTCTTTCTCGGCCTTTTCGAACTTATTTTGGCTTGAAATGAAGCCATAAGTCTATTTTTAAATTATTAGAATTTTTTTACTATTTCTTTTGGAATTTTCTATTACGATTCGGGTAGGAACGGAACGGTACGAGAATTCTAATTTTCTCACTTTCTTGGCCTTTTCCAACCTATTTTGGCTTAAAATGATGCAATAATGGTCTTTTTTAATTTTTTTTGAATGTTTTAGCTATTTTTTTTTAATTTTCTTTTAAGCGTCGGGTAGAAACGGAGCCGAACTGCAATTTTTCTTTTCTCTCTTTCTCGGTCTTTTTGAACTTATTTTGGCTTGAAATGAAGCCATAAGTCTATTTTTAAATTATTAGAATTTTTTTACTATTTTTTTTGGAATTTTCTATTACGCGTCGGGTAGGAACGGAAGAAAACGATAATTTTAATTTTCACTCTTTCTTGGCCTTTTCCAACGTATTCTGGCTTGAAATGGAGCCGTAATGCTATTTTTTAATTTTTTGAGTTTTTTTACTATTCTTTTGGAATTTTCTATTACGCGTCGGGTAGGAACGGAACGGTACGATAATTCTAATTTTCTCACTTTCTTGGCCTTTTCCAACCAATTTTGGCTTAAAATGACGCCATAATAATTTTTTTTAAATTTTTTGAATGTTTTAGCTATTTTTTTGGAATTTTCTTTTAAGCGTCGGGTAGAAACGGAACCGAACGATAATTTTTATTTCCACTCTTTCTCGGCCTTTTCGAACTTATTTTGGCTTGAAATGAAGCCATAAGTCTATTTTTAAATTATTAGAATTTTTTTACTATTTTTTTTTTAATTTTCTTTTACGATTCGGGTAGGAACGGAACGGTACGAGAATTCTAATTTTCTCACTTTCTTGGCCTTTTCCAACCTATTTTGGCTTAAAATGATGCAATAATGGTCTTTTTTAAATTTTTTTTAATGTTTTAGCTATTTTTTTTGAATTTTCCTTTAAGCGTCGGGTGGAAACGGAGCCGAACGGCAATTTTTCTTTTCTCTCTTTCTCGGTCTTTTCAAACTTATTTTGGCTTGAAATGAAGCCATAAGTCCATTTTTAAATTATTAGAATTTTTTCACTATTTTTTTTGGAATTTTCTATTACGCGTCGGGTAGGAACGGAACAAAACGATAATTTTAATTTTCTCTCTTTCTTGGCCTTTTCCAACGTATTCTGGCTTGAAATGGAGCCGTAATGCTATTTTTTAATTTTTTGAGTTTTTTTACTATTCTTTTGGAATTTTCTATTACGCGTCGGGTAGGAACGGAACGGTACGATAATTCCAATTTTCTCACTTTCTTGGCCTTTTCCAACCAATTTTGGCTTAAAATGACGCCGTAATAATTTTTTTTAAGTTTTTTGAATGTTTTAGCTATTTTTTTGGAATTTTCTTTTAAGCGTCGGGAAGAAACGGAACCGAACAATAATTTTTATTTCCACTCTTTCTCGGCCTTTTCGAACTTATTTTGGCTTGAAATGAAGCCATAAGTCTATTTTTAAATTATTAGAATTTTTTTACTATTTTTTTTGGAATTTTCTTTTACGCGTCGGGTAGGAACGGAACAAAACGATAATTTTAATTTTCTCTCTTTCTTGGCCTTTTCCAACGTATTCTGGCTTGAAATGGAGCCGTAATGATTTGTTTTAATTTTTTTAATTTTTTTACTATTCTTTTGGAATTTTCTATTATGCGTCGGGTAGGAACGGAACGGTACGATAATTCTAATTTTCACACTTTCTTGGTCTTTTCCATCCTATTTTGGCTTAAAAATGATGCCATAATGGTCTTGTATAATTTGTTGAATGTTTTTGCTATTTTTTTGGAATTTTCTTTTACGCGTTGGGTAGAAACCGAGCCGAACGATAATTTTTATTTTCCCTATTTCTCGGCCTTTTCGAACTTATGTTGGCTTGAAATGAAGCCATAAGTCTATTTTTAAATTATTAGAATTTTTTTACTATTTTTTTTTGGAATTTTCTATTACGGTTCGGGTAGGAACGCAACGATACGAGAATTCTAATTTTCTCACTTTCTTGGCCTTTTCCAACCTATTTTGGCTTAAAATGATGCAATAATGGTCTTTTTTAATTTTTTTTTGAATGTTTTAGATATTTTTTTGGAATTTTCTCTTAAGCGTCAGGTAGAAACGGAGCCGAACGGTAATTTTTATTTTCCCTCTTTTTCGGTCTTTTCAAACTTATTTTGGCTTGAAATGAAGCCATAAGTCTATTTTTAAATTATTAGAATTTTTTTACTATTTTTTTTGAAATTTTCTATTACGATTCGGGTAGGAACGGAACGGTACGAGAATTCTAATTTTATCACTTTCTTGGCCTTTTCCAACGTATTCTGGCTTGAAATGGAGCCGTAATGCTATTTTTTAATTTTTTGAGTTTTTTTACTATTCTTTTGGAATTTTCTATTACGCGTCGGGTAGGAACGGAACGGTACGATAATTCTAATTTTCTCACTTTCTTGGCCTTTTCCAACCAATTTTGGCTTAAAATGACGCCATAATAATTTTTTTTAAATTTTTTGAATGTTTTAGCTATTTTTTTGGAATTTTCTTTTAAGCGTCGGGTAGAAACGGAACCGAACGATAATTTTTATTTCCACTCTTTCTCGGCCTTTTCGAACTTATTTTGGCTTGAAATGAAGCCATAAGTCTATTTTTAAATTATTAGAATTTTTTTACTATTTTTTTTGGAATTTTCTTTTACGCGTCGGGTAGGAACGGAACAAAACGATAATTTTAATTTTCTCTCTTTCTTGGCCTTTTCCAACGTATTCTGGCTTGAAATGGAGCCGTAATGATTTGTTTTAATTTTTTTAATTTTTTTACTATTCTTTTGGAATTTTCTATTATGCGTCGGGTAGGAACGGAACGGTACGATAATTCTAATTTTCACACTTTCTTGGTCTTTTCCATCCTATTTTGGCTTAAAAATGATGCCATAATGGTCTTGTATAATTTGTTGAATGTTTTTGCTATTTTTTTGGAATTTTCTTTTACGCGTTGGGTAGAAACCGAGCCGAACGATAATTTTTATTTTCCCTCTTTCTCGGCCTTTTCGAACTTATTTTGGCTTGAAATGAAGCCATAAGTCTATTTTTAAATTATTAGAATTTTTTTACTATTTTTTTTGGAATTTTCTATTACGATTCGGGTAGGAACGGAACGGTACGAGAATTCTAATTTTCTCACTTTCTTGGCCTTTTCCAACCTATTTTGGCTTAAAATGATGCAATAATGGTCTTTTTTAATTTTTTTTGAATGTTTTAGCTATTTTTTTTTAATTTTCTTTTAAGCGTCGGGTAGAAACGGAGCCGAACGGCAATTTTTCTTTTCTCTCTTTCTCGGTCTTTTTGAACTTATTTTGGCTTGAAATGAAGCCATAAGTCTATTTTTAAATTATTAGAATTTTTTTACTATTTTTTTTGGAATTTTCTATTACGCGTCGGGTAGGAACGGAAGAAAACGATAATTTTAATTTTCACTCTTTCTTGGCCTTTTCCAACGTATTCTGGCTTGAAATGGAGCCGTAATGCTATTTTTTAATTTTTTGAGTTTTTTTACTATTCTTTTGGAATTTTCTATTACGCGTCGGGTAGGAACGGAACGGTACGATAATTCTAATTTTCTCACTTTCTTGGCCTTTTCCAACCAATTTTGGCTTAAAATGACGCCATAATAATTTTTTTTAAATTTTTTGAATGTTTTAGCTATTTTTTTGGAATTTTCTTTTAAGCGTCGGGTAGAAACGGAACCGAACGATAATTTTTATTTCCACTCTTTCTCGGCCTTTTCGAACTTATTTTGGCTTGAAATGAAGCCATAAGTCTATTTTTAAATTATTAGAATTTTTTTACTATTTTTTTTGGAATTTTCTTTTACGCGTCGGGTAGGAACGGAACAAAACGATAATTTTAATTTTCTCTCTTTCTTGGCCTTTTCCAACGTATTCTGGCTTGAAATGGAGCCGTAATGATTTGTTTTAATTTTTTTAATTTTTTTACTATTCTTTTGGAATTTTCTATTATGCGTCGGGTAGGAACGGAACGGTACGATAATTCTAATTTTCACACTTTCTTGGTCTTTTCCATCCTATTTTGGCTTAAAAATGATGCCATAATGGTCTTGTATAATTTGTTGAATGTTTTTGCTATTTTTTTGGAATTTTCTTTTACGCGTTGGGTAGAAACCGAGCCGAACGATAATTTTTATTTTCCCTCTTTCTCGGCCTTTTCGAACTTATTTTGGCTTGAAATGAAGCCATAAGTCTATTTTTAAATTATTAGAATTTTTTTACTATTTTTTTTGGAATTTTCTATTACGATTCGGGTAGGAACGGAACGGTACGAGAATTCTAATTTTCTCACTTTCTTGGCCTTTTCCAACCTATTTTGGCTTAAAATGATGCAATAATGGTCTTTTTTAATTTTTTTTGAATGTTTTAGCTATTTTTTTTTAATTTTCTTTTAAGCGTCGGGTAGAAACGGAGCCGAACGGCAATTTTTCTTTTCTCTCTTTCTCGGTCTTTTTGAACTTATTTTGGCTTGAAATGAAGCCATAAGTCTATTTTTAAATTATTAGAATTTTTTTACTATTTTTTTTGGAATTTTCTATTACGCGTCGGGTAGGAACGGAAGAAAACGATAATTTTAATTTTCACTCTTTCTTGGCCTTTTCCAACGTATTCTGGCTTGAAATGGAGCCGTAATGCTATTTTTTAATTTTTTGAGTTTTTTTACTATTCTTTTGGAATTTTCTATTACGCGTCGGGTAGGAACGGAACGGTACGATAATTCTAATTTTCTCACTTTCTTGGCCTTTTCCAACCAATTTTGGCTTAAAATGACGCCATAATAATTTTTTTTAAATTTTTTGAATGTTTTAGCTATTTTTTTGGAATTTTCTTTTAAGCGTCGGGTAGAAACGGAACCGAACGATAATTTTTATTTCCACTCTTTCTCGGCCTTTTCGAACTGATTTTGGCTTGAAATGAAGCCATAAGTCTATTTTTAAATTATTAGAATTTTTTTACTATTTTTTTTTTAATTTTCTTTTACGATTCGGGTAGGAACGGAACGGTACGAGAATTCTAATTTTCTCACTTTCTTGGCCTTTTCCAACCTATTTTGGCTTAAAATGATGCAATAATGGTCTTGTATAATTTTTTGAATGTTTTTGCTATTTTTTTAGAATTTTCTTTTACGCGTTGGGTAGAAACAGAGCCGAACGATAATTTTTATTTTCCCTCTTTCTCGGCCTTATCAAACATATTTTGGCTTGAAATGAAGCCATAAGTCTATTTTTAAATTATTAGAATTTTTTTACTATTTTTTTTGGAATTTTCTATTACGATTCGGGTAGGAACGGAACGGTACGAGAATTCTAATTTTCTCACTTTCTTGGCCTTTTCCAACCTATTTTGGCTTAAAATGATGCAATAATGGTCTTTTTTAAATTTTTTTTAATGTTTTAGCTATTTTTTTTGAATTTTCTTTTAAGCGTCGGGTAGAAACGGAGCCGAACGGCAATTTTTCTTTTCTCTCTTTCTCGGTCTTTTCAAACTTATTTTGGCTTGAAACGAAGCCATAAGTCCATTTTTAAATTATTAGAATTTTTTCACTATTTTTTTTGGAATTTTCTATTACGCGTCGGGTAGGAACGGAACAAAATGATAATTTTAATTTTCTCTCTTTCTTGGCCTTTTCCAACGTATTCTGGCTTGAAATGGAGCCGTAATGCTATTTTTTAATTTTTTGAGTTTTTTTACTATTCTTTTGGAAATTTCTATTACGCGTCGGGTAGGAACGGAACGGTACGATAATTCCAATTTTCTCACTTTCTTGGCCTTTTCCAACCAATTTTGGCTTAAAATGACGCCCTAATAATTTTTTTTAAGTTTTTTGAATGTTTTAGCTATTTTTTTGGAATTTTCTTTTAAGCGTCGGGTAGAAACGGAACCGAACAATAATTTTTATTTCCACTCTTTCTCGGCCTTTTCGAACTTATTTTGGCTTGAAATGAAGCCATAAGTCTATTTTTAAATTATTAGAATTTTTTTACTATTTTTTTTGGAATTTTCTTTTACGCGTCGGGTAGGAACGGAACAAAACGATAATTTTAATTTTCTCTCTTTCTTGGCCTTTTCCAACGTATTCTGGCTTGAAATGGAGCCGTAATGATTTGTTTTAATTTTTTTAATTTTTTTACTATTCTTTTGGAATTTTCTATTATGCGTCGGGTAGGAACGGAACGGTACGATAATTCTAATTTTCACACTTTCTTGGTCTTTTCCATCCTATTTTGGCTTAAAAATGATGCCATAATGGTCTTGTATAATTTGTTGAATGTTTTTGCTATTTTTTTGGAATTTTCTTTTACGCGTTGGGTAGAAACCGAGCCGAACGATAATTTTTATTTTCCCTATTTCTCGGCCTTTTCGAACTTATGTTGGCTTGAAATGAAGCCATAAGTCTATTTTTAAATTATTAGAATTTTTTTACTATTTTTTTTTGGAATTTTCTATTACGGTTCGGGTAGGAACGCAACGATACGAGAATTCTAATTATCTCACTTTCTTGGCCTTTTCCAACCTATTTTGGCTTAAAATGATGCAATAATGGTCTTTTTTAATTTTTTTTTGAATGTTTTAGATATTTTTTTGGAATTTTCTCTTAAGCGTCAGGTAGAAACGGAGCCGAACGGTAATTTTTATTTTCCCTCTTTTTCGGTCTTTTCAAACTTATTTTGGCTTGAAATGAAGCCATAAGTCTATTTTTAAATTATTAGAATTTTTTTACTATTTTTTTTGGAATTTTCTATTACGATTCGGGTAGGAACGGAACGGTACGAGAATTCTAATTTTCTCACTTTCATGGCCTTTTCCAACCTATTTTGGCTTAAAATGATGCAATAATGGTCTTTTTTAATTTTTTTTGAATGTTTTAGCTATTTTTTTTTAATTTTCTTTTAAGCGTCGGGTAGAAACGGAGCTGAACGGCAATTTTTCTTTTCTCTCTTTCTCGGTCTTTTTGAACTTATTTTGGCTTGAAATGAAGCCATAAGTCTATTTTTAAATTATTAGAATTTTTTTACTATTTTTTTTGGAATTTTCTATTACGCGTCGGGTAGGAACGGAAGAAAACGATAATTTTAATTTTCACTCTTTCTTGGCCTTTTCCAACGTATTCTGGCTTGAAATGGAGCCGTAATGCTATTTTTTAATTTTTTGAGTTTTTTTACTATTCTTTTGGAATTTTCTATTACGCGTCGGGTAGGAACGGAACGGTACGATAATTCTAATTTTCTCACTTTCTTGGCCTTTTCCAACCAATTTTGGCTTAAAATGACGCCATAATAATTTTTTTTAAATTTTTTGAATGTTTTAGCTATTTTTTTGGAATTTTCTTTTAAGCGTCGGGTAGAAACGGAACCGAACGATAATTTTTATTTCCACTCTTTCTCGGCCTTTTCGAACTTATTTTGGCTTGAAATGAAGCCATAAGTCTATTTTTAAATTATTAGAATTTTTTTACTATTTTTTTTTGAATTTTCTTTTACGATTCGGGTAGGAACGGAACGGTACGAGAATTCTAATTTTCTCACTTTCTTGGCCTTTTCCAACCTATTTTGGCTTAAAATGATGCAATAATGGTCTTGTATAATTTTTTGAATGTTTTTGCTATTTTTTTAGAATTTTCTTTTACGCGTTGGGTAGAAACAGAGCCGAACGATAATTTTTATTTTCCCTCTTTCTCGGCCTTATCAAACATATTTTGGCTTGAAATGAAGCCATAAGTCTATTTTTAAATTATTAGAATTTTTTTACTATTTTTTTTGGAATTTTCTATTACGATTCGGGTAGGAACGGAACGGTACGAGAATTCTAATTTTCTCACTTTCTTGGCCTTTTCCAACCTATTTTGGCTTAAAATGATGCAATAATGGTCTTTTTTAAATTTTTTTTAATGTTTTAGCTATTTTTTTTGAATTTTCTTTTAAGCGTCGGGTAGAAACGGAGCCGAACGGCAATTTTTCTTTTCTCTCTTTCTCGGTCTTTTCAAACTTATTTTGGCTTGAAACGAAGCCATAAGTCCATTTTTAAATTATTAGAATTTTTTCACTATTTTTTTTGGAATTTTCTATTACGCGTCGGGTAGGAACGGAACAAAACGATAATTTTAATTTTCTCTCTTTCTTGGCCTTTTCCAACGTATTCTGGCTTGAAATGGAGCCGTAATGCTATTTTTTAATTTTTTGAGTTTTTTTACTATTCTTTTGGAAATTTCTATTACGCGTCGGGTAGGAACGGAACGGTACGATAATTCCAATTTTCTCACTTTCTTGGCCTTTTCCAACCAATTTTGGCTTAAAATGACGGCATAATAATTTTTTTTAAGTTTTTTGAATGTTTTAGCTATTTTTTTGGAATTTTCTTTTAAGCGTCGGGTAGAAACGGAACCGAACAATAATTTTTATTTCCACTCTTTCTCGGCCTTTTCGAACTTATTTTGGCTTGAAATGAAGCCATAAGTCTATTTTTAAATTATTAGAATTTTTTTACTATTTTTTTTGGAATTTTCTTTTACGCGTCGGGTAGGAACGGAACAAAACGATAATTTTAATTTTCTCTCTTTCTTGGCCTTTTCCAACGTATTCTGGCTTGAAATGGAGCCGTAATGATTTGTTTTAATTTTTTTAATTTTTTTACTATTCTTTTGGAATTTTCTATTATGCGTCGGGTAGGAACGGAACGGTACGATAATTCTAATTTTCACACTTTCTTGGTCTTTTCCATCCTATTTTGGCTTAAAAATGATGCCATAATGGTCTTGTATAATTTGTTGAATGTTTTTGCTATTTTTTTGGAATTTTCTTTTACGCGTTGGGTAGAAACCGAGCCGAACGATAATTTTTATTTTCCCTCTTTCTCGGCCTTTTCGAACTTATGTTGGCTTGAAATGAAGCCATAAGTCTATTTTTAAATTATTAGAATTTTTTTACTATTTTTTTTTGGAATTTTCTATTACGGTTCGGGTAGGAACGCAACGATACGAGAATTCTAATTTTCTCACTTTCTTGGCCTTTTCCAACCTATTTTGGCTTAAAATGATGCAATAATGGTCTTTTTTAATTTTTTTTTGAATGTTTTAGATATTTTTTTGGAATTTTCTCTTAAGCGTCAGGTAGAAACGGAGCCGAACGGTAATTTTTATTTTCCCTCTTTTTCGGTCTTTTCAAACTTATTTTGGCTTGAAATGAAGCCATAAGTCTATTTTTAAATTATTAGAATTTTTTTACTATTTTTTTTGGAATTTTCTATTACGATTCGGGTAGGAACGGAACGGTACGAGAATTCTAATTTTCTCACTTTCTTGGCCTTTTCCAACCTATTTTGGCTTAAAATGATGCAATAATGGTCTTTTTTAATTTTTTTTGAATGTTTTAGCTATTTTTTTTTAATTTTCTTTTAAGCGTCGGGTAGAAACGGAGCCGAACGGCAATTTTTCTTTTCTCTCTTTCTCGGTCTTTTTGAACTTATTTTGGCTTGAAATGAAGCCATAAGTCTATTTTTAAATTATTAGAATTTTTTTACTATTTTTTTTGGAATTTTCTATTACGCGTCGGGTAGGAACGGAAGAAAACGATAATTTTAATTTTCACTCTTTCTTGGCCTTTTCCAACGTATTCTGGCTTGAAATGGAGCCGTAATGCTATTTTTTAATTTTTTGAGTTTTTTTACTATTCTTTTGGAATTTTCTATTACGCGTCGGGTAGGAACGGAACGGTACGATAATTCTAATTTTCTCACTTTCTTGGCCTTTTCCAACCAATTTTGGCTTAAAATGACGCCATAATAATTTTTTTTAAATTTTTTGAATGTTTTAGCTATTTTTTTGGAATTTTCTTTTAAGCGTCGGGTAGAAACGGAACCGAACGATAATTTTTATTTCCACTCTTTCTCGGCCTTTTCGAACTTATTTTGGCTTGAAATGAAGCCATAAGTCTATTTTTAAATTATTAGAATTTTTTTACTATTTTTTTTTGAATTTTCTTTTACGATTCGGGTAGGAACGGAACGGTACGAGAATTCTAATTTTCTCACTTTCTTGGCCTTTTCCAACCTATTTTGGCTTAAAATGATGCAATAATGGTCTTGTATAATTTTTTGAATGTTTTTGCTATTTTTTTAGAATTTTCTTTTACGCGTTGGGTAGAAACAGAGCCGAACGATAATTTTTATTTTCCCTCTTTCTCGGCCTTTTCAAACTTATTTTGGCTTGAAATGAAGCCATAAGTCTATTTTTAAATTATTAGAATTTTTTTACTATTTTTTTTGGAATTTTCTATTACGATTCGGGTAGGAACGGAACGGTACGAGAATTCTAATTTTCTCACTTTCTTGGCCTTTTCCAACCTATTTTGGCTTAAAATGATGCAATAATGGTCTTTTTTAAATTTTTTTTAATGTTTTAGCTATTTTTTTTGAATTTTCTTTTAAGCGTCGGGTAGAAATGGAGCCGAACGGCAATTTTTCTTTTCTCTCTTTCTCGGTCTTTTCAAACTTATTTTGGCTTGAAAAGAAGCCATAAGTCCATTTTTAAATTATTAGAATTTTTTCACTATTTTTTTTGGAATTTTCTATTACGCGTCGGGTAGGAACGGAACAAAACGATAATTTTAATTTTCTCTCTTTCTTGGCCTTTTCCAACGTATTCTGGCTTGAAATGGAGCCGTAATGCTATTTTTTAATTTTTTGAGTTTTTTTACTATTCTTTTGGAATTTTCTATTACGCGTCGGGTAGGAACGGAACGGTACGATAATTCCAATTTTTTCACTTTCTTGGCCTTTTCCAACCAATTTTGGCTTAAAATGACGCCATAATAATTTTTTTTAAGTTTTTTGAATGTTTTAGCTATTTTTTTGGAATTTTCTTTTAAGCGTCGGGTAGAAACGGAACCGAACAATAATTTTTATTTCCACTCTTTCTCGGCCTTTTCGAACTTATTTTGGCTTGAAATGAAGCCATAAGTCTATTTTTAAATTATTAGAATTTTTTTACTATTTTTTTTTTGAATTTTCTTTTACGATTCGGGTAGGAACGGAACGGTACGAGAATTCTAATTTTCTCACTTTCTTGGCCTTTTCCAACCTATTTTGGCTTAAAATGATGCAATAATGGTCTTTTTTAAATTTTTTTTAATGTTTTAGCTATTTTTTTTGAATTTTCTTTTAAGCGTCGGGTAGAAACGGAGCCGAACGGCAATTTTTCTTTTCTCTCTTTCTCGGTCTTTTCAAACTTATTTTGGCTTGAAATGAAGCCATAAGTCCATTTTTAAATTATTAGAATTTTTTCACTATTTTTTTTGGAATTTTCTATTACGCGTCGGGTAGGAACGGAACAAAACGATAATTTTAATTTTCTCTCTTTCTTGGCCTTTTCCAACGTATTCTGGCTTGAAATGGAGCCGTAATGCTATTTTTTAATTTTTTGATTTTTTTACTATTCTTTTGGAATTTTCTATTACGCGTCGGGTAGGAACGGAACGGTACGATAATTCCAATTTTCTCACTTTCTTGGCCTTTTCCAACCAATTTTGGCTTAAAATGACGCCGTAATAATTTTTTTTAAGTTTTTTGAATGTTTTAGCTATTTTTTTGGAATTTTCTTTTAAGCGTCGGGTAGAAACGGAACCGAACAATAATTTTTATTTCCACTCTTTCTCGGCCTTTTCGAACTTATTTTGGCTTGAAATGAAGCCATAAGTCTATTTTTAAATTATTAGAATTTTTTTACTATTTTTTTTGGAATTTTCTTTTACGCGTCGGGTAGGAACGGAACAAAACGATAATTTTAATTTTCTCTCTTTCTTGGCCTTTTCCAACGTATTCTGGCTTGAAATGGAGCCGTAATGCTATTTTTTAATTTTTTGAGTTTTTTTACTATTCTTTTGGAATTTTCTATTACGCGTCGGGTAGGAACGGAACGGTACGATAATTCTAATTTTCTCACTTTCTTGGCCTTTTCCAAACAATTTTGGCTTAAAATGACGCCATAATAATTTTTTTAAAATTTTTTGAATGTTTTAGCTATTTTTTTGGAATTTTCTTTTAAGCGTCGGGTAGAAACGGAACCGAACGATAATTTTTATTTCCACTCTTTCTCGGCCTTTTCGAACTTATTTTGGCTTGAAATGAAGCCATAAGTCTATTTTTAAATTATTAGAATTTTTTTACTATTTTTTTTTGAATTTTCTTTTACGATTCGGGTAGGAACGGAACGGTACGAGAATTCTAATTTTCTCACTTTCTTGGCCTTTTCCAACCTATTTTGGCTTAAAATGATGCAATAATGGTCTTGTATAATTTTTTGAATGTTTTTGCTATTTTTTTAGAATTTTCTTTTACGCGTTGGGTAGAAACAGAGCCGAACGATAATTTTTATTTTCCCTCTTTCTCGGCCTTTTCAAACTTATTTTGGCTTGAAATGAAGCCATAAGTCTATTTTTAAATTATTAGAATTTTTTTACTATTTTTTTTGGAATTTTCTATTACGATTCGGGTAGGAACGGAACGGTACGAGAATTCTAATTTTCTCACTTTCTTGGCCTTTTCCAACCTATTTTGGCTTAAAATGATGCAATAATGGTCTTTTTTAAATTTTTTTTAATGTTTTAGCTATTTTTTTTGAATTTTCTTTTAAGCGTCGGGTAGAAATGGAGCCGAACGGCAATTTTTCTTTTCTCTCTTTCTCGGTCTTTTCAAACTTATTTTGGCTTGAAATGAAGCCATAAGTCCATTTTTAAATTATTAGAATTTTTTCACTATTTTTTTTGGAATTTTCTATTACGCGTCGGGTAGGAACGGAACAAAACGATAATTTTAATTTTCTCTCTTTCTTGGCCTTTTCCAACGTATTCTGGCTTGAAATGGAGCCGTAATGCTATTTTTTAATTTTTTGAGTTTTTTTACTATTCTTTTGGAATTTTCTATTACGCGTCGGGTAGGAACGGAACGGTACGATAATTCCAATTTTCTCACTTTCTTGGCCTTTTCCAACCAATTTTGGCTTAAAATGACGCCATAATAATTTTTTTTAAGTTTTTTGAATGTTTTAGCTATTTTTTTGGAATTTTCTTTTAAGCGTCGGGTAGAAACGGAACCGAACAATAATTTTTATTTCCACTCTTTCTCGGCCTTTTCGAACTTATTTTGGCTTGAAATGAAGCCATAAGTCTATTTTTAAATTATTAGAATTTTTTTACTATTTTTTTTTGAATTTTCTTTTACGATTCGGGTAGGAACGGAACGGTACGAGAATTCTAATTTTCTCACTTTCTTGGCCTTTTCCAACCTATTTTGGCTTAAAATGATGCAATAATGGTCTTTTTTAAATTTTTTTTAATGTTTTAGCTATTTTTTTTGAATTTTCTTTTAAGCGTCGGGTAGAAACGGAGCCGAACGGCAATTGTTCTTTTCTCTCTTTCTCGGTCTTTTCAAACTTATTTTGGCTTGAAATGAAGCCATAAGTCCATTTTTAAATTATTAGAATTTTTTCACTATTTTTTTTGGAATTTTCTATTACGCGTCGGGTAGGAACGGAACAAAACGATAATTTTAATTTTCTCTCTTTCTTGGCCTTTTCCAACGTATTCTGGCTTGAAATGGAGCCGTAATGCTATTTTTTAATTTTTTGAGTTTTTTTACTATTCTTTTGGAATTTTCTATTACGCGTCGGGTAGGAACGGAACGGTACGATAATTCCAATTTTCTCACTTTCTTGGCCTTTTCCAACCAATTTTGGCTTAAAATGACGCCGTAATAGTTTTTTTTAAGTTTTTTGAATGTTTTAGCTATTTTTTTGGAATTTTCTTTTAAGCGTCGGGTAGAAACGGAACCGAACAATAATTTTTATTTCCACTCTTTCTCGGCCTTTTCGAACTTATTTTGGCTTGAAATGAAGCCATAAGTCTATTTTTAAATTATTAGAATTTTTTTACTATTTTTTTTGGAATTTTCTTTTACGCGTCGGGTAGGAACGGAACAAAACGATAATTTTAATTTTCTCTCTTTCTTGGCCTTTTCCAACGTATTCTGGCTTGAAATGGAGCCGTAATGATTTGTTTTAATTTTTTTACTATTCTTTTGGAATTTTCTATTATGCGTCGGGTAGGAACGGAACGGTACGATAATTCTAATTTTCACACTTTCTTGGTCTTTTCCATCCTATTTTGGCTTAAAAATGATGCCATAATGGTCTTGTATAATTTGTTGAATGTTTTTGCTATTTTTTTGGAATTTTCTTTTACGCGTTGGGTAGAAACCGAGCCGAACGATAATTTTTATTTTCCCTCTTTCTCGGCCTTTTCGAACTTATTTTGGCTTGAAATGAAGCCATAAGTCTATTTTTAAATTATTAGAATTTTTTTACTATTTTTTTTGGAATTTTCTATTACGATTCGGGTAGGAACGGAACGGTACGAGAATTCTAATTTTCTCACTTTCTTGGCCTTTTCCAACCTATTTTGGCTTAAAATGATGCAATAATGGTCTTTTTTAATTTTTTTTGAATGTTTTAGCTATTTTTTTTTAATTTTCTTTTAAGCGTCGGGTAGAAACGGAGCCGAACGGCAATTTTTCTTTTCTCTCTTTCTCGGTCTTTTTGAACTTATTTTGGCTTGAAATGAAGCCATAAGTCTATTTTTAAATTATTAGAATTTTTTTAGTATTTTTTTTGGAATTTTCTATTACGCGTCGGGTAGGAACGGAAGAAAACGATAATTTTAATTTTCACTCTTTCTTGGCCTTTTCCAACGTATTCTGGCTTGAAATGGAGCCGTAATGCTATTTTTTAATTTTTTGAGTTTTTTTACTATTCTTTTGGAATTTTCTATTACGCGTCGGGTAGGAACGGAACGGTACGATAATTCTAATTTTCTCACTTTCTTGGCCTTTTCCAACCAATTTTGGCTTAAAATGACGCCATAATAATTTTTTTTAAATTTTTTGAATGTTTTAGCTATTTTTTTGGAATTTTCTTTTAAGCGTCGGGTAGAAACGGAACCGAACGATAATTTTTATTTCCACTCTTTCTCGGCCTTTTCGAACTGATTTTGGCTTGAAATGAAGCCATAAGTCTATTTTTAAATTATTAGAATTTTTTTACTATTTTTTTTTTAATTTTCTTTTACGATTCGGGTAGGAACGGAACGGTACGAGAATTCTAATTTTCTCACTTTCTTGGCCTTTTCCAACCTATTTTGGCTTAAAATGATGCAATAATGGTCTTTTTTAAATTTTTTTTAATGTTTTAGCTATTTTTTTTGAATTTTATTTTCAGCGTCGGGTAGAAACGGAGCCGAACGGCAATTTTTCTTTTCTCTCTTTCTCGGTCTTTTCAAACTTATTTTGGCTTGAAATGAAGCCATAAGTCCATTTTTAAATTATTAGAATTTTTTCACTATTTTTTTTGGAATTTTCTATTACGCGTCGGGTAGGAACGGAACAAAACGATAATTTTAATTTTCTCTCTTTCTTGGCCTTTTCCAACGTATTCTGGCTTGAAATGGAGCCGTAATGCTATTTTTTAATTTTTTGAGTTTTTTTACTATTCTTTTGGAATTTTCTATTACGCGTCGGGTAGGAACGGAACGGTACGATAATTCCAATTTTCTCACTTTCTTGGCCTTTTCCAACCAATTTTGGCTTAAAATGACGCCATAATAATTTTTTTTAAGTTTTTTGAATGTTTTAGCTATTTTTTTGGAATTTTCTTTTAAGCGTCGGGTAGAAACGGAACCGAACAATAATTTTTATTTCCACTCTTTCTCGGCCTTTTCGAACTTATTTTGGCTTGAAATGAAGCCATAAGTCTATTTTTAAATTATTAGAATTTTTTTACTATTTTTTTTGGAATTTTCTTTTACGCGTCGGGTAGGAACGGAACAAAACGATAATTTTAATTTTCTCTCTTTCTTGGCCTTTTCCAACGTATTCTGGCTTGAAATGGAGCCGTAATGATTTGTTTTAATTTTTTTAATTTTTTTCCTATTCTTTTGGAATTTTCTATTATGCGTCGGGTAGGAACGGAACGGTACGATAATTCTAATTTTCACACTTTCTTGGTCTTTTCCATCCTATTTTGGCTTAAAAATGATGCCATAATGGTCTTGTATAATTTGTTGAATGTTTTTGCTATTTTTTTGGAATTTTCTTTTACGCGTTGGGTAGAAACCGAGCCGAACGATAATTTTTATTTTCCCTCTTTCTCGGCCTTTTCGAACTTATTTTGGCTTGAAATGAAGCCATAAGTCTATTTTTAAATTATTAGAATTTTTTTACTATTTCTTTTGGAATTTTCTATTACGATTCGGGTAGGAACGGAACGGTACGAGAATTCTAATTTTCTCACTTTCTTGGCCTTTTCCAACCTATTTTGGCTTAAAATGATGCAATAATGGTCTTTTTTAATTTTTTTTGAATGTTTTAGCTATTTTTTTTTAATTTTCTTTTAAGCGTCGGGTAGAAACGGAGCCGAACGGCAATTTTTCTTTTCTCTCTTTCTCGGTCTTTTTGAACTTATTTTGGCTTGAAATGAAGCCATAAGTCTATTTTTAAATTATTAGAATTTTTTTACTATTTTTTTTGGAATTTTCTATTACGCGTCGGGTAGGAACGGAAGAAAACGATAATTTTAATTTTCACTCTTTCTTGGCCTTTTCCAACGTATTCTGGCTTGAAATGGAGCCGTAATGCTATTTTTTAATTTTTTGAGTTTTTTTACTATTCTTTTGGAATTTTCTATTACGCGTCGGGTAGGAACGGAACGGTACGATAATTCTAATTTTCTCACTTTCTTGGCCTTTTCCAACCAATTTTGGCTTAAAATGACGCCATAATAATTTTTTTAAATTTTTTGAATGTTTTAGCTATTTTTTTGGAATTTTCTTTTAAGCGTCGGGTAGAAACGGAACCGAACGATAATTTTTATTTCCACTCTTTCTCGGCCTTTTCGAACTTATTTTGGCTTGAAATGAAGCCATAAGTCTATTTTTAAATTATTAGAATTTTTTTACTATTTTTTTTTTAATTTTCTTTTACGATTCGGGTAGGAACGGAACGGTACGAGAATTCTAATTTTCTCACTTTCTTGGCCTTTTCCAACCTATTTTGGCTTAAAATGATGCAATAATGGTCTTTTTTAAATTTTTTTTAATGTTTTAGCTATTTTTTTTGAATTTTCCTTTAAGCGTCGGGTGGAAACGGAGCCGAACGGCAATTTTTCTTTTCTCTCTTTCTCGGTCTTTTCAAACTTATTTTGGCTTGAAATGAAGCCATAAGTCCATTTTTAAATTATTAGAATTTTTTCACTATTTTTTTTGGAATTTTCTATTACGCGTCGGGTAGGAACGGAACAAAACGATAATTTTAATTTTCTCTCTTTCTTGGCCTTTTCCAACGTATTCTGGCTTGAAATGGAGCCGTAATGCTATTTTTTAATTTTTTGAGTTTTTTTACTATTCTTTTGGAATTTTCTATTACGCGTCGGGTAGGAACGGAACGGTACGATAATTCCAATTTTCTCACTTTCTTGGCCTTTTCCAACCAATTTTGGCTTAAAATGACGCCGTAATAATTTTTTTTAAGTTTTTTGAATGTTTTAGCTATTTTTTTGGAATTTTCTTTTAAGCGTCGGGAAGAAACGGAACCGAACAATAATTTTTATTTCCACTCTTTCTCGGCCTTTTCGAACTTATTTTGGCTTGAAATGAAGCCATAAGTCTATTTTTAAATTATTAGAATTTTTTTACTATTTTTTTTGGAATTTTCTTTTACGCGTCGGGTAGGAACGGAACAAAACGATAATTTTAATTTTCTCTCTTTCTTGGCCTTTTCCAACGTATTCTGGCTTGAAATGGAGCCGTAATGATTTGTTTTAATTTTTTTAATTTTTTTACTATTCTTTTGGAATTTTCTATTATGCGTCGGGTAGGAACGGAACGGTACGATAATTCTAATTTTCACACTTTCTTGGTCTTTTCCATCCTATTTTGGCTTAAAAATGATGCCATAATGGTCTTGTATAATTTGTTGAATGTTTTTGCTATTTTTTTGGAATTTTCTTTTACGCGTTGGGTAGAAACCGAGCCGAACGATAATTTTTATTTTCCCTCTTTCTCGGCCTTTTCGAACTTATTTTGGCTTGAAATGAAGCCATAAGTCTATTTTTAAATTATTAGAATTTTTTTACTATTTTTTTTGGAATTTTCTATTACGATTCGGGTAGGAACGGAACGGTACGAGAATTCTAATTTTCTCACTTTCTTGGCCTTTTCCAACCTATTTTGGCTTAAAATGATGCAATAATGGTCTTTTTTAATTTTTTTTGAATGTTTTAGCTATTTTTTTTTAATTTTTTTTAAGCGTCGGGTAGAAACGGAGCCGAACGGCAATTTTTCTTTTCTCTCTTTCTCGGTCTTTTTGAACTTATTTTGGCTTGAAATGAAGCCATAAGTCTATTTTTAAATTATTAGAATTTTTTTACTATTTTTTTTGGAATTTTCTATTACGCTTCGGGTAGGAACGGAAGAAAACGATAATTTTAATTTTCACTCTTTCTTGGCCTTTTCCAACGTATTCTGGCTTGAAATGGAGCCGTAATGCTATTTTTTAATTTTTTGAGTTTTTTTACTATTCTTTTGGAATTTTCTATTACGCGTCGGGTAGGAACGGAACGGTACGATAATTCCAATTTTCTCACTTTCTTGGCCTTTTCCAACCAATTTTGGCTTAAAATGACGCCATAATAATTTTTTTTAAGTTTTTTGAATGTTTTAGCTATTTTTTTGGAATTTTCTTTTAAGCGTCGGGTAGAAACGGAACCGAACAATAATTTTTATTTCCACTCTTTCTCGGCCTTTTCGAACTTATTTTGGCTTGAAATGAAGCCATAAGTCTATTTTTAAATTATTAGAATTTTTTTACTATTTTTTTTTGAATTTTCTTTTACGATTCGGGTAGGAACGGAACGGTACGAGAATTCTAATTTTCTCACTTTCTTGGCCTTTTCCAACCTATTTTGGCTTAAAATGATGCAATAATGGTCTTGTATAATTTTTTGAATGTTTTTGCTATTTTTTTAGAATTTTCTTTTACGCGTTGGGTAGAAACAGAGCCGAACGATAATTTTTATTTTCCCTCTTTCTCGGCCTTTTCAAACTTATTTTGGCTTGAAATGAAGCCATAAGTCCATTTTTAAATTATTAGAATTTTTTCACTATTTTTTTTGGAATTTTCTATTACGCGTCGGGTAGGAACGGAACAAAACGATAATTTTAATTTTCTCTCTTTCTTGGCCTTTTCCAACGTATTCTGGCTTGAAATGGAGCCGTAATGCTATTTTTTAATTTTTTGAGTTTTTTTACTATTCTTTTGGAATTTTCTATTACGCGTCGGGTAGGAACGGAACGGTACGATAATTCCAATTTTCTCACTTTCTTGGCCTTTTCCAACCAATTTTGGCTTAAAATGACGCCATAATAATTTTTTTTAAGTTTTTTGAATGTTTTAGCTATTTTTTTGGAATTTTCTTTTAAGCGTCGGGTAGAAACGGAACCGAACAATAATTTTTATTTCCACTCTTTCTCGGCCTTTTCGAACTTATTTTGGCTTGAAATGAAGCCATAAGTCTATTTTTAAATTATTAGAATTTTTTTACTATTTTTTTTGGAATTTTCTTTTACGCGTCGGGTAGGAACGGAACAAAACGATAATTTTAATTTTCTCTCTTTCTTGGCCTTTTCCAACGTATTCTGGCTTGAAATGGAGCCGTAATGATTTGTTTTAATTTTTTTAATTTTTTTACTATTCTTTTGGAATTTTCTATTATGCGTCGGGTAGGAACGGAACGGTACGATAATTCTAATTTTCACACTTTCTTGGTCTTTTCCATCCTATTTTGGCTTAAAAATGATGCCATAATGGTCTTGTATAATTTGTTGAATGTTTTTGCTATTTTTTTGGAATTTTCTTTTACGCGTTGGGTAGAAACCGAGCCGAACGATAATTTTTATTTTCCCTCTTTCTCGGCCTTTTCGAACTTATTTTGGCTTGAAATGAAGCCATAAGTCTATTTTTAAATTATTAGAATTTTTTTACTATTTTTTTTGGAATTTTCTATTACGATTCGGGTAGGAACGGAACGGTACGAGAATTCTAATTTTCTCACTTTCTTGGCCTTTTCCAACCAATTTTGGCTTAAAATGACGCCATAATAATTTTTTTTAAATTTTTTGAATGTTTTAGCTATTTTTTTGGAATTTTCTTTTAAGCGTCGGGTAGAAACGGAACCGAACGATAATTTTTATTTCCACTCTTTCTCGGCCTTTTCGAACTTATTTTGGCTTGAAATGAAGCCATAAGTCTATTTTTAAATTATTAGAATTTTTTTACTATTTTTTTTTTAATTTTCTTTTACGATTCGGGTAGGAACGGAACGGTACGAGAATTCTAATTTTCTCACTTTCTTGGCCTTTTCCAACCTATTTTGGCTTAAAATGATGCAATAATGGTCTTTTTTAAATTTTTTTTAATGTTTTAGCTATTTTTTTTGAATTTTATTTTCAGCGTCGGGTAGAAACGGAGCCGAACGGCAATTTTTCTTTTCTCTCTTTCTCGGTCTTTTCAAACTTATTTTGGCTTGAAATGAAGCCATAAGTCCATTTTTAAATTATTAGAATTTTTTCACTATTTTTTTTGGAATTTTCTATTACGCGTCGGGTAGGAACGGAACAAAACGATAATTTTAATTTTCTCTCTTTCTTGGCCTTTTCCAACGTATTCTGGCTTGAAATGGAGCCGTAATGCTATTTTTTAATTTTTTGAGTTTTTTTACTATTCTTTTGGAATTTTCTATTACGCGTCGGGTAGGAACGGAACGGTACGATAATTCCAATTTTCTCACTTTCTTGGCCTTTTCCAACCAATTTTGGCTTAAAATGACGCCATAATAATTTTTTTTAAGTTTTTTGAATGTTTTAGCTATTTTTTTGGAATTTTCTTTTAAGCGTCGGGTAGAAACGGAACCGAACAATAATTTTTATTTCCACTCTTTCTCGGCCTTTTCGAACTTATTTTGGCTTGAAATGAAGCCATAAGTCTATTTTTAAATTATTAGAATTTTTTTACTATTTTTTTTGGAATTTTCTTTTACGCGTCGGGTAGGAACGGAACAAAACGATAATTTTAATTTTCTCTCTTTCTTGGCCTTTTCCAACGTATTCTGGCTTGAAATGGAGCCGTAATGATTTGTTTTAATTTTTTTAATTTTTTTACTATTCTTTTGGAATTTTCTATTATGCATCGGGTAGGAACGGAACGGTACGATAATTCTAATTTTCACACTTTCTTGGTCTTTTCCATCCTATTTTGGCTTAAAAATGATGCCATAATGGTCTTGTATAATTTGTTGAATGTTTTTGCTATTTTTTTGGAATTTTCTTTTACGCGTTGGGTAGAAACCGAGCCGAACGATAATTTTTATTTTCCCTCTTTCTCGGCCTTTTCGAACTTATTTTGGCTTGAAATGAAGCCATAAGTCCATTTTTAAATTATTAGAATTTTTTCACTATTTTTTTTGGAATTTTCTATTACGCGTCGGGTAGGAACGGAACAAAACGATAATTTTAATTTTCTCTCTTTCTTGGCCTTTTCCAACGTATTCTGGCTTGAAATGGAGCCGTAATGCTATTTTTTAATTTTTTGAGTTTTTTTACTATTCTTTTGGAATTTTCTATTACGCGTCGGGTAGGAACGGAACGGTACGATAATTCCAATTTTCTCACTTTCTTGGCCTTTTCCAACCAATTTTGGCTTAAAATGACGCCATAATAATTTTTTTTAAGTTTTTTGAATGTTTTAGCTATTTTTTTGGAATTTTCTTTTAAGCGTCGGGTAGAAACGGAACCGAACAATAATTTTTATTTCCACTCTTTCTCGGCCTTTTCGAACTTATTTTGGCTTGAAATGAAGCCATAAGTCTATTTTTAAATTATTAGAATTTTTTTACTATTTTTTTTGGAATTTTCTTTTACGCGTCGGGTAGGAACGGAACAAAACGATAATTTTAATTTTCTCTCTTTCTTGGCCTTTTCCAACGTATTCTGGCTTGAAATGGAGCCGTAATGATTTGTTTTAATTTTTTTAATTTTTTTACTATTCTTTTGGAATTTTCTATTATGCATCGGGTAGGAACGGAACGGTACGATAATTCTAATTTTCACACTTTCTTGGTCTTTTCCATCCTATTTTGGCTTAAAAATGATGCCATAATGGTCTTGTATAATTTGTTGAATGTTTTTGCTATTTTTTTGGAATTTTCTTTTACGCGTTGGGTAGAAACCGAGCCGAACGATAATTTTTATTTTCCCTCTTTCTCGGCCTTTTCGAACTTATTTTGGCTTGAAATGAAGCCATAAGTCCATTTTTAAATTATTAGAATTTTTTCACTATTTTTTTTGGAATTTTCTATTACGCGTCGGGTAGGAACGGAACAAAACGATAATTTTAATTTTCTCTCTTTCTTGGCCTTTTCCAACGTATTCTGGCTTGAAATGGAGCCGTAATGCTATTTTTTAATTTTTTGAGTTTTTTTACTATTCTTTTGGAATTTTCTATTACGCGTCGGGTAGGAACGGAACGGTACGATAATTCCAATTTTCTCACTTTCTTGGCCTTTTCCAACCAATTTTGGCTTAAAATGACGCCATAATAATTTTTTTTAAGTTTTTTGAATGTTTTAGCTATTTTTTTGGAATTTTCTTTTAAGCGTCGGGTAGAAACGGAACCGAACAATAATTTTTATTTCCACTCTTTCTCGGCCTTTTCGAACTTATTTTGGCTTGAAATGAAGCCATAAGTCTATTTTTAAATTATTAGAATTTTTTTACTATTTTTTTTGGAATTTTCTTTTACGCGTCGGGTAGGAACGGAACAAAACGATAATTTTAATTTTCTCTCTTTCTTGGCCTTTTCCAACGTATTCTGGCTTGAAATGGAGCCGTAATGATTTGTTTTAATTTTTTTAATTTTTTTACTATTCTTTTGGAATTTTCTATTATGCGTCGGGTAGGAACGGAACGGTACGATAATTCTAATTTTCACACTTTCTTGGTCTTTTCCATCCTATTTTGGCTTAAAAATGATGCCATAATGGTCTTGTATAATTTGTTGAATGTTTTTGCTATTTTTTTGGAATTTTCTTTTACGCGTTGGGTAGAAACCGAGCCGAACGATAATTTTTATTTTCCCTCTTTCTCGGCCTTTTCGAACTTATTTTGGCTTGAAATGAAGCCATAAGTCTATTTTTAAATTATTAGAATTTTTTTACTATTTTTTTTGGAATTTTCTATTACGATTCGGGTAGGAACGGAACGGTACGAGAATTCTAATTTTCTCACTTTCTTGGCCTTTTCCAACCAATTTTGGCTTAAAATGACGCCATAATAATTTTTTTTAAATTTTTTGAATGTTTTAGCTATTTTTTTGGAATTTTCTTTTAAGCGTCGGGTAGAAACGGAACCGAACGATAATTTTTATTTCCACTCTTTCTCGGCCTTTTCGAACTTATTTTGGCTTGAAATGAAGCCATAAGTCTATTTTTAAATTATTAGAATTTTTTTACTATTTTTTTTTTAATTTTCTTTTACGATTCGGGTAGGAACGGAACGGTACGAGAATTCTAATTTTCTCACTTTCTTGGCCTTTTCCAACCTATTTTGGCTTAAAATGATGCAATAATGGTCTTTTTTAAATTTTTTTTAATGTTTTAGCTATTTTTTTTGAATTTTATTTTCAGCGTCGGGTAGAAACGGAGCCGAACGGCAATTTTTCTTTTCTCTCTTTCTCGGTCTTTTCAAACTTATTTTGGCTTGAAATGAAGCCATAAGTCCATTTTTAAATTATTAGAATTTTTTCACTATTTTTTTTGGAATTTTCTATTACGCGTCGGGTAGGAACGGAACAAAACGATAATTTTAATTTTCTCTCTTTCTTGGCCTTTTCCAACGTATTCTGGCTTGAAATGGAGCCGTAATGCTATTTTTTAATTTTTTGAGTTTTTTTACTATTCTTTTGGAATTTTCTATTACGCGTCGGGTAGGAACGGAACGGTACGATAATTCCAATTTTCTCACTTTCTTGGCCTTTTCCAACCAATTTTGGCTTAAAATGACGCCATAATAATTTTTTTTAAGTTTTTTGAATGTTTTAGCTATTTTTTTGGAATTTTCTTTTAAGCGTCGGGTAGAAACGGAACCGAACAATAATTTTTATTTCCACTCTTTCTCGGCCTTTTCGAACTTATTTTGGCTTGAAATGAAGCCATAAGTCTATTTTTAAATTATTAGAATTTTTTTACTATTTTTTTTGGAATTTTCTTTTACGCGTCGGGTAGGAACGGAACAAAACGATAATTTTAATTTTCTCTCTTTCTTGGCCTTTTCCAACGTATTCTGGCTTGAAATGGAGCCGTAATGATTTGTTTTAATTTTTTTAATTTTTTTACTATTCTTTTGGAATTTTCTATTATGCATCGGGTAGGAACGGAACGGTACGATAATTCTAATTTTCACACTTTCTTGGTCTTTTCCATCCTATTTTGGCTTAAAAATGATGCCATAATGGTCTTGTATAATTTGTTGAATGTTTTTGCTATTTTTTTGGAATTTTCTTTTACGCGTTGGGTAGAAACCGAGCCGAACGATAATTTTTATTTTCCCTCTTTCTCGGCCTTTTCGAACTTATTTTGGCTTGAAATGAAGCCATAAGTCTATTTTTAAATTATTAGAATTTTTTTACTATTTTTTTTTGGAATTTTCTATTACGGTTCGGGTAGGAACGCAACGATACGAGAATTCTAATTTTCTCACTTTCTTGGCCTTTTCCAACCTATTTTGGCTTAAAATGATGCAATAATGGTCTTTTTTAATTTTTTTTTGAATGTTTTAGATATTTTTTTGGAATTTTCTCTTAAGCGTCAGGTAGAAACGGAGCCGAACGGTAATTTTTATTTTCCCTCTTTTTCGGTCTTTTCAAACTTATTTTGGCTTGAAATGAAGCCATAAGTCTATTTTTAAATTATTAGAATTTTTTTACTATTTTTTTTGGAATTTTCTATTACGATTCGGGTAGGAACGGAACGGTACGAGAATTCTAATTTTCTCACTTTCTTGGCCTTTTCCAACCTATTTTGGCTTAAAATGATGCAATAATGGTCTTTTTTAATTTTTTTTGAATGTTTTAGCTATTTTTTTTTAATTTTCTTTTAAGCGTCGGGTAGAAACGGAGCCGAACGGCAATTTTTCTTTTCTCTCTTTCTCGGTCTTTTTGAACTTATTTTGGCTTGAAATGAAGCCATAAGTCTATTTTTAAATTATTAGAATTTTTTTACTATTTTTTTTGGAATTTTCTATTACGCGTCGGGTAGGAACGGAAGAAAACGATAATTTTAATTTTCACTCTTTCTTGGCCTTTTCCAACGTATTCTGGCTTGAAATGGAGCCGTAATGCTATTTTTTAATTTTTTGAGTTTTTTTACTATTCTTTTGGAATTTTCTATTACGCGTCGGGTAGGAACGGAACGGTACGATAATTCTAATTTTCTCACTTTCTTGGCCTTTTCCAACCAATTTTGGCTTAAAATGACGCCATAATAATTTTTTTTAAATTTTTTGAATGTTTTAGCTATTTTTTTGGAATTTTCTTTTAAGCGTCGGGTAGAAACGGAACCGAACGATAATTTTTATTTCCACTCTTTCTCGGCCTTTTCGAACTTATTTTGGCTTGAAATGAAGCCATAAGTCTGTTTTTAAATTATTAGAATTTTTTTACTATTTTTTTTTGAATTTTCTTTTACGATTCGGGTAGGAACGGAACGGTACGAGAATTCTAATTTTCTCACTTTCTTGGCCTTTTCCAACCTATTTTGGCTTAAAATGATGCAATAATGGTCTTTTTTAAATTTTTTTTAATGTTTTAGCTATTTTTTTTGAATTTTCCTTTAAGCGTCGGGTGGAAACGGAGCCGAACGGCAATTTTTCTTTTCTCTCTTTCTCGGTCTTTTCAAACTTATTTTGGCTTGAAATGAAGCCATAAGTCCATTTTTAAATTATTAGAATTTTTTCACTATTTTTTTTGGAATTTTCTATTACGCGTCGGGTAGGAACGGAACAAAACGATAATTTTAATTTTCTCTCTTTCTTGGCCTTTTCCAACGTATTCTGGCTTGAAATGGAGCCGTAATGCTATTTTTTAATTTTTTGAGTTTTTTTACTATTCTTTTGGAATTTTCTATTACGCGTCGGGTAGGAACGGAACGGTACGATAATTCCAATTTTCTCACTTTCTTGGCCTTTTCCAACCAATTTTGGCTTAAAATGACGCCGTAATAATTTTTTTTAAGTTTTTTGAATGTTTTAGCTATTTTTTTGGAATTTTCTTTTAAGCGTCGGGAAGAAACGGAACCGAACAATAATTTTTATTTCCACTCTTTCTCGGCCTTTTCGAACTTATTTTGGCTTGAAATGAAGCCATAAGTCTATTTTTAAATTATTAGAATTTTTTTACTATTTTTTTTGGAATTTTCTTTTACGCGTCGGGTAGGAACGGAACAAAACGATAATTTTAATTTTCTCTCTTTCTTGGCCTTTTCCAACGTATTCTGGCTTGAAATGGAGCCGTAATGATTTGTTTTAATTTTTTTAATTTTTTTACTATTCTTTTGGAATTTTCTATTATGCGTCGGGTAGGAACGGAACGGTACGATAATTCTAATTTTCACACTTTCTTGGTCTTTTCCATCCTATTTTGGCTTAAAAATGATGCCATAATGGTCTTGTATAATTTGTTGAATGTTTTTGCTATTTTTTTGGAATTTTCTTTTACGCGTTGGGTAGAAACCGAGCCGAACGATAATTTTTATTTTCCCTCTTTCTCGGCCTTTTCGAACTTATTTTGGCTTGAAATGAAGCCATAAGTCTATTTTTAAATTATTAGAATTTTTTTACTATTTTTTTTTGGAATTTTCTATTACGATTCGGGTAGGAACGGAACGGTACGAGAATTCTAATTTTCTTACTTTCTTGGCCTTTTCCAACCTATTTTGGCTTAAAATGATGCAATAATGGTCTTTTTTAATTTTTTTTGAATGTTTTAGCTATTTTTTTGGAATTTTCTTTTAAGCGTCGGGTAGAAACGGAGCCGAACGGCAATTTTTCTTTTCTCTCTTTCTCGGTCTTTTCGAACTTATTTTGGCTTGAAATGAAGCCATAAGACTATTTTTAAATTATTAGAATTTTTTTAGTATTTTTTTTGGAATTTTCTATTACGCGTCGGGTAGGAACGGAAGGAAACGATAATTTTAATTTTCTCTCTTTCTTGGCCTTTTCCAACGTATTCTGGCTTGAAATGGAGCCGTAATGCTATTTTTTAATTTTTTGAGTTTTTTTACTATTCTTTTGGAATTTTCTATTACGCGTCGGGTAGGAACGGAACGGTACGAT
Organism: Quercus wislizeni; assembly: GCA_023055345.1. Lineage (NCBI taxonomy): Eukaryota > Viridiplantae > Streptophyta > Magnoliopsida > Fagales > Fagaceae > Quercus > Quercus wislizeni. Next base: position 29,734,330 of record JALGQJ010000006.1, read on the forward strand.
AATTCTAATTTTCTCACTTTCTTGGCCTTTTCCAACCAATTTTGGCTTAAAATGACGCCATAATAATTTTTTTTAAGTTTTTTGAATGTTTTAGCTATTTTTTTGGAATTTTCTTTTAAGCGTCGGGTAGAAACGGAACCGAACGATAATTTTTATTTCCACTCTTTCTGGGCCTTTTCGAACTTATTTTGGCTTGAAATGAAGCCATAAGTCTATTTTTAAATTATTAGAATTTTTTTACTATTTTTTTTGGAATTTTCTTTTACGATTCGGGTAGGAACGGAACGGTACGAGAATTCTAATTTTCTCACTTTCTTGGCCTTTTCCAACCTATTTTGGCTTAAAATGATGCAATAATGGTCTTGTATAATTTTTTGAATGTTTTTGCTATTTTTTTAGAATTTTCTTTTACGCGTTGGGTAGAAACGGAGCCGAACGATAATTTTTATTTTCCCTCTTTCTCGGCCTTTTCGAACTTATTTTGGCTTGAAATGAAGCCATAAGTCTATTTTTAAATTATTAGAATTTTTTTACTATTTTTTTTGGAATTTTCTATTACGATTCGGGTAGGAACGGAACGGTACGAGAATTCTAATTTTCTCACTTTCTTGGCCTTTTCCAACCTATTTTGGCTTAAAATGATGCAATAATGGTCTTTTTTAAATTTTTTTTAATGTTTTAGCTATTTTTTTTGAATTTTCTTTTAAGCGTCGGGTAGAAACGGAGCCGAACGGCAATTTTTCTTTTCTCTCTTTCTCGGTCTTTTCAAACTTATTTTGGCTTGAAATGAAGCCATAAGTCCATTTTTAAATTATTAGAATTTTTTCACTATTTTTTTTGGAATTTTCTATTACGCGTCGGGTAGGAACGGAACAAAACGATAATTTTAATTTTCTCTCTTTCTTGGCCTTTTCCAACGTATTCTGGCTTGAAATGGAGCCGTAATGCTATTTTTTAATTTTTTGAGTTTTTTTACTATTCTTTTGGAATTTTCTATTACGCGTCGGGTAGGAACGGAACGGTACGATAATTCCAATTTTCTCACTTTCTTGGCCTTTTCCAACCAATTTTGGCTTAAAATGACGCAATAATAATTTTTTTTAAGTTTTTTGAATGTTTTAGCTATTTTTTTGGAATTTTCTTTTAAGCGTCGGGTAGAAACGGAACCGAACGATAATTTTTATTTCCACTCTTTCTCGGCCTTTTCGAACTTATTTTGGCTTGAAATGAAGGCATAAGTCTATTTTTAAATTATTAGAATTTTTTTTCTATTTTTTTTGGAATTTTCTTTTACGCGTCGGGTAGGAACGGAACAAAACGATAATTTTAATTTTCTCTCTTTCTTGGCCTTTTCCAACGTATTCTGGCTTGAAATGGAGCCATAATGCTTTGTTTTAATTTTTTTAATTTTTTTACTATTCTTTTGGAATTTTCTATTATGCGTCGGGTAGGAACGGAACGGTACGATAATTCTAATTTTCACACTTTCTTGGTCTTTTCCATCCTATTTTGGCTTAAAAATGATGCCATAATGGTCTTGTATAATTTGTTGAATGTTTTTGCTATTTTTTTGGAATTTTCTTTTACGCGTTGGGTAGAAACCGAGCCGAACGATAATTTTTATTTTCCCTCTTTCTCGGCCTTTTCGAACTTATGTTGGCTTGAAATGAAGCCATAAGTCTATTTTTAAATTATTAGAATTTTTTTACTATTTTTTTTTGGAATTTTCTATTACGGTTCGGGTAGGAACGCAACGATACGAGAATTCTAATTTTCTCACTTTCTTGGCCTTTTCCAACCCATTTTGGCTTAAAATGATGCAATAATGGTCTTTTTTAATTTTTTTTGAAATGTTTCAGCTATTTTTTTGGAATTTTCTCTTAAGCGTCAGGTAGAAACGGAGCCGAACGGTAATTTTTATTTTCCCTCTTTTTCGGTCTTTTCAAACTTATTTTGGCTTGAAATGAAGCCATATGTCTATTTTTAAATTATTAGAATTTTTTTACTATTTTTTTTGGAATTTTCTTTTACGCGTCGGGTAGGAACGGAACAAAACGATAATTTTAATTTTCTCTCTTTCTTGGCCTTTTCCAACGTATTCTGGCTTGAAATGGAGCCGTAATGCTTTTTTTTAATTTTTTTACTATTCTTTTGGAATTTTCTATTACGCGTCGGGTAGGAACGGAACGGTACGATAATTCTAATTTTCACACTTTCTTGGTCTTTTCCATCCTATTTTGGCTTAAAAATGATGCCATAATGGTCTTGTATAATTTGTTGAATGTTTTTGCTATTTTTTTGGAATTTTCTTTTACGCGTTGGGTAGAAACCGAGCCGAACGATAATTTTTATTTTCCCTCTTTCTCGGCCTTTTCGAACTTATGTTGGCTTGAAATGAAGCCATAAGTCTATTTTTAAATTATTAGAATTTTTTTACTATTTTTTTTGGAATTTTCTATTACGGTTCGGGTAGGAACGCAACGGTACGATAATTCTAATTTTCTCACTTTCTTGGCCTTTTCCAACCAATTTTGGCTTAAAATGACGCCATAATAATTTTTTTTAAGTTTTTTGAATGTTTTAGCTATTTTTTTGGAATTTTCTTTTAAGCGTCGGGTAGAAACGGAACCGAACGATAATTTTTATTTCCACTCATTCTCGGCCTTTTCGAACTTGTTTTGGCTTGAAATGAAGCCATAAGTCTATTTTTAAATTATTAGAATTTTTTTACTATTTTTTTTGGAATTTTCTTTTACGATTCGGGTAGGAACGGAACGGTACGAGAATTCTAATTTTCTCACTTTCTTGGCCTTTTCCAACCTATTTTGGCTTAAAATGATGCAATAATGGTCTTGTATAATGTTTTGAATGTTTTTGCTATTTTTTTAGAATTTTCTTTTACGCGTTGGGTAGAAACGGAGCCGAATGATAATTTTTATTTTCCCTCTTTCTCGGCCATTTCGAACTTATTTTGGCTTGAAATGAAGCCATAAGTCTATTTTTAAATTATTAGAATTTTTTTACTATTTTTTTTGGAATTTTCTATTACGATTCGGGTAGGAACGGAACGGTACGAGAATTCTAATTTTCTCACTTTCTTGGCCTTTTCCAACCTATTTTGGCTTAAAATGATGCAATAATGGTCTTTTTTAAATTTTTTTTAATGTTTTAGCTATTTTTTTTGAATTTTCTTTTAAGCGTCGGGTAGAAACGGAGCCGAACGGCAATTTTTCTTTTCTCTCTTTCTCGGTCTTTTCAAACTTATTTTGGCTTGAAATGAAGCCATAAGTCCATTTTTAAATTATTAGAATTTTTTCACTATTTTTTTTGGAATTTTCTATTACGCGTCGGGTATGAACGGAACAAAACGATAATTTTAATTTTCTCTCTTTCTTGGCCTTTTCCAACGTATTCTGGCTTGAAATGGAGCCGTAATGCTTTTTTTTAATTTTTTTACTATTCTTTTGGAATTTTCTATTACGCGTCGGGTAGGAACGGAACGGTACGATAATTCTAATTTTCACACTTTCTTGGTCTTTTCCATCCTATTTTGGCTTAAAAATGATGCCATAATGGTCTTGTATAATTTGTTGAATGTTTTTGCTATTTTTTTGGAATTTTCTTTTCCGCGTTGGGTAGAAACCGAGCCGAACGATAATTTTTATTTTCCCTCTTTCTCGGCCTTTTCGAACTTATGTTGGCTTGAAATGAAGCCATAAGTCTATTTTTAAATTATTAGAATTTTTTTACTATTTTTTTTGGAATTTTCTATTACGGTTCGGGTAGGAACGCAACGATACGAGAATTTTAATTTTCTCACTTTCTTGGCCTTTTCCAACCTATTTTGGCTTAAAATGATGCAATAATGGTCTTTTTTAATTTTTTTTTGAATGTTTTAGATATTTTTTTGGAATTTTCTCTTAAGCGTCAGGTAGAAACGGAGCCGAACGGTAATTTTTATTTTCCCTCTTTTTCGGTCTTTTCAAACTTATTTTGGCTTGAAATGAAGCCATAAGTCTATTTTTAAATTATTAGAATTTTTTTACTATTTTTTTTGGAATTTTCTATTACGATTCTGGTAGGAACGGAACGGTACGAGAATTCTAATTTTCTCACTTGCTTGGCCTTTTCCAACCTATTTTGGCTTAAAATGATGCAATAATGGTCTTTTTTAATTTTTTTTGAATGTTTTAGCTATTTTTTTGGAATTTTCTTTTAAGCGTCGGGTAGAAACGGAGCCGAACGGCAATTTTTCTTTTCTCTCTTTCTCGGTCTTTTCGAACTTATTTTGGCTTGAAATGAAGCCATAAGACTATTTTTAAATTATTAGAATTTTTTTAGTATTTTTTTTGGAATTTTCTATTACGCGTCGGGTAGGAACGGAACAAAACGATAATTTTAATTTTCTCTCTTTCTTGGCCTTTTCCAACGTATTCTAGCTTGAAATGGAGCCGTAATGCTATTTTTTAATTTTTTGAATTTTTTTACTATTCTTTTGGAATTTTCTATTACGCGTCGGGTAGGAACGGAACGGAACGATAATTCTAATTTTCTCACTTTCTTGGCCTTTGCCAACCAATTTTGGCTTAAAATGACGCCATAATAATTTTTTTTAATTTTTTTGAATGTTTTAGCTATTTTTTTGGAATTTTATTTTAAGCGTCGGGTAGAAATGGAACCGTTCGGTAATTTCTATTTTCTCTCTTTCTCGGCCTTTTCGAACTTATTTTGGCTTTAAATGAAGCCATAAGTCTATTTTTAACTTATTAGGATTTTTTTACTATTGTTTTTGGTATTTTTTATTACGATTCGGGTAGGAACGGAACGGTACGAGAATTCTAATTTTCTTACTTTCTTGGCCTTTTCCAACCTATTTTCGCTTAAAATGATGCAATAATGGTCTTTTTTAATTTTTTTTGAATGTTTTAGCTATTTTTTTTTATTTTTCTTTTAAGCTTCGGGTAGAAACGGAGCCGAACGGCAATTTTTCTTTTCTCTCTTTCTCGGTCTTTTCGAACTTATTTTGGCTTGAAATGAAGCCATAAGTCTATTTTTAAATTATTAGAATTTTTTTACTATTCTTTTGGAATTTTCTATTATGCGTCGGGTAGGAACGGAACGGTACGATAATTCTAATTTTCACACTTTCTTGGTCTTTTCCATCCTATTTTGGCTTAAAAATGATGCCATAATGGTCTTGTATAATTTGTTGAATGTTTTTGCTATTTTTTTGGAATTTTCTTTTACGCGTTGGGTAGAAACCGAGCCGAACGATAATTTTTATTTTCCCTCTTTCTCGGCCTTTTCGAACTTATGTTGGCTTGAAATGAAGCCATAAGTCTATTTTTAAATTATTAGAATTTTTTTACTATTTTTTTTTGGAATTTTCTATTACGGTTCGGGTAGGAACGCAACGATACGAGAATTCTAATTTTCTCACTTTCTTGGCCTTTTCCAACCCATTTTGGCTTAAAATGATGCAATAATGGTCTTTTTTAATTTTTTTTTGAATGTTTCAGCTATTTTTTTGGAATTTTCTCTTAAGCGTCAGGTAGAAACGGAGCCGAACGGTAATTTTTATTTTCCCTCTTTTTCGGTCTTTTCAAACTTATTTTGGCTTGAAATGAAGCCATAAGTCTATTTTTAAATTATTAGAATTTTTTTACTATTTTTTTTGGAATTTTCTTTTACGCGTCGGGTAGGAACGGAACAAAACGATAATTTTAATTTTCTCTCTTTCTTGGCCTTTTCCAACGTATTCTGGCTTGAAATGGAGCCGTAATGCTTTTTTTTAATTTTTTTACTATTCTTTTGGAATTTTCTATTACGCGTCGGGTAGGAACGGAACGGTACGATAATTCTAATTTTCACACTTTCTTGGTCTTTTCCATCCTATTTTGGCTTAAAAATGATGCCATAATGGTCTTGTATAATTTGTTGAATGTTTTTGCTATTTTTTTGGAATTTTCTTTTACGCGTTGGGTAGAAACCGAGCCGAACGATAATTTTTATTTTCCCTCTTTCTCGGCCTTTTCGAACTTATGTTGGCTTGAAATGAAGCCATAAGTCTATTTTTAAATTATTATAATTTTTTTACTATTTTTTTTGGAATTTTCTATTACGGTTCGGGTAGGAACGCAACGATACGAGAATTCTAATTTTCTCACTTTCTTGGCCTTTTCCAACCTATTTTGGCTTAAAATGATGCAATAATGGTCTTTTTTAATTTTTTTTTGAATGTTTTAGATATTTTTTTGGAATTTTCTCTTAAGCGTCAGGTAGAAACGGAGCCGAACGGTAATTTTTATTTTCCCTATTTTTCGGTCTTTTCAAACTTATTTTGGCTTGAAATGAAGCCATAAGTCTATTTTTAAATTATTAGAATTTTTTTTCTATTTTTTTTGGAATTTTCTATTACGATTCTGGTAGGAACGGAACGGTACGAGAATTCTAATTTTCTCACTTGCTTGGCCTTTTCCAACCTATTTTGGCTTAAAATGATGCAATAATGGTCTTTTTTAATTTTTTTTGAATGTTTTAGCTATTTTTTTGGAATTTTCTTTTAAGCGTCGGGTAGAAACGGAGCCGAACGGCAATTTTTCTTTTCTCTCTTTCTCGGTCTTTTCGAACTTATTTTGGCTTGAAATGAAGCCATAAGACTATTTTTAAATTATTAGAATTTTTTTAGTATTTTTTTTGGAATTTTCTATTACGCGTCGGGTAGGAACGGAACAAAACGATAATTTTAATTTTCTCTCTTTCTTGGCCTTTTCCAACGTATTCTAGCTTGAAATGGAGCCGTAATGCTATTTTTTAATTTTTTGAATTTTTTTACTATTCTTTTGGAATTTTCTATTACGCGTCGGGTAGGAACGGAACGGAACGATAATTCTAATTTTCTCACTTTCTTGGCCTTTGCCAACCAATTTTGGCTTAAAATGACGCCATAATAATTTTTTTTAATTTTTTTGAATGTTTTAGCTATTTTTTTGGAATTTTATTTTAAGCGTCGGGTAGAAATGGAACCGTTCGGTAATTTCTATTTTCTCTCTTTCTCGGCCTTTTCGAACTTATTTTGGCTTTAAATGAAGCCATAAGTCTATTTTTAACTTATTAGGATTTTTTTACTATTTTTTTTGGTATTTTTTATTACGATTCGGGTAGGAACGGAACGGTACGAGAATTCTAATTTTCTTACTTTCTTGGCCTTTTCCAACCTATTTTCGCTTAAAATGATGCAATAATGGTCTTTTTTAATTTTTTTTGAATGTTTTAGCTATTTTTTTTGATTTTTCTTTTAAGCTTCGGGTAGAAACGGAGCCGAACGGCAATTTTTCTTTTCTCTCTTTCTCGGTCTTTTCGAACTTATTTTGGCTTGAAATGAAGCCATAAGTCTATTTTTAAATTATTAGAATTTTTTTACTATTCTTTTGGAATTTTCTATTATGCGTCGGGTAGGAACGGAACGGTACGATAATTCTAATTTTCACACTTTCTTGGTCTTTTCCATCCTATTTTGGCTTAAAAATGATGCCATAATGGTCTTGTATAATTTGTTGAATGTTTTTGCTATTTTTTTGGAATTTTCTTTTACGCGTTGGGTAGAAACCGAGCCGAACGATAATTTTTATTTTCCCTCTTTCTCGGCCTTTTCGAACTTATGTTGGCTTGAAATGAAGCCATAAGTCTATTTTTAAATTATTAGAATTTTTTTACTATTTTTTTTTGGAATTTTCTATTACGGTTCGGGTAGGAACGCAACGATACGAGAATTCTAATTTTCTCACTTTCTTGGCCTTTTCCAACCCATTTTGGCTTAAAATGATGCAATAATGGTCTTTTTTAATTTTTTTTTGAATGTTTCAGCTATTTTTTTGGAATTTTCTCTTAAGCGTCAGGTAGAAACGGAGCCGAACGGTAATTTTTATTTTCCCTCTTTTTCGGTCTTTTCAAACTTATTTTGGCTTGAAATGAAGCCATAAGTCTATTTTTAAATTATTAGAATTTTTTTACTATTTTTTTTGGAATTTTCTTTTACGCGTCGGGTAGGAACGGAACAAAACGATAATTTTAATTTTCTCTCTTTCTTGGCCTTTTCCAACGTATTCTGGCTTGAAATGGAGCCGTAATGCTTTTTTTTAATTTTTTTACTATTCTTTTGGAATTTTCTATTACGCGTCGGGTAGGAACGGAACGGTACGATAATTCTAATTTTCACACTTTCTTGGTCTTTTCCATCCTATTTTGGCTTAAAAATGATGCCATAATGGTCTTGTATAATTTGTTGAATGTTTTTGCTATTTTTTTGGAATTTTCTTTTACGCGTTGGGTAGAAACCGAGCCGAACGATAATTTTTATTTTCCCTCTTTCTCGGCCTTTTCGAACTTATGTTGGCTTGAAATGAAGCCATAAGTCTATTTTTAAATTATTATAATTTTTTTACTATTTTTTTTGGAATTTTCTATTACGGTTCGGGTAGGAACGCAACGATACGAGAATTCTAATTTTCTCACTTTCTTGGCCTTTTCCAACCTATTTTGGCTTAAAATGATGCAATAATGGTCTTTTTTAATTTTTTTTTGAATGTTTTAGATATTTTTTTGGAATTTTCTCTTAAGCGTCAGGTAGAAACGGAGCCGAACGGTAATTTTTATTTTCCCTATTTTTCGGTCTTTTCAAACTTATTTTGGCTTGAAATGAAGCCATAAGTCTATTTTTAAATTATTAGAATTTTTTTTCTATTTTTTTTGGAATTTTCTATTACGATTCTGGTAGGAACGGAACGGTACGAGAATTCTAATTTTCTCACTTGCTTGGCCTTTTCCAACCTATTTTGGCTTAAAATGATGCAATAATGGTCTTTTTTAATTTTTTTTGAATGTTTTAGCTATTTTTTTGGAATTTTCTTTTAAGCGTCGGGTAGAAACGGAGCCGAACGGCAATTTTTCTTTTCTCTCTTTCTCGGTCTTTTCGAACTTATTTTGGCTTGAAATGAAGCCATAAGACTATTTTTAAATTATTAGAATTTTTTTAGTATTTTTTTTGGAATTTTCTATTACGCGTCGGGTAGGAACGGAACAAAACGATAATTTTAATTTTCTCTCTTTCTTGGCCTTTTCCAACGTATTCTAGCTTGAAATGGAGCCGTAATGCTATTTTTTAATTTTTTGAATTTTTTTACTATTCTTTTGGAATTTTCTATTACGCGTCGGGTAGGAACGGAACGGAACGATAATTCTAATTTTCTCACTTTCTTGGCCTTTGCCAACCAATTTTGGCTTAAAATGACGCCATAATAATTTTTTTTAATTTTTTTGAATGTTTTAGCTATTTTTTTGGAATTTTATTTTAAGCGTCGGGTAGAAATGGAACCGTTCGGTAATTTCTATTTTCTCTCTTTCTCGGCCTTTTCGAACTTATTTTGGCTTTAAATGAAGCCATAAGTCTATTTTTAACTTATTAGGATTTTTTTACTATTTTTTTTGGTATTTTTTATTACGATTCGGGTAGGAACGGAACGGTACGAGAATTCTAATTTTCTTACTTTCTTGGCCTTTTCCAACCTATTTTCGCTTAAAATGATGCAATAATGGTCTTTTTTAATTTTTTTTGAATGTTTTAGCTATTTTTTTGGAATTTTCTTTTAAGCGTCGGGTAGAAACGGAACTGAACGATAATTTTTATTTCCACTCTTTCTCGGCCTTTTCGAACTTATTTTGGCTTGAAATGAGGCCATAAGTCTATTTTTAAATTATTAGAATTTTTTTACTATTTTTTTTGGAATTTTCTTTTACGCGTCGGGTAGGAACGGAACAAAACGATAATTTTAATTTTCTCTCTTTCTTGGCCTTTTCCAACGTATTCTGGCTTGAAATGGAGCCGTAATGCTATTTTTTAATTTTTTTAATTTTTTTACTATTCTTTTGGAATTTTCTATTACGCGTCGGGTAGGAACGGAACGGTACGATAATTCTAATTTTCTCACTTTCTTGGCCTTTTCCAACCAATTTTGGCTTAAAATGACGCCATAATAATTTTTTTTAAGTTTTTTGAATGTTTTAGCTATTTTTTTGGAATTTTCTTTTAAGCGTCGGGTAGAAACGGAACCGAACGATAATTTTTATTTCCACTCATTCTCGGCCTTTCCGAACTTGTTTTGGCTTAAAATGAAGCCATAAGTCTATTTTTAAATTATTAGAATTTTTTTACTATTTTTTTTGGAATTTTCTTTTACGATTCGGGTAGGAACGGAACGGTACGAGAATTCTAATTTTTTCACTTTCTTGGCCTTTTCCAACCTATTTTGGCTTAAAATGATGCAATAATGGTCTTGTATAATTTTTTGAATGTTTTTGCTATTTTTTTAGAATTTTCTTTTACGCGTTGGGTAGAAACGGAGCCGAATGATAATTTTTATTTTCCCTCTTTCTCGGCCATTTCGAACTTATTTTGGCTTGAAATGAAGCCATAAGTCTATTTTTAAATTATTAGAATTTTTTTACTATTTTTTTTGGAATTTTCTATTACGATTCGGGTAGGAACGGAACGGTACGAGAATTCTAATTTTCTCACTTTCTTGGCCTTTTCCAACCTATTTTGGCTTAAAATGATGCAATAATGGTCTTTTTTAAATTTTTTTTAATGTTTTAGCTATTTTTTTTGAATTTTCTTTTAAGCGTCGGATAGAAACGGAGCCGAACGGCAATTTTTCTTTTCTCTCTTTCTCGGTCTTTTCAAACTTATTTTGGCTTGAAATGAAGCCATAAGTCCATTTTTAAATTATTAGAATTTTTTCACTATTTTTTTTGGAATTTTCTATTACGCGTCGGGTAGGAACGGAACAAAACGATAATTTTAATTTTCTCTCTTTCTTGGCCTTTTCCAACGTATTCTGGCTTGAAATGGAGCCGTAATGCTATTTTTTAATTTTTTGAGTTTTTTTACTATTCTTTTGGAATTTTCTATTACGCGTCGGGTAGGAACGGAACGGTACGATAATTCCAATTTTCTCACTTTCTTGGCCTTTTCCAACCAATTTTGGCTTAAAATGACGCCATAATAATTTTTTTTAAGTTTTTTGAATGTTTTAGCTATTTTTTTGGAATTTTCTTTTAAGCGTCGGGTAGAAACGGAACCGAACGATAATTTTTATTTCCACTCTTTCTCGGCCTTTTCGAACTTATTTTGGCTTGAAATGAAGGCATAAGTCTATTTTTAAATTATTAGAATTTTTTTACTATTTTTTTTGGAATTTTCTTTTACGCGTCGGGTAGGAACGGAACAAAACGATAATTTTAATTTTCTCTCTTTCTTGGCCTTTTCCAACGTATTCTGGCTTGAAATGGAGCCATAATGCTTTGTTTTAATTTTTTTAATTTTTTTACTATTCTTTTGGAATTTTCTATTATGCGTCGGGTAGGAACGGAACGGTACGATAATTCTAATTTTCACACTTTCTTGGTCTTTTCCATCCTATTTTGGCTTAAAAATGATGCCATAATGGTCTTGAATAATTTGTTGAATGTTTTTGCTATTTTTTTGGAATTTTCTTTTACGCGTTGGGTAGAAACCGAGCCGAACGATAATTTTTATTTTCCCTCTTTTTCGGCCTTTTCGAACTTATGTTGGCTTGAAATGAAGCCATAAGTCTATTTTTAAATTATTAGAATTTTTTTACTATTTTTTTTTGGAATTTTCTATTACGGTTCGGGTAGGAACGCAACGATACGAGAATTCTAATTTTCTCACTTTCTTGGCCTTTTCCAACCCATTTTGGCTTAAAATGATGCAATAATGGTCTTTTTTAATTTTTTTTGAAATGTTTCAGCTATTTTTTTGGAATTTTTTCTTAAGCGTCAGGTAGAAACGGAGCCGAACGGTAATTTTTATTTTCCCTCTTTTTCGGTCTTTTCAAACTTATTTTGGCTTGAAATGAAGCCATAAGTCTATTTTTAAATTATTAGAATTTTTTTACTATTTTTTTTGGAATTTTCTTTTACGCGTCGGGTAGGAACGGAACAAAACGATAATTTTAATTTTCTCTCTTTCTTGGCCTTTTCCAACGTATTCTGGCTTGAAATGGAGCCGTAATGCTTTTTTTTAATTTTTTTACTATTCTTTTGGAATTTTCTATTACGCGTCGGGTAGGAACGGAACGGTACGATAATTCTAATTTTCACACTTTCTTGGTCTTTTCCATCCTATTTTGGCTTAAAAATGATGCCATAATGGTCTTGTATAATTTGTTGAATGTTTTTGCTATTTTTTTGGAATTTTCTTTTACGCGTTGGGTAGAAACCGAGCCGAACGATAATTTTTATTTTCCCTCTTTCTCGGCCTTTTCGAACTTATGTTGGCTTGAAATGAAGCCATAAGTCTATTTTTAAATTATTAGAATTTTTTTACTATTTTTTTTGGAATTTTCTATTACGGTTCGGGTAGGAACGCAACGGTACGAGAATTCTAATTTTCACACTTTCTTGGCCTTTTCCAACCTATTTTGGCTTAAAATGATGCAATAATGGTCTTTTTTAATTTTTTTTTGAATGTTTTAGATATTTTTTTGGAATTTTCTCTTAAGCGTCAGGTAGAAACGGAGCCGAACGGTAATTTTTATTTTCCCTCTTTTTCGGTCTTTTCAAACTTATTTTGGCTTGAAATGAAGCCATAAGTCTATTTTTAAATTATTAGAATTTTTTTACTATTTTTTTTGGAATTTTCTATTACGATTCTGGTAGGAACGGAACGGTACGAGAATTCTAATTTTCTCACTTTCTTGGCCTTTTCCAACCTATTTTGGCTTAAAATGATGCAATAATGGTCTTTTTTAATTTTTTTTGAATGTTTTAGCTATTTTTTTGGAATTTTCTTTTAAGCGTCGGGTAGAAACGGAGCCGAACGGCAATTTTTCTTTTCTCTCTTTCTCGGTCTTTTCGAACTTATTTTGGCTTGAAATGAAGCCATAAGACTATTTTTAAATTATTAGAATTTTTTTAGTATTTTTTTTGGAATTTTCTATTACGCGTCGGGTAGGAACGGAATAAAACGATAATTTTAATTTTCTCTCTTTCTTGGCCTTTTCCAACGTATTCTAGCTTGAAATGGAGCCGTAATGCTATTTTTTAATTTTTTGAATTTTTTTACTATTCTTTTGGAATTTTCTATTACGCGTCGGGTAGGAACGGAACGGAACGATAATTCTAATTTTCTCACTTTCTTGGCCTTTGCCAACCAATTTTGGCTTAAAATGACGCCATAATAATTTTTTTTAATTTTTTTGAATGTTTTAGCTATTTTTTTGGAATTTTATTTTAAGCGTCGGGTAGAAATGGAACCGTTCGGTAATTTCTATTTTCTCTCTTTCTCGGCCTTTTCGAACTTATTTTGGCTTTAAATGAAGCCATAAGTCTATTTTTAACTTATTAGGATTTTTTTACTATTTTTTATGGTATTTTTTATTACGATTCGGGTAGGAACGGAACGGTACGAGAATTCTAATTTTCTTACTTTCTTGGCCTTTTCCAACCTATTTTCGCTTAAAATGATGCAATAATGGTCTTTTTTAATTTTTTTTGAATGTTTTAGCTATTTTTTTTGAATTTTCTTTTAAGCTTCGGGTAGAAACGGAGCCGAACGGCAATTTTTCTTTTCTCTCTTTCTCGGTCTTTTCGAACTTATTTTGGCTTGAAATGAAGCCATAAGTCTATTTTTAAATTATTAGAATTTTTTTACTATTTTTTTTGGAATTTTCTATTACGCGTCGGGTAGGAACGGAACAAAACGATAATTTTAATTTTCTCTCTTCCTTGGCCTTTTCCAACGTATTCTGGCTTGAAATGGAGCCGTAATGCTATTTTTTAATTTTTTGAGTTTTTTTACTATTCTTTTGGAATTTTCTATTACGCGTCGGGTAGGAACGGAACGGTACGATAATTCTAATTTTCTCACTTTCTTGGCCTTTTCCAACCAATTTTGGCTTAAAATGACGCCATAATAATTTTTTTTAAGTTTTTTGAATGTTTTAGCTATTTTTTTGGAATTTTCTTTTAAGCGTCGGGTAGAAACGGAACCGAACGATAATTTTTATTTCCACTCATTCTCGGCCTTTTCGAACTTGTTTTGGCTTGAAATGAAGCCATAAGTCTATTTTTAAATTATTAGAATTTTTTTACTATTTTTTTTGGAATTTTCTTTTACGATTCGGGTAGGAACGGAACGGTACGAGAATTCTAATTTTCTCACTTTCTTGGCCTTTTCCAACCTATTTTGGCTTAAAATGATGCAATAATGGTCTTGTATAATTTTTTGAATGTTTTTGCTATTTTTTTAGAATTTTCTTTTACGCGTTGGGTAGAAACGGAGCCGAATGATAATTTTTATTTTCCCTCTTTCTCGGCCATTTCGAACTTATTTTGGCTTGAAATGAAGCCATAAGTCTATTTTTAAATTATTAGAATTTTTTTACTATTTTTTTTGGAATTTTCTATTACGATTCGGGTAGGAACGGAACGGTACGAGAATTCTAATTTTCTCACTTTCTTGGCCTTTTCCAACCTATTTTGGCTTAAAATGATGCAATAATGGTCTTTTTTAAATTTTTTTTAATGTTTTAGCTATTTTTTTTGAATTTTCTTTTAAGCGTCGGGTAGAAACGGAGCCGAACGGCAATTTTTCTTTTCTCTCTTTCTCGGTCTTTTCAAACTTATTTTGGCTTGAAATGAAGCCATAAGTCCATTTTTAAATTATTAGAATTTTTTCACTATTTTTTTTGGAATTTTCTATTACGCGTCGGGTAGGAACGGAACAAAACGATAATTTTAATTTTCTCTCTTTCTTGGCCTTTTCCAACGTATTCTGGCTTGAAATGGAGCCGTAATGCTATTTTTTAATTTTTTGAGTTTTTTTACTATTCTTTTGGAATTTTCTATTACGCGTCGGGTAGGAACGGAACGGTACGATAATTCCAATTTTCTCACTTTCTTGGCCTTTTCCAACCAATTTTGGCTTAAAATGACGCCATAATAATTTTTTTTAAGTTTTTTGAATGTTTTAGCTATTTTTTTGGAATTTTCTTTTAAGCGTCGGGTAGAAACGGAACCGAACGATAATTTTTATTTCCACTCTTTCTCGGCCTTTTCGAACTTATTTTGACTTGAAATGAAGGCATAAGTCTATTTTTAAATTATTAGAATTTTTTTACTATTTTTTTTGGAATTTTCTTTTACGCGTCGGGTAGGAACGGAACAAAACGATAATTTTAATTTTCTCTCTTTCTTGGCCTTTTGCAACGTATTCTGGCTTGAAATGGAGCCATAATGCTTTGTTTTAATTTTTTTAATTTTTTTACTATTCTTTTGGAATTTTCTATTATGCGTCGGGTAGGAACGGAACGGTACGATAATTCTAATTTTCACACTTTCTTGGTCTTTTCCATCCTATTTTGGCTTAAAAATGATGCCATAATGGTCTTGTATAATTTGTTGAATGTTTTTGCTATTTTTTTGGAATTTTCTTTTACGCGTTGGGTAGAAACCGAGCCGAGCGATAATTTTTATTTTCCCTCTTTCTCGGCCTTTTCGAACTTATGTTGGCTTGAAATGAAGCCATAAGTCTATTTTTAAATTATTAGAATTTTTTTACTATTTTTTTTTGGAATTTTCTATTACGGTTCGGGTAGGAACGCAACGATACGAGAATTCTAATTTTCTCACTTTCTTGGCCTTTTCCAACCTATTTTCGCTTAAACTGATGCAATAATGGTCTTTTTTAATTTTTTTTTGAATGTTTCAGCTATTTTTTTGGAATTTTCTCTTAAGCGTCAGGTAGAAACGGAGCCGAACGGTAATTTTTATTTTCCCTCTTTTTCGGTCTTTTCAAACTTATTTTGGCTTGAAATGAAGCCATAAGTCTATTTTTAAATTATTAGAATTTTTTTACTATTTTTTTTGGAATTTTCTTTTACGCGTCGGGTAGGAACGGAACAAAACGATAATTTTAATTTTCTCTCTTTCTTGGCCTTTTCCAACGTATTCTGGCTTGAAATGGAGCCGTAATGCTTTTTTTTAATTTTTTTACTATTCTTTTGGAATTTTCTATTACGCGTCGGGTAGGAACGGAACGGTACGATAATTCTAATTTTCACACTTTCTTGGTCTTTTCCATCCTATTTTGGCTTAAAAATGATGCCATAATGGTCTTGTATAATTTGTTGAATGTTTTTGCTATTTTTTTGGAATTTTCTTTTCCGCGTTGGGTAGAAACCGAGCCGAACGATAATTTTTATTTTCCCTCTTTCTCGGCCTTTTCGAACTTATGTTGGCTTGAAATGAAGCCATAAGTCTATTTTTAAATTATTAGAATTTTTTTACTATTTTTTTTGGAATTTTCTATTACGATTCGGGTAGGAACGCAACGATACGAGAATTCTAATTTTCTCACTTTCTTGGCCTTTTCCAACCTATTTTGGCTTAAAATGATGCAATAATGGTCTTTTTTAATTTTTTTTTGAATGTTTTAGATATTTTTTTGGAATTTTCTCTTAAGCGTCAGGTAGAAACGGAGCCGAACGGTAATTTTTATTTTCCCTCTTTTTCGGTCTTTTCAAACTTATTTTGGCTTGAAATGAAGCCATAAGTCTATTTTTAAATTATTAGAATTTTTTTACTATTTTTTTTGGAATTTTCTATTACGATTCTGGTAGGAACGGAACGGTACGAGAATTCTAATTTTCTCACTTGCTTGGCCTTTTCCAACCTATTTTGGCTTAAAATGATGCAATAATGGTCTTTTTTAATTTTTTTTGAATGTTTTAGCTATTTTTTTGGAATTTTCTTTTAAGCGTCGGGTAGAAACGGAGCCGAATGGCAATTTTTCTTTTCTCTCTTTCTCGGTCTTTTCGAACTTATTTTGGCTTGAAATGAAGCCATAAGACTATTTTTAAATTATTAGAATTTTTTTAGTATTTTTTTTGGAATTTTCTACTACGCGTCGGGTAGGAACGGAACAAAACGATAATTTTAATTTTCTCTCTTTCTTGGCCTTTTCCAACGTATTCTAGCTTGAAATGGAGCCGTAATGCTATTTTTTAATTTTTTGAATTTTTTTACTATTCTTTTGGAATTTTCTATTACGCGTCGGGTAGGAACGGAACGGAACGATAATTCTAATTTTCTCACTTTCTTGGCCTTTGCCAACCAATTTTGGCTTAAAATGACGCCATAATAATTTTTTTTAATTTTTTTGAATGTTTTAGCTATTTTTTTGGAATTTTATTTTAAGCGTCGGGTAGAAATGGAACCGTTCGGTAATTTCTATTTTCTCTCTTTCTCGGCCTTTTCGAACTTATTTTGGCTTTAAATGAAGCCATAAGTCTATTTTTAACTTATTAGGATTTTTTTACTATTTTTTATGGTATTTTTTATTACGATTCGGGTAGGAACGGAACGGTACGAGAATTCTAATTTTCTTACTTTCTTGGCCTTTTCC
Organism: Quercus wislizeni; assembly: GCA_023055345.1. Lineage (NCBI taxonomy): Eukaryota > Viridiplantae > Streptophyta > Magnoliopsida > Fagales > Fagaceae > Quercus > Quercus wislizeni. Next base: position 29,751,815 of record JALGQJ010000006.1, read on the forward strand.
AACCTATTTTCGCTTAAAATGATGCAATAATGGTCTTTTTTAATTTTTTTTGAATGTTTTAGCTATTTTTTTTGAATTTTCTTTTAAGCTTCGGGTAGAAACGGAGCCGAACGGCAATTTTTCTTTTCTCTCTTTCTCGGTCTTTTCGAACTTATTTTGGCTTGAAATGAAGCCATAAGTCTATTTTTAAATTATTAGAATTTTTTTACTATTTTTTTTGGAATTTTCTATTACGCGTCGGGTAGGAACGGAACAAAACGATAATTTTAATTTTCTCTCTTCCTTGGCCTTTTCCAACGTATTCTGGCTTGAAATGGAGCCGTAATGCTATTTTTTAATTTTTTGAGTTTTTTTACTATTCTTTTGGAATTTTCTATTACGCGTCGGGTAGGAACGGAACGGTACGATAATTCTAATTTTCTCACTTTCTTGGCCTTTTCCAACCAATTTTGGCTTAAAATGACGCCATAATAATTTTTTTTAAGTTTTTTGAATGTTTTAGCTATTTTTTTGGAATTTTCTTTTAAGCGTCGGGTAGAAACGGAACCGAACGATAATTTTTATTTCCACTCATTCTCGGCCTTTTCGAACTTGTTTTGGCTTGAAATGAAGCCATAAGTCTATTTTTAAATTATTAGAATTTTTTTACTATTTTTTTTGGAATTTTCTTTTACGATTCGGGTAGGAACGGAACGGTACGAGAATTCTAATTTTCTCACTTTCTTGGCCTTTTCCAACCTATTTTGGCTTAAAATGATGCAATAATGGTCTTGTATAATTTTTTGAATGTTTTTGCTATTTTTTTAGAATTTTCTTTTACGCGTTGGGTAGAAACGGAGCCGAATGATAATTTTTATTTTCCCTCTTTCTCGGCCATTTCGAACTTATTTTGGCTTGAAATGAAGCCATAAGTCTATTTTTAAATTATTAGAATTTTTTTACTATTTTTTTTGGAATTTTCTATTACGATTCGGGTAGGAACGGAACGGTACGAGAATTCTAATTTTCTCACTTTCTTGGCCTTTTCCAACCTATTTTGGCTTAAAATGATGCAATAATGGTCTTTTTTAAATTTTTTTTAATGTTTTAGCTATTTTTTTTGAATTTTCTTTTAAGCGTCGGGTAGAAACGGAGCCGAACGGCAATTTTTCTTTTCTCTCTTTCTCGGTCTTTTCAAACTTATTTTGGCTTGAAATGAAGCCATAAGTCCATTTTTAAATTATTAGAATTTTTTCACTATTTTTTTTGGAATTTTCTATTACGCGTCGGGTAGGAACGGAACAAAACGATAATTTTAATTTTCTCTCTTCCTTGGCCTTTTCCAACGTATTCTGGCTTGAAATGGAGCCGTAATGCTATTTTTTAATTTTTTGAGTTTTTTTACTATTCTTTTGGAATTTTCTATTACGCGTCGGGTAGGAACGGAACGGTACGATAATTCTAATTTTCTCACTTTCTTGGCCTTTTCCAACCAATTTTGGCTTAAAATGACGCCATAATAATTTTTTTTAAGTTTTTTGAATGTTTTAGCTATTTTTTTGGAATTTTCTTTTAAGCGTCGGGTAGAAACGGAACCGAACGATAATTTTTATTTCCACTCATTCTCGGCCTTTTCGAACTTGTTTTGGCTTGAAATGAAGCCATAAGTCTATTTTTAAATTATTAGAATTTTTTTACTATTTTTTTTGGAATTTTCTTTTACGATTCGGGTAGGAACGGAACGGTACGAGAATTCTAATTTTCTCACTTTCTTGGCCTTTTCCAACCTATTTTGGCTTAAAATGATGCAATAATGGTCTTGTATAATTTTTTGAATGTTTTTGCTATTTTTTTAGAATTTTCTTTTACGCGTTGGGTAGAAACGGAGCCGAATGATAATTTTTATTTTCCCTCTTTCTCGGCCATTTCGAACTTATTTTGGCTTGAAATGAAGCCATAAGTCTATTTTTAAATTATTAGAATTTTTTTACTATTTTTTTTGGAATTTTCTATTACGATTCGGGTAGGAACGGAACGGTACGAGAATTCTAATTTTCTCACTTTCTTGGCCTTTTCCAACCTATTTTGGCTTAAAATGATGCAATAATGGTCTTTTTTAAATTTTTTTTAATGTTTTAGCTATTTTTTTTGAATTTTCTTTTAAGCGTCGGGTAGAAACGGAGCCGAACGGCAATTTTTCTTTTCTCTCTTTCTCGGTCTTTTCAAACTTATTTTGGCTTGAAATGAAGCCATAAGTCCATTTTTAAATTATTAGAATTTTTTCACTATTTTTTTTGGAATTTTCTATTACGCGTCGGGTAGGAACGGAACAAAACGATAATTTTAATTTTCTCTCTTTCTTGGCCTTTTCCAACGTATTCTGGCTTGAAATGGAGCCGTAATGCTATTTTTTAATTTTTTGAGTTTTTTTACTATTCTTTTGGAATTTTCTATTACGCGTCGGGTAGGAACGGAACGGTACGATAATTCCAATTTTCTCACTTTCTTGGCCTTTTCCAACCAATTTTGGCTTAAAATGACGCCATAATAATTTTTTTTAAGTTTTTTGAATGTTTTAGCTATTTTTTTGGAATTTTCTTTTAAGCGTCGGGTAGAAACGGAACCGAACGATAATTTTTATTTCCACTCTTTCTCGGCCTTTTCGAACTTATTTTGACTTGAAATGAAGGCATAAGTCTATTTTTAAATTATTAGAATTTTTTTACTATTTTTTTTGGAATTTTCTTTTACGCGTCGGGTAGGAACGGAACAAAACGATAATTTTAATTTTCTCTCTTTCTTGGCCTTTTGCAACGTATTCTGGCTTGAAATGGAGCCATAATGCTTTGTTTTAATTTTTTTAATTTTTTTACTATTCTTTTGGAATTTTCTATTATGCGTCGGGTAGGAACGGAACGGTACGATAATTCTAATTTTCACACTTTCTTGGTCTTTTCCATCCTATTTTGGCTTAAAAATGATGCCATAATGGTCTTGTATAATTTGTTGAATGTTTTTGCTATTTTTTTGGAATTTTCTTTTACGCGTTGGGTAGAAACCGAGCCGAGCGATAATTTTTATTTTCCCTCTTTCTCGGCCTTTTCGAACTTATGTTGGCTTGAAATGAAGCCATAAGTCTATTTTTAAATTATTAGAATTTTTTTACTATTTTTTTTTGGAATTTTCTATTACGGTTCGGGTAGGAACGCAACGATACGAGAATTCTAATTTTCTCACTTTCTTGGCCTTTTCCAACCTATTTTCGCTTAAACTGATGCAATAATGGTCTTTTTTAATTTTTTTTTGAATGTTTCAGCTATTTTTTTGGAATTTTCTCTTAAGCGTCAGGTAGAAACGGAGCCGAACGGTAATTTTTATTTTCCCTCTTTTTCGGTCTTTTCAAACTTATTTTGGCTTGAAATGAAGCCATAAGTCTATTTTTAAATTATTAGAATTTTTTTACTATTTTTTTTGGAATTTTCTTTTACGCGTCGGGTAGGAACGGAACAAAACGATAATTTTAATTTTCTCTCTTTCTTGGCCTTTTCCAACGTATTCTGGCTTGAAATGGAGCCGTAATGCTTTTTTTTAATTTTTTTACTATTCTTTTGGAATTTTCTATTACGCGTCGGGTAGGAACGGAACGGTACGATAATTCTAATTTTCACACTTTCTTGGTCTTTTCCATCCTATTTTGGCTTAAAAATGATGCCATAATGGTCTTGTATAATTTGTTGAATGTTTTTGCTATTTTTTTGGAATTTTCTTTTCCGCGTTGGGTAGAAACCGAGCCGAACGATAATTTTTATTTTCCCTCTTTCTCGGCCTTTTCGAACTTATGTTGGCTTGAAATGAAGCCATAAGTCTATTTTTAAATTATTAGAATTTTTTTACTATTTTTTTTGGAATTTTCTATTACGATTCGGGTAGGAACGCAACGATACGAGAATTCTAATTTTCTCACTTTCTTGGCCTTTTCCAACCTATTTTGGCTTAAAATGATGCAATAATGGTCTTTTTTAATTTTTTTTTGAATGTTTTAGATATTTTTTTGGAATTTTCTCTTAAGCGTCAGGTAGAAACGGAGCCGAACGGTAATTTTTATTTTCCCTCTTTTTCGGTCTTTTCAAACTTATTTTGGCTTGAAATGAAGCCATAAGTCTATTTTTAAATTATTAGAATTTTTTTACTATTTTTTTTGGAATTTTCTATTACGATTCTGGTAGGAACGGAACGGTACGAGAATTCTAATTTTCTCACTTGCTTGGCCTTTTCCAACCTATTTTGGCTTAAAATGATGCAATAATGGTCTTTTTTAATTTTTTTTGAATGTTTTAGCTATTTTTTTGGAATTTTCTTTTAAGCGTCGGGTAGAAACGGAGCCGAATGGCAATTTTTCTTTTCTCTCTTTCTCGGTCTTTTCGAACTTATTTTGGCTTGAAATGAAGCCATAAGACTATTTTTAAATTATTAGAATTTTTTTAGTATTTTTTTTGGAATTTTCTACTACGCGTCGGGTAGGAACGGAACAAAACGATAATTTTAATTTTCTCTCTTTCTTGGCCTTTTCCAACGTATTCTAGCTTGAAATGGAGCCGTAATGCTATTTTTTAATTTTTTGAATTTTTTTACTATTCTTTTGGAATTTTCTATTACGCGTCGGGTAGGAACGGAACGGAACGATAATTCTAATTTTCTCACTTTCTTGGCCTTTGCCAACCAATTTTGGCTTAAAATGACGCCATAATAATTTTTTTTAATTTTTTTGAATGTTTTAGCTATTTTTTTGGAATTTTATTTTAAGCGTCGGGTAGAAATGGAACCGTTCGGTAATTTCTATTTTCTCTCTTTCTCGGCCTTTTCGAACTTATTTTGGCTTTAAATGAAGCCATAAGTCTATTTTTAACTTATTAGGATTTTTTTACTATTTTTTATGGTATTTTTTATTACGATTCGGGTAGGAACGGAACGGTACGAGAATTCTAATTTTCTTACTTTCTTGGCCTTTTCCAACCTATTTTCGCTTAAAATGATGCAATAATGGTCTTTTTTAATTTTTTTTGAATGTTTTAGCTATTTTTTTTGAATTTTCTTTTAAGCTTCGGGTAGAAACGGAGCCGAACGGCAATTTTTCTTTTCTCTCTTTCTCGGTCTTTTCGAACTTATTTTGGCTTGAAATGAAGCCATAAGTCTATTTTTAAATTATTAGAATTTTTTTACTATTTTTTTTGGAATTTTCTATTACGCGTCGGGTAGGAACGGAACAAAACGATAATTTTAATTTTCTCTCTTCCTTGGCCTTTTCCAACGTATTCTGGCTTGAAATGGAGCCGTAATGCTATTTTTTAATTTTTTGAGTTTTTTTACTATTCTTTTGGAATTTTCTATTACGCGTCGGGTAGGAACGGAACGGTACGATAATTCTAATTTTCTCACTTTCTTGGCCTTTTCCAACCAATTTTGGCTTAAAATGACGCCATAATAATTTTTTTTAAGTTTTTTGAATGTTTTAGCTATTTTTTTGGAATTTTCTTTTAAGCGTCGGGTAGAAACGGAACCGAACGATAATTTTTATTTCCACTCATTCTCGGCCTTTTCGAACTTGTTTTGGCTTGAAATGAAGCCATAAGTCTATTTTTAAATTATTAGAATTTTTTTACTATTTTTTTTGGAATTTTCTTTTACGATTCGGGTAGGAACGGAACGGTACGAGAATTCTAATTTTCTCACTTTCTTGGCCTTTTCCAACCTATTTTGGCTTAAAATGATGCAATAATGGTCTTGTATAATTTTTTGAATGTTTTTGCTATTTTTTTAGAATTTTCTTTTACGCGTTGGGTAGAAACGGAGCCGAATGATAATTTTTATTTTCCCTCTTTCTCGGCCATTTCGAACTTATTTTGGCTTGAAATGAAGCCATAAGTCTATTTTTAAATTATTAGAATTTTTTTACTATTTTTTTTGGAATTTTCTATTACGATTCGGGTAGGAACGGAACGGTACGAGAATTCTAATTTTCTCACTTTCTTGGCCTTTTCCAACCTATTTTGGCTTAAAATGATGCAATAATGGTCTTTTTTAAATTTTTTTTAATGTTTTAGCTATTTTTTTTGAATTTTCTTTTAAGCGTCGGGTAGAAACGGAGCCGAACGGCAATTTTTCTTTTCTCTCTTTCTCGGTCTTTTCAAACTTATTTTGGCTTGAAATGAAGCCATAAGTCCATTTTTAAATTATTAGAATTTTTTCACTATTTTTTTTGGAATTTTCTATTACGCGTCGGGTAGGAACGGAACAAAACGATAATTTTAATTTTCTCTCTTCCTTGGCCTTTTCCAACGTATTCTGGCTTGAAATGGAGCCGTAATGCTATTTTTTAATTTTTTGAGTTTTTTTACTATTCTTTTGGAATTTTCTATTACGCGTCGGGTAGGAACGGAACGGTACGATAATTCTAATTTTCTCACTTTCTTGGCCTTTTCCAACCAATTTTGGCTTAAAATGACGCCATAATAATTTTTTTTAAGTTTTTTGAATGTTTTAGCTATTTTTTTGGAATTTTCTTTTAAGCGTCGGGTAGAAACGGAACCGAACGATAATTTTTATTTCCACTCATTCTCGGCCTTTTCGAACTTGTTTTGGCTTGAAATGAAGCCATAAGTCTATTTTTAAATTATTAGAATTTTTTTACTATTTTTTTTGGAATTTTCTTTTACGATTCGGGTAGGAACGGAACGGTACGAGAATTCTAATTTTCTCACTTTCTTGGCCTTTTCCAACCTATTTTGGCTTAAAATGATGCAATAATGGTCTTGTATAATTTTTTGAATGTTTTTGCTATTTTTTTAGAATTTTCTTTTACGCGTTGGGTAGAAACGGAGCCGAATGATAATTTTTATTTTCCCTCTTTCTCGGCCATTTCGAACTTATTTTGGCTTGAAATGAAGCCATAAGTCTATTTTTAAATTATTAGAATTTTTTTACTATTTTTTTTGGAATTTTCTATTACGATTCGGGTAGGAACGGAACGGTACGAGAATTCTAATTTTCTCACTTTCTTGGCCTTTTCCAACCTATTTTGGCTTAAAATGATGCAATAATGGTCTTTTTTAAATTTTTTTTAATGTTTTAGCTATTTTTTTTGAATTTTCTTTTAAGCGTCGGGTAGAAACGGAGCCGAACGGCAATTTTTCTTTTCTCTCTTTCTCGGTCTTTTCAAACTTATTTTGGCTTGAAATGAAGCCATAAGTCCATTTTTAAATTATTAGAATTTTTTCACTATTTTTTTTGGAATTTTCTATTACGCGTCGGGTAGGAACGGAACAAAACGATAATTTTAATTTTCTCTCTTTCTTGGCCTTTTCCAACGTATTCTGGCTTGAAATGGAGCCGTAATGCTATTTTTTAATTTTTTGAGTTTTTTTACTATTCTTTTGGAATTTTCTATTACGCGTCGGGTAGGAACGGAACGGTACGATAATTCCAATTTTCTCACTTTCTTGGCCTTTTCCAACCAATTTTGGCTTAAAATGACGCCATAATAATTTTTTTTAAGTTTTTTGAATGTTTTAGCTATTTTTTTGGAATTTTCTTTTAAGCGTCGGGTAGAAACGGAACCGAACGATAATTTTTATTTCCACTCTTTCTCGGCCTTTTCGAACTTATTTTGACTTGAAATGAAGGCATAAGTCTATTTTTAAATTATTAGAATTTTTTTACTATTTTTTTTGGAATTTTCTTTTACGCGTCGGGTAGGAACGGAACAAAACGATAATTTTAATTTTCTCTCTTTCTTGGCCTTTTGCAACGTATTCTGGCTTGAAATGGAGCCATAATGCTTTGTTTTAATTTTTTTAATTTTTTTACTATTCTTTTGGAATTTTCTATTATGCGTCGGGTAGGAACGGAACGGTACGATAATTCTAATTTTCACACTTTCTTGGTCTTTTCCATCCTATTTTGGCTTAAAAATGATGCCATAATGGTCTTGTATAATTTGTTGAATGTTTTTGCTATTTTTTTGGAATTTTCTTTTACGCGTTGGGTAGAAACCGAGCCGAGCGATAATTTTTATTTTCCCTCTTTCTCGGCCTTTTCGAACTTATGTTGGCTTGAAATGAAGCCATAAGTCTATTTTTAAATTATTAGAATTTTTTTACTATTTTTTTTTGGAATTTTCTATTACGGTTCGGGTAGGAACGCAACGATACGAGAATTCTAATTTTCTCACTTTCTTGGCCTTTTCCAACCTATTTTCGCTTAAACTGATGCAATAATGGTCTTTTTTAATTTTTTTTTGAATGTTTCAGCTATTTTTTTGGAATTTTCTCTTAAGCGTCAGGTAGAAACGGAGCCGAACGGTAATTTTTATTTTCCCTCTTTTTCGGTCTTTTCAAACTTATTTTGGCTTGAAATGAAGCCATAAGTCTATTTTTAAATTATTAGAATTTTTTTACTATTTTTTTTGGAATTTTCTTTTACGCGTCGGGTAGGAACGGAACAAAACGATAATTTTAATTTTCTCTCTTTCTTGGCCTTTTCCAACGTATTCTGGCTTGAAATGGAGCCGTAATGCTTTTTTTTAATTTTTTTACTATTCTTTTGGAATTTTCTATTACGCGTCGGGTAGGAACGGAACGGTACGATAATTCTAATTTTCACACTTTCTTGGTCTTTTCCATCCTATTTTGGCTTAAAAATGATGCCATAATGGTCTTGTATAATTTGTTGAATGTTTTTGCTATTTTTTTGGAATTTTCTTTTCCGCGTTGGGTAGAAACCGAGCCGAACGATAATTTTTATTTTCCCTCTTTCTCGGCCTTTTCGAACTTATGTTGGCTTGAAATGAAGCCATAAGTCTATTTTTAAATTATTAGAATTTTTTTACTATTTTTTTTGGAATTTTCTATTACGATTCGGGTAGGAACGCAACGATACGAGAATTCTAATTTTCTCACTTTCTTGGCCTTTTCCAACCTATTTTGGCTTAAAATGATGCAATAATGGTCTTTTTTAATTTTTTTTTGAATGTTTTAGATATTTTTTTGGAATTTTCTCTTAAGCGTCAGGTAGAAACGGAGCCGAACGGTAATTTTTATTTTCCCTCTTTTTCGGTCTTTTCAAACTTATTTTGGCTTGAAATGAAGCCATAAGTCTATTTTTAAATTATTAGAATTTTTTTACTATTTTTTTTGGAATTTTCTATTACGATTCTGGTAGGAACGGAACGGTACGAGAATTCTAATTTTCTCACTTGCTTGGCCTTTTCCAACCTATTTTGGCTTAAAATGATGCAATAATGGTCTTTTTTAATTTTTTTTGAATGTTTTAGCTATTTTTTTGGAATTTTCTTTTAAGCGTCGGGTAGAAACGGAGCCGAATGGCAATTTTTCTTTTCTCTCTTTCTCGGTCTTTTCGAACTTATTTTGGCTTGAAATGAAGCCATAAGACTATTTTTAAATTATTAGAATTTTTTTAGTATTTTTTTTGGAATTTTCTACTACGCGTCGGGTAGGAACGGAACAAAACGATAATTTTAATTTTCTCTCTTTCTTGGCCTTTTCCAACGTATTCTAGCTTGAAATGGAGCCGTAATGCTATTTTTTAATTTTTTGAATTTTTTTACTATTCTTTTGGAATTTTCTATTACGCGTCGGGTAGGAACGGAACGGAACGATAATTCTAATTTTCTCACTTTCTTGGCCTTTGCCAACCAATTTTGGCTTAAAATGACGCCATAATAATTTTTTTTAATTTTTTTGAATGTTTTAGCTATTTTTTTGGAATTTTATTTTAAGCGTCGGGTAGAAATGGAACCGTTCGGTAATTTCTATTTTCTCTCTTTCTCGGCCTTTTCGAACTTATTTTGGCTTTAAATGAAGCCATAAGTCTATTTTTAACTTATTAGGATTTTTTTACTATTTTTTATGGTATTTTTTATTACGATTCGGGTAGGAACGGAACGGTACGAGAATTCTAATTTTCTTACTTTCTTGGCCTTTTCCAACCTATTTTCGCTTAAAATGATGCAATAATGGTCTTTTTTAATTTTTTTTGAATGTTTTAGCTATTTTTTTTGAATTTTCTTTTAAGCTTCGGGTAGAAACGGAGCCGAACGGCAATTTTTCTTTTCTCTCTTTCTCGGTCTTTTCGAACTTATTTTGGCTTGAAATGAAGCCATAAGTCTATTTTTAAATTATTAGAATTTTTTTACTATTTTTTTTGGAATTTTCTATTACGCGTCGGGTAGGAACGGAACAAAACGATAATTTTAATTTTCTCTCTTCCTTGGCCTTTTCCAACGTATTCTGGCTTGAAATGGAGCCGTAATGCTATTTTTTAATTTTTTGAGTTTTTTTACTATTCTTTTGGAATTTTCTATTACGCGTCGGGTAGGAACGGAACGGTACGATAATTCTAATTTTCTCACTTTCTTGGCCTTTTCCAACCAATTTTGGCTTAAAATGACGCCATAATAATTTTTTTTAAGTTTTTTGAATGTTTTAGCTATTTTTTTGGAATTTTCTTTTAAGCGTCGGGTAGAAACGGAACCGAACGATAATTTTTATTTCCACTCATTCTCGGCCTTTTCGAACTTGTTTTGGCTTGAAATGAAGCCATAAGTCTATTTTTAAATTATTAGAATTTTTTTACTATTTTTTTTGGAATTTTCTTTTACGATTCGGGTAGGAACGGAACGGTACGAGAATTCTAATTTTCTCACTTTCTTGGCCTTTTCCAACCTATTTTGGCTTAAAATGATGCAATAATGGTCTTGTATAATTTTTTGAATGTTTTTGCTATTTTTTTAGAATTTTCTTTTACGCGTTGGGTAGAAACGGAGCCGAATGATAATTTTTATTTTCCCTCTTTCTCGGCCATTTCGAACTTATTTTGGCTTGAAATGAAGCCATAAGTCTATTTTTAAATTATTAGAATTTTTTTACTATTTTTTTTGGAATTTTCTATTACGATTCGGGTAGGAACGGAACGGTACGAGAATTCTAATTTTCTCACTTTCTTGGCCTTTTCCAACCTATTTTGGCTTAAAATGATGCAATAATGGTCTTTTTTAAATTTTTTTTAATGTTTTAGCTATTTTTTTTGAATTTTCTTTTAAGCGTCGGGTAGAAACGGAGCCGAACGGCAATTTTTCTTTTCTCTCTTTCTCGGTCTTTTCAAACTTATTTTGGCTTGAAATGAAGCCATAAGTCCATTTTTAAATTATTAGAATTTTTTCACTATTTTTTTTGGAATTTTCTATTACGCGTCGGGTAGGAACGGAACAAAACGATAATTTTAATTTTCTCTCTTTCTTGGCCTTTTCCAACGTATTCTGGCTTGAAATGGAGCCGTAATGCTATTTTTTAATTTTTTGAGTTTTTTTACTATTCTTTTGGAATTTTCTATTACGCGTCGGGTAGGAACGGAACGGTACGATAATTCCAATTTTCTCACTTTCTTGGCCTTTTCCAACCAATTTTGGCTTAAAATGACGCCATAATAATTTTTTTTAAGTTTTTTGAATGTTTTAGCTATTTTTTTGGAATTTTCTTTTAAGCGTCGGGTAGAAACGGAACCGAACGATAATTTTTATTTCCACTCTTTCTCGGCCTTTTCGAACTTATTTTGACTTGAAATGAAGGCATAAGTCTATTTTTAAATTATTAGAATTTTTTTACTATTTTTTTTGGAATTTTCTTTTACGCGTCGGGTAGGAACGGAACAAAACGATAATTTTAATTTTCTCTCTTTCTTGGCCTTTTCCAACGTATTCTGGCTTGAAATGGAGCCATAATGCTTTGTTTTAATTTTTTTAATTTTTTTACTATTCTTTTGGAATTTTCTATTATGCGTCGGGTAGGAACGGAACGGTACGATAATTCTAATTTTCACACTTTCTTGGTCTTTTCCATCCTATTTTGGCTTAAAAATGATGCCATAATGGTCTTGTATAATTTGTTGAATGTTTTTGCTATTTTTTTGGAATTTTCTTTTACGCGTTGGGTAGAAACCGAGCCGAACGATAATTTTTATTTTCCCTCTTTCTCGGCCTTTTCGAACTTATGTTGGCTTGAAATGAAGCCATAAGTCTATTTTTAAATTATTAGAATTTTTTTACTATTTTTTTTTGGAATTTTCTATTACGGTTCGGGTAGGAACGCAACGATACGAGAATTCTAATTTTCTCACTTTCTTGGCCTTTTCCAACCTATTTTCGCTTAAAATGATGCAATAATGGTCTTTTTTAATTTTTTTTTGAATGTTTCAGCTATTTTTTTGGAATTTTCTCTTAAGCGTCAGGTAGAAACGGAGCCGAACGGTAATTTTTATTTTCCCTCTTTTTCGGTCTTTTCAAACTTATTTTGGCTTGAAATGAAGCCATAAGTCTATTTTTAAATTATTAGAATTTTTTTACTATTTTTTTTGGAATTTTCTTTTACGCGTCGGGTAGGAACGGAACAAAACGATAATTTTAATTTTCTCTCTTTCTTGGCCTTTTCCAACGTATTCTGGCTTGAAATGGAGCCGTAATGCTTTTTTTTAATTTTTTTACTATTCTTTTGGAATTTTCTATTACGAGTCGGGTAGGAATGGAACGGTACGATAATTCTAATTTTCACACTTTCTTGGTCTTTTCCATCCTATTTTGGCTTAAAAATGATGCCATAATGGTCTTGTATAATTTGTTGAATGTTTTTGCTATTTTTTTGGAATTTTCTTTTCCGCGTTGGGTAGAAACCGAGCCGAACGATAATTTTTATTTTCCCTCTTTCTCGGCCTTTTCGAACTTATGTTGGCTTGAAATGAAGCCATAAGTCTATTTTTAAATTATTAGAATTTTTTTACTATTTTTTTTGGAATTTTCTATTACGGTTCGGGTAGGAACGCAACGATACGAGAATTCTAATTTTCTCACTTTCTTGGCCTTTTCCAACCTATTTTGGCTTAAAATGATGCAATAATGGTCTTTTTTAATTTTTTTTTGAATGTTTTAGATATTTTTTTGGAATTTTCTCTTAAGCGTCAGGTAGAAACGGAGCCGAACGGTAATTTTTATTTTCCCTCTTTTTCGGTCTTTTCAAACTTATTTTGGCTTGAAATGAAGCCATAAGTCTATTTTTAAATTATTAGAATTTTTTTACTATTTTTTTTGGAATTTTCTATTACGATTCTGGTAGGAACGGAACGGTACGAGAATTCTAATTTTCTCACTTGCTTGGCCTTTTCCAACCTATTTTGGCTTAAAATGATGCAATAATGGTCTTTTTTAATTTTTTTTTGAATGTTTTAGCTATTTTTTTGGGATTTTCTTTTAAGCGTCGGGTAGAAACGGAGCCGAACGGCAATTTTTCTTTTCTCTCTTTCTCGATCTTTTCGAACTTATTTTGGCTTGAAATGAAGCCATAAGACTATTTTTAAATTATTAGAATTTTTTTAGTATTTTTTTTGGAATTTTCTATTACGCGTCGGGTAGGAACGGAACAAAACGATAATTTTAATTTTCTCTCTTTCTTGGCCTTTTCCAACGTATTCTAGCTTGAAATGGAGCCGTAATGCTATTTTTTAATTTTTTGAATTTTTTTACTATTCTTTTGGAATTTTCTATTACGCGTCGGGTAGGAACGGAACGGAACGATAATTCTAATTTTCTCACTTTCTTGGCCTTTGCCAACCAATTTTGGCTTAAAATGACGCCATAATAATTTTTTTTAATTTTTTTGAATGTTTTAGCTATTTTTTTGGAATTTTATTTTAAGCGTCGGGTAGAAATGGAACCGTTCGGTAATTTCTATTTTCTCTCTTTCTCGGCCTTTTCGAACTTATTTTGGCTTTAAATGAAGCCATAAGTCTATTTTTAACTTATTAGGATTTTTTTACTATTTTTTTTGGTATTTTTTATTACGATTCGGGTAGGAACGGAACGGTACGAGAATTCTAATTTTCTTACTTTCTTGGCCTTTTCCAACCTATTTTCGCTTAAAATGATGCAATAATGGTCTTTTTTAATTTTTTTTGAATGTTTTAGCTATTTTTTTTGAATTTTCTTTTAAGCTTCGGGTAGAAACGGAGCCGAACGGCAATTTTTCTTTTCTCTCTTTCTCGGTCTTTTCGAACTTATTTTGGCTTGAAATGAAGCCATAAGTCTATTTTTAAATTATTAGAATTTTTTTACTATTTTTTTTGGAATTTTCTATTACGCGTCGGGTAGGAATGGAACAAAACGATAATTTTAATTTTCTCTCTTCCTTGGCCTTTTCCAACGTATTCTGGCTTGAAATGGAGCCGTAATGCTATTTTTTAATTTTTTGAGTTTTTTTACTATTCTTTTGGAATTTTCTATTACGCGTCGGGTAGGAACGGAACGGTACGATAATTCTAATTTTCTCACTTTCTTGGCCTTTTCCAACCAATTTTGGCTTAAAATGACGCCATAATAATTTTTTTTAAGTTTTTTGAATGTTTTAGCTATTTTTTTGGAATTTTCTTTTAAGCGTCGGGTAGAAACGGAACCGAACGATAATTTTTATTTCCACTCATTCTCGGCCTTTTCGAACTTGTTTTGGCTTAAAATGAAGCCATAAGTCTATTTTTAAATTATTAGAATTTTTTTACTATTTTTTTTGGAATTTTCTTTTACGATTCGGGTAGGAACGGAACGGTACGAGAATTCTAAATTTCTCACTTTCTTGGCCTTTTCCAACCTATTTTGGCTTAAAATGATGCAATAATGGTCTTGTATAATTTTTTGAATGTTTTTGCTATTTTTTTAGAATTTTCTTTTACGCGTTGGGTAGAAACGGAGCCGAATGATAATTTTTATTTTCCCTCTTTCTCGGCCATTTCGAACTTATTTTGGCTTGAAATGAAGCCATAAGTCTATTTTTAAATTATTAGAATTTTTTTACTATTTTTTTTGGAATTTTCTATTACGATTCGGGTAGGAACGGAACGGTACGAGAATTCTAATTTTCTCACTTTCTTGGCCTTTTCCAACCTATTTTGGCTTAAAATGATGCAATAATGGTCTTTTTTAAATTTTTTTTAATGTTTTAGCTATTTTTTTTGAATTTTCTTTTAAGCGTCGGGTAGAAACGGAGCCGAACGGCAATTTTTCTTTTCTCTCTTTCTCGGTCTTTTCAAACTTATTTTGGCTTGAGATGAAGCCATAAGTCCATTTTTAAATTATTAGAATTTTTTCACTATTTTTTTTGGAATTTTCTATTACGCGTCGGGTAGGAACGGAACAAAACGATAATTTTAATTTTCTCTCTTTCTTGGCCTTTTCCAACGTATTCTGGCTTGAAATGGAGCCGTAATGCTATTTTTTAATTTTTTGAGTTTTTTTACTATTCTTTTGGAATTTTCTATTACGCGTCGGGTAGGAACGGAACGGTACGATAATTCCAATTTTCTCACTTTCTTGGCCTTTTCCAACCAATTTTGGCTTAAAATGACGCCATAATAATTTTTTTTAAGTTTTTTGAATGTTTTAGCTATTTTTTTGGAATTTTCTTTTAAGCGTCGGGTAGAAACGGAACCGAACGATAATTTTTATTTCCACTCTTTCTCGGCCTTTTCGAACTTATTTTGACTTGAAATGAAGGCATAAGTCTATTTTTAAATTATTAGAATTTTTTTACTATTTTTTTTGGAATTTTCTTTTACGCGTCGGGTAGGAACGGAACAAAACGATAATTTTAATTTTCTCTCTTTCTTGGCCTTTTCCAACGTATTCTGGCTTGAAATGGAGCCATAATGCTTTGTTTTAATTTTTTTAATTTTTTTACTATTCTTTTGGAATTTTCTATTATGCGTCGGGTAGGAACGGAACGGTACGATAATTCTAATTTTCACACTTTCTTGGTCTTTTCCATCCTATTTTGGCTTAAAAATGATGCCATAATGGTCTTGTATAATTTGTTGAATGTTTTTGCTATTTTTTTGGATTTTTCTTTTACGCGTTGGGTAGAAACCGAGCCGAACGATAATTTTTATTTTCCCTCTTTCTCGGCCTTTTCGAACTTATGTTGGCTTGAAATGAAGCCATAAGTCTATTTTTAAATTATTAGAATTTTTTTACTATTTTTTTTTGGAATTTTCTATTACGGTTCGGGTAGGAACGCAACGATACGAGAATTCTAATTTTCTCACTTTCTTGGCCTTTTCCAACCTATTTTCGCTTAAAATGATGCAATAATGGTCTTTTTTAATTTTTTTTTGAATGTTTCAGCTATTTTTTTGGAATTTTCTCTTAAGCGTCAGGTAGAAACGGAGCCGAACGGTAATTTTTATTTTCCCTCTTTTTCGGTCTTTTCAAACTTATTTTGGCTTGAAATGAAGCCATAAGTCTATTTTTAAATTATTAGAATTTTTTTACTATTTTTTTTGGAATTTTCTTTTACGCGTCGGGTAGGAACGGAACAAAACGATAATTTTAATTTTCTCTCTTTCTTGGCCTTTTCCAACGTATTCTGGCTTGAAATGGAGCCGTAATGCTTTTTTTTAATTTTTTTACTATTCTTTTGGAATTTTCTATTACGCGTCGGGTAGGAACGGAACGGTACGATAATTCTAATTTTCACACTTTCTTGGTCTTTTCCATCCTATTTTGGCTTAAAAATGATGCCATAATGGTCTTGTATAATTTGTTGAATGTTTTTGCTATTTTTTTGGAATTTTCTTTTACGCGTTGGGTAGAAACCGAGCCGAACGATAATTTTTATTTTCCCTCTTTCTCGGCCTTTTCGAACTTATGTTGGCTTGAAATGAAGCCATAAGTCTATTTTTAAATTATTAGAATTTTTTTACTATTTTTTTTGGAATTTTCTATTACGGTTCGGGTAGGAACGCAACGATACGAGAATTCTAATTTTCTCACTTTCTTGGCCTTTTCCAACCTATTTTGGCTTAAAATGATGCAATAATGGTCTTTTTTAATTTTTTTTTGAATGTTTTAGATATTTTTTTGGAATTTTCTCTTAAGCGTCAGGTAGAAACGGAGCCGAACGGTAATTTTTATTTTCCCTCTTTTTCGGTCTTTTCAAACTTATTTTGGCTTGAAATGAAGCCATAAGTCTATTTTTAAATTATTAGAATTTTTTTACTATTTTTTTTGGAATTTTCTATTACGATTCTGGTAGGAACGGAACGGTACGAGAATTCTAATTTTCTCACTTTCTTGGCCTTTTCCAACCTATTTTGGCTTAAAATGATGCAATAATGGTCTTTTTTAATTTTTTTTGAATGTTTTAGCTATTTTTTTGGAATTTTCTTTTAAGCGTCGGGTAGAAACGGAGCCGAACGGCAATTTTTCTTTTCTCTCTTTGTCGGTCTTTTCGAACTTATTTTGGCTTGAAATGAAGCCATAAGACTATTTTTAAATTATTAGAATTTTTTTAGTATTTTTTTTGGAATTTTCTATTACGCGTCGGGTAGGAACGGAACAAAACGATAATTTTAATTTTCTCTCTTTCTTGGCCTCTTCCAACGTATTCTGGCTTGAAATGGAGCCGTAATGCTATTTTTTAATTTTCTGAATTTTTTTACTATTCTTTTGGAATTTTCTATTACGCGTCGGGTAGGAACGGAACGGTACGATAATTCTAATTTTCTTACTTTCTTGGCCTTTGCCAACCAATTTTGGCTTAAAATGACGCCATAATAATTTTTTTTAAGTTTTTTGAATGTTTTAGCTATTTTTTTGGAATTTTCTTTTAAGCGTCGGGTAGAAACGGAACCGAACGATAATTTTTATTTCCACTCTTTCTCGGCCTTTTCGAACTTATGTTGGCTTGAAATGAAGCCATAAGTCTATTTTTAAATTATTAGAATTTTTTTACTATTTTTTTTGGAATTTTCTATTACGGTTCGGGTAGGAACGCAACGATACGAGAATTCTAATTTTCTCACTTTCTTGGCCTTTTCCAACCTATTTTGGCTTAAAATGATGCAATAATGGTCTTTTTTAATTTTTTTTTGAATGTTTTAGCTATTTTTTTGGAATTTTCTCTTAAGCGTCAGGTAGAAACGGGGCCGAACGGTAATTTTTATTTTCCCTCTTTTTCGGTCTTTTCAAACTTATTTTGGCTTGAAATGAAGCCATAAGTCTATTTTTAAATTATTAGAATTTTTTTACTATTTTTTTTGGAATTTTCTATTACGATTCTGGTAGGAACGCAACGATACGAGAATTCTAATTTTCTCACTTTCTTGGCCTTTTCCAACCTATTTTGGCTTAAAATGATGCAATAATGGTCTTTTTTAATTTTTTTTTTGAATGTTTCAGCTATTTTTTTGGAATTTTCTCTTAAGCGTCAGGTAGAAACGGAGCCGAACGGTAATTTTTATTTTCCCTCTTTTTCGGTCTTTTCAAACTTATTTTGGCTTGAAATGAAGCCATAAGTCTATTTTTAAATTATTAGAATTTTTTTACTATTTTTTTTGGAATTTTCTTTTACGCGTCGGGTAGGAACGAAACAAAACGATAATTTTAATTTTCTCTCTTTCTTGGCCTTTTCCAACGTATTCTGGCTTGAAATGGAGCCGTAATGCTTTTTTTTAATTTTTTCACTATTCTTTTGGAATTTTCTATTACGCGTCGGGTAGGAACGGAACGGTACGATAATTCTAATTTTCACACTTTCTTGGTCTTTTCCATCCTATTTTGGCTTAAAAATGATGCCATAATGGTCTTGTATAATTTGTTGAATGTTTTTGCTATTTTTTTGGAATTTTCTTTTACGCGTTGGGTAGAAACCGAGCCGAACGATAATTTTTATTTTCCCTCTTTCTCGGCCTTTTCGAACTTATGTTGGCTTGAAATGAAGCCATAAGTCTATTTTTAAATTATTAGAATTTTTTTACTATTTTTTTTGGAATTTTCTATTACGGTTCGGGTAGGAACGCAACGATACGAGAATTCTAATTTTCTCACTTTCTTGGCCTTTTCCAACCTATTTTGGCTTAAAATGATGCAATAATGGTCTTTTTTAATTTTTTTTTGAATGTTTTAGCTATTTTTTTGGAATTTTCTCTTAAGCGTCAGGTAGAAACGGGGCCGAACGGTAATTTTTATTTTCCCTCTTTTTCGGTCTTTTCAAACTTATTTTGGCTTGAAATGAAGCCATAAGTCTATTTTTAAATTATTAGAATTTTTTTACTATTTTTTTTGGAATTTTCTATTACGATTCTGGTAGGAACGCAACGATACGAGAATTCTAATTTTCTCACTTTCTTGGCCTTTTCCAACCTATTTTGGCTTAAAATGATGCAATAATGGTCTTTTTTAATTTTTTTTTGAATGTTTCAGCTATTTTTTTGGAATTTTCTCTTAAGCGTCAGGTAGAAACGGAGCCGAACGGTAATTTTTATTTTCCCTCTTTTTCGGTCTTTTCAAACTTATTTTGGCTTGAAATGAAGCCATAAGTCTATTTTTAAATTATTAGAATTTTTTTACTATTTTTTTTGGAATTTTCTTTTACGCGTCGGGTAGGAACGAAACAAAACGATAATTTTAATTTTCTCTCTTTCTTGGCCTTTTCCAACGTATTCTGGCTTGAAATGGAGCCGTAATGCTTTTTTTTAATTTTTTCACTATTCTTTTGGAATTTTCTATTACGCGTCGGGTAGGAACGGAACGGTACGATAATTCTAATTTTCACACTTTCTTGGTCTTTTCCATCCTATTTTGGCTTAAAAATGATGCCATAATGGTCTTGTATAATTTGTTGAATGTTTTTGCTATTTTTTTGGAATTTTCTTTTACGCGTTGGGTAGAAACCGAGCCGAACGATAATTTTTATTTTCCCTCTTTCTCGGCCTTTTCGAACTTATGTTGGCTTGAAATGAAGCCATAAGTCTATTTTTAAATTATTAGAATTTTTTTACTATTTTTTTTGGAATTTTCTATTACGGTTCGGGTAGGAACGCAACGATACGAGAATTCTAATTTTCTCACTTTCTTGGCCTTTTCCAACCTATTTTGGCTTAAAATGATGCAATAATGGTCTTTTTTAATTTTTTTTTGAATGTTTTAGCTATTTTTTTGGAATTTTCTCTTAAGCGTCAGGTAGAAACGGGGCCGAACGGTAATTTTTATTTTCCCTCTTTTTCGGTCTTTTCAAACTTATTTTGGCTTGAAATGAAGCCATAAGTCTATTTTTAAATTATTAGAATTTTTTTACTATTTTTTTTGGAATTTTCTATTACGATTCTGGTAGGAACGGAACGGTACGAGAATTCTAATTTTCTCACTTTCTTGGCCTTTTCCAACCTATTTTGGCTTAAAATTATGCAATAATGGTCTTTTTTAATTTTTTTTGAGTGTTTTAGCTATTTTTTTGGAATTTTCTTTTAAGCGTCGGGTAGAAACGGAGCCAAACGGCAATTTTTCTTTTCTCTCTTTCTCGGTCTTTTCGAACTTATTTTGGCTTGAAATGAAGCCATAAGACTATTTTTAAATTATTAGAATTTTTTTAGTATTTTTTTTGGAATTTTCTATTACGCGTCGGGTAGGAACGGAACAAAACGATAATTTTAATTTTCTCTCTTTCTTGGCCTTTTCCAACGTATTCTAGCTTGAAATGGAGCCGTAATGCTATTTTTTAATTTTTTGAATTTTTTTACTATTCCTTTGGAATTTTCTATTACGCGTCGGGTAGGAACGGAACGGAACGATAATTCTAATTTTCTCACTTTCTTGGCCTTTTCCAACCAATTTTGGCTTAAAATGACGCCATAATAATTTTTTTTAATTTTTTTGAATGTTTTAGCTATTTTTTTGGAATTTTATTTTAAGCGTCGGGTAGAAATGGAACCGTTCGGTAATTTTTATTTTCTCTCTTTCTCGGCCTTTTCGAACTTATTTTGGCTTTAAATGAAGCCATAAGTCTATTTTTAACTTATTAGAATTTTTTTACTATTTTTTTTGGTATTTTTTATTACGATTCGGGTTGGAACGGAACGGTACGAGAATTCTAATTTTCTCACTTTCTTGGCCTTTTCCAACCTATTTTCGCTTAAAATGATGCAATAATGGTCTTTTTTAATTTTTTTTGAATGTTTTAGCTATTTTTTTTTAATTTTCTTTTAAGCGTCGGGTAGAAACGGAGCCGAACGGCAATTTTTCTTTTCTCTCTTTCTCGGTCTTTTCGAACTTATTTTGGCTTGAAATGAAGCCATAAGTCTATTTTTAAATTATTAGAATTTTTTTACTATTTTTTTTGGAATTTTCTATTACGCGTCGGGTAGGAACGGAACAAAACGATAATTTTAATTTTCTCTCTTTCTTGGCCTTTTCCAACGTATTCTGGCTTGAAATGGAGCCGTAATGCTATTTTTTAATTTTTTGAGTTTTTTTACTATTCTTTTGGAATTTTCTATTACGCGTCGGGTAGGAACGGAACGGTACGATAATTCTAATTTTCTCACTTTCTTGGCCTTTTCCAACCAATTTTGGCTTAAAATGACGCCATAATAATTTTTTTTAAGTTTTTTGAATGTTTTAGCTATTTTTTTGGAATTTTCTTTTAAGCGTCGGGTAGAAACCGAGCCGAACGATAAGTCTATTTTTAAATTATTAGAATTTTTTTACTATTTTTTTTGGAATTTTCTATTACGGTTCGGGTAGGAACGCAACGATACGAGAATTCTAATTTTCTCACTTTCTTGGCCTTTTCCAACCTATTTTGGCTTAAAATGATGCAATAATGGTCTTTTTTAATTTTTTTTTGAATGTTTTAGCTATTTTTTTGGAATTTTCTCTTAAGCGTCAGGTAGAAACGGAGCCGAACGGTAATTTTTATTTTCCCTCTTTTTCGGTCTTTTCAAACTTATTTTGGCTTGAAATGAAGCCATAAGTCTATTTTTAAATTATTAGAATTTTTTTACTATTTTTTTTGGAATTTTCTATTACGATTCTGGTAGGAACGGAACGGTACGAGAATTCTAATTTTCTCACTTTCTTGGCCTTTTCCAACCTATTCTGGCTTAAAATGATGCAATAATGGTCTTTTTAAATTTTTTTTGAATGTTTTAGCTATTTTTTTGGAATTTTCTTTTAAGCGTCGGGTAGAAACGGAGCCGAACGGCAATTTTTCTTTTCTCTCTTTCTCGGTCTTTTCGAACTTATTTTGGCTT
Source organism: Quercus wislizeni (assembly GCA_023055345.1). NCBI lineage: Eukaryota > Viridiplantae > Streptophyta > Magnoliopsida > Fagales > Fagaceae > Quercus > Quercus wislizeni. Next base: position 29,773,931 of record JALGQJ010000006.1, read on the forward strand.
GAAATGAAGCCATAAGACTATTTTTAAATTATTAGAATTTTTTTAGTATTTTTTTTGGAATTTTCTACTACGCGTCGGGTAGGAACGGAACAAAACGATAATTTTAATTTTCTCTCTTTCTTGGCCTTTTCCAACGTATTCTGGCTTGAAATGGAGCCGTAATGCTATTTTTTAATTTTCTGAATTTTTTTACTATTCTTTTGGAATTTTCTATTACGCGTCGGGTAGGAACGGAACGGTACGATAATTCTAATTTTCTTACTTTCTTGGCCTTTTCCAACCAATTTTGGCTTAACATGACGCCATAATAATTTATTTTAATTTTTTTGAATGTTTTAGCTATTTTTTTGGAATTTTCTTTTAAGCGTCGGGTAGAAACGGAACCGTTCGGTAATTTTTATTTTCTCTCTTTCTCGGCCTTTTCGAACTTATTTTGGCTTTAAATGAAGCCATAAGTCTATTTTTAACTTATTAGAATTTTTTTACTATTTTTTTGGTATTTTTTATTACGATTCGGGTAGGAACGGAACGGTACGAGAATTCTAATTTTCTCACTTTCTTGGCCTTTTCCAACCTATTTTCGCTTAAAATGATGCAATAATGGTCTTTTTTAATTTTTTTTGAATGTTTTAGCTATTTTTTTTTAATTTTCTTTTAAGCGTCGGGTAGAAACGGAGCCGAACGGCAATTTTTCTTTTCTCTCTTTCTCGGTCTTTTCGAACTTATTTTGGCTTGAAATGAAGGCATAAGTCTATTTTTAAATTATTAGAATTTTTTTACTATTTTTTTTGGAATTTTCTATTACGCGTCGGGTAGGAACGGAACAAAACGATAATTTTAATTTTCTCTCTTTCTTGGCCTTTTCCAACGTATTCTGGCTTGAAATGGAGCCGTCATGCTATTTTTTAATTTTTTGAGTTTTTTTACTACTCTTTTGGAATTTTCTATTACGCGTCGGGTAGGAAGGGAACGGTACGATAATTCTAATTTTCTCACTTTCTCGGCCTTTTCGAACTTATTTTGGCTTTAAATGAAGCCATAAGTCTATTTTTAACTTATTAGAATTTTTTTACTATTTTTTTTGGAATTTTCTATTACGGTTCGGGTTGGAACGCAACGATACGATAATTCTAATTTTCTCATTTTCTTGGCCTTTTCCAACCAATTTTGGCTTAAAATGACGCCATAATAATTTTTTTTAAGTTTTTTGAATGTTTTAGCTATTTTTTTGGAATTTTCTTTTAAGCGTCGGGTAGAAACAGAACCGAACGATAATTTTTATTTCCACTCTTTCTCGGCCTTTTCGAACTTGTTTTGGCTTGAAATGAAGCTATAAGTCTATTTTTAAATTATTAGAATTTTTTTACTATTTTTTTTGGAATTTTCTATTACGATTCTGGTAGGAACGGAACGGTACGAGAATTCTAATTTTCTCACTTTCTTGGCCTTTTCCAACCTATTTTGGCTTAAAATGATGCAATAATGGTCTTTTTTAATTTTTTTTGAATGTTTTAGCTATTTTTTTCGAATTTTCTTTTAAGCGTCGGGTAGAAACGGAGCCGAACGGCAATTTTTCTTTTCTCTCTTTCTCGGTCTTTTCGAACTTATTTTGGATTGAAATGAAGCCATAAGACTATTTTTAAATTATTAGAATTTTTTTAGTATTTTTTTTGGAATTTTCTATTACGCGTCGGGTAGGAACGGAACAAAACGATAATTTTAATTTTCTCTCTTTCTTGGCCTTTTCCAACGTATTCTGGCTTGAAATGGAGCCGTAATGCTATTTTTTAATTTTCTGAATTTTTTTACTATTCTTTTGGAATTTTCTATTACGCGTCGGGTAGGAACGGAACGGTACGATAATTCTAATTTTCTTACTTTCTTGGCCTTTTCCAACCAATTTTGGCTTAACATGACGCCATAATAATTTTTTTAATTTTTTTGAATGTTTTAGCTATTTTTTTGGAATTTTCTTTTAAGCGTCGGGTAGAAACGGAACCGTTCGGTAATTTTTATTTTCTCTCTTTCTCGGCCTTTTCGAACTTATTTTGGCTTTAAATGAAGCCATAAGTCTATTTTTAACTTATTAGAATTTTTTTACTATTTTTTTGGTATTTTTTATTACGATTCGGGTAGGAACGGAACGGTACGAGAATTCTAATTTTCTCACTTTCTTGGCCTTTTCCAACCTATTTTCGCTTAAAATGATGCAATAATGGTCTTTTTTAATTTTTTTTGAATGTTTTAGCTATTTTTTTTGAATTTTCTTTTAAGCGTCGGGTAGAAACGGAGCCGAACGGCAATTTTTCTTTTCTCTCTTTCTCGGTCTTTTCGAACTTATTTTGGCTTGAAATGAAGCCATAAGTCTATTTTTAAATTATCAGAATTTTTTTACTATTTTTTTTGGAATTTTCTATTACGCGTCGGGTAGGAACGGAACAAAACGATAATTTTAATTTTCTCTCTTTCTTGGCCTTTTCCAACGTATTCTGGCTTGAAATGGAGCCGTCATGCTATTTTTTAATTTTTTGAGTTTTTTTACTACTCTTTTGGAATTTTCTATTACGCGTCGGGTAGGAAGGGAACGGTACGATAATTCTAATTTTCTCACTTTCTCGGCCTTTTCGAACTTATTTTGGCTTTAAATGAAGCCATAAGTCTATTTTTAACTTATTAGAATTTTTTTACTATTTTTTTTGGAATTTTCTATTACGGTTCGGGTTGGAACGCAACGATACGATAATTCTAATTTTCTCATTTTCTTGGCCTTTTCCAACCAATTTTGGCTTAAAATGACGCCATAATAATTTTTTTTAAGTTTTTTGAATGTTTTAGCTATTTTTTTGGAATTTTCTTTTAAGCGTCGGGTAGAAACGGAACCGAACGATAATTTTTATTTCCCCTCTTTCTCGGCCTTTTCGAACTTGTTTTGGCTTGAAATGACGCCATAAGTCTATTTTTAAATTATTAGAATTTTTTTACTATTTTTTTTGGAATTTTCTATTACGATTCTGGTAGGAACGGAACGGTACGAGAATTCTAATTTTCTCACTTTCTTGGCCTTTTCCAACCTATTTTGGCTTAAAATGATGCAATAATGGTCTTTTTTAATTTTTTTTGAATGTTTTAGCTATTTTTTTGGAATTTTCTTTTAAGCGTCGGGTAGAAACGGAGCCGAACGGCAATTTTTCTTTTCTCTCTTTCTCGGTCTTTTCGAACTTATTTTGGATTGAAATGAAGCCATAAGACTATTTTTAAATTATTAGAATTTTTTTAGTATTTTTTTTGGAATTTTCTATTACGCGTCGGGTAGGAACGGAACAAAACGATAATTTTAATTTTCTCTCTTTCTTGGCCTTTTCCAACGTATTCTGGCTTGAAATGGAGCCGTAATGCTATTTTTTAATTTTCTGAATTTTTTTACTATTCTTTTGGAATTTTCTATTACGCGTCGGGTAGGAACGGAACGGTACGATAATTCTAATTTTCTTACTTTCTTGGCCTTTTCCAACCAATTTTGGCTTAACATGACGCCATAATAATTTTTTTAATTTTTTTGAATGTTTTAGCTATTTTTTTGGAATTTTCTTTTAAGCGTCGGGTAGAAACGGAACCGTTCGGTAATTTTTATTTTCTCTCTTTCTCGGCCTTTTCGAACTTATTTTGGCTTTAAATGAAGCCATAAGTCTATTTTTAACTTATTAGAATTTTTTTACTATTTTTTTGGTATTTTTTATTACGATTCGGGTAGGAACGGAACGGTACGAGAATTCTAATTTTCTCACTTTCTTGGCCTTTTCCAACCTATTTTCGCTTAAAATGATGCAATAATGGTCTTTTTTAATTTTTTTTGAATGTTTTAGCTATTTTTTTTGAATTTTCTTTTAAGCGTCGGGTAGAAACGGAGCCGAACGGCAATTTTTCTTTTCTCTCTTTCTCGGTCTTTTCGAACTTATTTTGGCTTGAAATGAAGCCATAAGTCTATTTTTAAATTATCAGAATTTTTTTACTATTTTTTTTGGAATTTTCTATTACGCGTCGGGTAGGAACGGAACAAAACGATAATTTTAATTTTCTCTCTTTCTTGGCCTTTTCCAACGTATTCTGGCTTGAAATGGAGCCGTCATGCTATTTTTTAATTTTTTGAGTTTTTTTACTACTCTTTTGGAATTTTCTATTACGCGTCGGGTAGGAAGGGAACGGTACGATAATTCTAATTTTCTCACTTTCTCGGCCTTTTCGAACTTATTTTGGCTTTAAATGAAGCCATAAGTCTATTTTTAACTTATTAGAATTTTTTTACTATTTTTTTTGGAATTTTCTATTACGGTTCGGGTTGGAACGCAACGATACGATAATTCTAATTTTCTCATTTTCTTGGCCTTTTCCAACCAATTTTGGCTTAAAATGACGCCATAATAATTTTTTTTAAGTTTTTTGAATGTTTTAGCTATTTTTTTGGAATTTTCTTTTAAGCGTCGGGTAGAAATGGAACCGAACGATAATTTTTATTTCCCCTCTTTTTCGGTCTTTTCAAACTTATTTTGGCTTGAAATGAAGCCATAAGTCTATTTTTAAATTATTATAATTTTTTTACTATTTTTTTTGGAATTTTCTTTTACGCGTCGGGTAGGAACGGAACAAAACGATAATTTTAATTTTCTCTCTTTCTTGGCCTTTTCCAACGTATTCTGGCTTGAAATGGAGCCGTAATGCTTTTTTTTAATTTTTTCACTATTCTTTTGGAATTTTCTATTACGCGTCGGGTAGGAACGGAACGGTACGATAATTCTAATTTTCTTACTTTCTTGGCCTTTTCCAACCAATTTTGGCTTAACATGACGCCATAATAATTTTTTTAATTTTTTTGAATGTTTTAGCTATTTTTTTGGAATTTTCTTTTAAGCGTCGGGTAGAAACGGAACCGTTCGGTAATTTTTATTTTCTCTCTTTCTCGGCCTTTTCGAACTTATTTTGGCTTTAAATGAAGCCATAAGTCTATTTTTAACTTATTAGAATTTTTTTACTATTTTTTTTGGAATTTTCTATTACGGTTCGGGTTGGAACGCAACGATACGATAATTCTAATTTTCTCATTTTCTTGGCCTTTTCCAACCAATTTTGGCTTAAAATGACGCCATAATAATTTTTTTTAAGTTTTTTGAATGTTTTAGCTATTTTTTTGGAATTTTCTTTTAAGCGTCGGGTAGAAACGGAACCGAACGATAATTTTTATTTCCCCTCTTTCTCGGCCTTTTCGAACTTGTTTTGGCTTGAAATGACGCCATAAGTCTATTTTTAAATTATTAGAATTTTTTTACTATTTTTTTTGGAATTTTCTATTACGATTCTGGTAGGAACGGAACGGTACGAGAATTCTAATTTTCTCACTTTCTTGGCCTTTTCCAACCTATTTTGGCTTAAAATGATGCAATAATGGTCTTTTTTAATTTTTTTTGAATGTTTTAGCTATTTTTTTGGAATTTTCTTTTAAGCGTCGGGTAGAAACGGAGCCGAACGGCAATTTTTCTTTTCTCTCTTTCTCGGTCTTTTCGAACTTATTTTGGATTGAAATGAAGCCATAAGACTATTTTTAAATTATTAGAATTTTTTTAGTATTTTTTTTGGAATTTTCTATTACGCGTCGGGTAGGAACGGAACAAAACGATAATTTTAATTTTCTCTCTTTCTTGGCCTTTTCCAACGTATTCTGGCTTGAAATGGAGCCGTAATGCTATTTTTTAATTTTCTGAATTTTTTTACTATTCTTTTGGAATTTTCTATTACGCGTCGGGTAGGAACGGAACGGTACGATAATTCTAATTTTCTTACTTTCTTGGCCTTTTCCAACCAATTTTGGCTTAACATGACGCCATAATAATTTTTTTAATTTTTTTGAATGTTTTAGCTATTTTTTTGGAATTTTCTTTTAAGCGTCGGGTAGAAACGGAACCGTTCGGTAATTTTTATTTTCTCTCTTTCTCGGCCTTTTCGAACTTATTTTGGCTTTAAATGAAGCCATAAGTCTATTTTTAACTTATTAGAATTTTTTTACTATTTTTTTGGTATTTTTTATTACGATTCGGGTAGGAACGGAACGGTACGAGAATTCTAATTTTCTCACTTTCTTGGCCTTTTCCAACCTATTTTCGCTTAAAATGATGCAATAATGGTCTTTTTTAATTTTTTTTGAATGTTTTAGCTATTTTTTTTGAATTTTCTTTTAAGCGTCGGGTAGAAACGGAGCCGAACGGCAATTTTTCTTTTCTCTCTTTCTCGGTCTTTTCGAACTTATTTTGGCTTGAAATGAAGCCATAAGTCTATTTTTAAATTATCAGAATTTTTTTACTATTTTTTTTGGAATTTTCTATTACGCGTCGGGTAGGAACGGAACAAAACGATAATTTTAATTTTCTCTCTTTCTTGGCCTTTTCCAACGTATTCTGGCTTGAAATGGAGCCGTCATGCTATTTTTTAATTTTTTGAGTTTTTTTACTACTCTTTTGGAATTTTCTATTACGCGTCGGGTAGGAAGGGAACGGTACGATAATTCTAATTTTCTCACTTTCTCGGCCTTTTCGAACTTATTTTGGCTTTAAATGAAGCCATAAGTCTATTTTTAACTTATTAGAATTTTTTTACTATTTTTTTTGGAATTTTCTATTACGGTTCGGGTTGGAACGCAACGATACGATAATTCTAATTTTCTCATTTTCTTGGCCTTTTCCAACCAATTTTGGCTTAAAATGACGCCATAATAATTTTTTTTAAGTTTTTTGAATGTTTTAGCTATTTTTTTGGAATTTTCTTTTAAGCGTCGGGTAGAAATGGAACCGAACGATAATTTTTATTTCCCCTCTTTTTCGGTCTTTTCAAACTTATTTTGGCTTGAAATGAAGCCATAAGTCTATTTTTAAATTATTATAATTTTTTTACTATTTTTTTTGGAATTTTCTTTTACGCGTCGGGTAGGAACGGAACAAAACGATAATTTTAATTTTCTCTCTTTCTTGGCCTTTTCCAACGTATTCTGGCTTGAAATGGAGCCGTAATGCTTTTTTTTAATTTTTTCACTATTCTTTTGGAATTTTCTATTACGCGTCGGGTAGGAACGGAACGGTACGATAATTCTAATTTTCTTACTTTCTTGGCCTTTTCCAACCAATTTTGGCTTAACATGACGCCATAATAATTTTTTTAATTTTTTTGAATGTTTTAGCTATTTTTTTGGAATTTTCTTTTAAGCGTCGGGTAGAAACGGAACCGTTCGGTAATTTTTATTTTCTCTCTTTCTCGGCCTTTTCGAACTTATTTTGGCTTTAAATGAAGCCATAAGTCTATTTTTAACTTATTAGAATTTTTTTACTATTTTTTTGGTATTTTTTATTACGATTCGGGTAGGAACGGAACGGTACGAGAATTCTAATTTTCTCACTTTCTTGGCCTTTTCCAACCTATTTTCGCTTAAAATGATGCAATAATGGTCTTTTTAAATTTTTTTTGAATGTTTTAGCTATTTTTTTTTAATTTTCTTTTAAGCGTCGGGTAGAAACGGAGCCGAACGGCAATTTTTCTTTTCTCTCTTTCTCGGTCTTTTCGAACTTATTTTGGCTTGAAATGAAGCCATAAGACTATTTTTAAATTATTAGAATTTTTTTAGTATTTTTTTTGGAATTTTCTATTACGCGTCGGGTAGGAACGGAACAAAACGATAATTTTAATTTTCTCTCTTTCTTGGCCTTTTCCAACGTATTCTGGCTTGAAATGGAGCCGTAATGCTATTTTTTAATTTTCTGAATTTTTTTACTATTCTTTTGGAATTTTCTATTACGCGTCGGGTAGGAACGGAACGGTACGATAATTCTAATTTTCTTACTTTCTTGGCCTTTTCCAACCAATTTTGGCTTAACATGACGCCATAATAATTTATTTTAATTTTTTTGAATGTTTTAGCTATTTTTTTGGAATTTTCTTTTAAGCGTCGGGTAGAAACGGAACCGTTCGGTAATTTTTATTTTCTCTCTTTCTCGGCCTTTTCGAACTTATTTTGGCTTTAAATGAAGCCATAAGTCTATTTTTAACTTATTAGAATTTTTTTACTATTTTTTTGGTATTTTTTATTACGATTCGGGTAGGAACGGAACGGTACGAGAATTCTAATTTTCTCACTTTCTTGGCCTTTTCCAACCTATTTTCGCTTAAAATGATGCAATAATGGTCTTTTTTAATTTTTTTTGAATGTTTTAGCTATTTTTTTTTAATTTTCTTTTAAGCGTCGGGTAGAAACGGAGCCGAACGGCAATTTTTCTTTTCTCTCTTTCTCGGTCTTTTCGAACTTATTTTGGCTTGAAATGAAGGCATAAGTCTATTTTTAAATTATTAGAATTTTTTTACTATTTTTTTTGGAATTTTCTATTACGCGTCGGGTAGGAACGGAACAAAACGATAATTTTAATTTTCTCTCTTTCTTGGCCTTTTCCAACGTATTATGGCTTGAAATGGAGCCGTCATGCTATTTTTTAATTTTTTGAGTTTTTTTACCACTCTTTTGGAATTTTCTATTACGCGTCGGGTAGGAAGGGAACGGTACGATAATTCTAATTTTCTCACTTTCTCGGCCTTTTCGAACTTATTTTGGCTTTAAATGAAGCCATAAGTCTATTTTTAACTTATTAGAATTTTTTTACTATTTTTTTTGGAATTTTCTATTACGGTTCGGGTTGGAACGCAACGATACGATAATTCTAATTTTCTCATTTTCTTGGCCTTTTCCAACCAATTTTGGCTTAAAATGACGCCATAATAATTTTTTTTAAGTTTTTTGAATGTTTTAGCTATTTTTTTGGAATTTTCTTTTAAGCGTCGGGTAGAAACAGAACCGAACGATAATTTTTATTTCCACTCTTTCTCGGCCTTTTCGAACTTGTTTTGGCTTGAAATGAAGCTATAAGTCTATTTTTAAATTATTAGAATTTTTTTACTATTTTTTTTGGAATTTTCTATTACGATTCTGGTAGGAACGGAACGGTACGAGAATTCTAATTTTCTCACTTTCTTGGCCTTTTCCAACCTATTTTGGCTTAAAATGATGCAATAATGGTCTTTTTTAATTTTTTTTGAATGTTTTAGCTATTTTTTTGGAATTTTCTTTTAAGCGTCGGGTAGAAACGGAGCCGAACGGCAATTTTTCTTTTCTCTCTTTCTCGGTCTTTTCGAACTTATTTTGGATTGAAATGAAGCCATAAGACTATTTTTAAATTATTAGAATTTTTTTAGTATTTTTTTTGGAATTTTCTATTACGCGTCGGGTAGGAACGGAACAAAACGATAATTTTAATTTTCTCTCTTTCTTGGCCTTTTCCAACGTATTCTGGCTTGAAATGGAGCCGTAATGCTATTTTTTAATTTTCTGAATTTTTTTACTATTCTTTTGGAATTTTCTATTACGCGTCGGGTAGGAACGGAACGGTACGATAATTCTAATTTTCTTACTTTCTTGGCCTTTTCCAACCAATTTTGGCTTAACATGACGCCATAATAATTTTTTTAATTTTTTTGAATGTTTTAGCTATTTTTTTGGAATTTTCTTTTAAGCGTCGGGTAGAAACGGAACCGTTCGGTAATTTTTATTTTCTCTCTTTCTCGGCCTTTTCGAACTTATTTTGGCTTTAAATGAAGCCATAAGTCTATTTTTAACTTATTAGAATTTTTTTACTATTTTTTTGGTATTTTTTATTACGATTCGGGTAGGAACGGAACGGTACGAGAATTCTAATTTTCTCACTTTCTTGGCCTTTTCCAACCTATTTTCGCTTAAAATGATGCAATAATGGTCTTTTTTAATTTTTTTTGAATGTTTTAGCTATTTTTTTTGAATTTTCTTTTAAGCGTCGGGTAGAAACGGAGCCGAACGGCAATTTTTCTTTTCTCTCTTTCTCGGTCTTTTCGAACTTATTTTGGCTTGAAATGAAGCCATAAGTCTATTTTTAAATTATCAGAATTTTTTTACTATTTTTTTTGGAATTTTCTATTACGCGTCGGGTAGGAACGGAACAAAACGATAATTTTAATTTTCTCTCTTTCTTGGCCTTTTCCAACGTATTCTGGCTTGAAATGGAGCCGTCATGCTATTTTTTAATTTTTTGAGTTTTTTTACTACTCTTTTGGAATTTTCTATTACGCGTCGGGTAGGAAGGGAACGGTACGATAATTCTAATTTTCTCACTTTCTCGGCCTTTTCGAACTTATTTTGGCTTTAAATGAAGCCATAAGTCTATTTTTAACTTATTAGAATTTTTTTACTATTTTTTTTGGAATTTTCTATTACGGTTCGGGTTGGAACGCAACGATACGATAATTCTAATTTTCTCATTTTCTTGGCCTTTTCCAACCAATTTTGGCTTAAAATGACGCCATAATAATTTTTTTTAAGTTTTTTGAATGTTTTAGCTATTTTTTTGGAATTTTCTTTTAAGCGTCGGGTAGAAACGGAACCGAACGATAATTTTTATTTCCCCTCTTTCTCGGCCTTTTCGAACTTGTTTTGGCTTGAAATGACGCCATAAGTCTATTTTTAAATTATTAGAATTTTTTTACTATTTTTTTTGGAATTTTCTATTACGATTCTGGTAGGAACGGAACGGTACGAGAATTCTAATTTTCTCACTTTCTTGGCCTTTTCCAACCTATTTTGGCTTAAAATGATGCAATAATGGTCTTTTTTAATTTTTTTTGAATGTTTTAGCTATTTTTTTGGAATTTTCTTTTAAGCGTCGGGTAGAAACGGAGCCGAACGGCAATTTTTCTTTTCTCTCTTTCTCGGTCTTTTCGAACTTATTTTGGATTGAAATGAAGCCATAAGACTATTTTTAAATTATTAGAATTTTTTTAGTATTTTTTTTGGAATTTTCTATTACGCGTCGGGTAGGAACGGAACAAAACGATAATTTTAATTTTCTCTCTTTCTTGGCCTTTTCCAACGTATTCTGGCTTGAAATGGAGCCGTAATGCTATTTTTTAATTTTCTGAATTTTTTTACTATTCTTTTGGAATTTTCTATTACGCGTCGGGTAGGAACGGAACGGTACGATAATTCTAATTTTCTTACTTTCTTGGCCTTTTCCAACCAATTTTGGCTTAACATGACGCCATAATAATTTTTTTAATTTTTTTGAATGTTTTAGCTATTTTTTTGGAATTTTCTTTTAAGCGTCGGGTAGAAACGGAACCGTTCGGTAATTTTTATTTTCTCTCTTTCTCGGCCTTTTCGAACTTATTTTGGCTTTAAATGAAGCCATAAGTCTATTTTTAACTTATTAGAATTTTTTTACTATTTTTTTGGTATTTTTTATTACGATTCGGGTAGGAACGGAACGGTACGAGAATTCTAATTTTCTCACTTTCTTGGCCTTTTCCAACCTATTTTCGCTTAAAATGATGCAATAATGGTCTTTTTTAATTTTTTTTGAATGTTTTAGCTATTTTTTTTGAATTTTCTTTTAAGCGTCGGGTAGAAACGGAGCCGAACGGCAATTTTTCTTTTCTCTCTTTCTCGGTCTTTTCGAACTTATTTTGGCTTGAAATGAAGCCATAAGTCTATTTTTAAATTATCAGAATTTTTTTACTATTTTTTTTGGAATTTTCTATTACGCGTCGGGTAGGAACGGAACAAAACGATAATTTTAATTTTCTCTCTTTCTTGGCCTTTTCCAACGTATTCTGGCTTGAAATGGAGCCGTCATGCTATTTTTTAATTTTTTGAGTTTTTTTACTACTCTTTTGGAATTTTCTATTACGCGTCGGGTAGGAAGGGAACGGTACGATAATTCTAATTTTCTCACTTTCTCGGCCTTTTCGAACTTATTTTGGCTTTAAATGAAGCCATAAGTCTATTTTTAACTTATTAGAATTTTTTTACTATTTTTTTTGGAATTTTCTATTACGGTTCGGGTTGGAACGCAACGATACGATAATTCTAATTTTCTCATTTTCTTGACCTTTTCCAACCAATTTTGGCTTAAAATGACGCCATAATAATTTTTTTTAAGTTTTTTGAATGTTTTAGCTATTTTTTTGGAATTTTCTTTTAAGCGTCGGGTAGAAATGGAACCGAACGATAATTTTTATTTCCCCTCTTTTTCGGTCTTTTCAAACTTATTTTGGCTTGAAATGAAGCCATAAGTCTATTTTTAAATTATTATAATTTTTTTACTATTTTTTTTGGAATTTTCTTTTACGCGTCGGGTAGGAACGGAACAAAACGATAATTTTAATTTTCTCTCTTTCTTGGCCTTTTCCAACGTATTCTGGCTTGAAATGGAGCCGTAATGCTTTTTTTTAATTTTTTCACTATTCTTTTGGAATTTTCTATTACGCGTCGGGTAGGAACGGAACGGTACGATAATTCTAATTTTCTTACTTTCTTGGCCTTTTCCAACCAATTTTGGCTTAACATGACGCCATAATAATTTTTTTAATTTTTTTGAATGTTTTAGCTATTTTTTTGGAATTTTCTTTTAAGCGTCGGGTAGAAACGGAACCGTTCGGTAATTTTTATTTTCTCTCTTTCTCGGCCTTTTCGAACTTATTTTGGCTTTAAATGAAGCCATAAGTCTATTTTTAACTTATTAGAATTTTTTTACTATTTTTTTGGTATTTTTTATTACGATTCGGGTAGGAACGGAACGGTACGAGAATTCTAATTTTCTCACTTTCTTGGCCTTTTCCAACCTATTTTCGCTTAAAATGATGCAATAATGGTCTTTTTAAATTTTTTTTGAATGTTTTAGCTATTTTTTTTTAATTTTCTTTTAAGCGTCGGGTAGAAACGGAGCCGAACGGCAATTTTTCTTTTCTCTCTTTCTCGGTCTTTTCGAACTTATTTTGGCTTGAAATGAAGCCATAAGACTATTTTTAAATTATTAGAATTTTTTTAGTATTTTTTTTGGAATTTTCTATTACGCGTCGGGTAGGAACGGAACAAAACGATAATTTTAATTTTCTCTCTTTCTTGGCCTTTTCCAACGTATTCTGGCTTGAAATGGAGCCGTAATGCTATTTTTTAATTTTCTGAATTTTTTTACTATTCTTTTGGAATTTTCTATTACGCGTCGGGTAGGAACGGAACGGTACGATAATTCTAATTTTCTTACTTTCTTGGCCTTTTCCAACCAATTTTGGCTTAACATGACGCCATAATAATTTATTTTAATTTTTTTGAATGTTTTAGCTATTTTTTTGGAATTTTCTTTTAAGCGTCGGGTAGAAACGGAACCGTTCGGTAATTTTTATTTTCTCTCTTTCTCGGCCTTTTCGAACTTATTTTGGCTTTAAATGAAGCCATAAGTCTATTTTTAACTTATTAGAATTTTTTTACTATTTTTTTGGTATTTTTTATTACGATTCGGGTAGGAACGGAACGGTACGAGAATTCTAATTTTCTCACTTTCTTGGCCTTTTCCAACCTATTTTCGCTTAAAATGATGCAATAATGGTCTTTTTTAATTTTTTTTGAATGTTTTAGCTATTTTTTTTTAATTTTCTTTTAAGCGTCGGGTAGAAACGGAGCCGAACGGCAATTTTTCTTTTCTCTCTTTCTCGGTCTTTTCGAACTTATTTTGGCTTGAAATGAAGGCATAAGTCTATTTTTAAATTATTAGAATTTTTTTACTATTTTTTTTGGAATTTTCTATTACGCGTCGGGTAGGAACGGAACAAAACGATAATTTTAATTTTCTCTCTTTCTTGGCCTTTTCCAACGTATTCTGGCTTGAAATGGAGCCGTCATGCTATTTTTTAATTTTTTGAGTTTTTTTACCACTCTTTTGGAATTTTCTATTACGCGTCGGGTAGGAAGGGAACGGTACGATAATTCTAATTTTCTCACTTTCTCGGCCTTTTCGAACTTATTTTGGCTTTAAATGAAGCCATAAGTCTATTTTTAACTTATTAGAATTTTTTTACTATTTTTTTTGGAATTTTCTATTACGGTTCGGGTTGGAACGCAACGATACGATAATTCTAATTTTCTCATTTTCTTGGCCTTTTCCAACCAATTTTGGCTTAAAATGACGCCATAATAATTTTTTTTAAGTTTTTTGAATGTTTTAGCTATTTTTTTGGAATTTTCTTTTAAGCGTCGGGTAGAAACAGAACCGAACGATAATTTTTATTTCCACTCTTTCTCGGCCTTTTCGAACTTGTTTTGGCTTGAAATGAAGCTATAAGTCTATTTTTAAATTATTAGAATTTTTTTACTATTTTTTTTGGAATTTTCTATTACGATTCTGGTAGGAACGGAACGGTACGAGAATTCTAATTTTCTCACTTTCTTGGCCTTTTCCAACCTATTTTGGCTTAAAATGATGCAATAATGGTCTTTTTTAATTTTTTTTGAATGTTTTAGCTATTTTTTTGGAATTTTCTTTTAAGCGTCGGGTAGAAACGGAGCCGAACGGCAATTTTTCTTTTCTCTCTTTCTCGGTCTTTTCGAACTTATTTTGGATTGAAATGAAGCCATAAGACTATTTTTAAATTATTAGAATTTTTTTAGTATTTTTTTTGGAATTTTCTATTACGCGTCGGGTAGGAACGGAACAAAACGATAATTTTAATTTTCTCTCTTTCTTGGCCTTTTCCAACGTATTCTGGCTTGAAATGGAGCCGTAATGCTTTTTTTTAATTTTTTCACTATTCTTTTGGAATTTTCTATTACGCGTCGGGTAGGAACGGAACGGTACGATAATTCTAATTTTCTTACTTTCTTGGCCTTTTCCAACCAATTTTGGCTTAACATGACGCCATAATAATTTTTTTAATTTTTTTGAATGTTTTAGCTATTTTTTTGGAATTTTCTTTTAAGCGTCGGGTAGAAACGGAACCGTTCGGTAATTTTTATTTTCTCTCTTTCTCGGCCTTTTCGAACTTATTTTGGCTTTAAATGAAGCCATAAGTCTATTTTTAACTTATTAGAATTTTTTTACTATTTTTTTGGTATTTTTTATTACGATTCGGGTAGGAACGGAACGGTACGAGAATTCTAATTTTCTCACTTTCTTGGCCTTTTCCAACCTATTTTCGCTTAAAATGATGCAATAATGGTCTTTTTAAATTTTTTTTGAATGTTTTAGCTATTTTTTTTTAATTTTCTTTTAAGCGATGGGTAGAAACGGAGCCGAACGGCAATTTTTCTTTTCTCTCTTTCTCGGTCTTTTCGAACTTATTTTGGCTTGAAATGAAGCCATAAGACTATTTTTAAATTATTAGAATTTTTTTAGTATTTTTTTTGGAATTTTCTATTACGCGTCGGGTAGGAACGGAACAAAACGATAATTTTAATTTTCTCTCTTTCTTGGCCTTTTCCAACGTATTCTGGCTTGAAATGGAGCCGTAATGCTATTTTTTAATTTTCTGAATTTTTTTACTATTCTTTTGGAATTTTCTATTACGCGTCGGGTAGGAACGGAACGGTACGATAATTCTAATTTTCTTACTTTCTTGGCCTTTTCCAACCAATTTTGGCTTAACATGACGCCATAATAATTTATTTTAATTTTTTTGAATGTTTTAGCTATTTTTTTGGAATTTTCTTTTAAGCGTCGGGTAGAAACGGAACCGTTCGGTAATTTTTATTTTCTCTCTTTCTCGGCCTTTTCGAACTTATTTTGGCTTTAAATGAAGCCATAAGTCTATTTTTAACTTATTAGAATTTTTTTACTATTTTTTTGGTATTTTTTATTACGATTCGGGTAGGAACGGAACGGTACGAGAATTCTAATTTTCTCACTTTCTTGGCCTTTTCCAACCTATTTTCGCTTAAAATGATGCAATAATGGTCTTTTTTAATTTTTTTTGAATGTTTTAGCTATTTTTTTTTAATTTTCTTTTAAGCGTCGGGTAGAAACGGAGCCGAACGGCAATTTTTCTTTTCTCTCTTTCTCGGTCTTTTCGAACTTATTTTGGCTTGAAATGAAGGCATAAGTCTATTTTTAAATTATTAGAATTTTTTTACTATTTTTTTTGGAATTTTCTATTACGCGTCGGGTAGGAACGGAACAAAACGATAATTTTAATTTTCTCTCTTTCTTGGCCTTTTCCAACGTATTCTGGCTTGAAATGGAGCCGTCATGCTATTTTTTAATTTTTTGAGTTTTTTTACCACTCTTTTGGAATTTTCTATTACGCGTCGGGTAGGAAGGGAACGGTACGATAATTCTAATTTTCTCACTTTCTCGGCCTTTTCGAACTTATTTTGGCTTTAAATGAAGCCATAAGTCTATTTTTAACTTATTAGAATTTTTTTACTATTTTTTTTGGAATTTTCTATTACGGTTCGGGTTGGAACGCAACGATACGATAATTCTAATTTTCTCATTTTCTTGGCCTTTTCCAACCAATTTTGGCTTAAAATGACGCCATAATAATTTTTTTTAAGTTTTTTGAATGTTTTAGCTATTTTTTTGGAATTTTCTTTTAAGCGTCGGGTAGAAACAGAACCGAACGATAATTTTTATTTCCACTCTTTCTCGGCCTTTTCGAACTTGTTTTGGCTTGAAATGAAGCTATAAGTCTATTTTTAAATTATTAGAATTTTTTTACTATTTTTTTTGGAATTTTCTATTACGATTCTGGTAGGAACGGAACGGTACGAGAATTCTAATTTTCTCACTTTCTTGGCCTTTTCCAACCTATTTTGGCTTAAAATGATGCAATAATGGTCTTTTTTAATTTTTTTTGAATGTTTTAGCTATTTTTTTGGAATTTTCTTTTAAGCGTCGGGTAGAAACGGAGCCGAACGGCAATTTTTCTTTTCTCTCTTTCTCGGTCTTTTCGAACTTATTTTGGATTGAAATGAAGCCATAAGACTATTTTTAAATTATTAGAATTTTTTTAGTATTTTTTTTGGAATTTTCTATTACGCGTCGGGTAGGAACGGAACAAAACGATAATTTTAATTTTCTCTCTTTCTTGGCCTTTTCCAACGTATTCTGGCTTGAAATGGAGCCGTAATGCTATTTTTTAATTTTCTGAATTTTTTTACTATTCTTTTGGAATTTTCTATTACGCGTCGGGTAGGAACGGAACGGTACGATAATTCTAATTTTCTTACTTTCTTGGCCTTTTCCAACCAATTTTGGCTTAACATGACGCCATAATAATTTTTTTAATTTTTTTGAATGTTTTAGCTATTTTTTTGGAATTTTCTTTTAAGCGTCGGGTAGAAACGGAACCGTTCGGTAATTTTTATTTTCTCTCTTTCTCGGCCTTTTCGAACTTATTTTGGCTTTAAATGAAGCCATAAGTCTATTTTTAACTTATTAGAATTTTTTTACTATTTTTTTGGTATTTTTTATTACGATTCGGGTAGGAACGGAACGGTACGAGAATTCTAATTTTCTCACTTTCTTGGCCTTTTCCAACCTATTTTCGCTTAAAATGATGCAATAATGGTCTTTTTTAATTTTTTTTGAATGTTTTAGCTATTTTTTTTTAATTTTCTTTTAAGCGTCGGGTAGAAACGGAGCCGAACGGCAATTTTTCTTTTCTCTCTTTCTCGGTCTTTTCGAACTTATTTTGGCTTGAAATGAAGGCATAAGTCTATTTTTAAATTATTAGAATTTTTTTACTATTTTTTTTGGAATTTTCTATTACGCGTCGGGTAGGAACGGAACAAAACGATAATTTTAATTTTCTCTCTTTCTTGGCCTTTTCCAACGTATTCTGGCTTGAAATGGAGCCGTCATGCTATTTTTTAATTTTTTGAGTTTTTTTACCACTCTTTTGGAATTTTCTATTACGCGTCGGGTAGGAAGGGAACGGTACGATAATTCTAATTTTCTCACTTTCTCGGCCTTTTCGAACTTATTTTGGCTTTAAATGAAGCCATAAGTCTATTTTTAACTTATTAGAATTTTTTTACTATTTTTTTTGGAATTTTCTATTACGGTTCGGGTTGGAACGCAACGATACGATAATTCTAATTTTCTCATTTTCTTGGCCTTTTCCAACCAATTTTGGCTTAAAATGACGCCATAATAATTTTTTTTAAGTTTTTTGAATGTTTTAGCTATTTTTTTGGAATTTTCTTTTAAGCGTCGGGTAGAAACAGAACCGAACGATAATTTTTATTTCCACTCTTTCTCGGCCTTTTCGAACTTGTTTTGGCTTGAAATGAAGCTATAAGTCTATTTTTAAATTATTAGAATTTTTTTACTATTTTTTTTGGAATTTTCTATTACGATTCTGGTAGGAACGGAACGGTACGAGAATTCTAATTTTCTCACTTTCTTGGCCTTTTCCAACCTATTTTGGCTTAAAATGATGCAATAATGGTCTTTTTTAATTTTTTTTGAATGTTTTAGCTATTTTTTTGGAATTTTCTTTTAAGCGTCGGGTAGAAACGGAGCCGAACGGCAATTTTTCTTTTCTCTCTTTCTCGGTCTTTTCGAACTTATTTTGGATTGAAATGAAGCCATAAGACTATTTTTAAATTATTAGAATTTTTTTAGTATTTTTTTTGGAATTTTCTATTACGCGTCGGGTAGGAACGGAACAAAACGATAATTTTAATTTTCTCTCTTTCTTGGCCTTTTCCAACGTATTCTGGCTTGAAATGGAGCCGTAATGCTATTTTTTAATTTTCTGAATTTTTTTACTATTCTTTTGGAATTTTCTATTACGCGTCGGGTAGGAACGGAACGGTACGATAATTCTAATTTTCTTACTTTCTTGGCCTTTTCCAACCAATTTTGGCTTAACATGACGCCATAATAATTTTTTTAATTTTTTTGAATGTTTTAGCTATTTTTTTGGAATTTTCTTTTAAGCGTCGGGTAGAAACGGAACCGTTCGGTAATTTTTATTTTCTCTCTTTCTCGGCCTTTTCGAACTTATTTTGGCTTTAAATGAAGCCATAAGTCTATTTTTAACTTATTAGAATTTTTTTACTATTTTTTTGGTATTTTTTATTACGATTCGGGTAGGAACGGAACGGTACGAGAATTCTAATTTTCTCACTTTCTTGGCCTTTTCCAACCTATTTTCGCTTAAAATGATGCAATAATGGTCTTTTTTAATTTTTTTTGAATGTTTTAGCTATTTTTTTTGAATTTTCTTTTAAGCGTCGGGTAGAAACGGAGCCGAACGGCAATTTTTCTTTTCTCTCTTTCTCGGTCTTTTCGAACTTATTTTGGCTTGAAATGAAGCCATAAGTCTATTTTTAAATTATCAGAATTTTTTTACTATTTTTTTTGGAATTTTCTATTACGCGTCGGGTAGGAACGGAACAAAACGATAATTTTAATTTTCTCTCTTTCTTGGCCTTTTCCAACGTATTCTGGCTTGAAATGGAGCCGTCATGCTATTTTTTAATTTTTTGAGTTTTTTTACTACTCTTTTGGAATTTTCTATTACGCGTCGGGTAGGAAGGGAACGGTACGATAATTCTAATTTTCTCACTTTCTCGGCCTTTTCGAACTTATTTTGGCTTTAAATGAAGCCATAAGTCTATTTTTAACTTATTAGAATTTTTTTACTATTTTTTTTGGAATTTTCTATTACGGTTCGGGTTGGAACGCAACGATACGATAATTCTAATTTTCTCATTTTCTTGGCCTTTTCCAACCAATTTTGGCTTAAAATGACGCCATAATAATTTTTTTTAAGTTTTTTGAATGTTTTAGCTATTTTTTTGGAATTTTCTTTTAAGCGTCGGGTAGAAACGGAACCGAACGATAATTTTTATTTCCCCTCTTTCTCGGCCTTTTCGAACTTGTTTTGGCTTGAAATGACGCCATAAGTCTATTTTTAAATTATTAGAATTTTTTTACTATTTTTTTTGGAATTTTCTATTACGATTCTGGTAGGAACGGAACGGTACGAGAATTCTAATTTTCTCACTTTCTTGGCCTTTTCCAACCTATTTTGGCTTAAAATGATGCAATAATGGTCTTTTTTAATTTTTTTTGAATGTTTTAGCTATTTTTTTGGAATTTTCTTTTAAGCGTCGGGTAGAAACGGAGCCGAACGGCAATTTTTCTTTTCTCTCTTTCTCGGTCTTTTCGAACTTATTTTGGATTGAAATGAAGCCATAAGACTATTTTTAAATTATTAGAATTTTTTTAGTATTTTTTTTGGAATTTTCTATTACGCGTCGGGTAGGAACGGAACAAAACGATAATTTTAATTTTCTCTCTTTCTTGGCCTTTTCCAACGTATTCTGGCTTGAAATGGAGCCGTAATGCTATTTTTTAATTTTCTGAATTTTTTTACTATTCTTTTGGAATTTTCTATTACGCGTCGGGTAGGAACGGAACGGTACGATAATTCTAATTTTCTTACTTTCTTGGCCTTTTCCAACCAATTTTGGCTTAACATGACGCCATAATAATTTTTTTAATTTTTTTGAATGTTTTAGCTATTTTTTTGGAATTTTCTTTTAAGCGTCGGGTAGAAACGGAACCGTTCGGTAATTTTTATTTTCTCTCTTTCTCGGCCTTTTCGAACTTATTTTGGCTTTAAATGAAGCCATAAGTCTATTTTTAACTTATTAGAATTTTTTTACTATTTTTTTGGTATTTTTTATTACGATTCGGGTAGGAACGGAACGGTACGAGAATTCTAATTTTCTCACTTTCTTGGCCTTTTCCAACCTATTTTCGCTTAAAATGATGCAATAATGGTCTTTTTTAATTTTTTTTGAATGTTTTAGCTATTTTTTTTGAATTTTCTTTTAAGCGTCGGGTAGAAACGGAGCCGAACGGCAATTTTTCTTTTCTCTCTTTCTCGGACTTTTCGAACTTATTTTGGCTTGAAATGAAGCCATAAGTCTATTTTTAAATTATCAGAATTTTTTTACTATTTTTTTTGGAATTTTCTATTACGCGTCGGGTAGGAACGGAACAAAACGATAATTTTAATTTTCTCTCTTTCTTGGCCTTTTCCAACGTATTCTGGCTTGAAATGGAGCCGTCATGCTATTTTTTAATTTTTTGAGTTTTTTTACTACTCTTTTGGAATTTTCTATTACGCGTCGGGTAGGAAGGGAACGGTACGATAATTCTAATTTTCTCACTTTCTCGGCCTTTTCGAACTTATTTTGGCTTTAAATGAAGCCATAAGTCTATTTTTAACTTATTAGAATTTTTTTACTATTTTTTTTGGAATTTTCTATTACGGTTCGGGTTGGAACGCAACGATACGATAATTCTAATTTTCTCATTTTCTTGGCCTTTTCCAACCAATTTTGGCTTAAAATGACGCCATAATAATTTTTTTTAAGTTTTTTGAATGTTTTAGCTATTTTTTTGGAATTTTCTTTTAAGCGTCGGGTAGAAATGGAACCGAACGATAATTTTTATTTCCCCTCTTTTTCGGTCTTTTCAAACTTATTTTGGCTTGAAATGAAGCCATAAGTCTATTTTTAAATTATTATAATTTTTTTACTATTTTTTTTGGAATTTTCTTTTACGCGTCGGCTAGGAACGGAACAAAACGATAATTTTAATTTTCTCTCTTTCTTGGCCTTTTCCAACGTATTCTGGCTTGAAATGGAGCCGTAATGCTTTTTTTTAATTTTTTCACTATTCTTTTGGAATTTTCTATTACGCGTCGGGTAGGAACGGAACGGTACGATAATTCTAATTTTCTTACTTTCTTGGCCTTTTCCAACCAATTTTGGCTTAACATGACGCCATAATAATTTTTTTAATTTTTTTGAATGTTTTAGCTATTTTTTTGGAATTTTCTTTTAAGCGTCGGGTAGAAACGGAACCGTTCGGTAATTTTTATTTTCTCTCTTTCTCGGCCTTTTCGAACTTATTTTGGCTTTAAATGAAGCCATAAGTCTATTTTTAACTTATTAGAATTTTTTTACTATTTTTTTGGTATTTTTTATTACGATTCGGGTAGGAACGGAACGGTACGAGAATTCTAATTTTCTCACTTTCTTGGCCTTTTCCAACCTATTTTCGCTTAAAATGATGCAATAATGGTCTTTTTTAATTTTTTTTGAATGTTTTAGCTATTTTTTTTTAATTTTCTTTTAAGCGTCGGGTAGAAACGGAGCCGAACGGCAATTTTTCTTTTCTCTCTTTCTCGGTCTTTTCGAACTTATTTTGGCTTGAAATGAAGCCATAAGTCTATTTTTAAATTATTAGAATTTTTTTACTATTTTTTTTGGAATTTTCTATTACGCGTCGGGTAGGAACAGAACAAAACGATAATTTTAATTTTCTCTCTTTCTTGGCCTTTTCCAACGTATTCTGGCTTGAAATGGAGCCGTAATGCTATTTTTTAATTTTTTGAGTTTTTTTACTACTCTTTTGGAATTTTCTATTACGCGTCGGGTAGGAAGGGAACGGTACGATAATTCTAATTTTCTCACTTTCTTGGCCTTTTCCAACCAATTTTGGCTTAAAATGACGCCATAATAATTTTTTTTAAGTTTTTTGAATGTTTTAGATATTTTTTTGGAATTTTCTTTTAAGCGTCGGCTAGAAACGGAACCGAACGATAATTTTTATTTCTACTCTTTCTCGGCCTTTTCGAACTTGTTTTGGCTTGAAATGAAGCCATAGGTCTATTTTTAAATTATTAGAATTTTTTTACTATTTTTTTTGGAATTTTCTTTTACGATTCGGGTAGGAACGGAACGGTACGAGAATTCTAATTTTCTCACTTTCTTGGCCTTTTCCAACCTATTTTGGCTTAAAATGATGCAATAATGGTCTTGTATAATTTTTTGAATGTTTTTGCTATTTTTTTAGAATTTTCTTTTACGCGTTGGGTAGAAACCGAGCCGAACGATAATTTTTATTTTCCTTCTTTCTCGGCCTTTTCGAACTTATGTTGGCTTGAAATAAAGCCATAAGTCTATTTTTAAATTATTAGAATTTTTTTACTATTTTTTTTGGAATTTTCTATTACGGTTCGGGTTGGAACGCAACGATACGAGAATTCTAATTTTCTCACTTTCTTGGCCTTTTCCAACCTTTTTGGCTTAAAATGATGCAATAATGGTCTTTTTTAATTTTTTTTTGAATGTTTCAGCTATTTTTTTGGAATTTTCTCTTAAGCGTCAGGTAGAAACGGAGCCGAACGGTAATTTTTATTTTCCCTCTTTTTCGGTCTTTTCAAACTTATTTTGGCTTGAAATGAAGCCATAAGTCTATTTTTAAATTATTATAATTTTTTTACTATTTTTTTTGGAATTTTCTTTTACGCGTCGGGTAGGAACGGAACAAAACGATAATTTTAATTTTCTCTCTTTCTTGGCCTTTTCCAACGTATTCTGGCTTGAAATGGAGCCGTAATGCTTTTTTTTAATTTTTTCACTATTCTTTTGGAATTTTCTATTACGCGTCGGGTAGGAACGGAACGGTACGATAATTCTAATTTTCACACTTTCTTGGTCTTTTCCATCCTATTTTGGCTTAAAAATGATGCCATAATGGTCTTGTATAATTTGTTGAATGTTTTTGCTATTTTTTTGGAATTTTCTTTTACGCGTTGGGTAGAAACCGAGCCGAACGATAATTTTTATTTTCCCTCTTTCTCGGCCTTTTCGAACTTATGTTGGCTTGAAATGAAGCCATAAGTCTATTTTTAAATTATTAGAATTTTTTTACTATTTTTTTTGGAATTTTCTATTACGGTTCGGGTAGGAACGCAACGATACGAGAATTCTAATTTTCTCACTTTCTTGGCCTTTTCCAACCTATTTTGGCTTAAAATGATGCAATAATGGTCTTTTTTAATTTTTTTTTGAATGTTTTAGCTATTTTTTTGGAATTTTCTCTTAAGCGTCAGGTAGAAACGGAGCCGAACGGTAATTTTTATTTTCCCTCTTTTTCGGTCTTTTCAAACTTATTTTGGCTTTAAATGAAGCCATAAGTCTATTTTTAAATTATTAGAATTTTTTTACTATTTTTTTTGGAATTTTCTATTACGATTCTGGTAGGAACGGAACGGTACGAGAATTCTAATTTTCTCACTTTCTTGGCCTTTTCCAACCTATTTTGGCTTAAAATGATGCAATAATGGCCTTTTTTAATTTTTTTTGAATGTTTTAGCTATTTTTTTGGAATTTTCTTTTAAGCGTCGGGTAGAAACGGAGCCGAACGGCAATTTTTCTTTTCCCTCTTTCTCGGTCTTTTCGAACTTATTTTGGCTTGAAATGAAGCCATAAGACTATTTTTAAATTATTAGAATTTTTTTAGTATTTTTTTTGGAATTTTCTATTACGCGTCGGGTAGGAACGGAACAAAACGATAATTTTAATTTTCTCTCTTTCTTGGCATTTTCCAACGTATTCTGGCTTGAAATGGAGCCGTAATGCTATTTTTTAATTTTCTGAATTTTTTTACTATTCTTTTGGAATTTTCTATTACGCGTCGGGTAGGAACGGAACGGTACGATAATTCTAATTTTCTTACTTTCTTGGCCTTTTCCAACCAATTTTGGCTTAACATGACGCCATAATAATTTTTTTTAATTTTTTTGAATGTTTTAGCTATTTTTTTGGAATTTTCTTTTAAGCGTCGGGTAGAAACGGAACCGTTCGGTAATTTTTATTTTCTCTCTTTCTCGGCCTTTTCGAACTTATTTTGGCTTTAAATGAAGCCATAAGTCTATTTTTAACTTATTAGAATTTTTTTACTATTTTTTTTGGAATTTTCTATTACGATTCTGGTAGGAACGGAACGGTACGAGAATTCTAATTTTCTCACTTTCTTGGCCTTTTCCAACCTATTTTGGCTTAAAATGATGCAATAATGGTCTTTTTTAATTTTTTTTGAATGTTTTAGCTATTTTTTTGGAATTTTCTTTTAAGCGTCGGGTAGAAACGGAGCCGAACGGCAATTTTTCTTTTCTCTCTTTCTCGGTCTTTTCGAACTTATTTTGGATTGAAATGAAGCCATAAGACTATTTTTAAATTATTAGAATTTTTTTAGTATTTTTTTTGGAATTTTCTATTACGCGTCGGGTAGGAACGGAACAAAACGATAATTTTAATTTTCTCTCTTTCTTGGCCTTTTCCAACGTATTCTGGCTTGAAATGGAGCCGTAATGCTATTTTTTAATTTTCTGAATTTTTTTACTATTCTTTTGGAATTTTCTATTACGCGTCGGGTAGGAACGGAACGGTACGATAATTCTAATTTTCTTACTTTCTTGGCCTTTTCCAACCAATTTTGGCTTAACATGACGCCATAATAATTTTTTTAATTTTTTTGAATGTTTTAGCTATTTTTTTGGAATTTTCTTTTAAGCGTCGGGTAGAAACGGAACCGTTCGGTAATTTTTATTTTCTCTCTTTCTCGGCCTTTTCGAACTTATTTTGGCTTTAAATGAAGCCATAAGTCTATTTTTAACTTATTAGAATTTTTTTACTATTTTTTTGGTATTTTTTATTACGATTCGGGTAGGAACGGAACGGTACGAGAATTCTAATTTTCTCACTTTCTTGGCCTTTTCCAACCTATTTTCGCTTAAAATGATGCAATAATGGTCTTTTTTAATTTTTTTTGAATGTTTTAGCTATTTTTTTTTAATTTTCTTTTAAGCGTCGGGTAGAAACGGAGCCGAACGGCAATTTTTCTTTTCTCTCTTTCTCGGTCTTTTCGAACTTATTTTGGCTTGAAATGAAGCCATAAGTCTATTTTTAAATTATCAGAATTTTTTTACTATTTTTTTTGGAATTTTCTATTACGCGTCGGGTAGGAACGGAACAAAACGATAATTTTAATTTTCTCTCTTTCTTGGCCTTTTCCAACGTATTCTGGCTTGAAATGGAGCCGTCATGCTATTTTTTAATTTTTTGAGTTTTTTTACTACTCTTTTGGAATTTTCTATTACGCGTCGGGTAGGAAGGGAACGGTACGATAATTCTAATTTTCTCACTTTCTCGGCCTTTTCGAACTTATTTTGGCTTTAAATGAAGCCATAAGTCTATTTTTAACTTATTAGAATTTTTTTACTATTTTTTTTGGAATTTTCTATTACGGTTCGGGTTGGAACGCAACGATACGATAATTCTAATTTTCTCATTTTCTTGGCCTTTTCCAACCAATTTTGGCTTAAAATGACGCCATAATAATTTTTTTTAAGTTTTTTAAATGTTTTAGCTATTTTTTTGGAATTTTCTTTTAAGCGTCGGGTAGAAACGGAACCGAACGATAATTTTTATTTCCCCTCTTTCTCGGCCTTTTCGAACTTGTTTTGGCTTGAAATGACGCCATAAGTCTATTTTTAAATTATTAGAATTTTTTTACTATTTTTTTTGGAATTTTCTATTACGATTCTGGTAGGAACGGAACGGTACGAGAATTCTAATTTTCTCACTTTCTTGGCCTTTTCCAACCTATTTTGGCTTAAAATGATGCAATAATGGTCTTTTTTAATTTTTTTTGAATGTTTTAGCTATTTTTTTGGAATTTTCTTTTAAGCGTCGGGTAGAAACGGAGCCGAACGGCAATTTTTCTTTTCTCTCTTTCTCGGTCTTTTCGAACTTATTTTGGATTGAAATGAAGCCATAAGACTATTTTTAAATTATTAGAATTTTTTTAGTATTTTTTTTGGAATTTTCTATTACGCGTCGGGTAGGAACGGAACAAAACGATAATTTTAATTTTCTCTCTTTCTTGGCCTTTTCCAACGTATTCTGGCTTGAAATGGAGCCGTAATGCTATTTTTTAATTTTCTGAATTTTTTTACTATTCTTTTGGAATTTTCTATTACGCGTCGGGTAGGAACGGAACGGTACGATAATTCTAATTTTCTTACTTTCTTGGCCTTTTCCAACCAATTTTGGCTTAACATGACGCCATAATAATTTTTTTAATTTTTTTGAATGTTTTAGCTATTTTTTTGGAATTTTCTTTTAAGCGTCGGGTAGAAACGGAACCGTTCGGTAATTTTTATTTTCTCTCTTTCTCGGCCTTTTCGAACTTATTTTGGCTTTAAATGAAGCCATAAGTCTATTTTTAACTTATTAGAATTTTTTTACTATTTTTTTGGTATTTTTTATTACGATTCGGGTAGGAACGGAACGGTACGAGAATTCTAATTTTCTCACTTTCTTGGCCTTTTCCAACCTATTTTCGCTTAAAATGATGCAATAATGGTCTTTTTTAATTT
The DNA here is from genome assembly GCA_023055345.1 of Quercus wislizeni. Taxonomy (NCBI): domain Eukaryota; kingdom Viridiplantae; phylum Streptophyta; class Magnoliopsida; order Fagales; family Fagaceae; genus Quercus; species Quercus wislizeni. Next base: position 29,801,066 of record JALGQJ010000006.1, read on the forward strand.
TTTTTGAATGTTTTAGCTATTTTTTTTTAATTTTCTTTTAAGCGTCGGGTAGAAACGGAGCCGAACGGCAATTTTTCTTTTCTCTCTTTCTCGGTCTTTTCGAACTTATTTTGGCTTGAAATGAAGGCATAAGTCTATTTTTAAATTATTAGAATTTTTTTACTATTTTTTTTGGAATTTTCTATTACGCGTCGGGTAGGAACGGAACAAAACGATAATTTTAATTTTCTCTCTTTCTTGGCCTTTTCCAACGTATTCTGGCTTGAAATGGAGCCGTCATGCTATTTTTTAATTTTTTGAGTTTTTTTACTACTCTTTTGGAATTTTCTATTACGCGTCGGGTAGGAAGGGAACGGTACGATAATTCTAATTTTCTCACTTTCTCGGCCTTTTCGAACTTATTTTGGCTTTAAATGAAGCCATAAGTCTATTTTTAACTTATTAGAATTTTTTTACTATTTTTTTTGGAATTTTCTATTACGGTTCGGGTTGGAACGCAACGATACGATAATTCTAATTTTCTCATTTTCTTGGCCTTTTCCAACCAATTTTGGCTTAAAATGACGCCATAATAATTTTTTTTAAGTTTTTTGAATGTTTTAGCTATTTTTTTGGAATTTTCTTTTAAGCGTCGGGTAGAAACGGAACCGAACGATAATTTTTATTTCCCCTCTTTCTCGGCCTTTTCGAACTTGTTTTGGCTTGAAATGACGCCATAAGTCTATTTTTAAATTATTAGAATTTTTTTACTATTTTTTTTGGAATTTTCTATTACGATTCTGGTAGGAACGGAACGGTACGAGAATTCTAATTTTCTCACTTTCTTGGCCTTTTCCAACCTATTTTGGCTTAAAATGATGCAATAATGGTCTTTTTTAATTTTTTTTGAATGTTTTAGCTATTTTTTTGGAATTTTCTTTTAAGCGTCGGGTAGAAACGGAGCCGAACGGCAATTTTTCTTTTCTCTCTTTCTCGGTCTTTTCGAACTTATTTTGGATTGAAATGAAGCCATAAGACTATTTTTAAATTATTAGAATTTTTTTAGTATTTTTTTTGGAATTTTCTATTACGCGTCGGGTAGGAACGGAACAAAACGATAATTTTAATTTTCTCTCTTTCTTGGCCTTTTCCAACGTATTCTGGCTTGAAATGGAGCCGTAATGCTATTTTTTAATTTTCTGAATTTTTTTACTATTCTTTTGGAATTTTCTATTACGCGTCGGGTAGGAACGGAACGGTACGATAATTCTAATTTTCTTACTTTCTTGGCCTTTTCCAACCAATTTTGGCTTAACATGACGCCATAATAATTTTTTTAATTTTTTTGAATGTTTTAGCTATTTTTTTGGAATTTTCTTTTAAGCGTCGGGTAGAAACGGAACCGTTCGGTAATTTTTATTTTCTCTCTTTCTCGGCCTTTTCGAACTTATTTTGGCTTTAAATGAAGCCATAAGTCTATTTTTAACTTATTAGAATTTTTTTACTATTTTTTTGGTATTTTTTATTACGATTCGGGTAGGAACGGAACGGTACGAGAATTCTAATTTTCTCACTTTCTTGGCCTTTTCCAACCTATTTTCGCTTAAAATGATGCAATAATGGTCTTTTTTAATTTTTTTTGAATGTTTTAGCTATTTTTTTTGAATTTTCTTTTAAGCGTCGGGTAGAAACGGAGCCGAACGGCAATTTTTCTTTTCTCTCTTTCTCGGTCTTTTCGAACTTATTTTGGCTTGAAATGAAGCCATAAGTCTATTTTTAAATTATCAGAATTTTTTTACTATTTTTTTTGGAATTTTCTATTACGCGTCGGGTAGGAACGGAACAAAACGATAATTTTAATTTTCTCTCTTTCTTGGCCTTTTCCAACGTATTCTGGCTTGAAATGGAGCCGTCATGCTATTTTTTAATTTTTTGAGTTTTTTTACTACTCTTTTGGAATTTTCTATTACGCGTCGGGTAGGAAGGGAACGGTACGATAATTCTAATTTTCTCACTTTCTCGGCCTTTTCGAACTTATTTTGGCTTTAAATGAAGCCATAAGTCTATTTTTAACTTATTAGAATTTTTTTACTATTTTTTTTGGAATTTTCTATTACGGTTCGGGTTGGAACGCAACGATACGATAATTCTAATTTTCTCATTTTCTTGGCCTTTTCCAACCAATTTTGGCTTAAAATGACGCCATAATAATTTTTTTTAAGTTTTTTGAATGTTTTAGCTATTTTTTTGGAATTTTCTTTTAAGCGTCGGGTAGAAATGGAACCGAACGATAATTTTTATTTCCCCTCTTTTTCGGTCTTTTCAAACTTATTTTGGCTTGAAATGAAGCCATAAGTCTATTTTTAAATTATTATAATTTTTTTACTATTTTTTTTGGAATTTTCTTTTACGCGTCGGGTAGGAACGGAACAAAACGATAATTTTAATTTTCTCTCTTTCTTGGCCTTTTCCAACGTATTCTGGCTTGAAATGGAGCCGTAATGCTTTTTTTTAATTTTTTCACTATTCTTTTGGAATTTTCTATTACGCGTCGGGTAGGAACGGAACGGTACGATAATTCTAATTTTCTTACTTTCTTGGCCTTTTCCAACCAATTTTGGCTTAACATGACGCCATAATAATTTTTTTAATTTTTTTGAATGTTTTAGCTATTTTTTTGGAATTTTCTTTTAAGCGTCGGGTAGAAACGGAACCGTTCGGTAATTTTTATTTTCTCTCTTTCTCGGCCTTTTCGAACTTATTTTGGCTTTAAATGAAGCCATAAGTCTATTTTTAACTTATTAGAATTTTTTTACTATTTTTTTGGTATTTTTTATTACGATTCGGGTAGGAACGGAACGGTACGAGAATTCTAATTTTCTCACTTTCTTGGCCTTTTCCAACCTATTTTCGCTTAAAATGATGCAATAATGGTCTTTTTTAATTTTTTTTGAATGTTTTAGCTATTTTTTTTTAATTTTCTTTTAAGCGTCGGGTAGAAACGGAGCCGAACGGCAATTTTTCTTTTCTCTCTTTCTCGGTCTTTTCGAACTTATTTTGGCTTGAAATGAAGCCATAAGTCTATTTTTAAATTATTAGAATTTTTTTACTATTTTTTTTGGAATTTTCTATTACGCGTCGGGTAGGAACGGAACAAAACGATAATTTTAATTTTCTCTCTTTCTTGGCCTTTTCCAACGTATTCTGGCTTGAAATGGAGCCGTAATGCTATTTTTTAATTTTTTGAGTTTTTTTACTACTCTTTTGGAATTTTCTATTACGCGTCGGGTAGGAAGGGAACGGTACGATAATTCTAATTTTCTCACTTTCTTGGCCTTTTCCAACCAATTTTGGCTTAAAATGACGCCATAATAATTTTTTTTAAGTTTTTTGAATGTTTTAGATATTTTTTTGGAATTTTCTTTTAAGCGTCGGCTAGAAACGGAACCGAACGATAATTTTTATTTCTACTCTTTCTCGGCCTTTTCGAACTTGTTTTGGCTTGAAATGAAGCCATAAGTCTATTTTTAAATTATTAGAATTTTTTTACTATTTTTTTTGGAATTTTCTTTTACGATTCGGGTAGGAACGGAACGGTACGAGAATTCTAATTTTCTCACTTTCTTGGCCTTTTCCAACCTATTTTGGCTTAAAATGATGCAATAATGGTCTTGTATAATTTTTTGAATGTTTTTGCTATTTTTTTAGAATTTTCTTTTACGCGTTGGGTAGAAACCGAGCCGAACGATAATTTTTATTTTCCTTCTTTCTCGGCCTTTTCGAACTTATGTTGGCTTGAAATAAAGCCATAAGTCTATTTTTAAATTATTAGAATTTTTTTACTATTTTTTTTGGAATTTTCTATTACGGTTCGGGTTGGAACGCAACGATACGAGAATTCTAATTTTCTCACTTTCTTGGCCTTTTCCAACCTTTTTGGCTTAAAATGATGCAATAATGGTCTTTTTTAATTTTTTTTTGAATGTTTCAGCTATTTTTTTGGAATTTTCTCTTAAGCGTCAGGTAGAAACGGAGCCGAACGGTAATTTTTATTTTCCCTCTTTTTCGGTCTTTTCAAACTTATTTTGGCTTGAAATGAAGCCATAAGTCTATTTTTAAATTATTATAATTTTTTTACTATTTTTTTTGGAATTTTCTTTTACGCGTCGGGTAGGAACGGAACAAAACGATAATTTTAATTTTCTCTCTTTCTTGGCCTTTTCCAACGTATTCTGGCTTGAAATGGAGCCGTAATGCTTTTTTTTAATTTTTTCACTATTCTTTTGGAATTTTCTATTACGCGTCGGGTAGGAACGGAACGGTACGATAATTCTAATTTTCACACTTTCTTGGTCTTTTCCATCCTATTTTGGCTTAAAAATGATGCCATAATGGTCTTGTATAATTTGTTGAATGTTTTTGCTATTTTTTTGGAATTTTCTTTTACGCGTTGGGTAGAAACCGAGCCGAACGATAATTTTTATTTTCCCTCTTTCTCGGCCTTTTCGAACTTATGTTGGCTTGAAATGAAGCCATAAGTCTATTTTTAAATTATTAGAATTTTTTTACTATTTTTTTTGGAATTTTCTATTACGGTTCGGGTAGGAACGCAACGATACGAGAATTCTAATTTTCTCACTTTCTTGGCCTTTTCCAACCTATTTTGGCTTAAAATGATGCAATAATGGTCTTTTTTAATTTTTTTTTGAATGTTTTAGCTATTTTTTTGGAATTTTCTCTTAAGCGTCAGGTAGAAACGGAGCCGAACGGTAATTTTTATTTTCCCTCTTTTTCGGTCTTTTCAAACTTATTTTGGCTTTAAATGAAGCCATAAGTCTATTTTTAAATTATTAGAATTTTTTTACTATTTTTTTTGGAATTTTCTATTACGATTCTGGTAGGAACGGAACGGTACGAGAATTCTAATTTTCTCACTTTCTTGGCCTTTTCCAACCTATTTTGGCTTAAAATGATGCAATAATGGCCTTTTTTAATTTTTTTTGAATGTTTTAGCTATTTTTTTGGAATTTTCTTTTAAGCGTCGGGTAGAAACGGAGCCGAACGGCAATTTTTCTTTTCCCTCTTTCTCGGTCTTTTCGAACTTATTTTGGCTTGAAATGAAGCCATAAGACTATTTTTAAATTATTAGAATTTTTTTAGTATTTTTTTTGGAATTTTCTATTACGCGTCGGGTAGGAACGGAACAAAACGATAATTTTAATTTTCTCTCTTTCTTGGCATTTTCCAACGTATTCTGGCTTGAAATGGAGCCGTAATGCTATTTTTTAATTTTCTGAATTTTTTTACTATTCTTTTGGAATTTTCTATTACGCGTCGGGTAGGAACGGAACGGTACGATAATTCTAATTTTCTTACTTTCTTGGCCTTTTCCAACCAATTTTGGCTTAACATGACGCCATAATAATTTTTTTTAATTTTTTTGAATGTTTTAGCTATTTTTTTGGAATTTTCTTTTAAGCGTCGGGTAGAAACGGAACCGTTCGGTAATTTTTATTTTCTCTCTTTCTCGGCCTTTTCGAACTTATTTTGGCTTTAAATGAAGCCATAAGTCTATTTTTAACTTATTAGAATTTTTTTACTATTTTTTTTGGAATTTTCTATTACGATTCTGGTAGGAACGGAACGGTACGAGAATTCTAATTTTCTCACTTTCTTGGCCTTTTCCAACCTATTTTGGCTTAAAATGATGCAATAATGGTCTTTTTTAATTTTTTTTGAATGTTTTAGCTATTTTTTTGGAATTTTCTTTTAAGCGTCGGGTAGAAACGGAGCCGAACGGCAATTTTTCTTTTCTCTCTTTCTCGGTCTTTTCGAACTTATTTTGGATTGAAATGAAGCCATAAGACTATTTTTAAATTATTAGAATTTTTTTAGTATTTTTTTTGGAATTTTCTATTACGCGTCGGGTAGGAACGGAACAAAACGATAATTTTAATTTTCTCTCTTTCTTGGCCTTTTCCAACGTATTCTGGCTTGAAATGGAGCCGTAATGCTATTTTTTAATTTTCTGAATTTTTTTACTATTCTTTTGGAATTTTCTATTACGCGTCGGGTAGGAACGGAACGGTACGATAATTCTAATTTTCTTACTTTCTTGGCCTTTTCCAACCAATTTTGGCTTAACATGACGCCATAATAATTTTTTTAATTTTTTTGAATGTTTTAGCTATTTTTTTGGAATTTTCTTTTAAGCGTCGGGTAGAAACGGAACCGTTCGGTAATTTTTATTTTCTCTCTTTCTCGGCCTTTTCGAACTTATTTTGGCTTTAAATGAAGCCATAAGTCTATTTTTAACTTATTAGAATTTTTTTACTATTTTTTTGGTATTTTTTATTACGATTCGGGTAGGAACGGAACGGTACGAGAATTCTAATTTTCTCACTTTCTTGGCCTTTTCCAACCTATTTTCGCTTAAAATGATGCAATAATGGTCTTTTTTAATTTTTTTTGAATGTTTTAGCTATTTTTTTTGAATTTTCTTTTAAGCGTCGGGTAGAAACGGAGCCGAACGGCAATTTTTCTTTTCTCTCTTTCTCGGTCTTTTCGAACTTATTTTGGCTTGAAATGAAGCCATAAGTCTATTTTTAAATTATCAGAATTTTTTTACTATTTTTTTTGGAATTTTCTATTACGCGTCGGGTAGGAACGGAACAAAACGATAATTTTAATTTTCTCTCTTTCTTGGCCTTTTCCAACGTATTCTGGCTTGAAATGGAGCCGTCATGCTATTTTTTAATTTTTTGAGTTTTTTTACTACTCTTTTGGAATTTTCTATTACGCGTCGGGTAGGAAGGGAACGGTACGATAATTCTAATTTTCTCACTTTCTCGGCCTTTTCGAACTTATTTTGGCTTTAAATGAAGCCATAAGTCTATTTTTAACTTATTAGAATTTTTTTACTATTTTTTTTGGAATTTTCTATTACGGTTCGGGTTGGAACGCAACGATACGATAATTCTAATTTTCTCATTTTCTTGGCCTTTTCCAACCAATTTTGGCTTAAAATGACGCCATAATAATTTTTTTTAAGTTTTTTGAATGTTTTAGCTATTTTTTTGGAATTTTCTTTTAAGCGTCGGGTAGAAACGGAACCGAACGATAATTTTTATTTCCCCTCTTTCTCGGCCTTTTCGAACTTGTTTTGGCTTGAAATGACGCCATAAGTCTATTTTTAAATTATTAGAATTTTTTTACTATTTTTTTTGGAATTTTCTATTACGATTCTGGTAGGAACGGAACGGTACGAGAATTCTAATTTTCTCACTTTCTTGGCCTTTTCCAACCTATTTTGGCTTAAAATGATGCAATAATGGTCTTTTTTAATTTTTTTTGAATGTTTTAGCTATTTTTTTGGAATTTTCTTTTAAGCGTCGGGTAGAAACGGAGCCGAACGGCAATTTTTCTTTTCTCTCTTTCTCGGTCTTTTCGAACTTATTTTGGATTGAAATGAAGCCATAAGACTATTTTTAAATTATTAGAATTTTTTTAGTATTTTTTTTGGAATTTTCTATTACGCGTCGGGTAGGAACGGAACAAAACGATAATTTTAATTTTCTCTCTTTCTTGGCCTTTTCCAACGTATTCTGGCTTGAAATGGAGCCGTAATGCTATTTTTTAATTTTCTGAATTTTTTTACTATTCTTTTGGAATTTTCTATTACGCGTCGGGTAGGAACGGAACGGTACGATAATTCTAATTTTCTTACTTTCTTGGCCTTTTCCAACCAATTTTGGCTTAACATGACGCCATAATAATTTTTTTAATTTTTTTGAATGTTTTAGCTATTTTTTTGGAATTTTCTTTTAAGCGTCGGGTAGAAACGGAACCGTTCGGTAATTTTTATTTTCTCTCTTTCTCGGCCTTTTCGAACTTATTTTGGCTTTAAATGAAGCCATAAGTCTATTTTTAACTTATTAGAATTTTTTTACTATTTTTTTGGTATTTTTTATTACGATTCGGGTAGGAACGGAACGGTACGAGAATTCTAATTTTCTCACTTTCTTGGCCTTTTCCAACCTATTTTCGCTTAAAATGATGCAATAATGGTCTTTTTTAATTTTTTTTGAATGTTTTAGCTATTTTTTTTTAATTTTCTTTTAAGCGTCGGGTAGAAACGGAGCCGAACGGCAATTTTTCTTTTCTCTCTTTCTCGGTCTTTTCGAACTTATTTTGGCTTGAAATGAAGCCATAAGTCTATTTTTAAATTATTAGAATTTTTTTACTATTTTTTTTGGAATTTTCTATTACGCGTCGGGTAGGAACGGAACAAAACGATAATTTTAATTTTCTCTCTTTCTTGGCCTTTTCCAACGTATTCTGGCTTGAAATGGAGCCGTAATGCTATTTTTTAATTTTTTGAGTTTTTTTACTACTCTTTTGGAATTTTCTATTACGCGTCGGGTAGGAAGGGAACGGTACGATAATTCTAATTTTCTCACTTTCTTGGCCTTTTCCAACCAATTTTGGCTTAAAATGACGCCATAATAATTTTTTTTAAGTTTTTTGAATGTTTTAGATATTTTTTTGGAATTTTCTTTTAAGCGTCGGCTAGAAACGGAACCGAACGATAATTTTTATTTCTACTCTTTCTCGGCCTTTTCGAACTTGTTTTGGCTTGAAATGAAGCCATAAGTCTATTTTTAAATTATTAGAATTTTTTTACTATTTTTTTTGGAATTTTCTTTTACGATTCGGGTAGGAACGGAACGGTACGAGAATTCTAATTTTCTCACTTTCTTGGCCTTTTCCAACCTATTTTGGCTTAAAATGATGCAATAATGGTCTTGTATAATTTTTTGAATGTTTTTGCTATTTTTTTAGAATTTTCTTTTACGCGTTGGGTAGAAACCGAGCCGAACGATAATTTTTATTTTCCTTCTTTCTCGGCCTTTTCGAACTTATGTTGGCTTGAAATAAAGCCATAAGTCTATTTTTAAATTATTAGAATTTTTTTACTATTTTTTTTGGAATTTTCTATTACGGTTCGGGTTGGAACGCAACGATACGAGAATTCTAATTTTCTCACTTTCTTGGCCTTTTCCAACCTTTTTGGCTTAAAATGATGCAATAATGGTCTTTTTTAATTTTTTTTTGAATGTTTCAGCTATTTTTTTGGAATTTTCTCTTAAGCGTCAGGTAGAAACGGAGCCGAACGGTAATTTTTATTTTCCCTCTTTTTCGGTCTTTTCAAACTTATTTTGGCTTGAAATGAAGCCATAAGTCTATTTTTAAATTATTATAATTTTTTTACTATTTTTTTTGGAATTTTCTTTTACGCGTCGGGTAGGAACGGAACAAAACGATAATTTTAATTTTCTCTCTTTCTTGGCCTTTTCCAACGTATTCTGGCTTGAAATGGAGCCGTAATGCTTTTTTTTAATTTTTTCACTATTCTTTTGGAATTTTCTATTACGCGTCGGGTAGGAACGGAACGGTACGATAATTCTAATTTTCACACTTTCTTGGTCTTTTCCATCCTATTTTGGCTTAAAAATGATGCCATAATGGTCTTGTATAATTTGTTGAATGTTTTTGCTATTTTTTTGGAATTTTCTTTTACGCGTTGGGTAGAAACCGAGCCGAACGATAATTTTTATTTTCCCTCTTTCTCGGCCTTTTCGAACTTATGTTGGCTTGAAATGAAGCCATAAGTCTATTTTTAAATTATTAGAATTTTTTTACTATTTTTTTTGGAATTTTCTATTACGGTTCGGGTAGGAACGCAACGATACGAGAATTCTAATTTTCTCACTTTCTTGGCCTTTTCCAACCTATTTTGGCTTAAAATGATGCAATAATGGTCTTTTTTAATTTTTTTTTGAATGTTTTAGCTATTTTTTTGGAATTTTCTCTTAAGCGTCAGGTAGAAACGGAGCCGAACGGTAATTTTTATTTTCCCTCTTTTTCGGTCTTTTCAAACTTATTTTGGCTTTAAATGAAGCCATAAGTCTATTTTTAAATTATTAGAATTTTTTTACTATTTTTTTTGGAATTTTCTATTACGATTCTGGTAGGAACGGAACGGTACGAGAATTCTAATTTTCTCACTTTCTTGGCCTTTTCCAACCTATTTTGGCTTAAAATGATGCAATAATGGCCTTTTTTAATTTTTTTTGAATGTTTTAGCTATTTTTTTGGAATTTTCTTTTAAGCGTCGGGTAGAAACGGAGCCGAACGGCAATTTTTCTTTTCCCTCTTTCTCGGTCTTTTCGAACTTATTTTGGCTTGAAATGAAGCCATAAGACTATTTTTAAATTATTAGAATTTTTTTAGTATTTTTTTTGGAATTTTCTATTACGCGTCGGGTAGGAACGGAACAAAACGATAATTTTAATTTTCTCTCTTTCTTGGCATTTTCCAACGTATTCTGGCTTGAAATGGAGCCGTAATGCTATTTTTTAATTTTCTGAATTTTTTTACTATTCTTTTGGAATTTTCTATTACGCGTCGGGTAGGAACGGAACGGTACGATAATTCTAATTTTCTTACTTTCTTGGCCTTTTCCAACCAATTTTGGCTTAACATGACGCCATAATAATTTTTTTTAATTTTTTTGAATGTTTTAGCTATTTTTTTGGAATTTTCTTTTAAGCGTCGGGTAGAAACGGAACCGTTCGGTAATTTTTATTTTCTCTCTTTCTCGGCCTTTTCGAACTTATTTTGGCTTTAAATGAAGCCATAAGTCTATTTTTAACTTATTAGAATTTTTTTACTATTTTTTTTGGAATTTTCTATTACGATTCTGGTAGGAACGGAACGGTACGAGAATTCTAATTTTCTCACTTTCTTGGCCTTTTCCAACCTATTTTGGCTTAAAATGATGCAATAATGGTCTTTTTTAATTTTTTTTGAATGTTTTAGCTATTTTTTTGGAATTTTCTTTTAAGCGTCGGGTAGAAACGGAGCCGAACGGCAATTTTTCTTTTCTCTCTTTCTCGGTCTTTTCGAACTTATTTTGGATTGAAATGAAGCCATAAGACTATTTTTAAATTATTAGAATTTTTTTAGTATTTTTTTTGGAATTTTCTATTACGCGTCGGGTAGGAACGGAACAAAACGATAATTTTAATTTTCTCTCTTTCTTGGCCTTTTCCAACGTATTCTGGCTTGAAATGGAGCCGTAATGCTATTTTTTAATTTTCTGAATTTTTTTACTATTCTTTTGGAATTTTCTATTACGCGTCGGGTAGGAACGGAACGGTACGATAATTCTAATTTTCTTACTTTCTTGGCCTTTTCCAACCAATTTTGGCTTAACATGACGCCATAATAATTTTTTTAATTTTTTTGAATGTTTTAGCTATTTTTTTGGAATTTTCTTTTAAGCGTCGGGTAGAAACGGAACCGTTCGGTAATTTTTATTTTCTCTCTTTCTCGGCCTTTTCGAACTTATTTTGGCTTTAAATGAAGCCATAAGTCTATTTTTAACTTATTAGAATTTTTTTACTATTTTTTTGGTATTTTTTATTACGATTCGGGTAGGAACGGAACGGTACGAGAATTCTAATTTTCTCACTTTCTTGGCCTTTTCCAACCTATTTTCGCTTAAAATGATGCAATAATGGTCTTTTTTAATTTTTTTTGAATGTTTTAGCTATTTTTTTTGAATTTTCTTTTAAGCGTCGGGTAGAAACGGAGCCGAACGGCAATTTTTCTTTTCTCTCTTTCTCGGTCTTTTCGAACTTATTTTGGCTTGAAATGAAGCCATAAGTCTATTTTTAAATTATCAGAATTTTTTTACTATTTTTTTTGGAATTTTCTATTACGCGTCGGGTAGGAACGGAACAAAACGATAATTTTAATTTTCTCTCTTTCTTGGCCTTTTCCAACGTATTCTGGCTTGAAATGGAGCCGTCATGCTATTTTTTAATTTTTTGAGTTTTTTTACTACTCTTTTGGAATTTTCTATTACGCGTCGGGTAGGAAGGGAACGGTACGATAATTCTAATTTTCTCACTTTCTCGGCCTTTTCGAACTTATTTTGGCTTTAAATGAAGCCATAAGTCTATTTTTAACTTATTAGAATTTTTTTACTATTTTTTTTGGAATTTTCTATTACGGTTCGGGTTGGAACGCAACGATACGATAATTCTAATTTTCTCATTTTCTTGGCCTTTTCCAACCAATTTTGGCTTAAAATGACGCCATAATAATTTTTTTTAAGTTTTTTGAATGTTTTAGCTATTTTTTTGGAATTTTCTTTTAAGCGTCGGGTAGAAACGGAACCGAACGATAATTTTTATTTCCCCTCTTTCTCGGCCTTTTCGAACTTGTTTTGGCTTGAAATGACGCCATAAGTCTATTTTTAAATTATTAGAATTTTTTTACTATTTTTTTTGGAATTTTCTATTACGATTCTGGTAGGAACGGAACGGTACGAGAATTCTAATTTTCTCACTTTCTTGGCCTTTTCCAACCTATTTTGGCTTAAAATGATGCAATAATGGTCTTTTTTAATTTTTTTTGAATGTTTTAGCTATTTTTTTGGAATTTTCTTTTAAGCGTCGGGTAGAAACGGAGCCGAACGGCAATTTTTCTTTTCTCTCTTTCTCGGTCTTTTCGAACTTATTTTGGATTGAAATGAAGCCATAAGACTATTTTTAAATTATTAGAATTTTTTTAGTATTTTTTTTGGAATTTTCTATTACGCGTCGGGTAGGAACGGAACAAAACGATAATTTTAATTTTCTCTCTTTCTTGGCCTTTTCCAACGGATTCTGGCTTGAAATGGAGCCGTAATGCTATTTTTTAATTTTCTGAATTTTTTTACTATTCTTTTGGAATTTTCTATTACGCGTCGGGTAGGAACGGAACGGTACGATAATTCTAATTTTCTTACTTTCTTGGCCTTTTCCAACCAATTTTGGCTTAACATGACGCCATAATAATTTTTTTAATTTTTTTGAATGTTTTAGCTATTTTTTTGGAATTTTCTTTTAAGCGTCGGGTAGAAACGGAACCGTTCGGTAATTTTTATTTTCTCTCTTTCTCGGCCTTTTCGAACTTATTTTGGCTTTAAATGAAGCCATAAGTCTATTTTTAACTTATTAGAATTTTTTTACTATTTTTTTGGTATTTTTTATTACGATTCGGGTAGGAACGGAACGGTACGAGAATTCTAATTTTCTCACTTTCTTGGCCTTTTCCAACCTATTTTCGCTTAAAATGATGCAATAATGGTCTTTTTTAATTTTTTTTGAATGTTTTAGCTATTTTTTTTGAATTTTCTTTTAAGCGTCGGGTAGAAACGGAGCCGAACGGCAATTTTTCTTTTCTCTCTTTCTCGGTCTTTTCGAACTTATTTTGGCTTGAAATGAAGCCATAAGTCTATTTTTAAATTATCAGAATTTTTTTACTATTTTTTTTGGAATTTTCTATTACGCGTCGGGTAGGAACGGAACAAAACGATAATTTTAATTTTCTCTCTTTCTTGGCCTTTTCCAACGTATTCTGGCTTGAAATGGAGCCGTCATGCTATTTTTTAATTTTTTGAGTTTTTTTACTACTCTTTTGGAATTTTCTATTACGCGTCGGGTAGGAAGGGAACGGTACGATAATTCTAATTTTCTCACTTTCTCGGCCTTTTCGAACTTATTTTGGCTTTAAATGAAGCCATAAGTCTATTTTTAACTTATTAGAATTTTTTTACTATTTTTTTTGGAATTTTCTATTACGGTTCGGGTTGGAACGCAACGATACGATAATTCTAATTTTCTCATTTTCTTGGCCTTTTCCAACCAATTTTGGCTTAAAATGACGCCATAATAATTTTTTTTAAGTTTTTTGAATGTTTTAGCTATTTTTTTGGAATTTTCTTTTAAGCGTCGGGTAGAAACGGAACCGAACGATAATTTTTATTTCCCCTCTTTCTCGGCCTTTTCGAACTTGTTTTGGCTTGAAATGACGCCATAAGTCTATTTTTAAATTATTAGAATTTTTTTACTATTTTTTTTGGAATTTTCTATTACGATTCTGGTAGGAACGGAACGGTACGAGAATTCTAATTTTCTCACTTTCTTGGCCTTTTCCAACCTATTTTGGCTTAAAATGATGCAATAATGGTCTTTTTTAATTTTTTTTGAATGTTTTAGCTATTTTTTTGGAATTTTCTTTTAAGCGTCGGGTAGAAACGGAGCCGAACGGCAATTTTTCTTTTCTCTCTTTCTCGGTCTTTTCGAACTTATTTTGGATTGAAATGAAGCCATAAGACTATTTTTAAATTATTAGAATTTTTTTAGTATTTTTTTTGGAATTTTCTATTACGCGTCGGGTAGGAACGGAACAAAACGATAATTTTAATTTTCTCTCTTTCTTGGCCTTTTCCAACGTATTCTGGCTTGAAATGGAGCCGTAATGCTATTTTTTAATTTTCTGAATTTTTTTACTATTCTTTTGGAATTTTCTATTACGCGTCGGGTAGGAACGGAACGGTACGATAATTCTAATTTTCTTACTTTCTTGGCCTTTTCCAACCAATTTTGGCTTAACATGACGCCATAATAATTTTTTTAATTTTTTTGAATGTTTTAGCTATTTTTTTGGAATTTTCTTTTAAGCGTCGGGTAGAAACGGAACCGTTCGGTAATTTTTATTTTCTCTCTTTCTCGGCCTTTTCGAACTTATTTTGGCTTTAAATGAAGCCATAAGTCTATTTTTAACTTATTAGAATTTTTTTACTATTTTTTTGGTATTTTTTATTACGATTCGGGTAGGAACGGAACGGTACGAGAATTCTAATTTTCTCACTTTCTTGGCCTTTTCCAACCTATTTTCGCTTAAAATGATGCAATAATGGTTTTTTTTAATTTTTTTTGAATGTTTTAGCTATTTTTTTTTAATTTTCTTTTAAGCGTCGGGTAGAAACGGAGCCGAACGGCAATTTTTCTTTTCTCTCTTTCTCGGTCTTTTCGAACTTATTTTGGCTTGAAATGAAGCCATAAGTCTATTTTTAAATTATTAGAATTTTTTTACTATTTTTTTTGGAATTTTCTATTACGCGTCGGGTAGGAACGGAACAAAACGATAATTTTAATTTTCTCTCTTTCTTGGCCTTTTCCAACGTATTCTGGCTTGAAATGGAGCCGTAATGCTATTTTTTAATTTTTTGAGTTTTTTTACTACTCTTTTGGAATTTTCTATTACGCGTCGGGTAGGAAGGGAACGGTACGATAATTCTAATTTTCTCACTTTCTTGGCCTTTTCCAACCAATTTTGGTTTTAAAATGACGCCATAATAATTTTTTTTAAGTTTTTTGAATGTTTTAGATATTTTTTTGGAATTTTCTTTTAAGCGTCGGCTAGAAACGGAACCGAACGATAATTTTTATTTCTACTCTTTCTCGGCCTTTTCGAACTTGTTTTGGCTTGAAATGAAGCCATAAGTCTATTTTTAAATTATTAGAATTTTTTTACTATTTTTTTTGGAATTTTCTTTTACGATTCGGGTAGGAACGGAACGGTACGAGAATTCTAATTTTCTCACTTTCTTGGCCTTTTCCAACCTATTTTGGCTTAAAATGATGCAATAATGGTCTTGTATAATTTTTTGAATGTTTTTGCTATTTTTTTAGAATTTTCTTTTACGCGTTGGGTAGAAACCGAGCCGAACGATAATTTTTATTTTCCTTCTTTCTCGGCCTTTTCGAACTTATGTTGGCTTGAAATAAAGCCATAAGTCTATTTTTAAATTATTAGAATTTTTTTACTATTTTTTTTGGAATTTTCTATTACGGTTCGGGTTGGAACGCAACGATACGAGAATTCTAATTTTCTCACTTTCTTGGCCTTTTCCAACCTTTTTGGCTTAAAATGATGCAATAATGGTCTTTTTTAATTTTTTTTTGAATGTTTCAGCTATTTTTTTGGAATTTTCTCTTAAGCGTCAGGTAGAAACGGAGCCGAACGGTAATTTTTATTTTCCCTCTTTTTCGGTCTTTTCAAACTTATTTTGGCTTGAAATGAAGCCATAAGTCTATTTTTAAATTATTATAATTTTTTTACTATTTTTTTTGGAATTTTCTTTTACGCGTCGGGTAGGAACGGAACAAAACGATAATTTTAATTTTCTCTCTTTCTTGGCCTTTTCCAACGTATTCTGGCTTGAAATGGAGCCGTAATGCTTTTTTTTAATTTTTTCACTATTCTTTTGGAATTTTCTATTACGCGTCGGGTAGGAACGGAACGGTACGATAATTCTAATTTTCACACTTTCTTGGTCTTTTCCATCTTATTTTGGCTTAAAAATGATGCCATAATGGTCTTGTATAATTTGTTGAATGTTTTTGCTATTTTTTTGGAATTTTCTTTTACGCGTTGGGTAGAAACCGAGCCGAACGATAATTTTTATTTTCCCTCTTTCTCGGCCTTTTCGAACTTATGTTGGCTTGAAATGAAGCCATAAGTCTATTTTTAAATTATTAGAATTTTTTTACTATTTTTTTTGGAATTTTCTATTACGGTTCGGGTAGGAACGCAACGATACGAGAATTCTAATTTTCTCACTTTCTTGGCCTTTTCCAACCTATTTTGGCTTAAAATGATGCAATAATGGTCTTTTTTAATTTTTTTTTGAATGTTTTAGCTATTTTTTTGGAATTTTCTCTTAAGCGTCAGGTAGAAACGGAGCCGAACGGTAATTTTTATTTTCCCTCTTTTTCGGTCTTTTCAAACTTATTTTGGCTTTAAATGAAGCCATAAGTCTATTTTTAAATTATTAGAATTTTTTTACTATTTTTTTTGGAATTTTCTATTACGATTCTGGTAGGAACGGAACGGTACGAGAATTCTAATTTTCTCACTTTCTTGGCCTTTTCCAACCTATTTTGGCTTAAAATGATGCAATAATGGCCTTTTTTAATTTTTTTTGAATGTTTTAGCTATTTTTTTGGAATTTTCTTTTAAGCGTCGGGTAGAAACGGAGCCGAACGGCAATTTTTCTTTTCCCTCTTTCTCGGTCTTTTCGAACTTATTTTGGCTTGAAATGAAGCCATAAGACTATTTTTAAATTATTAGAATTTTTTTAGTATTTTTTTTGGAATTTTCTATTACGCGTCGGGTAGGAACGGAACAAAACGATAATTTTAATTTTCTCTCTTTCTTGGCATTTTCCAACGTATTCTGGCTTGAAATGGAGCCGTAATGCTATTTTTTAATTTTCTGAATTTTTTTACTATTCTTTTGGAATTTTCTATTACGCGTCGGGTAGGAACGGAACGGTACGATAATTCTAATTTTCTTTCTTTCTTGGCCTTTTCCAACCAATTTTGGATTAACATGACGCCATAATAATTTTTTTTAATTTTTTTGAATGTTTTAGCTATTTTTTTGGAATTTTCTTTTAAGCGTCGGGTAGAAACGGAACCGAACGATAATTTTTATTTCCACTCTTTCTCGGCCTTTTCGAACTTGTTTTGGCTTGAAATGAAGCCATAAGTCTATTTTTAAATTATTAGAATTTTTTTACTATTTTTTTTGGAATTTTCTTTTACGATTCGGGTAGGAACGGAACGGTACGAGAATTCTAATTTTCTCACTTTCTTGGCCTTTTCCAACCTATTTTGGCTTAAAATGATGCAATAATGGTCTTGTATAATTTTTTGAATGTTTTTGCTATTTTTTTAGAATTTTCTTTTACGCGTTGGGTAGAAACCGAGCCGAACGATAATTTTTATTTTCCTTCTTTCTCGGCCTTTTCGAACTTATGTTGGCTTGAAATAAAGCCATAAGTCTATTTTTAAATTATTAGAATTTTTTTACTATTTTTTTTGGAATTTTCTATTACGGTTCGGGTTGGAACGCAACGATACGAGAATTCTAATTTTCTCACTTTCTTGGCCTTTTCCAACCTTTTTGGCTTAAAATGATGCAATAATGGTCTTTTTTAATTTTTTTTTGAATGTTTCAGCTATTTTTTTGGAATTTTCTCTTAAGCGTCAGGTAGAAACGGAGCCGAACGGTAATTTTTATTTTCCCTCTTTTTCGGTCTTTTCAAACTTATTTTGGCTTGAAATGAAGCCATAAGTCTATTTTTAAATTATTATAATTTTTTTACTATTTTTTTTGGAATTTTCTTTTACGCGTCGGGTAGGAACGGAACAAAACGATAATTTTAATTTTCTCTCTTTCTTGGCCTTTTCCAACGTATTCTGGCTTGAAATGGAGCCGTAATGCTTTTTTTTAATTTTTTCACTATTCTTTTGGAATTTTCTATTACGCGTCGGGTAGGAACGGAACGGTACGATAATTCTAATTTTCACACTTTCTTGGTCTTTTCCATCCTATTTTGGCTTAAAAATGATGCCATAATGGTCTTGTATAATTTGTTGAATGTTTTTGCTATTTTTTTGGAATTTTCTTTTACGCGTTGGGTAGAAACCGAGCCGAACGATAATTTTTATTTTCCCTCTTTCTCGGCCTTTTCGAACTTATGTTGGCTTGAAATGAAGCCATAAGTCTATTTTTAAATTATTAGAATTTTTTTACTATTTTTTTTGGAATTTTCTATTACGGTTCGGGTAGGAACGCAACGATACGAGAATTCTAATTTTCTCACTTTCTTGGCCTTTTCCAACCTATTTTGGCTTAAAATGATGCAATAATGGTCTTTTTTAATTTTTTTTTGAATGTTTTAGCTATTTTTTTGGAATTTTCTCTTAAGCGTCAGGTAGAAACGGAGCCGAACGGTAATTTTTATTTTCCCTCTTTTTCGGTCTTTTCAAACTTATTTTGGCTTTAAATGAAGCCATAAGTCTATTTTTAAATTATTAGAATTTTTTTACTATTTTTTTTGGAATTTTCTATTACGATTCTGGTAGGAACGGAACGGTACGAGAATTCTAATTTTCTCACTTTCTTGGCCTTTTCCAACCTATTTTGGCTTAAAATGATGCAATAATGGCCTTTTTTAATTTTTTTTGAATGTTTTAGCTATTTTTTTGGAATTTTCTTTTAAGCGTCGGGTAGAAACGGAGCCGAACGGCAATTTTTCTTTTCCCTCTTTCTCGGTCTTTTCGAACTTATTTTGGCTTGAAATGAAGCCATAAGACTATTTTTAAATTATTAGAATTTTTTTAGTATTTTTTTTGGAATTTTCTATTACGCGTCGGGTAGGAACGGAACAAAACGATAATTTTAATTTTCTCTCTTTCTTGGCATTTTCCAACGTATTCTGGCTTGAAATGGAGCCGTAATGCTATTTTTTAATTTTCTGAATTTTTTTACTATTCTTTTGGAATTTTCTATTACGCGTCGGGTAGGAACGGAACGGTACGATAATTCTAATTTTCTTTCTTTCTTGGCCTTTTCCAACCAATTTTGGATTAACATGACGCCATAATAATTTTTTTTAATTTTTTTGAATGTTTTAGCTATTTTTTTGGAATTTTCTTTTAAGCGTCGGGTAGAAACGGAACCGAACGATAATTTTTATTTCCACTCTTTCTCGGCCTTTTCGAACTTGTTTTGGCTTGAAATGAAGCCATAAGTCTATTTTTAAATTATTAGAATTTTTTTACTATTTTTTTTGGAATTTTCTTTTACGATTCGGGTAGGAACGGAACGGTACGAGAATTCTAATTTTCTCACTTTCTTGGCCTTTTCCAACCTATTTTGGCTTAAAATGATGCAATAATGGTCTTGTATAATTTTTTGAATGTTTTTGCTTTTTTTTTAGAATTTTCTTTTACGCGTTGGGTAGAAACCGAGCCGAACGATAATTTTTATTTTCCTTCTTTCTCGGCCTTTTCGAACTTATGTTGGCTTGAAATGAAGCCATAAGTCTATTTTTAAATTATTAGAATTTTTTTACTATTTTTTTTGGAATTTTCTATTACGGTTCGGGTTGGAACGCAACGATACGAGAATTCTAATTTTCTCACTTTCTTGGCCTTTTCCAACCTATTTTGGCTTAAAATGATGCAATAATGGTCTTTTTTAATTTTTTTTTGAATGTTTCAGCTATTTTTTTGGAATTTTCTCTTAAGCGTCAGGTAGAAACGGAGCCGAACGGTAATTTTTATTTTCCCTCTTTTTCGGTCTTTTCAAACTTATTTTGGCTTGAAATGAAGCCATAAGTCTATTTTTAAATTATTAGAATTTTTTTACTATTTTTTTTGGAATTTTCTTTTACGCGTCGGGTAGGAACGGAACAAAACGATAATTTTAATTTTCTCTCTTTCTTGGCCTTTTCCAACGTATTCTGGCTTGAAATGGAGCCGTAATGCTTTTTTTTAATTTTTTCACTATTCTTTTGGAATTTTCTATTACGCGTCGGGTAGGAACGGAACGGTACGATAATTCTAATTTTCACACTTTCTTGGTCTTTTCCATCCTATTTTGGCTTAAAAATGATGCCATAATGGTCTTGTATAATTTGTTGAATGTTTTTGCAATTTTTTTGGAATTTTCTTTTACGCGTTGGGTAGAAACTGAGCCGAACGATAATTTTTATTTTCCCTCTTTCTCGGCCTTTTCGAACTTATGTTGGCTTGAAATGAAGCCATAAGTCTATTTTGAAATTATTAGAATTTTTTTACTATTTTTTTTGGAATTTTCTATTACGGTTCGGGTAGGAACGCAACGATACGAGAATTCTAATTTTCTAACTTTCTTGGCCTTTTCCAACCTATTTTGGCTTAAAATGATGCAATAATGGTCTTTTTTAATTTTTTTTTGAATGTTTTAGCTATTTTTTTGGAATTTTCTCTTAAGCGTCAGGTAGAAACGGAGCCGAACGGTAATTTTTATTTTCCCTCTTTTTCGGTCTTTTCAAACTTATTTTGGCTTGAAATGAAGCCATAAGTCTATTTTTAAATTATTAGAATTTTTTTACTATTTTTTTTGGAATTTTCTATTACGATTCTGGTAGGAACGGAACGGTACGAGAATTCTAATTTTCTCACTTTCTTGGCCTTTTCCAACCTATTTTGGCTTAAAATGATGCAATAATGGTCTTTTTTAATTTTTTTTGAATGTTTTAGCTATTTTTTTGGAATTTTCTTTTAAGCGTCGGGTAGAAACGGAGCCGAACGGCAATTTTTCTTTTCTCTCTTTCTCGGTCTTTTCGAACTTATTTTGGCTTGAAATGAAGCCATATGACTATTTTTAAATTATTAGAATTTTTTTAGTATTTTTTTTGGAATTTTCTATTACGCGTCGGGTAGGAACGGAACAAAACGATAATTTTAATTTTCTCTCTTTCTTGGCATTTTCCAACGTATTCTGGCTTGAAATGGAGCCGTAATGCTATTTTTTAATTTTCTGAATTTTTTTACTATTCTTTTGGAATTTTCTATTACGCGTCGGGTAGGAACGGAACGGTACGATAATTCTAATTTTCTTACTTTCTTGGCCTTTTCCAACCAATTTTGGCTTAACATGACGCCATAATAATTTTTTTTAATTTTTTTGAATGTTTTAGCTATTTTTTTGGAATTTTCTTTTAAGCGTCGGGTAGAAACGGAACCGTTCGGTAATTTTTATTTTCTCTCTTTCTCGGCCTTTTCGAACTTATTTTGGCTTTAAATGAAGCCATAAGTCTATTTTTAACTTATTAGAATTTTTTTACTATTTTTTTTGGAATTTTCTATTACGATTCTGGTAGGAACGGAACGGTACGAGAATTCTAATTTTCTCACTTTCTTGGCCTTTTCCAACCTATTTTGGCTTAAAATGATGCAATAATGGTCTTTTTTAATTTTTTTTGAATGTTTTAGCTATTTTTTTGGAATTTTCTTTTAAGCGTCGGGTAGAAACGGAGCCGAACGGCAATTTTTCTTTTCTCTCTTTCTCGGTCTTTTCGAACTTATTTTGGATTGAAATGAAGCCATAAGACTATTTTTAAATTATTAGAATTTTTTTAGTATTTTTTTTGGAATTTTCTATTACGCGTCGGGTAGGAACGGAACAAAACGATAATTTTAATTTTCTCTCTTTCTTGGCCTTTTCCAACGTATTCTGGCTTGAAATGGAGCCGTAATGCTATTTTTTAATTTTCTGAATTTTTTTACTATTCTTTTGGAATTTTCTATTACGCGTCGGGTAGGAACGGAACGGTACGATAATTCTAATTTTCTTACTTTCTTGGCCTTTTCCAACCAATTTTGGCTTAACATGACGCCATAATAATTTTTTTAATTTTTTTGAATGTTTTAGCTATTTTTTTGGAATTTTCTTTTAAGCGTCGGGTAGAAACGGAACCGTTCGGTAATTTTTATTTTCTCTCTTTCTCGGCCTTTTCGAACTTATTTTGGCTTTAAATGAAGCCATAAGTCTATTTTTAACTTATTAGAATTTTTTTACTATTTTTTTGGTATTTTTTATTACGATTCGGGTAGGAACGGAACGGTACGAGAATTCTAATTTTCTCACTTTCTTGGCCTTTTCCAACCTATTTTCGCTTAAAATGATGCAATAATGGTCTTTTTTAATTTTTTTTGAATGTTTTAGCTATTTTTTTTGAATTTTCTTTTAAGCGTCGGGTAGAAACGGAGCCGAACGGCAATTTTTCTTTTCTCTCTTTCTCGGTCTTTTCGAACTTATTTTGGCTTGAAATGAAGCCATAAGTCTATTTTTAAATTATCAGAATTTTTTTACTATTTTTTTTGGAATTTTCTATTACGCGTCGGGTAGGAACGGAACAAAACGATAATTTTAATTTTCTCTCTTTCTTGGCCTTTTCCAACGTATTCTGGCTTGAAATGGAGCCGTCATGCTATTTTTTAATTTTTTGAGTTTTTTTACTACTCTTTTGGAATTTTCTATTACGCGTCGGGTAGGAAGGGAACGGTACGATAATTCTAATTTTCTCACTTTCTCGGCCTTTTCGAACTTATTTTGGCTTTAAATGAAGCCATAAGTCTATTTTTAACTTATTAGAATTTTTTTACTATTTTTTTTGGAATTTTCTATTACGGTTCGGGTTGGAACGCAACGATACGATAATTCTAATTTTCTCATTTTCTTGGCCTTTTCCAACCAATTTTGGCTTAAAATGACGCCATAATAATTTTTTTTAAGTTTTTTGAATGTTTTAGCTATTTTTTTGGAATTTTCTTTTAAGCGTCGGGTAGAAACGAAACCGAACGATAATTTTTATTTCCCCTCTTTCTCGGCCTTTTCGAACTTGTTTTGGCTTGAAATGACGCCATAAGTCTATTTTTAAATTATTAGAATTTTTTTACTATTTTTTTTGGAATTTTCTATTACGATTCTGGTAGGAACGGAACGGTACGAGAATTCTAATTTTCTCACTTTCTTGGCCTTTTCCAACCTATTTTGGCTTAAAATGATGCAATAATGGTCTTTTTTAATTTTTTTTGAATGTTTTAGCTATTTTTTTGGAATTTTCTTTTAAGCGTCGGGTAGAAACGGAGCCGAACGGCAATTTTTCTTTTCTCTCTTTCTCGGTCTTTTCGAACTTATTTTGGATTGAAATGAAGCCATAAGACTATTTTTAAATTATTAGAATTTTTTTAGTATTTTTTTTGGAATTTTCTATTACGCGTCGGGTAGGAACGGAACAAAACGATAATTTTAATTTTCTCTCTTTCTTGGCCTTTTCCAACGGATTCTGGCTTGAAATGGAGCCGTAATGCTATTTTTTAATTTTCTGAATTTTTTTACTATTCTTTTGGAATTTTCTATTACGCGTCGGGTAGGAACGGAACGGTACGATAATTCTAATTTTCTTACTTTCTTGGCCTTTTCCAACCAATTTTGGCTTAACATGACGCCATAATAATTTTTTTAATTTTTTTGAATGTTTTAGCTATTTTTTTGGAATTTTCTTTTAAGCGTCGGGTAGAAACGGAACCGTTCGGTAATTTTTATTTTCTCTCTTTCTCGGCCTTTTCGAACTTATTTTGGCTTTAAATGAAGCCATAAGTCTATTTTTAACTTATTAGAATTTTTTTACTATTTTTTTGGTATTTTTTATTACGATTCGGGTAGGAACGGAACGGTACGAGAATTCTAATTTTCTCACTTTCTTGGCCTTTTCCAACCTATTTTCGCTTAAAATGATGCAATAATGGTCTTTTTTAATTTTTTTTGAATGTTTTAGCTATTTTTTTTGAATTTTCTTTTAAGCGTCGGGTAGAAACGGAGCCGAACGGCAATTTTTCTTTTCTCTCTTTCTCGGTCTTTTCGAACTTATTTTGGCTTGAAATGAAGCCATAAGTCTATTTTTAAATTATCAGAATTTTTTTACTATTTTTTTTGGAATTTTCTATTACGCGTCGGGTAGGAACGGAACAAAACGATAATTTTAATTTTCTCTCTTTCTTGGCCTTTTCCAACGTATTCTGGCTTGAAATGGAGCCGTCATGCTATTTTTTAATTTTTTGAGTTTTTTTACTACTCTTTTGGAATTTTCTATTACGCGTCGGGTAGGAAGGGAACGGTACGATAATTCTAATTTTCTCACTTTCTCGGCCTTTTCGAACTTATTTTGGCTTTAAATGAAGCCATAAGTCTATTTTTAACTTATTAGAATTTTTTTACTATTTTTTTTGGAATTTTCTATTACGGTTCGGGTTGGAACGCAACGATACGATAATTCTAATTTTCTCATTTTCTTGGCCTTTTCCAACCAATTTTGGCTTAAAATGACGCCATAATAATTTTTTTTAAGTTTTTTGAATGTTTTAGCTATTTTTTTGGAATTTTCTTTTAAGCGTCGGGTAGAAACGGAACCGAACGATAATTTTTATTTCCCCTCTTTCTCGGCCTTTTCGAACTTGTTTTGGCTTGAAATGACGCCATAAGTCTATTTTTAAATTATTAGAATTTTTTTACTATTTTTTTTGGAATTTTCTATTACGATTCTGGTAGGAACGGAACGGTACGAGAATTCTAATTTTCTCACTTTCTTGGCCTTTTCCAACCTATTTTGGCTTAAAATGATGCAATAATGGTCTTTTTTAATTTTTTTTGAATGTTTTAGCTATTTTTTTGGAATTTTCTTTTAAGCGTCGGGTAGAAACGGAGCCGAACGGCAATTTTTCTTTTCTCTCTTTCTCGGTCTTTTCGAACTTATTTTGGATTGAAATGAAGCCATAAGACTATTTTTAAATTATTAGAATTTTTTTAGTATTTTTTTTGGAATTTTCTATTACGCGTCGGGTAGGAACGGAACAAAACGATAATTTTAATTTTCTCTCTTTCTTGGCCTTTTCCAACGTATTCTGGCTTGAAATGGAGCCGTAATGCTATTTTTTAATTTTCTGAATTTTTTTACTATTCTTTTGGAATTTTCTATTACGCGTCGGGTAGGAACGGAACGGTACGATAATTCTAATTTTCTTACTTTCTTGGCCTTTTCCAACCAATTTTGGCTTAACATGACGCCATAATAATTTTTTTAATTTTTTTGAATGTTTTAGCTATTTTTTTGGAATTTTCTTTTAAGCGTCGGGTAGAAACGGAACCGTTCGGTAATTTTTATTTTCTCTCTTTCTCGGCCTTTTCGAACTTATTTTGGCTTTAAATGAAGCCATAAGTCTATTTTTAACTTATTAGAATTTTTTTACTATTTTTTTGGTATTTTTTATTACGATTCGGGTAGGAACGGAACGGTACGAGAATTCTAATTTTCTCACTTTCTTGGCCTTTTCCAACCTATTTTCGCTTAAAATGATGCAATAATGGTCTTTTTTAATTTTTTTTTAATGTTTTAGCTATTTTTTTTTAATTTTCTTTTAAGCGTCGGGTAGAAACGGAGCCGAACGGCAATTTTTCTTTTCTCTCTTTCTCGGTCTTTTCGAACTTATTTTGGCTTGAAATGAAGCCATAAGTCTATTTTTAAATTATTAGAATTTTTTTACTATTTTTTTTGGAATTTTCTATTACGCGTCGGGTAGGAACGGAACAAAACGATAATTTTAATTTTCTCTCTTTCTTGGCCTTTTCCAACGTATTCTGGCTTGAAATGGAGCCGTAATGCTATTTTTTAATTTTTTGAGTTTTTTTACTACTCTTTTGGAATTTTCTATTACGCGTCGGGTAGGAAGGGAACGGTACGATAATTCTAATTTTCTCACTTTCTTGGCCTTTTCCAACCAATTTTGGTTTTAAAATGACGCCATAATAATTTTTTTTAAGTTTTTTGAATGTTTTAGATATTTTTTTGGAATTTTCTTTTAAGCGTCGGCTAGAAACGGAACCGAACGATAATTTTTATTTCTACTCTTTCTCGGCCTTTTCGAACTTGTTTTGGCTTGAAATGAAGCCATAAGTCTATTTTTAAATTATTAGAATTTTTTTACTATTTTTTTTGGAATTTTCTTTTACGATTCGGGTAGGAACGGAACGGTACGAGAATTCTAATTTTCTCACTTTCTTGGCCTTTTCCAACCTATTTTGGCTTAAAATGATGCAATAATGGTCTTGTATAATTTTTTGAATGTTTTTGCTATTTTTTTAGAATTTTCTTTTACGCGTTGGGTAGAAACCGAGCCGAACGATAATTTTTATTTTCCTTCTTTCTCGGCCTTTTCGAACTTATGTTGGCTTGAAATAAAGCCATAAGTCTATTTTTAAATTATTAGAATTTTTTTACTATTTTTTTTGGAATTTTCTATTACGGTTCGGGTTGGAACGCAACGATACGAGAATTCTAATTTTCTCACTTTCTTGGCCTTTTCCAACCTTTTTGGCTTAAAATGATGCAATAATGGTCTTTTTTAATTTTTTTTTGAATGTTTCAGCTATTTTTTTGGAATTTTCTCTTAAGCGTCAGGTAGAAACGGAGCCGAACGGTAATTTTTATTTTCCCTCTTTTTCGGTCTTTTCAAACTTATTTTGGCTTGAAATGAAGCCATAAGTCTATTTTTAAATTATTATAATTTTTTTACTATTTTTTTTGGAATTTTCTTTTACGCGTCGGGTAGGAACGGAACAAAACGATAATTTTAATTTTCTCTCTTTCTTGGCCTTTTCCAACGTATTCTGGCTTGAAATGGAGCCGTAATGCTTTTTTTTAATTTTTTCACTATTCTTTTGGAATTTTCTATTACGCGTCGGGTAGGAACGGAACGGTACGATAATTCTAATTTTCACACTTTCTTGGTCTTTTCCATCCTATTTTGGCTTAAAAATGATGCCATAATGGTCTTGTATAATTTGTTGAATGTTTTTGCTATTTTTTTGGAATTTTCTTTTACGCGTTGGGTAGAAACCGAGCCGAACGATAATTTTTATTTTCCCTCTTTCTCGGCCTTTTCGAACTTATGTTGGCTTGAAATGAAGCCATAAGTCTATTTTTAAATTATTAGAATTTTTTTACTATTTTTTTTGGAATTTTCTATTACGGTTCGGGTAGGAACGCAACGATACGAGAATTCTAATTTTCTCACTTTCTTGGCCTTTTCCAACCTATTTTGGCTTAAAATGATGCAATAATGGTCTTTTTTAATTTTTTTTTGAATGTTTTAGCTATTTTTTTGGAATTTTCTCTTAAGCGTCAGGTAGAAACGGAGCCGAACGGTAATTTTTATTTTCCCTCTTTTTCGGTCTTTTCAAACTTATTTTGGCTTTAAATGAAGCCATAAGTCTATTTTTAAATTATTAGAATTTTTTTACTATTTTTTTTGGAATTTTCTATTACGATTCTGGTAGGAACGGAACGGTACGAGAATTCTAATTTTCTCACTTTCTTGGCCTTTTCCAACCTATTTTGGCTTAAAATGATGCAATAATGGCCTTTTTTAATTTTTTTTGAATGTTTTAGCTATTTTTTTGGAATTTTCTTTTAAGCGTCGGGTAGAAACGGAGCCGAACGGCAATTTTTCTTTTCCCTCTTTCTCGGTCTTTTCGAACTTATTTTGGCTTGAAATGAAGCCATAAGACTATTTTTAAATTATTAGAATTTTTTTAGTATTTTTTTTGGAATTTTCTATTACGCGTCGGGTAGGAACGGAACAAAACGATAATTTTAATTTTCTCTCTTTCTTGGCATTTTCCAACGTATTCTGGCTTGAAATGGAGCCGTAATGCTATTTTTTAATTTTCTGAATTTTTTTACTATTCTTTTGGAATTTTCTATTACGCGTCGGGTAGGAACGGAACGGTACGATAATTCTAATTTTCTTTCTTTCTTGGCCTTTTCCAACCAATTTTGGATTAACATGACGCCATAATAATTTTTTTTAATTTTTTTGAATGTTTTAGCTATTTTTTTGGAATTTTCTTTTAAGCGTCGGGTAGAAACGGAACCGAACGATAATTTTTATTTCCACTCTTTCTCGGCCTTTTCGAACTTGTTTTGGCTTGAAATGAAGCCATAAGTCTATTTTTAAATTATTAGAATTTTTTTACTATTTTTTTTGGAATTTTCTTTTACGATTCGGGTAGGAACGGAACGGTACGAGAATTCTAATTTTCTCACTTTCTTGGCCTTTTCCAACCTATTTTGGCTTAAAATGATGCAATAATGGTCTTGTATAATTTTTTGAATGTTTTTGCTTTTTTTTTAGAATTTTCTTTTACGCGTTGGGTAGAAACCGAGCCGAACGATAATTTTTATTTTCCTTCTTTCTCGGCCTTTTCGAACTTATGTTGGCTTGAAATGAAGCCATAAGTCTATTTTTAAATTATTAGAATTTTTTTACTATTTTTTTTGGAATTTTCTATTACGGTTCGGGTTGGAACGCAACGATACGAGAATTCTAATTTTCTCACTTTCTTGGCCTTTTCCAACCTATTTTGGCTTAAAATGATGCAATAATGGTCTTTTTTAATTTTTTTTTGAATGTTTCAGCTATTTTTTTGGAATTTTCTCTTAAGCGTCAGGTAGAAACGGAGCCGAACGGTAATTTTTATTTTCCCTCTTTTTCGGTCTTTTCAAACTTATTTTGGCTTGAAATGAAGCCATAAGTCTATTTTTAAATTATTAGAATTTTTTTACTATTTTTTTTGGAATTTTCTTTTACGCGTCGGGTAGGAACGGAACAAAACGATAATTTTAATTTTCTCTCTTTCTTGGCCTTTTCCAACGTATTCTGGCTTGAAATGGAGCCGTAATGCTTTTTTTTAATTTTTTCACTATTCTTTTGGAATTTTCTATTACGCGTCGGGTAGGAACGGAACGGTACGATAATTCTAATTTTCACACTTTCTTGGTCTTTTCCATCCTATTTTGGCTTAAAAATGATGCCATAATGGTCTTGTATAATTTGTTGAATGTTTTTGCAATTTTTTTGGAATTTTCTTTTACGCGTTGGGTAGAAACTGAGCCGAACGATAATTTTTATTTTCCCTCTTTCTCGGCCTTTTCGAACTTATGTTGGCTTGAAATGAAGCCATAAGTCTATTTTGAAATTATTAGAATTTTTTTACTATTTTTTTTGGAATTTTCTATTACGGTTCGGGTAGGAACGCAACGATACGAGAATTCTAATTTTCTAACTTTCTTGGCCTTTTCCAACCTATTTTGGCTTAAAATGATGCAATAATGGTCTTTTTTAATTTTTTTTTGAATGTTTTAGCTATTTTTTTGGAATTTTCTCTTAAGCGTCAGGTAGAAACGGAGCCGAACGGTAATTTTTATTTTCCCTCTTTTTCGGTCTTTTCAAACTTATTTTGGCTTGAAATGAAGCCATAAGTCTATTTTTAAATTATTAGAATTTTTTTACTATTTTTTTTGGAATTTTCTATTACGATTCTGGTAGGAACGGAACGGTACGAGAATTCTAATTTTCTCACTTTCTTGGCCTTTTCCAACCTATTTTGGCTTAAAATGATGCAATAATGGTCTTTTTTAATTTTTTTTGAATGTTTTAGCTATTTTTTTGGAATTTTCTTTTAAGCGTCGGGTAGAAACGGAGCCGAACGGCAATTTTTCTTTTCTCTCTTTCTCGGTCTTTTCGAACTTATTTTGGCTTGAAATGAAGCCATATGACTATTTTTAAATTATTAGAATTTTTTTAGTATTTTTTTTGGAATTTTCTATTACGCGTCGGGTAGGAACGGAACAAAACGATAATTTTAATTTTCTCTCTTTCTTGGCCTTTACCAACGTATTCTGGCTTGAAATGGAGCCGTAATGCTATTTTTTAATTTTCTGAATTTTTTTACTATTCTTTTGGAATTTTCTATTACGCGTCGGGTAGGAACGGAACGGTACGATAATTCTAATTTTCTTACTTTCTTGGCCTTTTCCAACCAATTTTGGCTTAACATGACGCCATAATAATTTTTTTTAATTTTTTTGAATGTTTTAGCTATTTTTTTGGAATTTTCTTTTAAGCGTCGGGTAGAAACGGAACCGTTCGGTAATTTTTATTTTCTCTCTTTCTCGGCCTTTTCGAACTTATTTTGGCTTTAAATGAAGCCATAAGTCTATTTTTAACTTATTAGAATTTTTTTACTATTTTTTTGGTATTTTTTATTACGATTCGGGTAGGAACGGAACGGTACGAGAATTCTAATTTTCTCACTTTCTTGGCCTTTTCCAACCTATTTTCGCTTAAAATGATGCAATAATGGTCTTTTTTAATTTTTTTTGAATGTTTTAGCTATTTTTTTTGAATTTTCTTTTAAGCGTCGGGTAGAAACGGAGCCGAACGGCAATTTTTCTTTTCTCTCTTTCTCGGTCTTTTCGAACTTATTTTGGCTTGAAATGAAGCCATAAGTCTATTTTTAAATTATCAGAATTTTTTTACTATTTTTTTTGGAATTTTCTATTACGCGTCGGGTAGGAACGGAACAAAACGATAATTTTAATTTTCTCTCTTTCTTGGCCTTTTCCAACGTATTCTGGCTTGAAATGGAGCCGTAATGCTATTTTTTAATTTTTTGAGTTTTTTTACTACTCTTTTGGAATTTTCTATTACGCGTCGGGTAGGAAGGGAACGGTACGATAATTCTAATTTTCTCACTTTCTCGGCCTTTTCGAACTTATTTTGGCTTTAAATGAAGCCATAAGTCTATTTTTAACTTATTAGAATTTTTTTACTATTTTTTTTGGAATTTTCTATTACGGTTCGGGTTGGAACGCAACGATACGATAATTCTAATTTTCTCACTTTCTTGGCCTTTTCCAACCAATTTTGGCTTAAAATGACGCCATAATAATTTTTTTTAAGTTTTTTGAATGTTTTAGCTATTTTTTTGGAATTTTCTTTTAAGCGTCGGGTAGAAACGGAACCGAACGATAATTTTTATTTCCACTCTTTCTCGGCCTTTTCGAACTTGTTTTGGCTTGAAATGAAGCCATAAGTCTATTTTTAAATTATTAGAATTTTTTTACTATTTTTTTTTGGAATTTTCTATTACGATTCTGGTAGGAACGGAACGGTACGAGAATTCTAATTTTCTCACTTTCTTGGCCTTTTCCAACCTATTTTGGCTTAAAATGATGCAATAATGGTCTTTTTTAATTTTTTTTGAATGTTTTAGCTATTTTTTTGGAATTTTCTTTTAAGCGTCGGGTAGAAACGGAGCCGAACGGCAATTTTTCTTTTCTCTCTTTCTCGGTCTTTTCGAACTTATTTTGGCTTGAAATGAAGCCATAAGACTATTTTTAAATTATTAGAATTTTTTTAGTATTTTTTTTTTGGAATTTTCTATTACGCGTCGGGTAGGAACGGAACAAAACGATAATTTTAATTTTCTCTCTTTCTTGGCCTTTTCCAACGTATTCTGGCTTGAAATGGAGCCGTAATGCTATTTTTTAATTTTCTGAATTTTTTTACTATTCTTTTGGAATTTTCTATTACGCGTCGGGTAGGAACGGAACGGTACGATAATTCTAATTTTCTTACTTTCTTGGCCTTTTCCAACCAATTTTGGCTTAACATGACGCCATAATAATTTTTTTTAATTTTTTTGAATGTTTTAGCTATTTTTTTGGAATTTTCTTTTAAGCGTCGGGTAGAAACGGAACCGTTCGGTAATTTTTATTTTCTCTCTTTCTCGGCCTTTTCGAACTTATTTTGGCTTTAAATGAAGCCATAAGTCTATTTTTAACTTATTAGAATTTTTTTACTATTTTTTTGGTATTTTTTATTACGATTCGGGTAGGAACGGAACGGTACGAGAATTCTAATTTTCTCACTTTCTTGGCCGTTTCCAACCTATTTTCGCTTAAAATGATGCAATAATGGTCTTTTTTAATTTTTTTTGAATGTTTTAGCTATTTTTTTTTAATTTTCTTTTAAGCGTCGGGTAGAAACGGAGCCGAACGGCAATTTTTCTTTTCTCTCTTTCTCGGTCTTTTCGAACTTATTTTGGCTTGAAATGAAGCCATAAGTCTATTTTTAAATTATTAGAATTTTTTTACTATTTTTTTTGGAATTTTCTATTACGCGTCGGGTAGGAACGGAACAAAACGATAATTTTAATTTTCTCTCTTTCTTGGCCTTTTCCAACGTATTCTGGCTTGAAATGGAACCGTAATGCTATTTTTTAATTTTTTGAGTTTTTTTACTACTCTTTTGGAATTTTCTATTACGCGTCGGGTAGGAAGGGAACGGTACGATAATTCTAATTTTCTCACTTTCTTGGCCTTTTCCAACCAATTTTGGCTTAAAATGACGCCATAATAATTTTTTTTAAGTTTTTTGAATGTTTTAGCTACTTTTTTGGAATTTTCTTTTAAGCGTCGGGTAGAAACGGAACCGAACGATAATTTTTATTTCCACTCTTTCTCGGCCTTTTCGAACTTGTTTTGGCTTGAAATGAAGCCATAAGTCTATTTTTAAATTATTAGAATTTTTTTACTATTTTTTTTTGGAATTTTCTATTACGATTCTGGTAGGAACGGAACGGTACGAGAATTCTAATTTTCTCACTTTCTTGGCCTTTTCCAACCTATTTTGGCTTAAAATGATGCAATAATGGTCTTTTTTAAATTTTTTTTAATGTTTTAGCTATTTTTTTTGAATTTTCTTTGAAGCGTCGGGTAGAAACGGAGCCGAACGGCAATTTTTCTTTTCTCTCTTTCTCGGTCTTTTCAAACTTATTTTGGCTTGAAATGAAGCCATAAGTCCATTTTTAAATTATTAGAATTTTTTCACTATTTTTTTTGGAATTTTCTATTACGCGTCGGGTAGGAACGGAACAAAACGATAATTTTAATTTTCTCTCTTTCTTGGCCTTTTCCAACGTATTCTGGCTTGAAATGGAGCCGTAATGCTATTTTTTAATTTTTTGAGTTTTTTTACTATTCTTTTGGAATTTTCTATTACGCCTCGGGTAGGAACGGAACGGTACGATAATTCCAATTTTCTCACTTTCTTGGCCTTTGCCAACCAATTTTGGCTTAAAATGACGCCATAATAATTTTTTTTAATTTTTTTGAATGTTTTAGCTATTTTTTTGAAATTTTATTTTAAGCGTCGGGTAGAAACGGAACCGTTCGGTAATTTTTATTTTCTCTCTTTCTCGGCCTTTTCGAACTTATTTTGGCTTTAAATGAAGCCATAAGTCTATTTTTAACTTATTAGAATTTTTTTACTATTTTTTTTGGTATTTTTTATTACGATTCGGGTAGGAACGGAACGGTACGAGAATTCTAATTTTCTCTCTTTCTTGGCCTTTTCCAACCTATTTTCGCTTAAAATGATGCAATAATGGTCTTTTTTAATTTTTTTTGAATGTTTTAGCTATTTTTTTTGAATTTTCTTTTAAGCGTCGGGTAGAAACGGAGCCGAACGGCAATTTTTCTTTTCTCTCTTTCTCGGTCTTTTCGAACTTATTTTGGCTTGAAATGAAGCCATAAGTCTATTTTTAAATTATTAGAATTTTTTTACTATTTTTTTTGGAATTTTCTATTACGCGTCGGGTAGGAACGGAACAAAACGATAATTTTAATTTTCTCTCTTTCTTGGCCTTTTCCAACGTATTCTGGCTTGAAATGGAGCCGTAATGCTATTTTTTAATTTTTTGAGTTTTTTTACTATTCTTTTGGAATTTTCTATTACGCGTCGGGTAGAAACGGAACGGTACGATAATTCTAATTTTCTCACTTTCTTGGCCTTTTCCAACCAATTTTGGCTTAAAATGATGCAATAATGGCCTTTTTTAATTTTTTTTTAATGTTTTAGCTATTTTTTTTGAATTTTCTTTTAAGCGTCGGGTAGAAACGGAGCCGAACGGCAATTTTTCTTTTCTCTCTTTCTCGGTCTTTTCGAACTTCTTTTGGCTTGAAATGAAGCCATAAGTCTATTTTTAAATTATTAGAATTTTTTTACTATTTTTTTTGGAATTTTCTATTACGGTTCGGGTAGGAACGCAACGATACGAGAATTCTAATTTTCTCACTTTCTTGGCCTTTTCCAACCTATTTTGGCTTAAAATGATGCAATAATGGTCTTTTTTAATTTTTTTTTGAAAGTTTTAGCTATTTTTTTGGAATTTTCTCTTAAGCGTCAGGTAGAAACGGAGCCGAACGGTAATTTTTATTTTCCCTCTTTTTCGGTCTTTTCAAACTTATTTTGGCTTGAAATGAAGCCATAAGTCTATTTTTAAATTATTAGAATTTTTTTACTATTTTTTTTGGAATTTTCTATTACGATTCTGGTAGGAACGGAACGGTACGAGAATTCTAATTTTCTCACTTTCTTGGCCTTTTCCAACCTATTTTCGCTTAAAATGATGCAATAATGGTCTTTTTTAATTTTTTTTGAATGTTTTAGCTATTTTTTTTGAATTTTCTTTTAAGCGTCGGGTAGAAATGGAGCCGAACGGCAATTTTTCTTTTCTCTCTTTCTCGGTCTTTTCGAACTTATTTTGGCTTGAAATGAAGCCATAAGTCTATTTTTAAATTATTAGAATTTTTTTACTATTTTTTTCGGAATTTTCTATTACGCGTCGGGTAGGAACGGAACAAAACGATAATTTTAATTTTCTCTCTTTCTTGGCCTTTTCCAACGTATTCTGGCTTGAAATGGAGCCGTAATGCTATTTTTTAATTTTTTGAGTTTTTTTACTACTCTTTTGGAATTTTCTATTACGCGTCGGGTAGGAACGGAACGGTACGATAATTCTAATTTTCTCACTTTCTTGGCCTTTTCCAACCAATTTTGGCTTAAAATGACGCCATAATAATTTTTTTTAAGTTTTTTGAATGTTTTAGCTATTTTTTTGGAATTTTCTTTTAAGCGTCGGGTAGAAACGGAACCGAACGATAATTTTTATTTCCACTCTTTCTCGGCCTTTTCGAACTTGTTTTGGCTTGAAATGAAGCCATAAGTCTATTTTTAAATTATTAGAATTTTTTTACTATTTTTTTTGGAATTTTCTTTTACGATTCGGGTAGGAACGGAACGGTACGAGAATTCTAATTTTCTCACTTTCTTGGCCTTTTCCAACCTATTTTGGCTTAAAATGATGCAATAATGGTCTTGTATAATTTTTTGAATGTTTTTGCTATTTTTTTAGAATTTTCTTTTACGCGTTGGGTAGAAACGGAGCCGAACGATAATTTTTATTTTCCCTCTTTCTCGGCCTTTTCGAACTTATTTTGGCTTGAAATGAAGCCATAAGTCTATTTTTAAATTATTAGAATTTTTTTACTATTTTTTTTGGAATTTTCTATTACGATTCGGGTAGGAACGGAACGGTACGAGAATTCTAATTTTGTCACTTTCTTGGCATTTTCCAACCTATTTTGGCTTAAAATGATGCAATAATGGTCTTTTTTAATTTTTTTTTAATGTTTTAGCTATTTTTTTTTGAATTTTCTTTTAAGCGTCGGGTAGAAACGGAGCCGAACGGCAATTTTTCTTTTCTCTCTTTCTCGGTCTTTTCAAACTTATTTTGGCTTGAAATGAAGCCATAAGTCCATTTTTAAATTATTAGAATTTTTTCACTATTTTTTTTGGAATTTTCTATTACGCGTCGGGTAGGAACGGAACAAAACGATAATTTTAATTTTCTCTCTTTCTTGGCCTTTTCCAACGTATTCTGGCTTGAAATGGAGCCGTAATGCTATTTTTTAATTTTTTGAGTTTTTTTACTATTCTTTTGGAATTTTCTATTACGCGTCGGGTAGGAACGGAACGGTACGATAATTCTAATTTTCTCACTTTCTTGGCCTTTTCCAACCAATTTTGGCTTAACATGACGCCATAATAATTTTTTTTAATTTTTTTGAATGTTTTAGCTATTTTTTTGGAATTTTCTTTTAAGCGTCGGGTAGAAACGGAACCGTTCGGTAATTTTTATTTTTTCTCTTTCTCGGCCTTTTCGAACTTATTTTGGCTTTAAATGAAGCCATAAGTCTATTTTTAACTTATTAGAATTTTTTTACTATTTTTTTTGGTATTTTTTATTACGATTCGGGTAGGAACGGAACGGTACGAGAATTCTAATTTTCTCACTTTCTTGGCCTTTTCCAACCTATTTTCGCATAAAATGATGCAATAATGGTCTTTTTTAATTTTTTTTGAATGTTTTAGCTATTTTTTTTGAATTTTCTTTTAAGCGTCGGGTAGAAATGGAGCCGAACGGCAATTTTTCTTTTCTCTCTTTCTCGGTCTTTTCGAACTTATTTTGGCTTGAAATGAAGCCATAAGTCTATTTTTAAATTATTAGAATTTTTTTACTATTTTTTTCGGAATTTTCTATTACGCGTCGGGTAGGAACGGAACAAAACGATAATTTTAATTTTCTCTCTTTCTTGGCCTTTTCCAACGTATTCTGGCTTGAAATGGAGCCGTAATGCTATTTTTTAATTTTTTGAGTTTTTTTACTACTCTTTTGGAATTTTCTATTACGCGTCGGGTAGGAACGGAACGGTACGATAATTCTAATTTTCTCACTTTCTTGGCCTTTTCCAACCAATTTTGGCTTAAAATGACGCCATAATAATTTTTTTTAAGTTTTTTGAATGTTTTAGCTATTTTTTTGGAATTTTCTTTTAAGCGTCGGGTAGAAACGGAACCGAACGATAATTTTTATTTCCACTCTTTCTCGGCCTTTTCGAACTTGTTTTGGCTTGAAATGAAGCCATAAGTCTATTTTTAAATTATTAGAATTTTTTTACTATTTTTTTTGGAATTTTCTTTTACGATTCGGGTAGGAACGGAACGGTACGAGAATTCTAATTTTCTCACTTTCTTGGCCTTTTCCAACCTATTTTGGCTTAAAATGATGCAATAATGGTCTTGTATAATTTTTTGAATGTTTTTGCTATTTTTTTAGAATTTTCTTTTACGCGTTGGGTAGAAACGGAGCCGAACGATAATTTTTATTTTCCCTCTTTCTCGGCCTTTTCGAACTTATTTTGGCTTGAAATGAAGCCATAAGTCTATTTTTAAATTATTAGAATTTTTTTACTATTTTTTTTGGAATTTTCTATTACGATTCGGGTAGGAACGGAACGGTACGAGAATTCTAATTTTCTCACTTTCTTGGCATTTTCCAACCTATTTTGGCTTAAAATGATGCAATAATGGTCTTTTTTAATTTTTTTTTAATGTTTTAGCTATTTTTTTTTGAATTTTCTTTTAAGCGTCGGGTAGAAACGGAGCCGAACGGCAATTTTTCTTTTCTCTCTTTCTCGGTCTTTTCAAACTTATTTTGGCTTGAAATGAAGCCATAAGTCCATTTTTAAATTATTAGAATTTTTTCACTATTTTTTTTGGAATTTTCTATTACGCGTCGGGTAGGAACGGAACAAAACGATAATTTTAATTTTCTCTCTTTCTTGGCCTTTTCCAACGTATTCTGGCCTGAAATGGAGCCGTAATGCTATTTTTTAATTTTTTGAGTTTTTTTACTATTCTTTTGGAATTTTCTATTACGCCTCGGGTAGGAACGGAACGGTACGATAATTCTAATTTTCTCACTTTCTTGGCCTTTTCCAACCAATTTTGGCTTAAAATGACGCCATAATAATTTTTTTTTTAAGTTTTTTGAATGTTTTAGCTATTTTTTTGGAATTTTCTTTTATGCGTCGGGTAGAAACGGAACCGAACGATAATTTTTATTTCCACTCTTTCTCGGCCTTTTCGAACTTGTTTTGGCTTGAAATGAAGCCATAAGTCTATTTTTAAATTATTAGAATTTTTTTACTATTTTTTTTGGAATTTTCTTTTACGATTCGGGTAGGAACGGAACGGTACGAGAATTCTAATTTTCTCACTTTCTTGGCCTTTTCCAACCTATTTTGGCTTAAAATGATGCAATAATGGTCTTGTATAATTTTTTGAATGTTTTTGCTATTTTTTTAGAATTTTCTTTTACGCGTTGGGTAGAAACGGAGCCGAACGATAATTTTTATTTTCCCTCTTTCTCGGCCTTTTCGAACTTATTTTGGCTTGAAATGAAGCCATAAGTCTATTTTTAAATTATTAGAATTTTTTTACTATTTTTTTTGGAATTTTCTATTACGATTCGGGTAGGAACGGAACGGTACGAGAATTCTAATTTTGTCACTTTCTTGGCATTTTCCAACCTATTTTGGCTTAAAATGATGCAATAATGGTCTTTTTTAATTTTTTTTTAATGTTTTAGCTATTTTTTTTTGAATTTTCTTTTAAGCGTCGGGTAGAAACGGAGCCGAACGGCAATTTTTCTTTTCTCTCTTTCTCGGTCTTTTCAAACTTATTTTGGCTTGAAATGAAGCCATAAGTCCATTTTTAAATTATTAGAATTTTTTCACTATTTTTTTTGGAATTTTCTATTACGCGTCGGGTAGGAACGGAACAAAACGATAATTTTAATTTTCTCTCTTTCTTGGCCTTTTCCAACGTATTCTGGCTTGAAATGGAGCCGTAATGCTATTTTTTAATTTTTTGAGTTTTTTTACTATTCTTTTGGAATTTTCTATTACGCGTCGGGTAGGAACGGAACGGTACGATAATTCTAATTTTCTCACTTTCTTGGCCTTTTCCAACCAATTTTGGCTTAACATGACGCCATAATAATTTTTTTTAATTTTTTTGAATGTTTTAGCTATTTTTTTGGAATTTTCTTTTAAGCGTCGGGTAGAAACGGAACCGTTCGGTAATTTTTATTTTTTCTCTTTCTCGGCCTTTTCGAACTTATTTTGGCTTTAAATGAAGCCATAAGTCTATTTTTAACTTATTAGAATTTTTTTACTATTTTTTTTGGTATTTTTTATTACGATTCGGGTAGGAACGGAACGGTACGAGAATTCTAATTTTCTCACTTTCTTGGCCTTTTCCAACCTATTTTCGCATAAAATGATGCAATAATGGTCTTTTTTAATTTTTTTTGAATGTTTTAGCTATTTTTTTTGAATTTTCTTTTAAGCGTCGGGTAGAAATGGAGCCGAACGGCAATTTTTCTTTTCTCTCTTTCTCGGTCTTTTCGAACTTATTTTGGCTTGAAATGAAGCCATAAGTCTATTTTTAAATTATTAGAATTTTTTTACTATTTTTTTCGGAATTTTCTATTACGCGTCGGGTAGGAACGGAACAAAACGATAATTTTAATTTTCTCTCTTTCTTGGCCTTTTCCAACGTATTCTGGCTTGAAATGGAGCCGTAATGCTATTTTTTAATTTTTTGAGTTTTTTTACTACTCTTTTGGAATTTTCTATTACGCGTCGGGTAGGAACGGAACGGTACGATAATTCTAATTTTCTCACTTTCTTGGCCTTTTCCAACCAATTTTGGCTTAAAATGACGCCATAATAATTTTTTTTAAGTTTTTTGAATGTTTTAGCTATTTTTTTGGAATTTTCTTTTAAGCGTCGGGTAGAAACGGAACCGAACGATAATTTTTATTTCCACTCTTTCTCGGCCTTTTCGAACTTGTTTTGGCTTGAAATGAAGCCATAAGTCTATTTTTAAATTATTAGAATTTTTTTACTATTTTTTTTGGAATTTTCTTTTACGATTCGGGTAGGAACGGAACGGTACGAGAATTCTAATTTTCTCACTTTCTTGGCCTTTTCCAACCTATTTTGGCTTAAAATGATGCAATAATGGTCTTGTATAATTTTTTGAATGTTTTTGCTATTTTTTTAGAATTTTCTTTTACGCGTTGGGTAGAAACGGAGCCGAACGATAATTTTTATTTTCCCTCTTTCTCGGCCTTTTCGAACTTATTTTGGCTTGAAATGAAGCCATAAGTCTATTTTTAAATTATTAGAATTTTTTTACTATTTTTTTTGGAATTTTCTATTACGATTCGGGTAGGAACGGAACGGTACGAGAATTCTAATTTTCTCACTTTCTTGGCATTTTCCAACCTATTTTGGCTTAAAATGATGCAATAATGGTCTTTTTTAATTTTTTTTTAATGTTTTAGCTATTTTTTTTTGAATTTTCTTTTAAGCGTCGGGTAGAAACGGAGCCGAACGGCAATTTTTCTTTTCTCTCTTTCTCGGTCTTTTCAAACTTATTTTGGCTTGAAATGAAGCCATAAGTCCATTTTTAAATTATTAGAATTTTTTCACTATTTTTTTTGGAATTTTCTATTACGCGTCGGGTAGGAACGGAACAAAACGATAATTTTAATTTTCTCTCTTTCTTGGCCTTTTCCAACGTATTCTGGCCTGAAATGGAGCCGTAATGCTATTTTTTAATTTTTTGAGTTTTTTTACTATTCTTTTGGAATTTTCTATTACGCCTCGGGTAGGAACGGAACGGTACGATAATTCTAATTTTCTCACTTTCTTGGCCTTTTCCAACCAATTTTGGCTTAAAATGACGCCATAATAATTTTTTTTTTAAGTTTTTTGAATGTTTTAGCTATTTTTTTGGAATTTTCTTTTATGCGTCGGGTAGAAACGGAACCGAACGATAATTTTTATTTCCACTCTTTCTCGGCCTTTTCGAACTTGTTTTGGCTTGAAATGAAGCCATAAGTCTATTTTTAAATTATTAGAATTTTTTTAATATTTTTTTTGGAATTTTCTATTACGATTCGGGTAGGAACGGAACGGTACGAGAATTCTAATTTTCTCACTTTCTTGGCCTTTTCCAACCTATTTTGGCTTAAAATGATGCAATAATGGTCTTTTTTAATTTTTTTTTTAATGTTTTAGCTATTTTTTTTTGAATTTTCTTTTAAGCGTCGGGTAGAAACGGAGCCGAACGGCAATTTTTCTTTTCTCTCTTTCTCGGTCTTTTCAAACTTATTTTGGCTTGAAATGAAGCCATAAGTCCATTTTTAAATTATTAGAATTTTTTCACTATTTTTTTTGGAATTTTCTATTACGCGTCGGGTAGGAACGGAACAAAACGATAATTTTAATTTTCTCTCTTTCTTGGCCTTTTCCAACGTATTCTGGCTTGAAATGGAGCCGTAACGCTATTTTTTAATTTTTTGAGTTTTTTTACTATTCTTTTGGAATTTTCTATTACGCCTCGGGTAGGAACGGAACGGTACGATAATTCTAATTTTCTCACTTTCTTGGCCTTTTCCAACCAATTTTGGCTTAAAATGACGCCATAATAATTTTTTTTAAGTTTTTTGAATGTTTTAGCTATTTTTTTGGAATTTTCTTTTAAGCGTCGGGTAGAAACGGAACCGAACGATAATTTTTATTTCCACTCTTTCTTGGCCTTTTCGAACTTATTTTGGCTTGAAATGAAGCCATAAGTCTATTTTTAAATTATTAGAATTTTTTTACTATTTTTTTTGGAATTTTCTTTTACGCGTCGGGTAGGAACGGAACAAAACGATAATTTTAATTTTCTCTCTTTCTTGGCCTTTTCCAACGTATTCTGGCTTGAAATGGAGCCGTAATGCTTTTTTTTAATTTTTTTACTATTCTTTTGGAATTTTCTATTACGCGTCGGGTAGGAACCGAACGGTACGATAATTCTAATTTTCACACTTTCTTGGCCTTTTCCATCCTATTTTGGCTTAAAAATGATGCCATAATGGTCTTGTATAATTTGTTGAATGTTTTTGCTATTTTTTTGGAATTTTCTTTTACGCGTTGGGTAGAAACCGAGCCGAACGATAATTTTCATTTTCCCTCTTTCTCGGCCTTTTCGAACTTATGTTGGCTTGAAATGAAGCCATAAGTCTATTTTTAAATTATTAGAATTTTTTTACTATTTTTTTTGGAATTTTCTATTACGGTTCGGGTAGGAACGCAACGATACGAGAATTCTAATTTTCTCACTTTCTTGGCCTTTTCCAACCTATTTTGGCTTAAAATGATGCAATAATGGTCTTTTTTAATTTTTTTTTGAAAGTTTTAGCTATTTTTTTGGAATTTTCTCTTAAGCGTCAAGTAGAAACGGAGCCGAACGGTAATTTTTATTTTCCCTCTTTTTCGGTCTTTTCAAACTTATTTTGGCTTGAAATGAAGCCATAAGTCTATTTTTAAATTATTAGAATTTTTTTACTATTTTTTTTGGAATTTTCTATTACGATTCTGGTAGGAACGGAACGGTACGAGAATTCTAATTTTCTCACTTTCTTGGCCTTTTCCAACCTATTTTGGCTGAAAATGATGCAATAATGGTCTTTTTTAATTTTTTTTGAATGTTTTAGCTATTTTTTTGGAATTTTCTTTTAAGCGTCGGGTAGAAACGGAGCCGAACGGCAATTTTTCTTTTCTCTCTTTCTCGGTCTTTTCGAACTTATTTTGGCTTGAAATGAAGCCATAAGACTATTTTTAAGTTATTAGAATTTTTTTAGTATTTTTTTTGGAATTTTCTATTACGCGTCGGGTAGGAACGGAACGGTACGAGAATTCTAATTTTCTCACTTTCTTGGCCTTTGCCAACCAATTTTGGCTTAAAATGACGCCATAATAATTTTTTTTAATTTTTTTGAATGTTTTAGCTATTTTTTTGAAATTTTATTTTAAGCGTCGGGTAGAAACGGAACCGTTCGGTAATTTTTATTTTCTCTCTTTCTCGGCCTTTTCGAACTTATTTTGGCTTTAAATGAAGCCATAATGCTATTTTTTAATTTTTTGAGTTTTTTTACTATTCTTTTGGAATTTTCTATTACGCGTCGGGTAGGAACGGAACGGTACGATAATTCTAATTTTCTCACTTTCTTGGCATTTTCCAACCAATTTTGGCTTAACATGACGCCACAATAATTTTTTTTAATTTTTTTGAATGTTTTAGCTATTTTTTTGGAATTTTCTTTTAAGCGTCGGGTAGAAACGGAACCGTTCGTAAATTTTATTTTCTCTCTTTCTCGGCCTTTTCGAACTTATTTTGGCTTTAAATGAAGCCATAAGTCTATTTTTAACTTACTAGAATTTTTTTACTATTTTTTTTGGTATTTTTTATTACGATTCGGGTAGGAACGGAACGGTACGAGAATTCTAACTTTCTCACTTTCTTGGCCTTTTCCAACCTATTTTCGCTTAAAATGATGCAATAGTGGTCTTTTTTAATTTTTTTTGAATGTTTTAGCTATTTTTTTTTAATTTTCTTTTAAGCGTCGGGTAGAAATGGAGCCGAACGGCAATTTTTCTTTTCTCTCTTTCTCGGTCTTTTCGAACTTATTTTGGCTTGAAATGAAGCCATAAGTGTATTTTTAAATTATTAGAATTTTTTTACTATTTTTTTTGGAATTTTCTATTACGCGTCGGGTAGGAACGGAACAAAACGATAATTTTAATTTTCTCTCTTTCTTGGCCTTTTCCAACGTATTCTGGCTTGAAATGGAGCCGTAATGCTATTTTTTAATTTTTTGAGTTTTTTTACTACTCTTTTGGAATTTTCTATTACGCGTCGGGTAGGAACGGAACGGTACGATAATTCTAATTTTCTCACTTTCTTGGCCTTTTCCAACCAATTTTGGCTTAAAATGACGCCATAATAATTTTTTTTAAGTTTTTTGAATGTTTTAGCTATTTTTTTGGAATTTTCTTTTAAGCGTCGGGTAGAAACGGAACCGAACGATAATTTTTATTTCCACTCTTTCTCGGCCTTTTCGAACTTGTTTTGGCTTGAAATGAAGTCATAAGTCTATTTTTAAATTATTAGAATTTTTTTACTATTTTTTTTGGAATTTTCTTTTACGATTCGGGTAGGAACGGAACGGTACGAGAATTCTAATTTTCTCACTTTCTTG
This sequence comes from Quercus wislizeni, assembly GCA_023055345.1. Lineage (NCBI taxonomy): Eukaryota > Viridiplantae > Streptophyta > Magnoliopsida > Fagales > Fagaceae > Quercus > Quercus wislizeni. The sequence continues at coordinate 29,845,031 of JALGQJ010000006.1, forward strand.
GCCTTTTCCAACCTATTTTGGCTTAAAATGATGCAATAATGGTCTTGTATAATTTTTGAATGTTTTTGCTATTTTTTTAGAATTTTCTTTTACGCGTTGGGTAGAAACGGAGCCGAACGATAATTTTTATTTTCCCTCTTTCTCGGCCTTTTCGAACTTATTTTGGCTTGAAATGAAGCCATAAGTCTATTTTTAAATTATTAGAATTTTTTTACTATTTTTTTTGGAATTTTCTATTACGATTCGGGTAGGAACGGAACGGTACGAGAATTCTAATTTTCTCACTTTCTTGGCCTTTTCCAACCTATTTTGGCTTAAAATGATGCAATAATGGTCTTTTTTAATTTTTTTTTAATGTTTTAGCTATTTTTTTTTAATTTTCTTTTAAGCGTCGGGTAGAAACGGAGCCGAACGGCAATTTTTCTTTTCTCTCTTTCTCGGTCTTTTCAAACTTATTTTGGCTTGAAATGAAGCCATAAGTCCATTTTTAAATTATTAGAATTTTTTCACTATTTTTTTTGGAATTTTCTATTACGCGTCGGGTAGGAACGGAACAAAACGATAATTTTAATTTTCTCTCTTTCTTGGCCTTTTCCAACGTATTCTGGCTTGAAATGGAGCCGTAATGCTATTTTTTAATTTTTTGGGTTTTTTTACTATTCTTTTGGAATTTTCTATTACGCCTCGGGTAGGAACGGAACGGTACGATAATTCCAATTTTCTCACTTTCTTGGCCTTTTCCAACCAATTTTGGCTTAAAATGACGCCATAATAATTTTTTTTAAGTTTTTTGAATGTTTTAGCTATTTTTTTGGAATTTTCATTTAAGCGTCCGGTAGAAACGGAACCGAACGATAATTATTATTTCCACTCTTTCTCGGCCTTTTCGAACTTATTTTGGCTTGAAATGAAGCCATAAGTCTATTTTTAAATTATTAGAATTTTTTTACTATTTTTTTTGGAATTTTCTTTTACGCGTCGGGTAGGAACGGAACAAAACGATAATTTTAATTTTCTCTCTTTCTTGGCCTTTTCCAACGTATTCTGGCTTGAAATGGAGCCGTAATGGTTTTTTTTAATTTTTTTAATTTTTTTACTATTCTTTTGGAATTTTCTATTACGCGTCGGGTAGGAACGGAACGGTACGATAATTCTAATTTTCACACTTTCTTGGCCTTTTCCATCCTATTTTGGCTTAAAAATGATGCCATAATGGTCTTGTATAATTTGTTGAATGTTTTTGCTATTTTTTTGGAATTTTCTTTTACGCGTTGGGTAGAAACCGAGCCGAACGATAATTTTTATTTTCCCTCTTTCTCGGCCTTTTCGAACTTGTTTTGGCTTGAAATGAAGCCATAAGTCTATTTTTAAATTATTAGAATTTTTTTACTATTTTTTTTGGAATTTTCTTTTACGATTCGGGTAGGAACGGAACGGTACGAGAATTCTAATTTTCTCACTTTCTTGGCCTTTTCCAACCTATTTTGGCTTAAAATGATGCAATAATGGTCTTGTATAATTTTTGAATGTTTTTGCTATTTTTTTAGAATTTTCTTTTACGCGTTGGGTAGAAACGGAGCCGAACGATAATTTTTATTTTCCCTCTTTCTCGGCCTTTTCGAACTTATTTTGGCTTGAAATGAAGCCATAAGTCTATTTTTAAATTATTAGAATTTTTTTACTATTTTTTTTGGAATTTTCTATTACGATTCGGGTAGGAACGGAACGGTACGAGAATTCTAATTTTCTCACTTTCTTGGCCTTTTCCAACCTATTTTGGCTTAAAATGATGCAATAATGGTCTTTTTTAATTTTTTTTTAATGTTTTAGCTATTTTTTTTTAATTTTCTTTTAAGCGTCGGGTAGAAACGGAGCCGAACGACAATTTTTCTTTTCTCTCTTTCTCGGTCTTTTCAAACTTATTTTGGCTTGAAATGAAGCCATAAGTCCATTTTTAAATTATTAGAATTTTTTCACTATTTTTTTTGGAATTTTCTATTACGCGTCGGGTAGGAACGGAACAAAACGATAATTTTAATTTTCTCTCTTTCTTGGCCTTTTCCAACGTATTCTGGCTTGAAATGGAGCCGTAATGCTATTTTTTAATTTTTTGGGTTTTTTTACTATTCTTTTGGAATTTTCTATTACGCCTCGGGTAGGAACGGAACGGTACGATAATTCCAATTTTCTCACTTTCTTAGCCTTTTCCAACCAATTTTGGCTTAAAATGACGCCATAATAATTTTTTTTAATTTTTTTGAATGTTTTAGCTATTTTTTTGATATTTTATTTTAAGCGTCGGGTAGAAACGGAACCGTTCGGTAATTTTTATTTTCTCTCTTTCTCGGCCTTTTCGAACTTATTTTGGCCTTAAATGAAGCCATAAGTCTATTTTTAACTTATTAGAATTTTTTTACTATTTTTTTTGGTATTTTTTATTACGATTCGGGTAGGAACGGAACGGTACGAGAATTCTAATTTTCTCACTTTCTTGGCCTTTTCCAACCTATTTTCGCTTAAAATGATGCAATAATGGTCTTTTTTAATTTTTTTTGAATGTTTTAGCTATTTTTTTTTAATTTTCTTTTAAGCGTCGGGTAGAAACGGAGCCGAACGGCAATTTTTCTTTTCTCTCTTTCTCGGTCTTTTCGAACTTATTTTGGCTTGAAATGAAGCCATAAGTCTATTTTTAAATTATTAGAATTTTTTTACTATTTTTTTTGGAATTTTCTATTACGATTCTGGTAGGAACGGAACGGTACGAGAATTCTAATTTTCTCACTTTCTTGGCCTTTTCCAACCTATTTTGGCTTAAAATGATGCAATAATGGTCTTTTTTAATTTTTTTTGAATGTTTTAGCTATTTTTTTGGAATTTTCTTTTAAGCGTCGGGTAGAAACGGAGCCGAACGGCAATTTTTATTTTCTCTCTTTCTCGGTCTTTTTGAACTTATTTTGGCTTGAAATGAAGCCATAAGACTATTTTTAAGTTATTAGAATTTTTTTAGTATTTTTTTTGGAATTTTCTATTACGCGTCGGGTAGGAACGGAACAAAACGATAATTTTAATTTTCTCTATTTCTTGGCCTTTTCCAATGTATTCTGGCTTGAAATGGAGGCATAATGCTATTTTTTAATTTTTTGAATTTTTTTACTATTCTTTTGGAATTTTCTATTACGCGTCGGGTAGGAACGGAACGGTACGAGAATTCTAATTTTCTCACTTTCTTGGCCTTTGCCAACCAATTTTGGCTTAAAATGACGCCATAATAATTTTTTTTAATTTTTTTGAATGTTTTAGCTATTTTTTTGAAATTTTATTTTAAGCGTCGGGTAGAAACGGAACCGTTCGGAAATTTTTATTTTCTCTCTTTCTCGGCCTTTTCGAACTTATTTTGGCTTTAAATGAAGCCATAAGGGTATTTTTAACTTATTAGAATTTTTTTACTATTTTTTTTTTGTATTTTTTATTACGATTCGGGTAGGAACGGAACGGTACGAGAATTCTAATTTTCTCACTTTCTTGGCCTTTTCCAACCTATTTTCGCTTAAAATGATGCAATAATGGTCTTTTTTCATTTTTTTTGAATGTTTTAGCTATTTTTTTTGAATTTTCTTTTAAGCGTCGGGTAGAAACGGAGCCGAACGGCAATTTTTCTTTTCTCTCTTTCTCGGTCTTTTCGAACTTATTTTGGCTTGAAATGAAGCCATAAGTCTATTTTTAAATTATTAGAATTTTTTTACTATTTTTTTTGGAATTTTCTATTACGATTCGGGTAGGAACGGAACGGTACGAGAATTCTAATTTTCTCACTTTCTTGGCCTTTTCCAACCTATTTTCGCTTAAAATGATGCAATAATGGTCTTTTTTAATTTTTTTTTAATGTTTTAGCTATTTTTTTTTAATTTTCTTTTAAGCGTCGGGTAGAAATGGAGCCGAACGGCAATTTTTCTTTTCTCTCTTTCTCGGTCTTTTCGAACTTATTTTGGCTTGAAATGAAGCCATAAGTGTATTTTTAAATTATTAGAATTTTTTTACTATTTTTTTTGGAATTTTCTATTACGCGTCGGGTAGGAACGGAACAAAACGATAATTTTAATTTTCTCTCTTTCTTGGCCTTTTCCAACGTATTCTGGCTTGAAATGGAGCCGTAATGCTATTTTTTAATTTTTTGAGTTTTTTATTACTCTTTTGGAATTTTCTATTACGCCTCGGGTAGGAACGGAACGGTACGATAATTCTAATTTTCTCACTTTCTTGGCCTTTTCCAACCTATTTTCGCTTAAAATGATGCAATAATGGTCTTTTTTAATTTTTTTTGAATGTTTTAGCTATTTTTTTTGAATTTTCTTTTAAGCGTCGGGTAGAAATGGAGCCGAACGGCAATTTTTCTTTTCTCTCTTTCTCGGTCTTTTCGAACTTATTTTGGCTTGAAATGAAGCCATAAGTGTATTTTTAAATTATTAGAATTTTTTTACTATTTTTTTTGGAATTTTCTATTACGCGTCGGGTAGGAACGGAACAAAACGATAATTTTAATTTTCTCTCTTTCTTGGCCTTTTCCAACGTATTCTGGCTTGAAATGGAGCCGTAATGCTTTTTTTTAATTTTTTTAATTTTTTTACTATTCTTTTGGTATTTTCTATTACGCGTCGGGTAGGAACGGAACGGTAGGATAATTCTAATTTTCACACTTTCTTGGCCTTTTCCATCCTATTTTGGCTTAAAAATGATGCCATAATGGTCTTGTATAATTTGTTGAATGTTTTTGCTATTTTTTTGGAATTTTCTTTTACGCGTTGGGTAGAAACCGAGCCGAACGATAATTTTTATTGTCCCTCTTTCTCGGCCTTTTCGAACTTATGTTGGCTTGAAATGAAGCCATAAGTCTATTTTTAAATTATTAGAATTTTTTTACTATTTTTTTTGGAATTTTCTATTACGGTTCGGGTAGGAACGCAACGATACGAGAGTTCTAATTTTCTCACTTGCTTGGCCTTTTCGAACCTATTTTGGCTTAAAATGATGCAATAATGGTCTTTTTTAATTTTTTTTTGAAAGTTTTAGCTATTTTTTAGGAATTTTCTCTTAAGCGTCAGGTGGAAACGGAGCCGAACGGTAATTTTTATTTTCCCTCTTTTTCGGTCTTTTCAAACTTATTTTGGCTTGAAATGAAGCCATAAGTCTATTTTTAAATTATTAGAATTTTTTTACTATTTTTTTTGGAATTTTCTATTACGATTCTGGTAGGAACGGAACGGTACGAGAATTCTAATTTTCTCACTTTCTTGGCCTTTTCCAACCTATTTTGGCTTAAAATGATGCAATAATGGTCTTTTTTAATTTTTTTTGAATGTTTTAGCTATTTTTTTGGAATTTTCTTTTAAGCGTCGGGTAGAAACGGAGCCGAACGGCAATTTTTCTTTTCTCTCTTTCTCGGTCTTTTCGAACTTATTTTGGCTTGAAATGAAGCCATAAGACTATTTTTAAGTTATTAGAATTTTTTTAGTATTTTTTTTGGAATTTTCTATTACGCGTCGGGTAGGAACGGAACAAAACGATAATTTTAATTTTCTCTCTTTCTTGGCCTTTTCCAACGTATTCTGGCTTGAAATGGAGGCATAATGCTATTTTTTAATTTTTTGAATTTTTTTACTATTCTTTTGGAATTTTCTATTACGCGTCGGGTAGGAACGGAACGGTACGAGAATTCTAATTTTCTCACTTTCTTGGCCTTTGCCAACCAATTTTGGCTTAAAATGACGCCATAATAATTTTTTTTAATTTTTTTGAATGTTTTAGCTATTTTTTTGAAATTTTATTTTAAGCGTCGGGTAGAAACGGAACCGTTCGGTAATTTTTATTTTCTCTCTTTCTCGGCCTTTTCGAACTTATTTTGGCTTTAAATGAAGCCATAAGTCTATTTTTAACTTATTAGAATTTTTTTACTATTTTTTTTGGTATTTTTTATTACGATTCGGGTAGGAACGGAACGGTACGAGAATTCTAATTTTCTCACTTTCTTGGCCTTTTCCAACCTATTTTCGCTTAAAATGATGCAATAATGGTCTTTTTTAATTTTTTTTGAATGTTTTAGCTATTTTTTTTGAATTTTCTTTTAAGCGTCGGGTAGAAACGGAGCCGAACGGCAATTTTTCTTTTCTCTCTTTCTCGGTCTTTTCGAACTTATTTTGGCTTGAAATGAAGCCATAAGTCTATTTTTAAATTATTAGAATTTTTTTACTATTTTTTTTGGAATTTTCTATTACGATTCTGGTAGGAACGGAACGGTACGAGAATTCTAATTTTCTCACTTTCTTGGCCTTTTCCAACCTATTTTGGCTTAAAATGATGCAATAATGGTCTTTTTTAATTTTTTTTTAATGTTTTAGCTATTTTTTTTTGAATTTTCTTTTAAGCGTCGGGTAGAAACGGAGCCGAACGGCAATTTTTCTTTTCTCTCTTTCTCGGTCTTTTCGAACTTATTTTGGCTTGAAATGAAGCCATAAGTCTATTTTTAAATTATTAGAATTTTTTTACTATTTTTTTTGGAATTTTCTATTACGCGTCGGGTAGGAACGGAACAAAACGATAATTTTAATTTTCTCTCTTTCTTGGCCTTTTCCAACGTATTCTGGCTTGAAATGGAGCCGTAATGCTATTTTTTAATTTTTTGAGTTTTTTTACTATTCTTTTGGAATTTTCTATTACGCGTCGGGTAGGAACGGAACGGTACGATAATTCTAATTTTCTCACTTTCTTGGCCTTTTCCAACCAATTTTGGCTTAACATGACGCCATAATAATTTTTTTTAATTTTTTTGAATGTTTTAGCTATTTTTTTGGAATTTTCTTTTAAGCGTCGGGTAGAAACGGAACCGTTCGGTAATTTTTATTTTCTCTCTTTCTCGGCCTTTTCGAACTTATTTTGGCTTTAAATGAAGCCATAAGTCTATTTTTAACTTACTAGAATTTTTTTACTATTTTTTTTGGTATTTTTTATTACGATTCGGGTAGGAACGGAACGGTACGAGAATTCTAATTTTCTCACTTTCTTGGCCTTTTCCAACCTATTTTCGCTTAAAATGATGCAATAGTGGTCTTTTTTAATTTTTTTTGAATGTTTTAGTTATTTTTTTTTAATTTTCTTTTAAGCGTCGGGTAGAAATGGAGCCGAACGGCAATTTTTCTTTTCTCTCTTTCTCGGTCTTTTCGAACTTATTTTGGCTTGAAATGAAGCCATAAAACTATTTTTAAGTTATTAGAATTTTTTTAGTATTTTTTTTGGAATTTTCTATTACGCGTCGGGTAGGAACGGAACAAAACGATAATTTTAATTTTCTCTCTTTCTTGGCCTTTTCCAACGTATTCTGGCTTGAAATGGAGGCATAATGCTATTTTTTAATTTTTTGAATTTTTTTACTATTCTTTTGGAATTTTCTATTACGCGTCGGGTAGGAACGGAACGGTACGAGAATTCTAATTTTCTCACTTTCTTGGCCTTTGCCAACCAATTTTGGCTTAAAATGACGCCATAATAATTTTTTTTAATTTTTTTGAATGTTTTAGCTATTTTTTTGAAATTTTATTTTAAGCGTCGGGTAGAAACGGAACCGTTCGGTAATTTTTATTTTCTCTCTTTCTCGGCCTTTTCGAACTTATTTTGGCTTTAAATGAAGCCATAAGTCTATTTTTAACTTATTAGAATTTTTTTACTATTTTTTTTGGTATTTTTTATTACGATTCGGGTAGGAACGGAACGGTACGAGAATTCTAATTTTCTCACTTTCTTGGCCTTTTCCAACCTATTTTCGCTTAAAATGATGCAATAATGGTCTTTTTTAATTTTTTTTGAATGTTTTAGCTATTTTTTTTGAATTTTCTTTTAAGCGTCGGGTAGAAACGGAGCCGAACGGCAATTTTTCTTTTCTCTCTTTCTCGGTCTTTTCGAACTTATTTTGGCTTGAAATGAAGCCATAAGTCTATTTTTAAATTATTAGAATTTTTTTACTATTTTTTTTGGAATTTTCTATTACGATTCTGGTAGGAACGGAACGGTACGAGAATTCTAATTTTCTCACTTTCTTGGCCTTTTCCAACCTATTTTGGCTTAAAATGATGCAATAATGGTCTTTTTTAATTTTTTTTTAATGTTTTAGCTATTTTTTTTTCAATTTTCTTTTAAGCGTCGGGTAGAAACGGAGCCGAACGGCAATTTTTCTTTTCTCTCTTTCTCGGTCTTTTCGAACTTATTTTGGCTTGAAATGAAGCCATAAGTCTATTTTTAAATTATTAGAATTTTTTTACTATTTTTTTTGGAATTTTCTATTACGCGTCGGGTAGGAACGGAACAAAACGATAATTTTAATTTTCTCTCTTTCTTGGCCTTTTCCAACGTATTCTGGCTTGAAATGGAGCCGTAATGCTATTTTTTAATTTTTTGAGTTTTTTGACTATTCTTTTGGAATTTTCTATTACGCGTCGGGTAGGAACGGAACGGTACGATAATTCTAATTTTCTCACTTTCTTGGCCTTTTCCAACCAATTTTGGCTTAACATGACACCACAATAATTTTTTTTAATTTTTTTGAATGTTTTAGCTATTTTTTTGGAATTTTCTTTTAAGCGTCGGGTAGAAACGGAACCGTTCGTAATTTTTATTTTCTCTCTTTCTCGGCCTTTTCGAACTTATTTTGGCTTTAAATGAAGCCATAAGTCTATTTTTAACTTACTAGAATTTTTTTACTATTTTTTTTGGTATTTTTTATTACGATTCGGGTCGGAACGGAACGGTACGAGAATTCTAACTTTCTCACTTTCTTGGCCTTTTCCAACCTATTTTCGCTTAAAATGATGCAATAGTGGTCTTTTTTAATTTTTTTTGAATGTTTTAGCTATTTTTTTTTAATTTTCTTTTAAGCGTCGGGTAGAAATGGAGCCGAACGGCAATTTTTCTTTTCTCTCTTTCTCGGTCTTTTCGAACTTATTTTGGCTTGAAATGAAGCCATAAGTGTATTTTTAAATTATTAGAATTTTTTTACTATTTTTTTTGGAATTTTCTATTACGATTCTGGTAGGAACGGAACGGTACGAGAATTCTAATTTTCTCACTTTCTTGGCCTTTTCCAACCTATTTTGGCTTAAAATGATGCAATAATGGTCTTTTTTAATTTTTTTTTAATGTTTTAGCTATTTTTTTTTCAATTTTCTTTTAAGCGTCGGGTAGAAACGGAGCCGAACGGCAATTTTTCTTTTCTCTCTTTCTCGGTCTTTTCGAACTTATTTTGGCTTGAAATGAAGCCATAAGTCTATTTTTAAATTATTAGAATTTTTTTACTATTTTTTTTGGAATTTTCTATTACGCGTCGGGTAGGAACGGAACAAAACGATAATTTTAATTTTCTCTCTTTCTTGGCCTTTTCCAACGTATTCTGGCTTGAAATGGAGCCGTAATGCTATTTTTTAATTTTTTGAGTTTTTTGACTATTCTTTTGGAATTTTCTATTACGCGTCGGGTAGGAACGGAACGGTACGATAATTCTAATTTTCTCACTTTCTTGGCCTTTTCCAACCAATTTTGGCTTAACATGACACCACAATAATTTTTTTTAATTTTTTTGAATGTTTTAGCTATTTTTTTGGAATTTTCTTTTAAGCGTCGGGTAGAAACGGAACCGTTCGTAATTTTTATTTTCTCTCTTTCTCGGCCTTTTCGAACTTATTTTGGCTTTAAATGAAGCCATAAGTCTATTTTTAACTTACTAGAATTTTTTTACTATTTTTTTTGGTATTTTTTATTACGATTCGGGTCGGAACGGAACGGTACGAGAATTCTAACTTTCTCACTTTCTTGGCCTTTTCCAACCTATTTTCGCTTAAAATGATGCAATAGTGGTCTTTTTTAATTTTTTTTGAATGTTTTAGCTATTTTTTTTTAATTTTCTTTTAAGCGTCGGGTAGAAATGGAGCCGAACGGCAATTTTTCTTTTCTCTCTTTCTCGGTCTTTTCGAACTTATTTTGGCTTGAAATGAAGCCATAAGTGTATTTTTAAATTATTAGAATTTTTTTACTATTTTTTTTGGAATTTTCTATTACGCGTCGGGTAGGAACGGAACAAAACGATAATTTTAATTTTCTCTCTTTCTTGGCCTTTTCCAACGTATTCTGGCTTGAAATGGAGCCGTAATGCTATTTTTTAATTTTTTGAGTTTTTTTACTACTCTTTTGGAATTTTCTATTACGCGTCGGGTAGGAACGGAACGGTACGATAATTCTAATTTTCTCACTTTCTTGGCCTTTTCCAACCAATTTTGGCTTAAAATGACGCCATAATAATTTTTTTTAAGTTTTTTGAATGTTTTAGCTATTTTTTTGGAATTTTCTTTTAAGCGTCGGGTAGAAACGGAACCGAACGATAATTTTTATTTCCACTCTTTCTCGGCCTTTTCGAACTTGTTTTGGCTTGAAATGAAGTCATAAGTCTATTTTTAAATTATTAGAATTTTTTTACTATTTTTTTTGGAATTTTCTTTTACGATTCGGGTAGGAACGGAACGGTACGAGAATTCTAATTTTCTCACTTTCTTGGCCTTTTCCAACCTATTTTGGCTTAAAATGATGCAATAATGGTCTTGTATAATTTTTGAATGTTTTTGCTATTTTTTTAGAATTTTCTTTTACGCGTTGGGTAGAAACGGAGCCGAACGATAATTTTTATTTTCCCTCTTTCTCGGCCTTTTCGAACTTATTTTGGCTTGAAATGAAGCCATAAGTCTATTTTTAAATTATTAGAATTTTTTTACTATTTTTTTTGGAATTTTCTATTACGATTCGGGTAGGAACGGAACGGTACGAGAATTCTAATTTTCTCACTTTCTTGGCCTTTTCCAACCTATTTTGGCTTAAAATGATGCAATAATGGTCTTTTTTAATTTTTTTTTAATGTTTTAGCTATTTTTTTTTTAATTTTCTTTTAAGCGTCGGGTAGAAACGGAGCCGAACGGCAATTTTTCTTTTCTCTCTTTCTCGGTCTTTTCAAACTTATTTTGGCTTGAAATGAAGCCATAAGTCCATTTTTAAATTATTAGAATTTTTTCACTATTTTTTTTGGAATTTTCTATTACGCGTCGGGTAGGAACGGAACAAAACGATAATTTTAATTTTCTCTCTTTCTTGGCCTTTTCCAACGTATTCTGGCTTGAAATGGAGCCGTAATGCTATTTTTTAATTTTTTGGGTTTTTTTACTATTCTTTTGGAATTTTCTATTACGCCTCGGGTAGGAACGGAACGGTACGATAATTCCAATTTTCTCACTTTCTTGGCCTTTTCCAACCAATTTTGGCTTAAAATGACGCCATAATAATTTTTTTTAAGTTTTTTGAATGTTTTAGCTATTTTTTTGGAATTTTCATTTAAGCGTCCGGTAGAAACGGAACCGAACGATAATTTTTATTTCCACTCTTTCTCGGCCTTTTCGAACTTATTTTGGCTTGAAATGAAGCCATAAGTCTATTTTTAAATTATTAGAATTTTTTTACTATTTTTTTTGGAATTTTCTTTTACGCGTCGGGTAGGAACGGAACAAAACGATAATTTTAATTTTCTCTCTTTCTTGGCCTTTTCCAACGTATTCTGGCTTGAAATGGAGCCGTAATGGTTTTTTTTAATTTTTTTAATTTTTTTACTATTCTTTTGGAATTTTCTATTACGCGTCGGGTAGGAACGGAACGGTACGATAATTCTAATTTTCACACTTTCTTGGCCTTTTCCATCCTATTTTGGCTTAAAAATGATGCCATAATGGTCTTGTATAATTTGTTGAATGTTTTTGCTATTTTTTTGGAATTTTCTTTTACGCGTTGGGTAGAAACCGAGCCGAACGATAATTTTTATTTTCCCTCTTTCTCGGCCTTTTCGAACTTGTTTTGGCTTGAAATGAAGCCATAAGTCTATTTTTAAATTATTAGAATTTTTTTACTATTTTTTTGGAATTTTCTTTTACGATTCGGGTAGGAACGGAACGGTACGAGAATTCTAATTTTCTCACTTTCTTGGCCTTTTCCAACCTATTTTGGCTTAAAATGATGCAATAATGGTCTTGTATAATTTTTGAATGTTTTTGCTATTTTTTTAGAATTTTCTTTTACGCGTTGGGTAGAAACGGAGCCGAACGATAATTTTTATTTTCCCTCTTTCTCGGCCTTTTCGAACTTATTTTGGCTTGAAATGAAGCCATAAGTCTATTTTTAAATTATTAGAATTTTTTTACTATTTTTTTTGGAATTTTCTATTACGATTCGGGTAGGAACGGAACGGTACGAGAATTCTAATTTTCTCACTTTCTTGGCCTTTTCCAACCTATTTTGGCTTAAAATGATGCAATAATGGTCTTTTTTAATTTTTTTTTAATGTTTTAGCTATTTTTTTTAATTTTCTTTTAAGCGTCGGGTAGAAACGGAGCCGAACGACAATTTTTCTTTTCTCTCTTTCTCGGTCTTTTCAAACTTATTTTGGCTTGAAATGAAGCCATAAGTCCATTTTTAAATTATTAGAATTTTTTCACTATTTTTTTTGGAATTTTCTATTACGCGTCGGGTAGGAACGGAACAAAACGATAATTTTAATTTTCTCTCTTTCTTGGCCTTTTCCAACGTATTCTGGCTTGAAATGGAGCCGTAATGCTATTTTTTAATTTTTTGGGTTTTTTTACTATTCTTTTGGAATTTTCTATTACGCCTCGGGTAGGAACGGAACGGTACGATAATTCCAATTTTCTCACTTTCTTAGCCTTTTCCAACCAATTTTGGCTTAAAATGACGCCATAATAATTTTTTTTAATTTTTTTGAATGTTTTAGCTATTTTTTTGATATTTTATTTTAAGCGTCGGGTAGAAACGGAACCGTTCGGTAATTTTTATTTTCTCTCTTTCTCGGCCTTTTCGAACTTATTTTGGCCTTAAATGAAGCCATAAGTCTATTTTTAACTTATTAGAATTTTTTTACTATTTTTTTTGGTATTTTTTATTACGATTCGGGTAGGAACGGAACGGTACGAGAATTCTAATTTTCTCACTTTCTTGGCCTTTTCCAACCTATTTTCGCTTAAAATGATGCAATAATGGTCTTTTTTAATTTTTTTTGAATGTTTTAGCTATTTTTTTTTAATTTTCTTTTAAGCGTCGGGTAGAAACGGAGCCGAACGGCAATTTTTCTTTTCTCTCTTTCTCGGTCTTTTCGAACTTATTTTGGCTTGAAATGAAGCCATAAGTCTATTTTTAAATTATTAGAATTTTTTTACTATTTTTTTTGGAATTTTCTATTACGATTCTGGTAGGAACGGAACGGTACGAGAATTCTAATTTTCTCACTTTCTTGGCCTTTTCCAACCTATTTTGGCTTAAAATGATGCAATAATGGTCTTTTTTAATTTATTTTGAATGTTTTAGCTATTTTTTTGGAATTTTCTTTTAAGCGTCGGGTAGAAACGGAGCCGAACGGCAATTTTTATTTTCTCTCTTTCTCGGTCTTTTCGAACTTATTTTGGCTTGAAATGAAGCCATAAGACTATTTTTAAGTTATTAGAATTTTTTTAGTATTTTTTTTGGAATTTTCTATTACGCGTCGGGTAGGAACGGAACAAAACGATAATTTTAATTTTCTCTATTTCTTGGCCTTTTCGAATGTATTCTGGCTTGAAATGGGGGCATAATGCTATTTTTTAATTTTTTGAATTTTTTTACTATTCTTTTGGAATTTTCTATTACGCGTCGGGTAGGAACGGAACGGTACGAGAATTCTAATTTTCTCACTTTCTTGGCCTTTGCCAACCAATTTTGGCTTAAAATGACGCCATAATAATTTTTTTTAATTTTTTTCAATGTTTTAGCTATTTTTTTGAAATTTTATTTTAAGCGTCGGGTAGAAACGGAACCGTTCGGTAATTTTTATTTTCTCTCTTTCTCGGCCTTTTCGAACTTATTTTGGCTTTAAATGAAGCCATAAGGGTATTTTTAACTTATTAGAATTTTTTTACTATTTTTTTTTTGTATTTTTTATTACGATTCGGGTAGGAACGGAACGGTACGAGAATTCTAATTTTCTCACTTTCTTGGCCTTTTCCAATCTATTTTCGCTTAAAATGATGCAATAATGGTCTTTTTTAATTTTTTTTGAATGTTTTAGCTATTTTTTTTGAATTTTCTTTTAAGCGTCGGGTAGAAACGGAGCCGAACGGCAATTTTTCTTTTCTCTCTTTCTCGGTCTTTTCGAACTTATTTTGGCTTGAAATGAAGCCATAAGTCTATTTTTAAATTATTAGAATTTTTTTACTATTTTTTTTGGAATTTTCTATTACGATTCGGGTAGGAACGGAACGGTACGAGAATTCTAATTTTCTCACTTTCTTGGCCTTTTCCAACCTATTTTCGCTTAAAATGATGCAATAATGGTCTTTTTTAATTTTTTTTTAATGTTTTAGCTATTTTTTTTTAATTTTCTTTTAAGCGTCGGGTAGAAACGGAGCCGAACGGCAATTTTTCTTTTCTCTCTTTCTCGGTCTTTTCAAACTTATTTTGGCTTGAAATGAAGCCATAAGTCCATTTTTAAATTATTAGAATTTTTTCACTATTTTTTTTGGAATTTTCTATTACGCGTCGGGTAGGAACGGAACAAAACGATAATTTTAATTTTCTCTCTTTCTTGGCCTTTTCCAACGTATTCTGGCTTGAAATGGAGCCGTAATGCTATTTTTTAATTTTTTGGGTTTTTTTACTATTCTTTTGGAATTTTCTATTACGCCTCGGGTAGGAACGGAACGGTACGATAATTCCAATTTTCTCACTTTCTTGGCCTTTTCCAACCAATTTTGGCTTAAAATGACGCCATAATAATTTTTTTTAAGTTTTTTGAATGTTTTAGCTATTTTTTTGGAATTTTCATTTATGCGTCCGGTAGAAACGGAACCGAACGATAATTTTTATTTCCACTCTTTCTCGGCCTTTTCGAACTTATTTTGGCTTGAAATGAAGCCATAAGTCTATTTTTAAATTATTAGAATTTTTTTACTATTTTTTTTGGAATTTTCTTTTACGCGTCGGGTAGGAACGGAACAAAACGATAATTTTAATTTTCTCTCTTTCTTGGCCTTTTCCAATGTATTCTGGCTTGAAATGGAGCCGTAATGCTTTTTTTTAATTTTTTTAATTTTTTTACTATTCTTTTGGAATTTTCTATTACGCGTCGGGTAGGAACGGAACGGTACGATAATTCTAATTTTCACACTTTCTTGGCCTTTTCCATCCTATTTTGGCTTAAAAATGATGCCATAATGGTCTTGTATAATTTGTTGAATGTTTTTGCTATTTTTTTGGAATTTTCTTTTACGCGTTGGGTAGAAACCGAGCCGAACGATAATTTTTATTTTCCCTCTTTCTCGGCCTTTTCGAACTTATGTTGGCTTGAAATGAAGCCATAAGTCTATTTTTAAATTATTAGAATTTTTTTACTATTTTTTTTGGAATTTTCTATTACGGTTCGGGTAGGAACGCAACGATACGAGAGTTCTAATTTTCTCACTTTCTTGGCCTTTTCGAACCTATTTTGGCTTAAAATGATGCAATAATGGTCTTTTTTAATTTTTTTTTGAAAGTTCTAGCTATTTTTTTGGAATTTTCTCTTAAGCGTCAGGTGGAAACGGAGCCGAACGGTAATTTTTATTTTCCCTCTTTTTCGGTCTTTTCAAACTTATTTTGGCTTGAAATGAAGCCATAAGTCTATTTTTAAATTATTAGAATTTTTTTACTATTTTTTTTGGAATTTTCTATTACGATTCTGGTAGGAACGGAACGGTACGAGAATTCTAATTTTCTCACTTTCTTGGCCTTTTCCAACCTATTTTGGCTTAAAATGATGCAATAATGGTCTTTTTTAATTTTTTTTGAATGTTTTAGCTATTTTTTTGGAATTTTCTTTTAAGCGTCGGGTAGAAACGGAGCCGAACGGCAATTTTTCTTTTCTCTCTTTCTCGGTCTTTTCGAACTTATTTTGGCTTGAAATGAAGCCATAAGACTATTTTTAAGTTATTAGAATTTTTTTAGTATTTTTTTTGGAATTTTCTATTACGCGTCGGGTAGGAACGGAACAAAACGATAATTTTAATTTTCTCTCTTTCTTGGCCTTTTCCAACGTATTCTGGCTTGAAATGGAGGCATAATGCTATTTTTTAATTTTTTGAATTTTTTTACTATTCTTTTGGAATTTTCTATTACGCGTCGGGTAGGAACGGAACGGTACGAGAATTCTAATTTTCTCACTTTCTTGGCCTTTGCCAACCAATTTTGGCTTAAAATGACGCCATAATAATTTTTTTTAATTTTTTTGAATGTTTTAGCTATTTTTTTGAAATTTTATTTTAAGCGTCGGGTAGAAACGGAACCGTTCGGTAATTTTTATTTTCTCTCTTTCTCGGCCTTTTCGAACTTATTTTGGCTTTAAATGAAGCCATAAGTCTATTTTTAACTTATTAGAATTTTTTTACTATTTTTTTTGGTATTTTTTATTACGATTCGGGTAGGAACGGAACGGTACGAGAATTCTAATTTTCTCACTTTCTTGGCCTTTTCCAACCTATTTTCGCTTAAAATGATGCAATAATGGTCTTTTTTAATTTTTTTTGAATGTTTTAGCTATTTTTTTTGAATTTTCTTTTAAGCGTCGGGTAGAAACGGAGCCGAACGGCAATTTTTCTTTTCTCTCTTTCTCGGTCTTTTCGAACTTATTTTGGCTTGAAATGAAGCCATAAGTCTATTTTTAAATTATTAGAATTTTTTTACTATTTTTTTTGGAATTTTCTATTACGATTCTGGTAGGAACGGAACGGTACGAGAATTCTAATTTTCTCACTTTCTTGGCCTTTTCCAACCTATTTTGGCTTAAAATGATGCAATAATGGTCTTTTTTAATTTTTTTTGAATGTTTTAGCTATTTTTTTGGAATTTTCTTTTAAGCGTCGGGTAGAAACGGAGCCGAACGGCAATTTTTATTTTCTCTCTTTCTCGGTCTTTTCGAACTTATTTTGGCTTGAAATGAAGCCATAAGACTATTTTTAAGTTATTAGAATTTTTTTAGTATTTTTTTTGGAATTTTCTATTGCGCGTCGGGTAGGAACGGAACAAAACGATAATTTTAATTTTCTCTCTTTCTTGGCCTTTTCCAACGTATTCTGGCTTGAAATGGAGGCATAATGCTATTTTTTAATTTTTTGAATTTTTTTACTATTCTTTTGGAATTTTCTATTACGCGTCGGGTAGGAACGGAACGGTACGAGAATTCTAATTTTCTCACTTTCTTGGCCTTTGCCAACCAATTTTGGCTTAAAATGACGCCATAATAATTTTTTTTAATTTTTTTGAATGTTTTAGCTATTTTTTTGAAATTTTAATTTAAGCGTCGGGTAGAAACGGAACCGTTCGGTAATTTTTATTTTCTCTCTTTCTCGGCCTTTTCGAACTTATTTTGGCTTTAAATGAAGCCATAAGTCTATTTTTAACTTATTAGAATTTTTTTACTATTTTTTTTTTGTATTTTTTATTACGATTCGGGTAGGAACGGAACGGTACGAGAATTCTAATTTTCTCACTTTCTTGGCCTTTTCCAACCTATTTTCGCTTAAAATGATGCAATAATGGTCTTTTTTAATTTTTTTTGAATGTTTTAGCTATTTTTTTTGAATTTTCTTTTAAGCGTCGGGTAGAAACGGAGCCGAACGGCAATTTTTCTTTTCTCTCTTTCTCGGTCTTTTCGAACTTATTTTGGCTTGAAATGAAGCCATAAGTCTATTTTTAAATTATTAGAATTTTTTTACTATTTTTTTTGGAATTTTCTATTACGCGTCGGGTAGGAACGGAACAAAACGATAATTTTAATTTTCTCTCTTTCTTGGCCTTTTCCAACGTATTCTGGCTTGAAATGGAGCCGTAATGCTATTTTTTAATTTTTTGAGTTTTTTTACTATTCTTTTGGAATTTTCTATTACGCGTCGGGTAGGAACGGAACGGTACGATAATTCTAATTTTCTCACTTTCTTGGCCTTTTCCAACCAATTTTGGCTTAAAATGATGCAATAATGGTCTTTTTTAATTTTTTTTTAATGTTTTAGCTATTTTTTTTGAATTTTCTTTTAAGCGTCGGGTAGAAACGGAGCCGAACGGCAATTTTTCTTTTCTCTCTTTCTCGGTCTTTTCGAACTTATTTTGGCTTGAAATGAAGCCATAAGTCTATTTTTAAATTATTAGAATTTTTTTACTATTTTTTTTGGAATTTTCTATTACGCGTCGGGTAGGAACGGAACAAAACGATAATTTTAATTTTCTCTCTTTCTTGGCCTTTTCCAACGTATTCTGGCTTGAAATGGAGCCGTAATGCTATTTTTTAATTTTTTGAGTTTTTTTACTATTCTTTTGGAATTTTCTATTACGCGTCGGGTAGGAACGGAACGGTACGATAATTCTAATTTTCTCACTTTCTTGGCCTTTTCCTACCAATTTTGGCTTAAAATGACGCCATAATAAATTTTTTTTAAGTTTTTTGAATGTTTTAGCTATTTTTTTGGAATTTTCTTTTAAGCGTCGGGTAGAAAGGGAACCGAACGATAATTTTTATTTCCACTCTTTCTCGGCCTTTTCGAACTTGTTTTGGCTTGAAATGAAGCCATAAGTCTATTTTTAAATTATTAGAATTTTTTTACTATTTTTTTTGGAATTTTCTTTTACGATTCGGGTAGGAACGGAACGGTACGAGAATTCTAATTTTCTCACTTTCTTGGCCTTTTCCAACCTATTTTGGCTTAAAATGATGCAATAATGGTCTTGTATAATTTTTTGAATGTTTTTGCTATTTTTTTAGAATTTTCTTTTACGCGTTTGGTAGAAACGGAGCCGAACAATAATTTTTATTTTCCCTCTTTCTCGGCCTTTTCGAACATATTTTGGCTTAAAATGAAGCCATAAGTCTATTTTTAAATTATTAGAATTTTTTTACTATTTTTTTTGGAATTTTCTATTACGATTCGGGTAGGAACGGAACGGTACGAGAATTCTAATTTTCTCACTTTCTTGGCCTTTTCCAACCTATTTTGGCTTAAAATGATGCAATAATGGTCTTTTTTAATTTTTTTTTAATGTTTTAGCTATTTTTTTTTAATTTTCTTTTAAGCGTCGGGTAGAAACGGAACCGAACGGCAATTTTTCTTTTCTCTCTTTCTCGGTCTTTTCAAACTTATTTTGGCTTGAAATGAAGCCATAAGACTATTTTTAAGTTATTAGAATTTTTTTAGTATTTTTTTTGGAATTTTCTATTACGCGTCGGGTAGGAACGGAACAAAACGATAATTTTAATTTTCTCTCTTTCTTGGCCTTTTCCAACGTATTCTGGCTTGAAATGGAGCCGTAATGCTATTTTTTAATTTTTTGAATTTTTTTACTATTCTTTTGGAATTTTCTATTACGCGTCGGGTAGGAACGGAACGGTACGAGAATTCTAATTTTCTCACTTTCTTGGCCTTTGCCAACCAATTTTGGCTTAAAATGACGCCATAATAATTTTTTTTAATTTTTTTGAATGTTTTAGCTATTTTTTTGAAATTTTATTTTAAGCGTCGGGTAGAAACGGAACCGTTCGGTAATTTTTATTTTCTCTCTTTCTCGGCCTTTTCGAACTTATTTTGGCTTTAAATGAAGCCATAAGGGTATTTTTAACTTATTAGAATTTTTTTACTATTTTTTTTTTGTATTTTTTATTACGATTCGGGTAGGAACGGAACGGTACGAGAATTCTAATTTTCTCACTTTCTTGGCCTTTTCCAACCTATTTTCGCTTAAAATGATGCAATAATGGTCTTTTTTAATTTTTTTTGAATGTTTTAGCTATTTTTTTTGAATTTTCTTTTAAGCGTCGGGTAGAAACGGAGCCGTACGGCAATTTTTCTTTTCTCTCTTTCTCGGTCTTTTCGAACTTATTTTGGCTTGAAATGAAGCCATAAGTCTATTTTTAAATTATTAGAATTTTTTTACTATTTTTTTTGGAATTTTCTATTACGATTCGGGTAGGAACGGAACGGTACGAGAATTCTAATTTTCTCACTTTCTTGGCCTTTTCCAACCTATTTTCGCTTAAAATGATGCAATAATGGTCTTTTTTATTTTTTTTTTAATGTTTTAGCTATTTTTTTTTAATTTTCTTTTAAGCGTCGGGTAGAAACGGAGCCGAACGGCAATTTTTCTTTTCTCTCTTTCTCGGTCTTTTCAAACTTATTTTGGCTTGAAATGAAGCCATAAGTCCATTTTTAAATTATTAGAATTTTTTCACTATTTTTTTTGGAATTTTCTATTACGCGTCGGGTAGGAACGGAACAAAACGATAATTTTAATTTTCTCTCTTTCTTGGCCTTTTCCAACGTATTCTGGCTTGAAATGGAGCCGTAATGCTATTTTTTAATTTTTTGGGTTTTTTTACTATTCTTTTGGAATTTTCTATTACGCCTCGGGTAGGAACGGAACGGTACGATAATTCCAATTTTCTCACTTTCTTGGCCTTTTCCAACCAATTTTGGCTTAAAATGACGCCATAATAATTTTTTTTAAGTTTTTTGAATGTTTTAGCTATTTTTTTGGAATTTTCATTTAAGCGTCCGGTAGAAACGGAACCGAACGATAATTTTTATTTCCACTCTTTCTCGGCCTTTTCGAACTTATTTTGGCTTGAAATGAAGCCATAAGTCTATTTTTAAATTATTAGAATTTTTTTACTATTTTTTTTGGAATTTTCTTTTACGCGTCGGGTAGGAACGGAACAAAACGATAATTTTAATTTTCTCTCTTTCTTGGCCTTTTCCAACGTATTCTGGCTTGAAATGGAGCCGTAATGCTTTTTTTTAATTTTTTTAATTTTTTTACTATTCTTTTGGAATTTTCTATTACGCGTCGGGTAGGAACGGAACGGTACGATAATTCTAATTTTCACACTTTCTTGGCCTTTTCCATCCTATTTTGGCTTAAAAATGATGCCATAATGGTCTTGTATAATTTGTTGAATGTTTTTGCTATTTTTTTGGAATTTTCTTTTACGCGTTGGGTAGAAACCGAGCCGAACGATAATTTTTATTTTCCCTCTTTCTCGGCCTTTTCGAACTTATGTTGGCTTGAAATGAAGCCATAAGTCTATTTTTAAATTATTAGAATTTTTTTACTATTTTTTTTGGAATTTTCTATTACGATTCGGGTAGGAACGCAACGATGCGAGAATTCTAATTTTCTCACTTTCTTGGCCTTTTCCAACCTATTTTGGCTTAAAATGATGCAATAATGGTCTTTTTTAATTTTTTTTTGAATGTTTTAGCTATTTTTTTGGAATTTTCTTTTAAGCGTCAGGTAGAAACGGAGCCGAACGGTAATTTTTATTTTCTCTCTTTTTCGGTCTTTTCGAACTTATTTTGGCTTGAAATGAAGCCATAAGTCTATTTTTAAATTATTAGAATTTTTTTACTATTTTTTTTGGAATTTTCTATTACGCGTCGGGTAGGAACGGAACAAAACGATAATTTTAATTTTCTCTCTTTCTTGGCCTTTTCCAACGTATTCTGGCTTGAAATGGAGCCGTAATGCTATTTTTTAATTTTTTTAGTTTTTTTACTATTCTTTTGGAATTTTCTATTACGCGTCGGGTAGGAACGGAACGGTACGATAATTCTAATTTTCTCACTTTCTTGGCCTTTTCCAACCAATTTTGGCTTAAAATGATGGAATAATGGTCTTTTTTAATTTTTTTTTAATGTTTTAGCTATTTTTTTTGAATTTTCTTTTAAGCGTCGGGTAGAAACGGAGCCGAACGGCAATTTTTCTTTTCTCTCTTTCTCGGTCTTTTCGAACTTATTTTGGCTTGAAATGAAGCCATAAGTCTATTTTTAAATTATTAGAATTTTTTTACTATTTTTTTTGGAATTTTCTATTACGCGTCGGGTAGGAACGGAACAAAACGATAATTTTAATTTTCTCTCTTTCTTGGCCTTTTCCAACGTATTCTGGCTTGAAATGGAGCCGTCATGCTACTTTTTAATTTTTTGAGTTTTTTTACTATTCTTTTGGAATTTTCTATTACGCGTCGGGTAGGAACGGAACGGTACGATAATTCTAATTTTCTCACTTTCTTGGCCTTTTCCAACCAATTTTGGCTTAAAATGACGCCATAATAATTTTTTTTAAGTTTTTTGAATGTTTTAGCTATTTTTTTGGAATTTTCTTTTAAGCGTCGGGTAGAAACGGAACCGAACGATAATTTTTATTTCCACTCTTTCTCGGCCTTTTCGAACTTGTTTTGGCTTGAAATGAAGCCATAAGTCTATTTTTAAATTATTAGAATTTTTTTACTATTTTTTTTGGAATTTTCTTTTACGATTCGGGTAGGAACGGAACGGTACGAGAATTCTAATTTTCTCACTTTCTTGGCCTTTTCCAACCTATTTTGGCTTAAAATGATGCAATAATGGTCTTTTTTAATTTTTTTTTGAAAGTTTTAGCTATTTTTTTGGAATTTTCTCTTAAGCGTCAGGTAGAAACGGAGCCGAACGGTAATTTTTATTTCCCCTCTTTTTCGGTCTTTTCAAACATATTTTGGCTTGAAATGAAGCCATAAGTCTATTTTTAAATTATTAGAATTTTTTTACTATTTTTTTTGGAATTTTCTATTACGATTCTGGTAGGAACGGAACGGTACGAGAATTCTAATTTTCTCACTTTCTTGGCCTTTTCCGACCTATTTTGGCTTAAAATGATGCAATAATGGTCTTTTTTAATTTTTTTTGAATGTTTTAGCTATTTTTTTGGAATTTTCTTTTAAGCGTCGGGTAGAAACGGAGCCGAACGGCAATTTTTCTTTTCTCTCTTTCTCGGTCTTTTCGAACTTATTTTGGCTTGAAATGAAGCCATAAGACTATTTTTAAGTTATTAGAATTTTTTTAGTATTTTTTTTGGAATTTTCTATTACGCGTCGGGTAGGAACGGAACAAAACGATAATTTTAATTTTCTCTCTTTCTTGGCCTTTTCCAACGTAGTCTGGCTTGAAATGGAGGCATAATGCTATTTTTTAATTTTTTGAATTTTTTTACTATTCTTTTGGAATTTTCTATTACGCGTCGGGTAGGAACGGAACGGTACGAGAATTCTAATTTTCTCACTTTCTTGGCCTTTGCCAACCAATTTTGGCTTAAAATGACGCCATAATAATTTTTTTTAATTTTTTTCAATGTTTTAGCTATTTTTTTGAAATTTTATTTTAAGCGTCGGGTAGAAACGGAACCGTTCGGTAATTTTTATTTTCTCTCTTTCTCGGCCTTTTCGAACTTATTTTGGCTTTAAATGAAGCCATAAGTCTATTTTTAACTTATTAGAATTTTTTTACTATTTTTTTTTTGTATTTTTTATTACGATTCGGGTAGGAACGGAACGGTACGAGAATTCTAATTTTCTCACTTTCTTGGCCTTTTCCAACCTATTTTCGCTTAAAATGATGCAATAATGGTCTTTTTTAATTTTTTTTGAATGTTTTAGCTATTTTTTTTGAATTTTCTTTTAAGCGTCGGGTAGAAACGGAGCCGAACGGCAATTTTTCTTTTCTCTCTTTCTCGGTCTTTTCGAACTTATTTTGGCTTGAAATGAAGCCATAAGTCTATTTTTAAATTATTAGAATTTTTTTACTATTTTTTTTGGAATTTTCTATTACGCGTCGGGTAGGAACGGAACAAAACGATAATTTTAATTTTCTCTCTTTCTTGGCCTTTTCCAACGTATTCTGGCTTGAAATGGAGCCGTAATGCTATTTTTTAATTTTTTGAGTTTTTTTACTATTCTTTTGGAATTTTCTATTACGCGTCGGGTAGGAACGGAACGGTACGATAATTCTAATTTTCTCACTTTCTTGGCCTTTTCCAACCAATTTTGGCTTAAAATGATGCAATAATGGTCTTTTTTAATTTTTTTTTAATGTTTTAGCTATTTTTTTTGAATTTTCTTTTAAGCGTCGGGTAGAAACGGAGCCGAACGGCAATTTTTCTTTTCTCTCTTTCTCGGTCTTTTCGAACTTATTTTGGCTTGAAATGAAGCCATAAGTCTATTTTTAAATTATTAGAATTTTTTTACTATTTTTTTTGGAATTTTCTATTACGCGTCGGGTAGGAACGGAACAAAACGATAATTTTAATTTTCTCTCTTTCTTGGCCTTTTCCAACGTATTCTGGCTTGAAATGGAGCCGTAATGCTATTTTTTAATTTTTTGAGTTTTTTTACTATTCTTTTGGAATTTTCTATTACGCGTCGGGTAGGAACGGAACGGTACGATAATTCTAATTTTCTCACTTTCTTGGCCTTTTCCAACCAATTTTGGCTTAAAATGACGCCATAATAAATTTTTTTTAAGTTTTTTGAATGTTTTAGCTATTTTTTTGGAATTTTCTTTTAAGCGTCGGGTAGAAAGGGAACCGAACGATAATTTTTATTTCCACTCTTTCTCGGCCTTTTCGAACTTGTTTTGGCTTGAAATGAAGCCATAAGTCTATTTTTAAATTATTAGAATTTTTTTACTATTTTTTTTGGAATTTTCTTTTACGATTCGGGTAGGAACGGAACGGTACGAGAATTCTAATTTTCTCACTTTCTTGGCCTTTTCCAACCTATTTTGGCTTAAAATGATGCAATAATGGTCTTGTATAATTTTTTGAATGTTTTTGCTATTTTTTTAGAATTTTCTTTTACGCGTTTGGTAGAAACGGAGCCGAACAATAATTTTTATTTTCCCTCTTTCTCGGCCTTTTCGAACATATTTTGGCTTAAAATGAAGCCATAAGTCTATTTTTAAATTATTAGAATTTTTTTACTATTTTTTTTGGAATTTTCTATTACGATTCGGGTAGGAACGGAACGGTACGAGAATTCTAATTTTCTCACTTTCTTGGCCTTTTCCAACCTATTTTGGCTTAAAATGATGCAATAATGGTCTTTTTTAATTTTTTTTTAATGTTTTAGCTATTTTTTTTTAATTTTCTTTTAAGCGTCGGGTAGAAACGGAACCGAACGGCAATTTTTCTTTTCTCTCTTTCTCGGTCTTTTCAAACTTATTTTGGCTTGAAATGAAGCCATAAGACTATTTTTAAGTTATTAGAATTTTTTTAGTATTTTTTTTGGAATTTTCTATTACGCGTCGGGTAGGAACGGAACAAAACGATAATTTTAATTTTCTCTCTTTCTTGGCCTTTTCCAACGTATTCTGGCTTGAAATGGAGCCGTAATGCTATTTTTTAATTTTTTGAATTTTTTTACTATTCTTTTGGAATTTTCTATTACGCGTCGGGTAGGAACGGAACGGTACGAGAATTCTAATTTTCTCACTTTCTTGGCCTTTGCCAACCAATTTTGGCTTAAAATGACGCCATAATAATTTTTTTTAATTTTTTTGAATGTTTTAGCTATTTTTTTGAAATTTTATTTTAAGCGTCGGGTAGAAACGGAACCGTTCGGTAATTTTTATTTTCTCTCTTTCTCGGCCTTTTCGAACTTATTTTGGCTTTAAATGAAGCCATAAGGGTATTTTTAACTTATTAGAATTTTTTTACTATTTTTTTTTTGTATTTTTTATTACGATTCGGGTAGGAACGGAACGGTACGAGAATTCTAATTTTCTCACTTTCTTGGCCTTTTCCAACCTATTTTCGCTTAAAATGATGCAATAATGGTCTTTTTTAATTTTTTTTGAATGTTTTAGCTATTTTTTTTGAATTTTCTTTTAAGCGTCGGGTAGAAACGGAGCCGTACGGCAATTTTTCTTTTCTCTCTTTCTCGGTCTTTTCGAACTTATTTTGGCTTGAAATGAAGCCATAAGTCTATTTTTAAATTATTAGAATTTTTTTACTATTTTTTTTGGAATTTTCTATTACGATTCGGGTAGGAACGGAACGGTACGAGAATTCTAATTTTCTCACTTTCTTGGCCTTTTCCAACCTATTTTCGCTTAAAATGATGCAATAATGGTCTTTTTTATTTTTTTTTTAATGTTTTAGCTATTTTTTTTTAATTTTCTTTTAAGCGTCGGGTAGAAACGGAGCCGAACGGCAATTTTTCTTTTCTCTCTTTCTCGGTCTTTTCAAACTTATTTTGGCTTGAAATGAAGCCATAAGTCCATTTTTAAATTATTAGAATTTTTTCACTATTTTTTTTGGAATTTTCTATTACGCGTCGGGTAGGAACGGAACAAAACGATAATTTTAATTTTCTCTCTTTCTTGGCCTTTTCCAACGTATTCTGGCTTGAAATGGAGCCGTAATGCTATTTTTTAATTTTTTGGGTTTTTTTACTATTCTTTTGGAATTTTCTATTACGCCTCGGGTAGGAACGGAACGGTACGATAATTCCAATTTTCTCACTTTCTTGGCCTTTTCCAACCAATTTTGGCTTAAAATGACGCCATAATAATTTTTTTTAAGTTTTTTGAATGTTTTAGCTATTTTTTTGGAATTTTCATTTAAGCGTCCGGTAGAAACGGAACCGAACGATAATTTTTATTTCCACTCTTTCTCGGCCTTTTCGAACTTATTTTGGCTTGAAATGAAGCCATAAGTCTATTTTTAAATTATTAGAATTTTTTTACTATTTTTTTTGGAATTTTCTTTTACGCGTCGGGTAGGAACGGAACAAAACGATAATTTTAATTTTCTCTCTTTCTTGGCCTTTTCCAACGTATTCTGGCTTGAAATGGAGCCGTAATGCTTTTTTTTAATTTTTTTAATTTTTTTACTATTCTTTTGGAATTTTCTATTACGCGTCGGGTAGGAACGGAACGGTACGATAATTCTAATTTTCACACTTTCTTGGCCTTTTCCATCCTATTTTGGCTTAAAAATGATGCCATAATGGTCTTGTATAATTTGTTGAATGTTTTTGCTATTTTTTTGGAATTTTCTTTTACGCGTTGGGTAGAAACCGAGCCGAACGATAATTTTTATTTTCCCTCTTTCTCGACCTTTTCGAACTTATGTTGGCTTGAAATGAAGCCATAAGTCTATTTTTAAATTATTAGAATTTTTTTACTATTTTTTTTGGAATTTTCTATTACGATTCGGGTAGGAACGCAACGATGCGAGAATTCTAATTTTCTCACTTTCTTGGCCTTTTCCAACCTATTTTGGCTTAAAATGATGCAATAATGGTCTTTTTTAATTTTTTTTTGAATGTTTTAGCTATTTTTTTGGAATTTTCTTTTAAGCGTCAGGTAGAAACGGAGCCGAACGGTAATTTTTATTTTCTCTCTTTTTCGGTCTTTTCGAACTTATTTTGGCTTGAAATGAAGCCATAAGTCTATTTTTAAATTATTAGAATTTTTTTACTATTTTTTTTGGAATTTTCTATTACGCGTCGGGTAGGAACGGAACAAAACGATAATTTTAATTTTCTCTCTTTCTTGGCCTTTTCCAACGTATTCTGGCTTGAAATGGAGCCGTAATGCTATTTTTTAATTTTTTTAGTTTTTTTACTATTCTTTTGGAATTTTCTATTACGCGTCGGGTAGGAACGGAACGGTACGATAATTCTAATTTTCTCACTTTCTTGGCCTTTTCCAACCAATTTTGGCTTAAAATGATGGAATAATGGTCTTTTTTAATTTTTTTTTAATGTTTTAGCTATTTTTTTTGAATTTTCTTTTAAGCGTCGGGTAGAAACGGAGCCGAACGGCAATTTTTCTTTTCTCTCTTTCTCGGTCTTTTCGAACTTATTTTGGCTTGAAATGAAGCCATAAGTCTATTTTTAAATTATTAGAATTTTTTTACTATTTTTTTTGGAATTTTCTATTACGCGTCGGGTAGGAACGGAACAAAACGATAATTTTAATTTTCTCTCTTTCTTGGCCTTTTCCAACGTATTCTGGCTTGAAATGGAGCCGTCATGCTACTTTTTAATTTTTTGAGTTTTTTTACTATTCTTTTGGAATTTTCTATTACGCGTCGGGTAGGAACGGAACGGTACGATAATTCTAATTTTCTCACTTTCTTGGCCTTTTCCAACCAATTTTGGCTTAAAATGACGCCATAATAATTTTTTTTAAGTTTTTTGAATGTTTTAGCTATTTTTTTGGAATTTTCTTTTAAGCGTCGGGTAGAAACGGAACCGAACGATAATTTTTATTTCCACTCTTTCTCGGCCTTTTCGAACTTGTTTTGGCTTGAAATGAAGCCATAAGTCTATTTTTAAATTATTAGAATTTTTTTACTATTTTTTTTGGAATTTTCTTTTACGATTCGGGTAGGAACGGAACGGTACGAGAATTCTAATTTTCTCACTTTCTTGGCCTTTTCCAACCTATTTTGGCTTAAAATGATGCAATAATGGTCTTTTTTAATTTTTTTTTGAAAGTTTTAGCTATTTTTTTGGAATTTTCTCTTAAGCGTCAGGTAGAAACGGAGCCGAACGGTAATTTTTATTTCCCCTCTTTTTCGGTCTTTTCAAACATATTTTGGCTTGAAATGAAGCCATAAGTCTATTTTTAAATTATTAGAATTTTTTTACTATTTTTTTTGGAATTTTCTATTACGATTCTGGTAGGAACGGAACGGTACGAGAATTCTAATTTTCTCACTTTCTTGGCCTTTTCCGACCTATTTTGGCTTAAAATGATGCAATAATGGTCTTTTTTAATTTTTTTTGAATGTTTTAGCTATTTTTTTGGAATTTTCTTTTAAGCGTCGGGTAGAAACGGAGCCGAACGGCAATTTTTCTTTTCTCTCTTTCTCGGTCTTTTCGAACTTATTTTGGCTTGAAATGAAGCCATAAGACTATTTTTAAGTTATTAGAATTTTTTTAGTATTTTTTTTGGAATTTTCTATTACGCGTCGGGTAGGAACGGAACAAAACGATAATTTTAATTTTCTCTCTTTCTTGGCCTTTTCCAACGTAGTCTGGCTTGAAATGGAGGCATAATGCTATTTTTTAATTTTTTGAATTTTTTTACTATTCTTTTGGAATTTTCTATTACGCGTCGGGTAGGAACGGAACGGTACGAGAATTCTAATTTTCTCACTTTCTTGGCCTTTGCCAACCAATTTTGGCTTAAAATGACGCCATAATAATTTTTTTTAATTTTTTTCAATGTTTTAGCTATTTTTTTGAAATTTTATTTTAAGCGTCGGGTAGAAACGGAACCGTTCGGTAATTTTTATTTTCTCTCTTTCTCGGCCTTTTCGAACTTATTTTGGCTTTAAATGAAGCCATAAGTCTATTTTTAACTTATTAGAATTTTTTTACTATTTTTTTTGGTATTTTTTATTACGATTCGGGTAGGAACGGAACGGTACGAGAATTCTAATTTTCTCACTTTCTTGGCCTTTTCCAACCTATTTTCGCTTAAAATGATGCAATAATGGTCTTTTTTAATTTTTTTTGAATGTTTTAGCTATTTTTTTTGAATTTTCTTTTAAGCGTCGGGTAGAAACGGAGCCGAACGGCAATTTTTCTTTTCTCTCTTTCTTGGTCTTTTCGAACTTATTTTGGCTTGAAATGAAGCCATAAGTCTATTTTTAAATTATTAGAATTTTTTTACTATTTTTTTTGGAATTTTCTATTACGCGTCGGGTAGGAACGGAACAAAACGATAATTTTAATTTTCTCTCTTTCTTGGCCTTTTCCAACGTATTCTGGCTTGAAATGGAGCCGTAATGCTATTTTTTAATTTTTTGAGTTTTTTTACTATTCTTTTGGAATTTTCTATTACGCGTCGGGTAGGAACGGAACGGTACGATAATTCTAATTTTCTCACTTTCTTGGCCTTTTCCAACCAATTTTGGCTTAAAATGATGGAATAATGGTCTTTTTTAATTTTTTTTTAATGTTTTAGCTATTTTTTTGAATTTTCTTTTAAGCGTCGGGTAGAAACGGAGCCGAACGGCAATTTTTCTTTTCTCTCTTTCTCGGTCTTTTCGAACTTATTTTGGCTTGAAATGAAGCCATAAGTCTATTTTTAAATTATTAGAATTTTTTTACTATTTTTTTTGGAATTTTCTATTACGCGTCGGGTAGGAACGGAACAAAACGATAATTTTAATTTTCTCTCTTTCTTGGCCTTTTCCAACGTATTCTGGCTTGAAATGGAGCCGTAATGCTATTTTTTAATTTTTTGAGTTTTTTTACTATTCTTTTGGAATTTTCTATTACGCGTCGGGTAGGAACGAACGGTACGATAATTCTAATTTTCTCACTTTCTTGGCCTTTTCCAACCAATTTTGGCTTAAAATGATGGAATAATGGTCTTTTTTAATTTTTTTTTAATGTTTTAGCTATTTTTTTTGAATTTTCTTTTAAGCGTCGGGTAGAAACGGAGCCGAACGGCAATTTTTCTTTTCTCTCTTTCTCGGTCTTTTCGAACTTATTTTGGCTTGAAATGAAGCCATAAGTCTATTTTTAAATTATTAGAATTTTTTTACTATTTTTTTTGGAATTTTCTATTACGCGTCGGGTAGGAACGGAACAAAACGATAATTTTAATTTTCTCTCTTTCTTGGCCTTTTCCAACGTATTCTGGCTTGAAATGGAGCCGTCATGCTACTTTTTAATTTTTTGAGTTTTTTTACTATTCTTTTGGAATTTTCTATTACGCGTCGGGTAGGAACGGAACGGTACGATAATTCTAATTTTCTCACTTTCTTGGCCTTTTCCAACCAATTTTGGCTTAAAATGACGCCATAATAATTTTTTTTAAGTTTTTTGAATGTTTTAGCTATTTTTTTGGAATTTTCTTTTAAGCGTCGGGTAGAAACGGAACCGAACGATAATTTTTATTTCCACTCTTTCTCGGCCTTTTCGAACTTATTTTGGCTTGAAATGAAGCCATAAGTCTATTTTTAAATTATTAGAATTTTTTTACTATTTTTTTTGGAATTTTCTTTTACGATTCGGGTAGGAACGGAACGGTACGAGAATTCTAATTTTCTCACTTTCTTGGCCTTTTCCAACCTATTTTGGCTTAAAATGATGCAATAATGGTCTTTTTTAATTTTTTTTTGAAAGTTTTAGCTATTTTTTTGGAATTTTCTCTTAAGCGTCAGGTAGAAACGGAGCCGAACGGTAATTTTTATTTTCCCTCTTTTTCGGTCTTTTCAAACTTATTTTGGCTTGAAATGAAGCCATAAGTCTATTTTTAAATTATTAGAATTTTTTTACTATTTTTTTTGGAATTTTCTATTACGATTCTGGTAGGAACGGAACGGTACGAGAATTCTAATTTTCTCACTTTCTTGGCCTTTTCCGACCTATTTTGGCTTAAAATGATGCAATAATGGTCTTTTTTAATTTTTTTTGAATGTTTTAGCTATTTTTTTGGAATTTTCTTTTAAGCGTCGGGTAGAAACGGAGCCGAACGGCAATTTTTCTTTTCTCTCTTTCTCGGTCTTTTCGAACTTATTTTGGCTTGAAATGAAGCCATAAGACTATTTTTAAGTTATTAGAATTTTTTTAGTATTTTTTTTTGGAATTTTCTATTACGCGTCGGGTAGGAACGGAACAAAACGATAATTTTAATTTTCTCTCTTTCTTGGCCTTTTCCAACGTAGTCTGGCTTGAAATGGAGGTATAATGCTATTTTTTAATTTTTTGAATTTTTTTACTATTCTTTTGGAATTTTCTATTACGCGTCGGGTAGGAACGGAACGGTACGAGAATTCTAATTTTCTCACTTTCTTGGCCTTTTCCAACCAATTTTGGCTTAAAATGACGCCATAATAATTTTTTTTAATTTTTTTCAATGTTTTAGCTATTTTTTTGAAATTTTATTTTAAGCGTCGGGTAGAAACGGAACCGTTCGGTAATTTTTATTTTCTCTCTTTCTCGGCCTTTTCGAACTTATTTTGGCTTTAAATGAAGCCATAAGTCTATTTTTAACTTATTAGAATTTTTTTACTATTTTTTTTGGTATTTTTTATTACGATTCGGGTAGGAACGGAACGGTACGAGAATTCTAATTTTCTCACTTTCTTGGCCTTTTCCAACCTATTTTCGCTTAAAATGATGCAATAATGGTCTTTTTTAATTTTTTTTGAATGTTTTAGCTATTTTTTTTGAATTTTCTTTTAAGCGTCGGGTAGAAACGGAGCCGAACGGCAATTTTTCTTTTCTCTCTTTCTTGGTCTTTTCGAACTTATTTTGGCTTGAAATGAAGCCATAAGTCTATTTTTAAATTATTAGAATTTTTTTACTATTTTTTTTGGAATTTTCTATTACGCGTCGGGTAGGAACGGAACAAAACGATAATTTTAATTTTCTCTCTTTCTTGGCCTTTTCCAACGTATTCTGGCTTGAAATGGAGCCGTAATGCTATTTTTTAATTTTTTGAGTTTTTTTACTATTCTTTTGGAATTTTCTATTACGCGTCGGGTAGGAACGGAACGGTACGATAATTCTAATTTTCTCACTTTCTTGGCCTTTTCCAACCAATTTTGGCTTAAAATGATGGAATAATGGTCTTTTTTAATTTTTTTTTAATGTTTTAGCTATTTTTTTTGAATTTTCTTTTAAGCGTCGGGTAGAAACGGAGCCGAACGGCAATTTTTCTTTTCTCTCTTTCTCGGTCTTTTCGAACTTATTTTGGCTTGAAATGAAGCCATAAGTCTATTTTTAAATTATTAGAATTTTTTTACTATTTTTTTTGGAATTTTCTATTACGCGTCGGGTAGGAACGGAACAAAACGATAATTTTAATTTTCTCTCTTTCTTGGCCTTTTCCAACGTATTCTGGCTTGAAATGGAGCCGTAATGCTATTTTTTAATTTTTTGAGTTTTTTTACTATTCTTTTGGAATTTTCTATTACGCGTCGGGTAGGAACGAACGGTACGATAATTCTAATTTTCTCACTTTCTTGGCCTTTTCCAACCAATTTTGGCTTAAAATGATGGAATAATGGTCTTTTTTAATTTTTTTTTAATGTTTTAGCTATTTTTTTTGAATTTTCTTTTAAGCGTCGGGTAGAAACGGAGCCGAACGGCAATTTTTCTTTTCTCTCTTTCTCGGTCTTTTCGAACTTATTTTGGCTTGAAATGAAGCCATAAGTCTATTTTTAAATTATTAGAATTTTTTTACTATTTTTTTTGGAATTTTCTATTACGCGTCGGGTAGGAACGGAACAAAACGATAATTTTAATTTTCTCTCTTTCTTGGCCTTTTCCAACGTATTCTGGCTTGAAATGGAGCCGTAATGCTATTTTTTAATTTTTTGAGTTTTTTTACTATTCTTTTGGAATTTTCTATTACGCGTCGGGTAGGAACGGAACGGTACGATAATTCTAATTTTCTCACTTTCTTGGCCTTTTCCAACCAATTTTGGCTTAACATGACGCCATAATAATTTTTTTTAATTTTTTTGAATGTTTTAGCTATTTTTTTGGAATTTTCTTTTAAGCGTCGGGTAGAAACGGAACCGTTCGGTAATTTTTATTTTCTCTCTTTCTCGGCCTTTTCGAACTTATTTTGGCTTTAAATGAAGCCATAAGTCTATTTTTAACTTACTAGAATTTTTTTACTATTTTTTTTGGTATTTTTTATTACGATTCGGGTAGGAACGGAACGGTACGAGAATTCTAATTTTCTCACTTTCTTGGCCTTTTCCAACCTATTTTCGCTTAAAATGATGCAATAGTGGTCTTTTTTAATTTTTTTTGAATGTTTTAGTTATTTTTTTTTAATTTTCTTTTAAGCGTCGGGTAGAAATGGAGCCGAACGGCAATTTTTCTTTTCTCTCTTTCTCGGTCTTTTCGAACTTATTTTGGCTTGAAATGAAGCCATAAAACTATTTTTAAGTTATTAGAATTTTTTTAGTATTTTTTTTGGAATTTTCTATTACGCGTCGGGTAGGAACGGAACAAAACGATAATTTTAATTTTCTCTCTTTCTTGGCCTTTTCCAACGTATTCTGGCTTGAAATGGAGGCATAATGCTATTTTTTAATTTTTTGAATTTTTTTACTATTCTTTTGGAATTTTCTATTACGCGTCGGGTAGGAACGGAACGGTACGAGAATTCTAATTTTCTCACTTTCTTGGCCTTTGCCAACCAATTTTGGCTTAAAATGACGCCATAATAATTTTTTTTAATTTTTTTGAATGTTTTAGCTATTTTTTTGAAATTTTATTTTAAGCGTCGGGTAGAAACGGAACCGTTCGGTAATTTTTATTTTCTCTCTTTCTCGGCCTTTTCGAACTTATTTTGGCTTTAAATGAAGCCATAAGTCTATTTTTAACTTATTAGAATTTTTTTACTATTTTTTTTGGTATTTTTTATTACGATTCGGGTAGGAACGGAACGGTACGAGAATTCTAATTTTCTCACTTTCTTGGCCTTTTCCAACCTATTTTCGCTTAAAATGATGCAATAATGGTCTTTTTTAATTTTTTTTGAATGTTTTAGCTATTTTTTTTGAATTTTCTTTTAAGCGTCGGGTAGAAACGGAGCCGAACGGCAATTTTTCTTTTCTCTCTTTCTCGGTCTTTTCGAACTTATTTTGGCTTGAAATGAAGCCATAAGTCTATTTTTAAATTATTAGAATTTTTTTACTATTTTTTTTGGAATTTTCTATTACGATTCTGGTAGGAACGGAACGGTACGAGAATTCTAATTTTCTCACTTTCTTGGCCTTTTCCAACCTATTTTGGCTTAAAATGATGCAATAATGGTCTTTTTTAATTTTTTTTTAATGTTTTAGCTATTTTTTTTTCAATTTTCTTTTAAGCGTCGGGTAGAAACGGAGCCGAACGGCAATTTTTCTTTTCTCTCTTTCTCGGTCTTTTCGAACTTATTTTGGCTTGAAATGAAGCCATAAGTCTATTTTTAAATTATTAGAATTTTTTTACTATTTTTTTTGGAATTTTCTATTACGCGTCGGGTAGGAACGGAACAAAACGATAATTTTAATTTTCTCTCTTTCTTGGCCTTTTCCAACGTATTCTGGCTTGAAATGGAGCCGTAATGCTATTTTTTAATTTTTTGAGTTTTTTGACTATTCTTTTGGAATTTTCTATTACGCGTCGGGTAGGAACGGAACGGTACGATAATTCTAATTTTCTCACTTTCTTGGCCTTTTCCAACCAATTTTGGCTTAACATGACACCACAATAATTTTTTTTAATTTTTTTGAATGTTTTAGCTATTTTTTTGGAATTTTCTTTTAAGCGTCGGGTAGAAACGGAACCGTTCGTAATTTTTATTTTCTCTCTTTCTCGGCCTTTTCGAACTTATTTTGGCTTTAAATGAAGCCATAAGTCTATTTTTAACTTACTAGAATTTTTTTACTATTTTTTTTGGTATTTTTTATTACGATTCGGGTCGGAACGGAACGGTACGAGAATTCTAACTTTCTCACTTTCTTGGCCTTTTCCAACCTATTTTCGCTTAAAATGATGCAATAGTGGTCTTTTTTAATTTTTTTTGAATGTTTTAGCTATTTTTTTTTAATTTTCTTTTAAGCGTCGGGTAGAAATGGAGCCGAACGGCAATTTTTCTTTTCTCTCTTTCTCGGTCTTTTCGAACTTATTTTGGCTTGAAATGAAGCCATAAGTGTATTTTTAAATTATTAGAATTTTTTTACTATTTTTTTTGGAATTTTCTATTACGCGTCGGGTAGGAACGGAACAAAACGATAATTTTAATTTTCTCTCTTTCTTGGCCTTTTCCAACGTATTCTGGCTTGAAATGGAGCCGTAATGCTATTTTTTAATTTTTTGAGTTTTTTTACTACTCTTTTGGAATTTTCTATTACGCGTCGGGTAGGAACGGAACGGTACGATAATTCTAATTTTCTCACTTTCTTGGCCTTTTCCAACCAATTTTGGCTTAAAATGACGCCATAATAATTTTTTTTAAGTTTTTTGAATGTTTTAGCTATTTTTTTGGAATTTTCTTTTAAGCGTCGGGTAGAAACGGAACCGAACGATAATTTTTATTTCCACTCTTTCTCGGCCTTTTCGAACTTGTTTTGGCTTGAAATGAAGTCATAAGTCTATTTTTAAATTATTAGAATTTTTTTACTATTTTTTTTGGAATTTTCTTTTACGATTCGGGTAGGAACGGAACGGTACGAGAATTCTAATTTTCTCACTTTCTTGGCCTTTTCCAACCTATTTTGGCTTAAAATGATGCAATAATGGTCTTGTATAATTTTTGAATGTTTTTGCTATTTTTTTAGAATTTTCTTTTACGCGTTGGGTAGAAACGGAGCCGAACGATAATTTTTATTTTCCCTCTTTCTCGGCCTTTTCGAACTTATTTTGGCTTGAAATGAAGCCATAAGTCTATTTTTAAATTATTAGAATTTTTTTACTATTTTTTTTGGAATTTTCTATTACGATTCGGGTAGGAACGGAACGGTACGAGAATTCTAATTTTCTCACTTTCTTGGCCTTTTCCAACCTATTTTGGCTTAAAATGATGCAATAATGGTCTTTTTTAATTTTTTTTTAATGTTTTAGCTATTTTTTTTTTAATTTTCTTTTAAGCGTCGGGTAGAAACGGAGCCGAACGGCAATTTTTCTTTTCTCTCTTTCTCGGTCTTTTCAAACTTATTTTGGCTTGAAATGAAGCCATAAGTCCATTTTTAAATTATTAGAATTTTTTCACTATTTTTTTTGGAATTTTCTATTACGCGTCGGGTAGGAACGGAACAAAACGATAATTTTAATTTTCTCTCTTTCTTGGCCTTTTCCAACGTATTCTGGCTTGAAATGGAGCCGTAATGCTATTTTTTAATTTTTTGGGTTTTTTTACTATTCTTTTGGAATTTTCTATTACGCCTCGGGTAGGAACGGAACGGTACGATAATTCCAATTTTCTCACTTTCTTGGCCTTTTCCAACCAATTTTGGCTTAAAATGACGCCATAATAATTTTTTTTAAGTTTTTTGAATGTTTTAGCTATTTTTTTGGAATTTTCATTTAAGCGTCCGGTAGAAACGGAACCGAACGATAATTTTTATTTCCACTCTTTCTCGGCCTTTTCGAACTTATTTTGGCTTGAAATGAAGCCATAAGTCTATTTTTAAATTATTAGAATTTTTTTACTATTTTTTTTGGAATTTTCTTTTACGCGTCGGGTAGGAACGGAACAAAACGATAATTTTAATTTTCTCTCTTTCTTGGCCTTTTCCAACGTATTCTGGCTTGAAATGGAGCCGTAATGGTTTTTTTTAATTTTTTTAATTTTTTTACTATTCTTTTGGAATTTTCTATTACGCGTCGGGTAGGAACGGAACGGTACGATAATTCTAATTTTCACACTTTCTTGGCCTTTTCCATCCTATTTTGGCTTAAAAATGATGCCATAATGGTCTTGTATAATTTGTTGAATGTTTTTGCTATTTTTTTGGAATTTTCTTTTACGCGTTGGGTAGAAACCGAGCCGAACGATAATTTTTATTTTCCCTCTTTCTCGGCCTTTTCGAACTTGTTTTGGCTTGAAATGAAGCCATAAGTCTATTTTTAAATTATTAGAATTTTTTTACTATTTTTTTTGGAATTTTCTTTTACGATTCGGGTAGGAACGGAACGGTACGAGAATTCTAATTTTCTCACTTTCTTGGCCTTTTCCAACCTATTTTGGCTTAAAATGATGCAATAATGGTCTTGTATAATTTTTGAATGTTTTTGCTATTTTTTTAGAATTTTCTTTTACGCGTTGGGTAGAAACGGAGCCGAACGATAATTTTTATTTTCCCTCTTTCTCGGCCTTTTCGAACTTATTTTGGCTTGAAATGAAGCCATAAGTCTATTTTTAAATTATTAGAATTTTTTTACTATTTTTTTTGGAATTTTCTATTACGATTCGGGTAGGAACGGAACGGTACGAGAATTCTAATTTTCTCACTTTCTTGGCCTTTTCCAACCTATTTTGGCTTAAAATGATGCAATAATGGTCTTTTTTAATTTTTTTTTAATGTTTTAGCTATTTTTTTTAATTTTCTTTTAAGCGTCGGGTAGAAACGGAGCCGAACGACAATTTTTCTTTTCTCTCTTTCTCGGTCTTTTCAAACTTATTTTGGCTTGAAATGAAGCCATAAGTCCATTTTTAAATTATTAGAATTTTTTCACTATTTTTTTTGGAATTTTCTATTACGCGTCGGGTAGGAACGGAACAAAACGATAATTTTAATTTTCTCTCTTTCTTGGCCTTTTCCAACGTATTCTGGCTTGAAATGGAGCCGTAATGCTATTTTTTAATTTTTTGGGTTTTTTTACTATTCTTTTGGAATTTTCTATTACGCCTCGGGTAGGAACGGAACGGTACGATAATTCCAATTTTCTCACTTTCTTAGCCTTTTCCAACCAATTTTGGCTTAAAATGACGCCATAATAATTTTTTTTAATTTTTTTGAATGTTTTAGCTATTTTTTTGATATTTTATTTTAAGCGTCGGGTAGAAACGGAACCGTTCGGTAATTTTTATTTTCTCTCTTTCTCGGCCTTTTCGAACTTATTTTGGCCTTAAATGAAGCCATAAGTCTATTTTTAACTTATTAGAATTTTTTTACTATTTTTTTTGGTATTTTTTATTACGATTCGGGTAGGAACGGAACGGTACGAGAATTCTAATTTTCTCACTTTCTTGGCCTTTTCCAACCTATTTTCGCTTAAAATGATGCAATAATGGTCTTTTTTAATTTTTTTTGAATGTTTTAGCTATTTTTTTTTAATTTTCTTTTAAGCGTCGGGTAGAAACGGAGCCGAACGGCAATTTTTCTTTTCTCTCTTTCTCGGTCTTTTCGAACTTATTTTGGCTTGAAATGAAGCCATAAGTCTATTTTTAAATTATTAGAATTTTTTTACTATTTTTTTTGGAATTTTCTATTACGATTCTGGTAGGAACGGAACGGTACGAGAATTCTAATTTTCTCACTTTCTTGGCCTTTTCCAACCTATTTTGGCTTAAAATGATGCAATAATGGTCTTTTTTAATTTATTTTGAATGTTTTAGCTATTTTTTTGGAATTTTCTTTTAAGCGTCGGGTAGAAACGGAGCCGAACGGCAATTTTTATTTTCTCTCTTTCTCGGTCTTTTCGAACTTATTTTGGCTTGAAATGAAGCCATAAGACTATTTTTAAGTTATTAGAATTTTTTTAGTATTTTTTTTGGAATTTTCTATTACGCGTCGGGTAGGAACGGAACAAAACGATAATTTTAATTTTCTCTATTTCTTGGCCTTTTCGAATGTATTCTGGCTTGAAATGGGGGCATAATGCTATTTTTTAATTTTTTGAATTTTTTTACTATTCTTTTGGAATTTTCTATTACGCGTCGGGTAGGAACGGAACGGTACGAGAATTCTAATTTTCTCACTTTCTTGGCCTTTGCCAACCAATTTTGGCTTAAAATGACGCCATAATAATTTTTTTTAATTTTTTTCAATGTTTTAGCTATTTTTTTGAAATTTTATTTTAAGCGTCGGGTAGAAACGGAACCGTTCGGTAATTTTTATTTTCTCTCTTTCTCGGCCTTTTCGAACTTATTTTGGCTTTAAATGAAGCCATAAGGGTATTTTTAACTTATTAGAATTTTTTTACTATTTTTTTTTTGTATTTTTTATTACGATTCGGGTAGGAACGGAACGGTACGAGAATTCTAATTTTCTCACTTTCTTGGCCTTTTCCAATCTATTTTCGCTTAAAATGATGCAATAATGGTCTTTTTTAATTTTTTTTGAATGTTTTAGCTATTTTTTTTGAATTTTCTTTTAAGCGTCGGGTAGAAACGGAGCCGAACGGCAATTTTTCTTTTCTCTCTTTCTCGGTCTTTTCGAACTTATTTTGGCTTGAAATGAAGCCATAAGTCTATTTTTAAATTATTAGAATTTTTTTACTATTTTTTTTGGAATTTTCTATTACGATTCGGGTAGGAACGGAACGGTACGAGAATTCTAATTTTCTCACTTTCTTGGCCTTTTCCAACCTATTTTCGCTTAAAATGATGCAATAATGGTCTTTTTTAATTTTTTTTTAATGTTTTAGCTATTTTTTTTTAATTTTCTTTTAAGCGTCGGGTAGAAACGGAGCCGAACGGCAATTTTTCTTTTCTCTCTTTCTCGGTCTTTTCAAACTTATTTTGGCTTGAAATGAAGCCATAAGTCCATTTTTAAATTATTAGAATTTTTTCACTATTTTTTTTGGAATTTTCTATTACGCGTCGGGTAGGAACGGAACAAAACGATAATTTTAATTTTCTCTCTTTCTTGGCCTTTTCCAACGTATTCTGGCTTGAAATGGAGCCGTAATGCTATTTTTTAATTTTTTGGGTTTTTTTACTATTCTTTTGGAATTTTCTATTACGCCTCGGGTAGGAACGGAACGGTACGATAATTCCAATTTTCTCACTTTCTTGGCCTTTTCCAACCAATTTTGGCTTAAAATGACGCCATAATAATTTTTTTTAAGTTTTTTGAATGTTTTAGCTATTTTTTTGGAATTTTCATTTATGCGTCCGGTAGAAACGGAACCGAACGATAATTTTTATTTCCACTCTTTCTCGGCCTTTTCGAACTTATTTTGGCTTGAAATGAAGCCATAAGTCTATTTTTAAATTATTAGAATTTTTTTACTATTTTTTTTGGAATTTTCTTTTACGCGTCGGGTAGGAACGGAACAAAACGATAATTTTAATTTTCTCTCTTTCTTGGCCTTTTCCAATGTATTCTGGCTTGAAATGGAGCCGTAATGCTTTTTTTTAATTTTTTTAATTTTTTTACTATTCTTTTGGAATTTTCTATTACGCGTCGGGTAGGAACGGAACGGTACGATAATTCTAATTTTCACACTTTCTTGGCCTTTTCCATCCTATTTTGGCTTAAAAATGATGCCATAATGGTCTTGTATAATTTGTTGAATGTTTTTGCTATTTTTTTGGAATTTTCTTTTACGCGTTGGGTAGAAACCGAGCCGAACGATAATTTTTATTTTCCCTCTTTCTCGGCCTTTTCGAACTTATGTTGGCTTGAAATGAAGCCATAAGTCTATTTTTAAATTATTAGAATTTTTTTACTATTTTTTTTGGAATTTTCTATTACGGTTCGGGTAGGAACGCAACGATACGAGAGTTCTAATTTTCTCACTTTCTTGGCCTTTTCGAACCTATTTTGGCTTAAAATGATGCAATAATGGTCTTTTTTAATTTTTTTTTGAAAGTTCTAGCTATTTTTTTGGAATTTTCTCTTAAGCGTCAGGTGGAAACGGAGCCGAACGGTAATTTTTATTTTCCCTCTTTTTCGGTCTTTTCAAACTTATTTTGGCTTGAAATGAAGCCATAAGTCTATTTTTAAATTATTAGAATTTTTTTACTATTTTTTTTGGAATTTTCTATTACGATTCTGGTAGGAACGGAACGGTACGAGAATTCTAATTTTCTCACTTTCTTGGCCTTTTCCAACCTATTTTGGCTTAAAATGATGCAATAATGGTCTTTTTTAATTTTTTTTGAATGTTTTAGCTATTTTTTTGGAATTTTCTTTTAAGCGTCGGGTAGAAACGGAGCCGAACGGCAATTTTTCTTTTCTCTCTTTCTCGGTCTTTTCGAACTTATTTTGGCTTGAAATGAAGCCATAAGACTATTTTTAAGTTATTAGAATTTTTTTAGTATTTTTTTTGGAATTTTCTATTACGCGTCGGGTAGGAACGGAACAAAACGATAATTTTAATTTTCTCTCTTTCTTGGCCTTTTCCAACGTATTCTGGCTTGAAATGGAGGCATAATGCTATTTTTTAATTTTTTGAATTTTTTTACTATTCTTTTGGAATTTTCTATTACGCGTCGGGTAGGAACGGAACGGTACGAGAATTCTAATTTTCTCACTTTCTTGGCCTTTGCCAACCAATTTTGGCTTAAAATGACGCCATAATAATTTTTTTTAATTTTTTTGAATGTTTTAGCTATTTTTTTGAAATTTTATTTTAAGCGTCGGGTAGAAACGGAACCGTTCGGTAATTTTTATTTTCTCTCTTTCTCGGCCTTTTCGAACTTATTTTGGCTTTAAATGAAGCCATAAGTCTATTTTTAACTTATTAGAATTTTTTTACTATTTTTTTTGGTATTTTTTATTACGATTCGGGTAGGAACGGAACGGTACGAGAATTCTAATTTTCTCACTTTCTTGGCCTTTTCCAACCTATTTTCGCTTAAAATGATGCAATAATGGTCTTTTTTAATTTTTTTTGAATGTTTTAGCTATTTTTTTTGAATTTTCTTTTAAGCGTCGGGTAGAAACGGAGCCGAACGGCAATTTTTCTTTTCTCTCTTTCTCGGTCTTTTCGAACTTATTTTGGCTTGAAATGAAGCCATAAGTCTATTTTTAAATTATTAGAATTTTTTTACTATTTTTTTTGGAATTTTCTATTACGATTCTGGTAGGAACGGAACGGTACGAGAATTCTAATTTTCTCACTTTCTTGGCCTTTTCCAACCTATTTTGGCTTAAAATGATGCAATAATGGTCTTTTTTAATTTTTTTTGAATGTTTTAGCTATTTTTTTGGAATTTTCTTTTAAGCGTCGGGTAGAAACGGAGCCGAACGGCAATTTTTATTTTCTCTCTTTCTCGGTCTTTTCGAACTTATTTTGGCTTGAAATGAAGCCATAAGACTATTTTTAAGTTATTAGAATTTTTTTAGTATTTTTTTTGGAATTTTCTATTGCGCGTCGGGTAGGAACGGAACAAAACGATAATTTTAATTTTCTCTCTTTCTTGGCCTTTTCCAACGTATTCTGGCTTGAAATGGAGGCATAATGCTATTTTTTAATTTTTTGAATTTTTTTACTAT
Source organism: Quercus wislizeni (assembly GCA_023055345.1). Classification (NCBI taxonomy): domain Eukaryota; kingdom Viridiplantae; phylum Streptophyta; class Magnoliopsida; order Fagales; family Fagaceae; genus Quercus; species Quercus wislizeni. The sequence continues at coordinate 29,887,895 of JALGQJ010000006.1, forward strand.
TCTTTTGGAATTTTCTATTACGCGTCGGGTAGGAACGGAACGGTACGAGAATTCTAATTTTCTCACTTTCTTGGCCTTTGCCAACCAATTTTGGCTTAAAATGACGCCATAATAATTTTTTTTAATTTTTTTGAATGTTTTAGCTATTTTTTTGAAATTTTAATTTAAGCGTCGGGTAGAAACGGAACCGTTCGGTAATTTTTATTTTCTCTCTTTCTCGGCCTTTTCGAACTTATTTTGGCTTTAAATGAAGCCATAAGTCTATTTTTAACTTATTAGAATTTTTTTACTATTTTTTTTTTGTATTTTTTATTACGATTCGGGTAGGAACGGAACGGTACGAGAATTCTAATTTTCTCACTTTCTTGGCCTTTTCCAACCTATTTTCGCTTAAAATGATGCAATAATGGTCTTTTTTAATTTTTTTTGAATGTTTTAGCTATTTTTTTTGAATTTTCTTTTAAGCGTCGGGTAGAAACGGAGCCGAACGGCAATTTTTCTTTTCTCTCTTTCTCGGTCTTTTCGAACTTATTTTGGCTTGAAATGAAGCCATAAGTCTATTTTTAAATTATTAGAATTTTTTTACTATTTTTTTTGGAATTTTCTATTACGCGTCGGGTAGGAACGGAACAAAACGATAATTTTAATTTTCTCTCTTTCTTGGCCTTTTCCAACGTATTCTGGCTTGAAATGGAGCCGTAATGCTATTTTTTAATTTTTTGAGTTTTTTTACTATTCTTTTGGAATTTTCTATTACGCGTCGGGTAGGAACGGAACGGTACGATAATTCTAATTTTCTCACTTTCTTGGCCTTTTCCAACCAATTTTGGCTTAAAATGATGCAATAATGGTCTTTTTTAATTTTTTTTTAATGTTTTAGCTATTTTTTTTGAATTTTCTTTTAAGCGTCGGGTAGAAACGGAGCCGAACGGCAATTTTTCTTTTCTCTCTTTCTCGGTCTTTTCGAACTTATTTTGGCTTGAAATGAAGCCATAAGTCTATTTTTAAATTATTAGAATTTTTTTACTATTTTTTTTGGAATTTTCTATTACGCGTCGGGTAGGAACGGAACAAAACGATAATTTTAATTTTCTCTCTTTCTTGGCCTTTTCCAACGTATTCTGGCTTGAAATGGAGCCGTAATGCTATTTTTTAATTTTTTGAGTTTTTTTACTATTCTTTTGGAATTTTCTATTACGCGTCGGGTAGGAACGGAACGGTACGATAATTCTAATTTTCTCACTTTCTTGGCCTTTTCCTACCAATTTTGGCTTAAAATGACGCCATAATAAATTTTTTTTAAGTTTTTTGAATGTTTTAGCTATTTTTTTGGAATTTTCTTTTAAGCGTCGGGTAGAAAGGGAACCGAACGATAATTTTTATTTCCACTCTTTCTCGGCCTTTTCGAACTTGTTTTGGCTTGAAATGAAGCCATAAGTCTATTTTTAAATTATTAGAATTTTTTTACTATTTTTTTTGGAATTTTCTTTTACGATTCGGGTAGGAACGGAACGGTACGAGAATTCTAATTTTCTCACTTTCTTGGCCTTTTCCAACCTATTTTGGCTTAAAATGATGCAATAATGGTCTTGTATAATTTTTTGAATGTTTTTGCTATTTTTTTAGAATTTTCTTTTACGCGTTTGGTAGAAACGGAGCCGAACAATAATTTTTATTTTCCCTCTTTCTCGGCCTTTTCGAACATATTTTGGCTTAAAATGAAGCCATAAGTCTATTTTTAAATTATTAGAATTTTTTTACTATTTTTTTTGGAATTTTCTATTACGATTCGGGTAGGAACGGAACGGTACGAGAATTCTAATTTTCTCACTTTCTTGGCCTTTTCCAACCTATTTTGGCTTAAAATGATGCAATAATGGTCTTTTTTAATTTTTTTTTAATGTTTTAGCTATTTTTTTTTAATTTTCTTTTAAGCGTCGGGTAGAAACGGAACCGAACGGCAATTTTTCTTTTCTCTCTTTCTCGGTCTTTTCAAACTTATTTTGGCTTGAAATGAAGCCATAAGACTATTTTTAAGTTATTAGAATTTTTTTAGTATTTTTTTTGGAATTTTCTATTACGCGTCGGGTAGGAACGGAACAAAACGATAATTTTAATTTTCTCTCTTTCTTGGCCTTTTCCAACGTATTCTGGCTTGAAATGGAGCCGTAATGCTATTTTTTAATTTTTTGAATTTTTTTACTATTCTTTTGGAATTTTCTATTACGCGTCGGGTAGGAACGGAACGGTACGAGAATTCTAATTTTCTCACTTTCTTGGCCTTTGCCAACCAATTTTGGCTTAAAATGACGCCATAATAATTTTTTTTAATTTTTTTGAATGTTTTAGCTATTTTTTTGAAATTTTATTTTAAGCGTCGGGTAGAAACGGAACCGTTCGGTAATTTTTATTTTCTCTCTTTCTCGGCCTTTTCGAACTTATTTTGGCTTTAAATGAAGCCATAAGGGTATTTTTAACTTATTAGAATTTTTTTACTATTTTTTTTTTGTATTTTTTATTACGATTCGGGTAGGAACGGAACGGTACGAGAATTCTAATTTTCTCACTTTCTTGGCCTTTTCCAACCTATTTTCGCTTAAAATGATGCAATAATGGTCTTTTTTAATTTTTTTTGAATGTTTTAGCTATTTTTTTTGAATTTTCTTTTAAGCGTCGGGTAGAAACGGAGCCGTACGGCAATTTTTCTTTTCTCTCTTTCTCGGTCTTTTCGAACTTATTTTGGCTTGAAATGAAGCCATAAGTCTATTTTTAAATTATTAGAATTTTTTTACTATTTTTTTTGGAATTTTCTATTACGATTCGGGTAGGAACGGAACGGTACGAGAATTCTAATTTTCTCACTTTCTTGGCCTTTTCCAACCTATTTTCGCTTAAAATGATGCAATAATGGTCTTTTTTATTTTTTTTTTAATGTTTTAGCTATTTTTTTTTAATTTTCTTTTAAGCGTCGGGTAGAAACGGAGCCGAACGGCAATTTTTCTTTTCTCTCTTTCTCGGTCTTTTCAAACTTATTTTGGCTTGAAATGAAGCCATAAGTCCATTTTTAAATTATTAGAATTTTTTCACTATTTTTTTTGGAATTTTCTATTACGCGTCGGGTAGGAACGGAACAAAACGATAATTTTAATTTTCTCTCTTTCTTGGCCTTTTCCAACGTATTCTGGCTTGAAATGGAGCCGTAATGCTATTTTTTAATTTTTTGGGTTTTTTTACTATTCTTTTGGAATTTTCTATTACGCCTCGGGTAGGAACGGAACGGTACGATAATTCCAATTTTCTCACTTTCTTGGCCTTTTCCAACCAATTTTGGCTTAAAATGACGCCATAATAATTTTTTTTAAGTTTTTTGAATGTTTTAGCTATTTTTTTGGAATTTTCATTTAAGCGTCCGGTAGAAACGGAACCGAACGATAATTTTTATTTCCACTCTTTCTCGGCCTTTTCGAACTTATTTTGGCTTGAAATGAAGCCATAAGTCTATTTTTAAATTATTAGAATTTTTTTACTATTTTTTTTGGAATTTTCTTTTACGCGTCGGGTAGGAACGGAACAAAACGATAATTTTAATTTTCTCTCTTTCTTGGCCTTTTCCAACGTATTCTGGCTTGAAATGGAGCCGTAATGCTTTTTTTTAATTTTTTTAATTTTTTTACTATTCTTTTGGAATTTTCTATTACGCGTCGGGTAGGAACGGAACGGTACGATAATTCTAATTTTCACACTTTCTTGGCCTTTTCCATCCTATTTTGGCTTAAAAATGATGCCATAATGGTCTTGTATAATTTGTTGAATGTTTTTGCTATTTTTTTGGAATTTTCTTTTACGCGTTGGGTAGAAACCGAGCCGAACGATAATTTTTATTTTCCCTCTTTCTCGGCCTTTTCGAACTTATGTTGGCTTGAAATGAAGCCATAAGTCTATTTTTAAATTATTAGAATTTTTTTACTATTTTTTTTGGAATTTTCTATTACGATTCGGGTAGGAACGCAACGATGCGAGAATTCTAATTTTCTCACTTTCTTGGCCTTTTCCAACCTATTTTGGCTTAAAATGATGCAATAATGGTCTTTTTTAATTTTTTTTTGAATGTTTTAGCTATTTTTTTGGAATTTTCTTTTAAGCGTCAGGTAGAAACGGAGCCGAACGGTAATTTTTATTTTCTCTCTTTTTCGGTCTTTTCGAACTTATTTTGGCTTGAAATGAAGCCATAAGTCTATTTTTAAATTATTAGAATTTTTTTACTATTTTTTTTGGAATTTTCTATTACGCGTCGGGTAGGAACGGAACAAAACGATAATTTTAATTTTCTCTCTTTCTTGGCCTTTTCCAACGTATTCTGGCTTGAAATGGAGCCGTAATGCTATTTTTTAATTTTTTTAGTTTTTTTACTATTCTTTTGGAATTTTCTATTACGCGTCGGGTAGGAACGGAACGGTACGATAATTCTAATTTTCTCACTTTCTTGGCCTTTTCCAACCAATTTTGGCTTAAAATGATGGAATAATGGTCTTTTTTAATTTTTTTTTAATGTTTTAGCTATTTTTTTTGAATTTTCTTTTAAGCGTCGGGTAGAAACGGAGCCGAACGGCAATTTTTCTTTTCTCTCTTTCTCGGTCTTTTCGAACTTATTTTGGCTTGAAATGAAGCCATAAGTCTATTTTTAAATTATTAGAATTTTTTTACTATTTTTTTTGGAATTTTCTATTACGCGTCGGGTAGGAACGGAACAAAACGATAATTTTAATTTTCTCTCTTTCTTGGCCTTTTCCAACGTATTCTGGCTTGAAATGGAGCCGTCATGCTACTTTTTAATTTTTTGAGTTTTTTTACTATTCTTTTGGAATTTTCTATTACGCGTCGGGTAGGAACGGAACGGTACGATAATTCTAATTTTCTCACTTTCTTGGCCTTTTCCAACCAATTTTGGCTTAAAATGACGCCATAATAATTTTTTTTAAGTTTTTTGAATGTTTTAGCTATTTTTTTGGAATTTTCTTTTAAGCGTCGGGTAGAAACGGAACCGAACGATAATTTTTATTTCCACTCTTTCTCGGCCTTTTCGAACTTGTTTTGGCTTGAAATGAAGCCATAAGTCTATTTTTAAATTATTAGAATTTTTTTACTATTTTTTTTGGAATTTTCTTTTACGATTCGGGTAGGAACGGAACGGTACGAGAATTCTAATTTTCTCACTTTCTTGGCCTTTTCCAACCTATTTTGGCTTAAAATGATGCAATAATGGTCTTTTTTAATTTTTTTTTGAAAGTTTTAGCTATTTTTTTGGAATTTTCTCTTAAGCGTCAGGTAGAAACGGAGCCGAACGGTAATTTTTATTTCCCCTCTTTTTCGGTCTTTTCAAACATATTTTGGCTTGAAATGAAGCCATAAGTCTATTTTTAAATTATTAGAATTTTTTTACTATTTTTTTTGGAATTTTCTATTACGATTCTGGTAGGAACGGAACGGTACGAGAATTCTAATTTTCTCACTTTCTTGGCCTTTTCCGACCTATTTTGGCTTAAAATGATGCAATAATGGTCTTTTTTAATTTTTTTTGAATGTTTTAGCTATTTTTTTGGAATTTTCTTTTAAGCGTCGGGTAGAAACGGAGCCGAACGGCAATTTTTCTTTTCTCTCTTTCTCGGTCTTTTCGAACTTATTTTGGCTTGAAATGAAGCCATAAGACTATTTTTAAGTTATTAGAATTTTTTTAGTATTTTTTTTGGAATTTTCTATTACGCGTCGGGTAGGAACGGAACAAAACGATAATTTTAATTTTCTCTCTTTCTTGGCCTTTTCCAACGTAGTCTGGCTTGAAATGGAGGCATAATGCTATTTTTTAATTTTTTGAATTTTTTTACTATTCTTTTGGAATTTTCTATTACGCGTCGGGTAGGAACGGAACGGTACGAGAATTCTAATTTTCTCACTTTCTTGGCCTTTGCCAACCAATTTTGGCTTAAAATGACGCCATAATAATTTTTTTTAATTTTTTTCAATGTTTTAGCTATTTTTTTGAAATTTTATTTTAAGCGTCGGGTAGAAACGGAACCGTTCGGTAATTTTTATTTTCTCTCTTTCTCGGCCTTTTCGAACTTATTTTGGCTTTAAATGAAGCCATAAGTCTATTTTTAACTTATTAGAATTTTTTTACTATTTTTTTTTTGTATTTTTTATTACGATTCGGGTAGGAACGGAACGGTACGAGAATTCTAATTTTCTCACTTTCTTGGCCTTTTCCAACCTATTTTCGCTTAAAATGATGCAATAATGGTCTTTTTTAATTTTTTTTGAATGTTTTAGCTATTTTTTTTGAATTTTCTTTTAAGCGTCGGGTAGAAACGGAGCCGAACGGCAATTTTTCTTTTCTCTCTTTCTCGGTCTTTTCGAACTTATTTTGGCTTGAAATGAAGCCATAAGTCTATTTTTAAATTATTAGAATTTTTTTACTATTTTTTTTGGAATTTTCTATTACGCGTCGGGTAGGAACGGAACAAAACGATAATTTTAATTTTCTCTCTTTCTTGGCCTTTTCCAACGTATTCTGGCTTGAAATGGAGCCGTAATGCTATTTTTTAATTTTTTGAGTTTTTTTACTATTCTTTTGGAATTTTCTATTACGCGTCGGGTAGGAACGGAACGGTACGATAATTCTAATTTTCTCACTTTCTTGGCCTTTTCCAACCAATTTTGGCTTAAAATGATGCAATAATGGTCTTTTTTAATTTTTTTTTAATGTTTTAGCTATTTTTTTTGAATTTTCTTTTAAGCGTCGGGTAGAAACGGAGCCGAACGGCAATTTTTCTTTTCTCTCTTTCTCGGTCTTTTCGAACTTATTTTGGCTTGAAATGAAGCCATAAGTCTATTTTTAAATTATTAGAATTTTTTTACTATTTTTTTTGGAATTTTCTATTACGCGTCGGGTAGGAACGGAACAAAACGATAATTTTAATTTTCTCTCTTTCTTGGCCTTTTCCAACGTATTCTGGCTTGAAATGGAGCCGTAATGCTATTTTTTAATTTTTTGAGTTTTTTTACTATTCTTTTGGAATTTTCTATTACGCGTCGGGTAGGAACGGAACGGTACGATAATTCTAATTTTCTCACTTTCTTGGCCTTTTCCAACCAATTTTGGCTTAAAATGACGCCATAATAAATTTTTTTTAAGTTTTTTGAATGTTTTAGCTATTTTTTTGGAATTTTCTTTTAAGCGTCGGGTAGAAAGGGAACCGAACGATAATTTTTATTTCCACTCTTTCTCGGCCTTTTCGAACTTGTTTTGGCTTGAAATGAAGCCATAAGTCTATTTTTAAATTATTAGAATTTTTTTACTATTTTTTTTGGAATTTTCTTTTACGATTCGGGTAGGAACGGAACGGTACGAGAATTCTAATTTTCTCACTTTCTTGGCCTTTTCCAACCTATTTTGGCTTAAAATGATGCAATAATGGTCTTGTATAATTTTTTGAATGTTTTTGCTATTTTTTTAGAATTTTCTTTTACGCGTTTGGTAGAAACGGAGCCGAACAATAATTTTTATTTTCCCTCTTTCTCGGCCTTTTCGAACATATTTTGGCTTAAAATGAAGCCATAAGTCTATTTTTAAATTATTAGAATTTTTTTACTATTTTTTTTGGAATTTTCTATTACGATTCGGGTAGGAACGGAACGGTACGAGAATTCTAATTTTCTCACTTTCTTGGCCTTTTCCAACCTATTTTGGCTTAAAATGATGCAATAATGGTCTTTTTTAATTTTTTTTTAATGTTTTAGCTATTTTTTTTTAATTTTCTTTTAAGCGTCGGGTAGAAACGGAACCGAACGGCAATTTTTCTTTTCTCTCTTTCTCGGTCTTTTCAAACTTATTTTGGCTTGAAATGAAGCCATAAGACTATTTTTAAGTTATTAGAATTTTTTTAGTATTTTTTTTGGAATTTTCTATTACGCGTCGGGTAGGAACGGAACAAAACGATAATTTTAATTTTCTCTCTTTCTTGGCCTTTTCCAACGTATTCTGGCTTGAAATGGAGCCGTAATGCTATTTTTTAATTTTTTGAATTTTTTTACTATTCTTTTGGAATTTTCTATTACGCGTCGGGTAGGAACGGAACGGTACGAGAATTCTAATTTTCTCACTTTCTTGGCCTTTGCCAACCAATTTTGGCTTAAAATGACGCCATAATAATTTTTTTTAATTTTTTTGAATGTTTTAGCTATTTTTTTGAAATTTTATTTTAAGCGTCGGGTAGAAACGGAACCGTTCGGTAATTTTTATTTTCTCTCTTTCTCGGCCTTTTCGAACTTATTTTGGCTTTAAATGAAGCCATAAGGGTATTTTTAACTTATTAGAATTTTTTTACTATTTTTTTTTTGTATTTTTTATTACGATTCGGGTAGGAACGGAACGGTACGAGAATTCTAATTTTCTCACTTTCTTGGCCTTTTCCAACCTATTTTCGCTTAAAATGATGCAATAATGGTCTTTTTTAATTTTTTTTGAATGTTTTAGCTATTTTTTTTGAATTTTCTTTTAAGCGTCGGGTAGAAACGGAGCCGTACGGCAATTTTTCTTTTCTCTCTTTCTCGGTCTTTTCGAACTTATTTTGGCTTGAAATGAAGCCATAAGTCTATTTTTAAATTATTAGAATTTTTTTACTATTTTTTTTGGAATTTTCTATTACGATTCGGGTAGGAACGGAACGGTACGAGAATTCTAATTTTCTCACTTTCTTGGCCTTTTCCAACCTATTTTCGCTTAAAATGATGCAATAATGGTCTTTTTTATTTTTTTTTTAATGTTTTAGCTATTTTTTTTTAATTTTCTTTTAAGCGTCGGGTAGAAACGGAGCCGAACGGCAATTTTTCTTTTCTCTCTTTCTCGGTCTTTTCAAACTTATTTTGGCTTGAAATGAAGCCATAAGTCCATTTTTAAATTATTAGAATTTTTTCACTATTTTTTTTGGAATTTTCTATTACGCGTCGGGTAGGAACGGAACAAAACGATAATTTTAATTTTCTCTCTTTCTTGGCCTTTTCCAACGTATTCTGGCTTGAAATGGAGCCGTAATGCTATTTTTTAATTTTTTGGGTTTTTTTACTATTCTTTTGGAATTTTCTATTACGCCTCGGGTAGGAACGGAACGGTACGATAATTCCAATTTTCTCACTTTCTTGGCCTTTTCCAACCAATTTTGGCTTAAAATGACGCCATAATAATTTTTTTTAAGTTTTTTGAATGTTTTAGCTATTTTTTTGGAATTTTCATTTAAGCGTCCGGTAGAAACGGAACCGAACGATAATTTTTATTTCCACTCTTTCTCGGCCTTTTCGAACTTATTTTGGCTTGAAATGAAGCCATAAGTCTATTTTTAAATTATTAGAATTTTTTTACTATTTTTTTTGGAATTTTCTTTTACGCGTCGGGTAGGAACGGAACAAAACGATAATTTTAATTTTCTCTCTTTCTTGGCCTTTTCCAACGTATTCTGGCTTGAAATGGAGCCGTAATGCTTTTTTTTAATTTTTTTAATTTTTTTACTATTCTTTTGGAATTTTCTATTACGCGTCGGGTAGGAACGGAACGGTACGATAATTCTAATTTTCACACTTTCTTGGCCTTTTCCATCCTATTTTGGCTTAAAAATGATGCCATAATGGTCTTGTATAATTTGTTGAATGTTTTTGCTATTTTTTTGGAATTTTCTTTTACGCGTTGGGTAGAAACCGAGCCGAACGATAATTTTTATTTTCCCTCTTTCTCGACCTTTTCGAACTTATGTTGGCTTGAAATGAAGCCATAAGTCTATTTTTAAATTATTAGAATTTTTTTACTATTTTTTTTGGAATTTTCTATTACGATTCGGGTAGGAACGCAACGATGCGAGAATTCTAATTTTCTCACTTTCTTGGCCTTTTCCAACCTATTTTGGCTTAAAATGATGCAATAATGGTCTTTTTTAATTTTTTTTTGAATGTTTTAGCTATTTTTTTGGAATTTTCTTTTAAGCGTCAGGTAGAAACGGAGCCGAACGGTAATTTTTATTTTCTCTCTTTTTCGGTCTTTTCGAACTTATTTTGGCTTGAAATGAAGCCATAAGTCTATTTTTAAATTATTAGAATTTTTTTACTATTTTTTTTGGAATTTTCTATTACGCGTCGGGTAGGAACGGAACAAAACGATAATTTTAATTTTCTCTCTTTCTTGGCCTTTTCCAACGTATTCTGGCTTGAAATGGAGCCGTAATGCTATTTTTTAATTTTTTTAGTTTTTTTACTATTCTTTTGGAATTTTCTATTACGCGTCGGGTAGGAACGGAACGGTACGATAATTCTAATTTTCTCACTTTCTTGGCCTTTTCCAACCAATTTTGGCTTAAAATGATGGAATAATGGTCTTTTTTAATTTTTTTTTAATGTTTTAGCTATTTTTTTTGAATTTTCTTTTAAGCGTCGGGTAGAAACGGAGCCGAACGGCAATTTTTCTTTTCTCTCTTTCTCGGTCTTTTCGAACTTATTTTGGCTTGAAATGAAGCCATAAGTCTATTTTTAAATTATTAGAATTTTTTTACTATTTTTTTTGGAATTTTCTATTACGCGTCGGGTAGGAACGGAACAAAACGATAATTTTAATTTTCTCTCTTTCTTGGCCTTTTCCAACGTATTCTGGCTTGAAATGGAGCCGTCATGCTACTTTTTAATTTTTTGAGTTTTTTTACTATTCTTTTGGAATTTTCTATTACGCGTCGGGTAGGAACGGAACGGTACGATAATTCTAATTTTCTCACTTTCTTGGCCTTTTCCAACCAATTTTGGCTTAAAATGACGCCATAATAATTTTTTTTAAGTTTTTTGAATGTTTTAGCTATTTTTTTGGAATTTTCTTTTAAGCGTCGGGTAGAAACGGAACCGAACGATAATTTTTATTTCCACTCTTTCTCGGCCTTTTCGAACTTGTTTTGGCTTGAAATGAAGCCATAAGTCTATTTTTAAATTATTAGAATTTTTTTACTATTTTTTTTGGAATTTTCTTTTACGATTCGGGTAGGAACGGAACGGTACGAGAATTCTAATTTTCTCACTTTCTTGGCCTTTTCCAACCTATTTTGGCTTAAAATGATGCAATAATGGTCTTTTTTAATTTTTTTTTGAAAGTTTTAGCTATTTTTTTGGAATTTTCTCTTAAGCGTCAGGTAGAAACGGAGCCGAACGGTAATTTTTATTTCCCCTCTTTTTCGGTCTTTTCAAACATATTTTGGCTTGAAATGAAGCCATAAGTCTATTTTTAAATTATTAGAATTTTTTTACTATTTTTTTTGGAATTTTCTATTACGATTCTGGTAGGAACGGAACGGTACGAGAATTCTAATTTTCTCACTTTCTTGGCCTTTTCCGACCTATTTTGGCTTAAAATGATGCAATAATGGTCTTTTTTAATTTTTTTTGAATGTTTTAGCTATTTTTTTGGAATTTTCTTTTAAGCGTCGGGTAGAAACGGAGCCGAACGGCAATTTTTCTTTTCTCTCTTTCTCGGTCTTTTCGAACTTATTTTGGCTTGAAATGAAGCCATAAGACTATTTTTAAGTTATTAGAATTTTTTTAGTATTTTTTTTGGAATTTTCTATTACGCGTCGGGTAGGAACGGAACAAAACGATAATTTTAATTTTCTCTCTTTCTTGGCCTTTTCCAACGTAGTCTGGCTTGAAATGGAGGCATAATGCTATTTTTTAATTTTTTGAATTTTTTTACTATTCTTTTGGAATTTTCTATTACGCGTCGGGTAGGAACGGAACGGTACGAGAATTCTAATTTTCTCACTTTCTTGGCCTTTGCCAACCAATTTTGGCTTAAAATGACGCCATAATAATTTTTTTTAATTTTTTTCAATGTTTTAGCTATTTTTTTGAAATTTTATTTTAAGCGTCGGGTAGAAACGGAACCGTTCGGTAATTTTTATTTTCTCTCTTTCTCGGCCTTTTCGAACTTATTTTGGCTTTAAATGAAGCCATAAGTCTATTTTTAACTTATTAGAATTTTTTTACTATTTTTTTTGGTATTTTTTATTACGATTCGGGTAGGAACGGAACGGTACGAGAATTCTAATTTTCTCACTTTCTTGGCCTTTTCCAACCTATTTTCGCTTAAAATGATGCAATAATGGTCTTTTTTAATTTTTTTTGAATGTTTTAGCTATTTTTTTTGAATTTTCTTTTAAGCGTCGGGTAGAAACGGAGCCGAACGGCAATTTTTCTTTTCTCTCTTTCTTGGTCTTTTCGAACTTATTTTGGCTTGAAATGAAGCCATAAGTCTATTTTTAAATTATTAGAATTTTTTTACTATTTTTTTTGGAATTTTCTATTACGCGTCGGGTAGGAACGGAACAAAACGATAATTTTAATTTTCTCTCTTTCTTGGCCTTTTCCAACGTATTCTGGCTTGAAATGGAGCCGTAATGCTATTTTTTAATTTTTTGAGTTTTTTTACTATTCTTTTGGAATTTTCTATTACGCGTCGGGTAGGAACGGAACGGTACGATAATTCTAATTTTCTCACTTTCTTGGCCTTTTCCAACCAATTTTGGCTTAAAATGATGGAATAATGGTCTTTTTTAATTTTTTTTTAATGTTTTAGCTATTTTTTTGAATTTTCTTTTAAGCGTCGGGTAGAAACGGAGCCGAACGGCAATTTTTCTTTTCTCTCTTTCTCGGTCTTTTCGAACTTATTTTGGCTTGAAATGAAGCCATAAGTCTATTTTTAAATTATTAGAATTTTTTTACTATTTTTTTTGGAATTTTCTATTACGCGTCGGGTAGGAACGGAACAAAACGATAATTTTAATTTTCTCTCTTTCTTGGCCTTTTCCAACGTATTCTGGCTTGAAATGGAGCCGTAATGCTATTTTTTAATTTTTTGAGTTTTTTTACTATTCTTTTGGAATTTTCTATTACGCGTCGGGTAGGAACGAACGGTACGATAATTCTAATTTTCTCACTTTCTTGGCCTTTTCCAACCAATTTTGGCTTAAAATGATGGAATAATGGTCTTTTTTAATTTTTTTTTAATGTTTTAGCTATTTTTTTTGAATTTTCTTTTAAGCGTCGGGTAGAAACGGAGCCGAACGGCAATTTTTCTTTTCTCTCTTTCTCGGTCTTTTCGAACTTATTTTGGCTTGAAATGAAGCCATAAGTCTATTTTTAAATTATTAGAATTTTTTTACTATTTTTTTTGGAATTTTCTATTACGCGTCGGGTAGGAACGGAACAAAACGATAATTTTAATTTTCTCTCTTTCTTGGCCTTTTCCAACGTATTCTGGCTTGAAATGGAGCCGTCATGCTACTTTTTAATTTTTTGAGTTTTTTTACTATTCTTTTGGAATTTTCTATTACGCGTCGGGTAGGAACGGAACGGTACGATAATTCTAATTTTCTCACTTTCTTGGCCTTTTCCAACCAATTTTGGCTTAAAATGACGCCATAATAATTTTTTTTAAGTTTTTTGAATGTTTTAGCTATTTTTTTGGAATTTTCTTTTAAGCGTCGGGTAGAAACGGAACCGAACGATAATTTTTATTTCCACTCTTTCTCGGCCTTTTCGAACTTATTTTGGCTTGAAATGAAGCCATAAGTCTATTTTTAAATTATTAGAATTTTTTTACTATTTTTTTTGGAATTTTCTTTTACGATTCGGGTAGGAACGGAACGGTACGAGAATTCTAATTTTCTCACTTTCTTGGCCTTTTCCAACCTATTTTGGCTTAAAATGATGCAATAATGGTCTTTTTTAATTTTTTTTTGAAAGTTTTAGCTATTTTTTTGGAATTTTCTCTTAAGCGTCAGGTAGAAACGGAGCCGAACGGTAATTTTTATTTTCCCTCTTTTTCGGTCTTTTCAAACTTATTTTGGCTTGAAATGAAGCCATAAGTCTATTTTTAAATTATTAGAATTTTTTTACTATTTTTTTTGGAATTTTCTATTACGATTCTGGTAGGAACGGAACGGTACGAGAATTCTAATTTTCTCACTTTCTTGGCCTTTTCCGACCTATTTTGGCTTAAAATGATGCAATAATGGTCTTTTTTAATTTTTTTTGAATGTTTTAGCTATTTTTTTGGAATTTTCTTTTAAGCGTCGGGTAGAAACGGAGCCGAACGGCAATTTTTCTTTTCTCTCTTTCTCGGTCTTTTCGAACTTATTTTGGCTTGAAATGAAGCCATAAGACTATTTTTAAGTTATTAGAATTTTTTTAGTATTTTTTTTTGGAATTTTCTATTACGCGTCGGGTAGGAACGGAACAAAACGATAATTTTAATTTTCTCTCTTTCTTGGCCTTTTCCAACGTAGTCTGGCTTGAAATGGAGGTATAATGCTATTTTTTAATTTTTTGAATTTTTTTACTATTCTTTTGGAATTTTCTATTACGCGTCGGGTAGGAACGGAACGGTACGAGAATTCTAATTTTCTCACTTTCTTGGCCTTTTCCAACCAATTTTGGCTTAAAATGACGCCATAATAATTTTTTTTAATTTTTTTCAATGTTTTAGCTATTTTTTTGAAATTTTATTTTAAGCGTCGGGTAGAAACGGAACCGTTCGGTAATTTTTATTTTCTCTCTTTCTCGGCCTTTTCGAACTTATTTTGGCTTTAAATGAAGCCATAAGTCTATTTTTAACTTATTAGAATTTTTTTACTATTTTTTTTGGTATTTTTTATTACGATTCGGGTAGGAACGGAACGGTACGAGAATTCTAATTTTCTCACTTTCTTGGCCTTTTCCAACCTATTTTCGCTTAAAATGATGCAATAATGGTCTTTTTTAATTTTTTTTGAATGTTTTAGCTATTTTTTTGAATTTTCTTTTAAGCGTCGGGTAGAAACGGAGCCGAACGGCAATTTTTCTTTTCTCTCTTTCTTGGTCTTTTCGAACTTATTTTGGCTTGAAATGAAGCCATAAGTCTATTTTTAAATTATTAGAATTTTTTTACTATTTTTTTTGGAATTTTCTATTACGCGTCGGGTAGGAACGGAACAAAACGATAATTTTAATTTTCTCTCTTTCTTGGCCTTTTCCAACGTATTCTGGCTTGAAATGGAGCCGTAATGCTATTTTTTAATTTTTTGAGTTTTTTTACTATTCTTTTGGAATTTTCTATTACGCGTCGGGTAGGAACGGAACGGTACGATAATTCTAATTTTCTCACTTTCTTGGCCTTTTCCAACCAATTTTGGCTTAAAATGATGGAATAATGGTCTTTTTTAATTTTTTTTTAATGTTTTAGCTATTTTTTTTGAATTTTCTTTTAAGCGTCGGGTAGAAACGGAGCCGAACGGCAATTTTTCTTTTCTCTCTTTCTCGGTCTTTTCGAACTTATTTTGGCTTGAAATGAAGCCATAAGTCTATTTTTAAATTATTAGAATTTTTTTACTATTTTTTTTGGAATTTTCTATTACGCGTCGGGTAGGAACGGAACAAAACGATAATTTTAATTTTCTCTCTTTCTTGGCCTTTTCCAACGTATTCTGGCTTGAAATGGAGCCGTAATGCTATTTTTTAATTTTTTGAGTTTTTTTACTATTCTTTTGGAATTTTCTATTACGCGTCGGGTAGGAACGAACGGTACGATAATTCTAATTTTCTCACTTTCTTGGCCTTTTCCAACCAATTTTGGCTTAAAATGATGGAATAATGGTCTTTTTTAATTTTTTTTTAATGTTTTAGCTATTTTTTTTGAATTTTCTTTTAAGCGTCGGGTAGAAACGGAGCCGAACGGCAATTTTTCTTTTCTCTCTTTCTCGGTCTTTTCGAACTTATTTTGGCTTGAAATGAAGCCATAAGTCTATTTTTAAATTATTAGAATTTTTTTACTATTTTTTTTGGAATTTTCTATTACGCGTCGGGTAGGAACGGAACAAAACGATAATTTTAATTTTCTCTCTTTCTTGGCCTTCTCCAACGTATTCTGGCTTGAAATGGAGCCGTAATGCTATTTTTTAATTTTTTGAGTTTTTTTACTATTCTTTTGGAATTTTCTATTACGCGTCGGGTAGGAACGGAACGGTACGATAATTCTAATTTTCTCACTTTCTTGGCCTTTTCCAACCAATTTTGGCTTAAAATGACGCCATAATAATTTTTTTTAAGTTTTTTGAATGTTTTAGCTATTTTTTTGGAATTTTCTTTTAAGCTTCGGGTAGAAACGGAGCCGAACGATAATTTTTATTTCCACTCTTTCTCGGCCTTTTCGAACTTGTTTTGGCTTGAAATGAAGCCATATGTCTATTTTTAAATTATTAGAATTTTTTTACTATTTTTTTTGGAATTTTCTTTTATGATTCGGGTAGGAACGGAACGGTACGAGAATTCTAATTTTCTCACTTTCTTGGCCTTTTCCAACATATTTTGGCTTAAAATGATGCAATAATGGTCTTGTATAATTTTTTGAATGTTTTTGCTATTTTTTTAGAATTTTCTTTTACGCGTTTGGTAGAAACGGAGCCGAACGATAATTTTTATTTTCCCTCTTTCTCGGCCTTTTCGAACTTATTTTGGCTTGAAATGAAGCCATAAGTCTATTTTTAAATTATTAGAATTTTTTTACTATTTTTTTTTGGAATTTTCTATTACGATTCGGGTAGGAACGGAACGGTACGAGAATTCTAATTTTCTCACTTTCTTGGCCTTTTCCAACCTATTTTGGCTTAAAATGATGCAATAATGGTCTTTTTTAATTTTTTTTTTTAATGTTTTAGCTATTTTTTTTGAAATTTCTTTTAAGCGTCGGGTAGAAACGGAGCCGAACGGCAATTTTTCTTTTCTCTCTTTCTCGGTCTTTTCAAACTTATTTTGGCTTGAAATGAAGCCATAAGTCCATTTTTAAATTATTAGAATTTTTTCACTATTTTTTTTGGAATTCTCTATTACGCGTCGGGTGGGAACGGAACAAAACGATAATTTTAATTTTCTCTCTTTCTTGGCCTTTTCCAACGTATTCTGGCTTGAAATGGAGCCGTAATGCTATTTTTTAATTTTTTGAATTTTTTTACTATTCTTTTGGAATTTTCTATTACGCGTCGGGTAGGAACGGAACGGTACGATAATTCTAATTTTCTCACTTTCTTGGCCTTTTCCAACCAATTTTGGCTTAAAATGACGCCATAATAATTTTTTTTAAGTTTTTTGAATGTTTTAGCTATTTTTTTCAAATTTTCTTTTAAGCGTCGGGTAGAAACGGAACCGAACGATAATTTTTATTTCCACTCTTTCTCGGCCTTTTCGAACTTATTTTGGCTTGAAATGAAGCCATAAGTCTATTTTTAAATTATTAGAATTTTTTTAGTATTTTTTTTGGAATTTTCTTTTACGCGTCGGGTAGGAACGGAACAAAACGATAATTTTAATTTTCTCTCTTTCTTGGCCTTTTCCAAGGTATTCTGGCTTGAAATGGAGCCGTAATGCTATTTTTTAATTTTTTGAATTTTTTTACTATTCTTTTGGAATTTTCTATTACGCGTCAGGTAGGAACGGAACGGTACGATCATTCTAATTTTCTCACTTTCTTGGCCTTTTCCAACCAATTTTGGCTTAAAATGACGCCATAATAATTTTTTTTAAGTTTTTTGAATGTTTTAGCTATTTTTTTGGAATTTTCTTTTAAGCGTCGGGTAGAAACGGAACCGAACAATAATTTTTATTTCCACTCTTTCTCGGCCTTTTCGAACTTATTTTGGCTTGAAATGAAGCCATAAGTCTATTTTTAAATTATTAGAATTTTTTTACTATTTTTTTTGGAATTTTCTTTTATGCGTCGGGTAGGAACGGAACAAAACGATAATTTTAATTTTCTCTCTTTCTTGGCCTTTTCCAACGTATTCTGGCTTGAAATGGAGCCGTAATGCTTTTTTTTTTAATTTTTTTAATTTTTTTACTATTCTTTTGGAATTTTCTATTACGCGTCGGGTAGGAACGGAACGGTACGATAATTCTAATTTTCACACTTTCTTGGCCTTTTCCATCCTATTTTGGCTTAAAAATGATGCCATATTGGTCTTGTATAATTTGTTGAATGTTTTTGCTATTTTTTGGAATTTTCTTTTACGCGTTGGGTAGAAACGAAACGGAACGATGATTTTAATTTTCTCTCTTTCTTGGCCTTTTCCAACGTATTCTGGCTTGAAATGGAGCCGTAATGCTATTTTTTAATTTTTTGAATTTTTTTACTATTTTTTTTGGAATTTTCTTTTAGGCGTCGGGTAGGAACGAAACGGAACGATAATTTCAATTTTCTCCCTTTTTCGGCCATTTACAACCAATTTTGGCTTGAAATGAAGCCATAATGGTATTTTTTTAATTTTTTCAATTTTTCCTATTTTTTTGTAAGTTTCTATTACGCGTTAGGTAGGAACGGAACGGTACGAGAATTTTAATTTTCTCACTTTCTTGGCCTTTTCCAACCTATTTTGGCCTAATATGATGCAATAATGGTCTTTTTTTAATTTTTTTTTGAATGTTTAGCTATTTTTTAGGAATTTTCTTTTTAGCGTCAGGTAGAAACGGAGCCAAACGGTAATTTTTATTTTCTCTCTTTCTCGTCTTTTCGAACTTATTTTGGCTTGAAATGAAGCCATAAGTGTATTTTTAAATTATTAGAATTTTTTTACTATTTTTTTTGGTATTTTTTGTTACGCGTCGGGTAGGAACGGAACAAAACGATAATTTTAATTTTCTCTCTTTCTTGGCCTTTTCCAATGTATTATGGCTTGAAATGGAGCCATAATGCTATTTTTTAATTTTTTGAATTTTTTTACTATTTTTTTAGGAATTTTCTATTACGCGTCGGGTTGGAACGGAACAAAACGATAATTTTAATTTTCTCTCTTTCTTGGCCTTTTCCAACGTATTCTGGCTTGAAATGGAGCAGTAATGCTATTTTTTAATTTTTTTAATTTTTTTACTATTCTTTTGGAATTTTCTATTACGCGTCGGGTAGGAACGGAACGGTACGATCATTCTAATTTTCTCACTTTCTTGGCCTTTTCCAACCTATTTTGGCTTAAAATGATGCCATAATGGTCTTTTTTAATTTTTTTAACGTTTTTGCTATTTTTTTGGAATTTTCTTTTCCGCGTTGGGTTGAAACGGAAACAAACGATAATTTTTATTTTCCCTCTTTCTCAACCTTTTCGAATTTATTTTGGCTTGAAATGAAGCCATAAGTCTATTTTTAAATTATTACAATTTTTTTAATTTTTTTTTTGGAATTTTCTATTACGATTCGGATAGGAACGGAACGGTACGAAAATTTTAATTTTCTCACATTCTTGGCCATTTCCAACCTATTTTGGCTTACAATGATGCAATAATGGTCTTTTTTAATTTTTTTTGAATGTTTTAGCTATTTCTTTGGAATTTTCTTTTTCGCGTCAGATAGAAACGGAGCTGAACGGTAATTTTTATTTTCTCTCTTTCTCGGTCTTTTCGAACTTATTTTGGCTTGAAATGAAGCCATAAGCCTATTTTTAAATTATTAGAATTTTTTTACCATTTTTTTTGGAATTTTCTATTACGCGTCAGGTAGGAAAGGAACGGTACGATAATTCTAATTTTCTCACTTTCTTGGCCTTTTCCAACCTATTTTGGCTTAAAATGATGCAATAATGGTCTTTTTTAATTTTTTTTGAATGTTTTAGCTATTTTTTTGGAATTTTCTTTTAAGCGTCAGGTAGAAACGGAGCCGAACGGTAATTTTTATTTTCTCTCTTTCTCGGTCTTTTCGAACTTATTTTGGCTTGAAATGAAGCCATAGGTCTATTTTTAAATTATTAGAATTTTTTTAGTATTTTTTTTGGAGTTTTCTATTACGCGTCGGGTGGGAACGGAACAAAACGATAATTTTAATTTTCTCTCTTTCTTGGCCTTTTCCAACGTATTCTGGCTTGAAATGGAGCCGTAATGCTATTTTTTAATTTTTTGAATTTTTTTACTATTCTTTTGGAATTTTCTATTACGCGACGGGTAGGAACGGAACGGTACGATAATTCTAATTTTCTCACTTTCTTGGCCTTTTCCAACCAATTTTGGCTTAAAATGACGCCATAATAATTTTTTTTAAGTTTTTTGAATGTTTTAGCTATTTTTTTGGAATTTTCTTTTAAGCGTCGGGTAGAAACGGTACCGAACGATAATTTTTATTTCCACTCTTTCCCGGCCTTTTCGAACTTATTTTGGCTTGAAATGAAGCCATAAGTCTATTTTTAAATTATTAGAATTTTTTTACTATTTTTTTTGCAATTTTCTTTTATGCGTCGGGTAGGAACGGAACAAAACGATAATTTTAATTTTCTCTCTTTCTTGGCCTTTTCCAACGTATTCTGGCTTGAAATGGAGCCGTAATGCTTTTTTTTTTAATTTTTTTAATTTTTTTACTATTCTTTTGGAATTTTCTATTACGCGTCGGGTAGGAACGGAACGGTACGATAATTCTAATTTTCACACTTTCTTGGCATTTTCCATCCTATTTTGGCTTAAAAATGATGCCATAATGGTCTTGTATAATTTGTTGAATGTTTTTGCTATTTTTTTGGAATTTTCTTTTACGCGTTGGGTAGAAACGGAGCCGAACGATGATTTTTATTTTCCCTCTTTCTCGGCCTTTTCGAACTTATGTTGGCTTGAAATGAAGCCATAAGTCTATTTTTAAATTATTAGAATTTTTTTACTATTTTTTTTGGAATTTTCTATTACGGTTCGGGTAGGAACGCAACGATACGAGAATTCTAATTTTCTCACTTTCTTGGCCTTTTCCAACCTATTTTGGCTTAAAATGATGCAATAATGGTCTTTTTTAATTTTTTTTTGAATGTTTTAGCTATTTTTTTGGAATTTTCTTTTAAGCGTCAGGTAGAAACGGAGCCGAACGGTAATTTTTATTTTCCCTCTTTTTCAGTCTTTTCAAACTTATTTTGGCTTGAAATGAACCATAAGTCTATTTTTAAATTATTTGAATTTTTTTACTATTTTTTTTCGAATTTTCTATTACGCGTCGGGTAGGAACGGAACAAAACGATAATTTTAATTTTTTCTCTTTCTTGGCCTTTTCCAACGTATTCTGGCTTGAAATGGAGCAGTAATGCTATTTTTAAATTATTAGAATTTTTTTACTATTTTTAAATGAAGCCATAAGTCTATTTTGGCTTAAAATGATGCCATAATGGTCTTGTTTAATTTTTTGAATGTTTTTGCTATTTTTTAGGAATTTTCTTTTACGCGTTGGGTAGAAACGGAGCCGAATGATAATTTTTATTTTTCCTCTTTCTCAGCCTTTTCCAACTTATTTTGGCTTGAAATGAAGCCATAATGGTATTTCTTAATTTTTTGGCTATTTTTTGGGAATTTTATATTCCGCGTTACGTAGGAACGGAACGAAACGATAATTTCTATTTTCTCTCTTTCTCGGCCTTTTCCAACCTATTTTGGCTTGAAATGAAGCCATAATGGTATTTTTTAATTTTTTAAAATTTTTAGAATTTTCTTTTAGGCGTCGGGTAGGAACGAAACGGAACGATAATTTCAATTTTCTCCCTTTTTCGGCCATTTACAACCAATTTTGGCTTGAAATGAAGCCATAATGGTATTTTTTTAATTTTTTCAATTTTTCCTATTTTTTTGGAAGTTTCTATTACGCGTTAGGTAGGAACGGAACGGTACGAGAATTTTAATTTTCTCACTTTCTTGGCCTTTTCCAACCTATTTTGGCCAAATATGATGCAATAATGGTCTTTTTTTAATTTTTTTTTGAATGTTTAGCTATTTTTTAGGAATTTTCTTTTTAGCGTCAGGTAGAAACGGAGCCAAACGGTAATTTTTATTTTCTCTCTTTCTCGTCTTTTCGAACATATTTTGGCTTGAAATGAAGCCATATGTGTATTTTTAAATTATTAGAATTTTTTTACTATTTTTTTTGGTATTTTTTGTTACGAGTCGGGTAGGAACGGAACAAAACGATAATTTTAATTTTCTCTCTTTCTTGGCGTTTTCCAATGTATTATGGCTTGAAATGGAGCGATAATGCTATTTTTTAATTTTTTAAATTTTTTTACTATTTTTTTAGGAATTTTCTATTACGCGTCGGGTTGGAACGGAACAAAACGATAATTTTAATTTTCTCTCTTTCTTGGCCTTTTCCAACGTATTCTGGCTTGAAATGGAGCAGTAATGCTATTTTTTAATTTTTTTAATTTTTTTACTATTCTTTTGGAATTTTCTATTACGCGTCGGGTAGGAACGGAACGGTACGAGAATTCTAATTTTCTCACTTTCTTGGCCTTTTCCAACCTATTTTGGCTTAAAATGATGCAATAATGGTCTTGTATAATTTTTTGAATGTTTTTGCTATTTTTTTAGAATTTTCTTTTACGCGTTTGGTAGAAACGGAGCCGAACGATAATTTTTATTTTCCCTCTTTCTCGGCCTTTTCGAATTTATTTTGGCTTGAAATGAAGCCATAAGTCTATTTTTAAATTATTAGAATTTTTTTACTATTTTTTTTTGGAATTTTCTATTACGATTCGGGTAGGAACGGAACGGTACGAGAATTCTAATTTTCTCACTTTCTTGGCCTTTTCCAACCTATTTTGGCTTAAAATGATGCAATAATGGTCTTTTTTAATTTTTTTTTTTAATGTTTTAGCTATTTTTTTTGAAATTTCTTTTAAGCGTCGGGTAGAAACGGAGCCGAACGGCAATTTTTCTTTTCTCTCTTTCTCGGTCTTTTCAAACTTATTTTGGCTTGAAATGAAGCCATAAGTCCATTTTTAAATTATTAGAATTTTTTCACTATTTTTTTTGGAATTCTCTATTACGCGTCGGGTAGGAACGGAACAAAACGATAATTTTAATTTTCTCTCTTTCTTGGCCTTTTCCAACGTATTCTGGCTTGAAATGGAGCCGTAATGCTATTTTTTAATTTTTTGAATTTTTTTACTATTCTTTTGGAATTTTCTATTACGCGTCGGGTAGGAACGGAACGGTACGAGAATTCTAATTTTCTCACTTTCTTGGCCTTTTCCAACCTATTTTGGCTTAAAATGATGCAATAATGGTCTTGTATAATTTTTTGAATGTTTTTGCTATTTTTTTAGAATTTTCTTTTACGCGTTTGGTAGAAACGGAGCCGAACGATAATTTTTATTTTCCCTCTTTCTCGGCCTTTTCGAATTTATTTTGGCTTGAAATGAAGCCATAAGTCTATTTTTAAATTATTAGAATTTTTTTACTATTTTTTTTTGGAATTTTCTATTACGATTCGGGTAGGAACGGAACGGTACGAGAATTCTAATTTTCTCACTTTCTTGGCCTTTTCCAACCTATTTTGGCTTAAAATGATGCAATAATGGTCTTTTTTAATTTTTTTTTTTAATGTTTTAGCTATTTTTTTTGAAATTTCTTTTAAGCGTCGGGTAGAAACGGAGCCGAACGGCAATTTTTCTTTTCTCTCTTTCTCGGTCTTTTCAAACTTATTTTGGCTTGAAATGAAGCCATAAGTCCATTTTTAAATTATTAGAATTTTTTCACTATTTTTTTTGGAATTCTCTATTACGCGTCGGGTAGGAACGGAACAAAACGATAATTTTAATTTTCTCTCTTTCTTGGCCTTTTCCAACGTATTCTGGCTTGAAATGGAGCCGTAATGCTATTTTTTAATTTTTTGAATTTTTTTACTATTCTTTTGGAATTTTCTATTACGCGTCGGGTAGGAACGGAACGGTACGATAATTCTAATTTTCTCACTTTCTTGGCCTTTTCCAACCAATTTTGGCTTAAAATGACGCCATAATAATTTTTTTTAAGTTTTTTGAATGTTTTAGCTATTTTTTTGGAATTTTCTTTTAAGCGTCGGGTAGAAACGGAACCGAACGATAATTTTTAGTTCCACTCTTTCTCGGCCTTTTCGAACTTATTTTGGCTTGAAATGAAGCCATAAGTCTATTTTTAAATTATTAGAATTTTTTTAGTATTTTTTTTGGAATTTTCTTTTACGCGTCGGGTAGGAACGGAACAAAACGATAATTTTAATTTTCTCTCTTTCTTGGCCTTTTCCAATGTATTCTGGCTTGAAATGGAGCCGTAATGCTATTTTTTAATTTTTTGAATTTTTTTACTATTCTTTTGGAATTTTCTATTACGCCTCGGGTAGGAACGGAACGGTACGATCATTCTAATTTTCTCACTTTCTTGGCCTTTTCCAACCAATTTTGGCTTAAAATGACGCCATAATAATTTTTTTTAAGTTTTTTGAATGTTTTAGCTATTTTTTTGGAATTTTCTTTTAAGCGTCGGGTAGAAACGGAACCGAACAATAATTTTTATTTCCACTCTTTCTCGGCCTTTTCGAACTTATTTTGGCTTGAAATGAAGCCATAAGTCTATTTTTAAATTATTAGAATTTTTTTACTATTTTTTTTGGAATTTTCTTTTATGCGTCGGGTAGGAACGGAACAAAACGATAATTTTAATTTTCTCTCTTTCTTGGCCTTTTCCAACGTATTCTGGCTTGAAATGGAGCCGTAATGCTTTTTTTTTTAATTTTTTAATTTTTTTACTATTCTTTTGGAATTTTCTATTACGCGTCGGGTAGGAACGGAACGGTACGATAATTCTAATTTTCACACTTTCTTGGCCTTTTCCATCCTATTTTGGCTTAAAAATGATGCCATAATGGTCTTGTATAATTTGTTGAATGTTTTTGCTATTTTTTTGGAATTTTCTTTTACGCGTTGGGTAGAAACGAAACGGAACGATGATTTTAATTTTCTCTCTTTCTTGGCCTTTTCCAACGTATTCTGGCTTGAAATGGAGCCGTAATGCTTTTTTTTTTAATTTTTTTAATTTTTTTACTATTCTTTTGGAATTTTCTATTACGCGTCGGGTAGGAACGGAACGGTACGATAATTCTAATTTTCACACTTTCTTGGCCTTTTCCATCCTATTTTGGCTTAAAAATGATGCCATCATGGTCTTGTATAATTTGTTGAATGTTTTTGCTATTTTTTTGGAATTTTCTTTTACGCGTTGGGTAGAAACGGAGCCGAACGATGATTTTTATTTTCCCTCTTTCTCGGCCTTTTCGAACTTATGTTGGCTTGAAATGAAGCCATAAGTCTATTTTTAAATTATTAGAATTTTTTTACTATTTTTTTTGGAATTTTCTATTACGGTTCGGGTAGGAACGCAACGATACGAGAATTCTAATTTTCTCACTTTCTTGGCCTTTTCCAACCTATTTTGGCTTAAAATGATGCAATAATGGTCTTTTTTAATTTTTTTTTGAATGTTTTAGCTATTTTTTTGGAATTTTCTTTTAAGCGTCAGGTAGAAACGGAGCCGAACGGTAATTTTTATTTTCCCTCTTTTTCAGTCTTTTCAAACTTATTTTGGCTTGAAATGAACCATAAGTCTATTTTTAAATTATTTGAATTTTTTTACTATTTTTTTTCGAATTTTCTATTACGCGTCGGGTAGGAACGGAACAAAACGATAATTTTAATTTTTTCTCTTTCTTGGCCTTTTCCAACGTATTCTGGCTTGAAATGGAGCAGTAATGCTATTTTTAAATTATTAGAATTTTTTTACTATTTTTAAATGAAGCCATAAGTCTATTTTGGCTTAAAATGATGCCATAATGGTCTTGTTTAATTTTTTGAATGTTTTTGCTATTTTTTAGGAATTTTCTTTTACGCGTTGGGTAGAAACGGAGCCGAATGATAATTTTTATTTTTCCTCTTTCTCAGCCTTTTCCAACTTATTTTGGCTTGAAATGAAGCCATAATGGTATTTCTTAATTTTTTGGCTATTTTTTGGGAATTTTATATTCCGCGTTACGTAGGAACGGAACGAAACGATAATTTCTATTTTCTCTCTTTCTCGGCCTTTTCCAACCTATTTTGGCTTGAAATGAAGCCATAATAGTATTTTTTAATTTTTTAAAATTTTTAGAATTTTCTTTTAGGCGTCGGGTAGGAACGAAACGGAACGATAATTTCAATTTTCTCCCTTTTTCGGCCATTTACAACCAATTTTGGCTTGAAATGAAGCCATAATGGTATTTTTTTAATTTTTTCAATTTTTCCTATTTTTTTGGAAGTTTCTATTACGCGTTAGGTAGGAACGGAACGGTACGAGAATTTTAATTTTCTCACTTTCTTGGCCTTTTCCAACCTATTTTGGCCAAATATGATGCAATAATGGTCTTTTTTTAATTTTTTTTTGAATGTTTAGCTATTTTTTAGGAATTTTCTTTTTAGCGTCAGGTAGAAACGGAGCCAAACGGTAATTTTTATTTTCTCTCTTTCTCGTCTTTTCGAACATATTTTGGCTTGAAATGAAGCCATATGTGTATTTTTAAATTATTAGAATTTTTTTACTATTTTTTTTGGTATTTTTTGTTACGAGTCGGGTAAGAACGGAACAAAACGATAATTTTAATTTTCTCTCTTTCTTGGCGTTTTCCAATGTATTATGGCTTGAAATGGAGCCATAATGCTATTTTTTAATTTTTTGAATTTTTTTACTATTTTTTTAGGAATTTTCTATTACGCGTCGGGTTGGAACGGAACAAAACGATAATTTTAATTTTCTCTCTTTCTTGGCCTTTTCCAACGTATTCTGGCTTGAAATGGAGCAGTAATGCTATTTTTTAATTTTTTTAATTTTTTTACTATTCTTTTGGAATTTTCTATTACGCGTCGGGTAGGAACGGAACGGTACGAGAATTCTAATTTTCTCACTTTCTTGGCTTTTTCCAACCTATTTTGGCTTAAAATGATGCAATAATGGTCTTGTATAATTTTTTGAATGTTTTTGCTATTTTTTTAGAATTTTCTTTTACGCGTTTGGTAGAAACGGAGCCGAACGATAATTTTTATTTTCCCTCTTTCTCGGCCTTTTCGAATTTATTTTGGCTTGAAATGAAGCCATAAGTCTATTTTTAAATTATTAGAATTTTTTTACTATTTTTTTTTGGAATTTTCTATTACGATTCGGGTAGGAACGGAACGGTACGAGAATTCTAATTTTCTCACTTTCTTGGCTTTTTCCAACCTATTTTGGCTTAAAATGATGCAATAATGGTCTTTTTTAATTTTTTTTTTTAATGTTTTAGCTATTTTTTTTGAAATTTCTTTTAAGCGTCGGGTAGAAACGGAGCCGAACGGCAATTTTTCTTTTCTCTCTTTCTCGGTCTTTCCAAACTTATTTTGGCTTGAAATGAAGCCATAAGTCCATTTTTAAATTATTAGAATTTTTTCACTATTTTTTTTGGAATTCTCTATTACGCGTCGGGTAGGAACGGAACAAAACGATAATTTTAATTTTCTCTCATTCTTGGCCTTTTCCAACGTATTCTGGCTTGAAATGGAGCCGTAATGCTATTTTTTAATTTTTTGAATTTTTTTACTATTCTTTTGGAATTTTCTATTACGCGTCGGGTAGGAACGGAACGGTACGATAATTCTAATTTTCTCACTTTCTTGGCCTTTTCCAACCAATTTTGGCTTAAAATGACGCCATAATAATTTTTTTTAAGTTTTTTGAATGTTTTAGCTATTTTTTTGGAATTTTCTTTTAAGCGTCGGGTAGAAACGGAACCGAACGATAATTTTTATTTCCACTCTTTCTCGGCCTTTTCGAACTTATTTTGGCTTGAAATGAAGCCATAAGTCTATTTTTAAATTATTAGAATTTTTTTACTATTTTTTTTGGAATTTTCTTTTACGCGTCGGGTAGGAACGGAACAAAACGATAATTTTAATTTTCTCTCTTTCTTGGCCTTTTCCAATGTATTCTGGCTTGAAATGGAGCCGTAATGCTATTTTTTAATTTTTTGAATTTTTTTACTATTCTTTTGGAATTTTCTATTACGCGTCGGGTAGGAACGGAACGGTACGAGAATTCTAATTTTCTCACTTTCTTGGCCTTTGCCAACCAATTTTGGCTTAAAATGACGCCATAATAATTTTTTTTAATTTTTTTGAATGTTTTAGCTATTTTTTTGAAATTTTATTTTAAGCGTCGGGTAGAAACGGAACCGTTCGGTAATTTTTATTTTCTCTCTTTCTCGGCCTTTTCGAACTTATTTTGGCTTTAAATGAAGCCATAAGTCTATTTTTAACTTATTAGAATTTTTTTACTATTTTTTTTGGTATTTTTTATTACGATTCGGGTAGGAACGGAACGGTACGAGAATTCTAATTTTCTCACTTTCTTGGCCTTTTCCAACCTATTTTCGCTTAAAATGATGCAATAATGGTCTTTTTTAATTTTTTTTGAATGTTTTAGCTATTTTTTTTGAATTTTCTTTTAAGCGTCGGGTAGAAACGGAGCCGAACGGCAATTTTTCTTTTCTCTCTTTCTCGGTCTTTTCGAACTTATTTTGGCTTGAAATGAAGCCATAAGTCTATTTTTAAATTATTAGAATTTTTTTACTATTTTTTTTGGAATTTTCTATTACGATTCTGGTAGGAACGGAACGGTACGAGAATTCTAATTTTCTCACTTTCTTGGCCTTTTCCAACCTATTTTGGCTTAAAATGATGCAATAATGGTCTTTTTTAATTTTTTTTTAATGTTTTAGCTATTTTTTTTTGAATTTTCTTTTAAGCGTCGGGTAGAAACGGAGCCGAACGGCAATTTTTCTTTTCTCTCTTTCTCGGTCTTTTCGAACTTATTTTGGCTTGAAATGAAGCCATAAGTCTATTTTTAAATTATTAGAATTTTTTTACTATTTTTTTTGGAATTTTCTATTACGCGTCGGGTAGGAACGGAACAAAACGATAATTTTAATTTTCTCTCTTTCTTGGCCTTTTCCAACGTATTCTGGCTTGAAATGGAGCCGTAATGCTATTTTTTAATTTTTTGAGTTTTTTTACTATTCTTTTGGAATTTTCTATTACGCGTCGGGTAGGAACGGAACGGTACGATAATTCTAATTTTCTCACTTTCTTGGCCTTTTCCAACCAATTTTGGCTTAACATGACGCCATAATAATTTTTTTTAATTTTTTTGAATGTTTTAGCTATTTTTTTGGAATTTTCTTTTAAGCGTCGGGTAGAAACGGAACCGTTCGGTAATTTTTATTTTCTCTCTTTCTCGGCCTTTTCGAACTTATTTTGGCTTTAAATGAAGCCATAAGTCTATTTTTAACTTACTAGAATTTTTTTACTATTTTTTTTGGTATTTTTTATTACGATTCGGGTAGGAACGGAACGGTACGAGAATTCTAATTTTCTCACTTTCTTGGCCTTTTCCAACCTATTTTCGCTTAAAATGATGCAATAGTGGTCTTTTTTAATTTTTTTTGAATGTTTTAGTTATTTTTTTTTAATTTTCTTTTAAGCGTCGGGTAGAAATGGAGCCGAACGGCAATTTTTCTTTTCTCTCTTTCTCGGTCTTTTCGAACTTATTTTGGCTTGAAATGAAGCCATAAAACTATTTTTAAGTTATTAGAATTTTTTTAGTATTTTTTTTGGAATTTTCTATTACGCGTCGGGTAGGAACGGAACAAAACGATAATTTTAATTTTCTCTCTTTCTTGGCCTTTTCCAACGTATTCTGGCTTGAAATGGAGGCATAATGCTATTTTTTAATTTTTTGAATTTTTTTACTATTCTTTTGGAATTTTCTATTACGCGTCGGGTAGGAACGGAACGGTACGAGAATTCTAATTTTCTCACTTTCTTGGCCTTTGCCAACCTATTTTCACTTAAAATGACGCCATAATAATTTTTTTTAATTTTTTTGAATGTTTTAGCTATTTTTTTGAAATTTTATTTTAAGCGTCGGGTAGAAACGGAACCGTTCGGTAATTTTTATTTTCTCTCTTTCTCGGCCTTTTCGAACTTATTTTGGCTTTAAATGAAGCCATAAGTCTATTTTTAACTTATTAGAATTTTTTTTCTATTTTTTTTGGTATTTTTTATTACGATTCGGGTAGGAACGGAACGGTACGAGAATTCTAATTTTCTCACTTTCTTGGCCTTTTCCAACCTATTTTCACTTAAAATGATGCAATAATGGTCTTTTTTAATTTTTTTTGAATGTTTTAGCTATTTTTTTTGAATTTTCTTTTAAGCGTCGGGTAGAAACGGAGCCGAACGGCAATTTTTCTTTTCTCTCTTTCTCGGTCTTTTCGAACTTATTTTGGCTTGAAATGAAGCCATAAGTCTATTTTTAAATTATTAGAATTTTTTTACTATTTTTTTTGGAATTTTCTATTACGATTCTGGTAGGAACGGAACGGTACGAGAATTCTAATTTTCTCACTTTCTTGGCCTTTTCCAACCTATTTTGGCTTAAAATGATGCAATAATGGTCTTTTTTAATTTTTTTTTAATGTTTTAGCTATTTTTTTTTCAATTTTCTTTTAAGCGTCGGGTAGAAACGGAGCCGAACGGCAATTTTTCTTTTCTCTCTTTCTCGGTCTTTTCGAACTTATTTTGTCTTGAAATGAAGCCATAAGTCTATTTTTAAATTATTAGAATTTTTTTACTATTTTTTTTGGAATTTTCTATTACGCGTCGGGTAGGAACGGAACAAAACGATAATTTTAATTTTCTCTCTTTCTTGGCCTTTTCCAACGTATTCTGGCTTGAAATGGAGCCGTAATGCTATTTTTTAATTTTTTGAGTTTTTTTACTATTCTTTTGGAATTTTCTATTACGCGTCGGGTAGGAACGGAACGGTACGATAATTCTAATTTTCTCACTTTCTTGGCCTTTTCCAACCAATTTTGGCTTAACATGACACCACAATAATTTTTTTTAATTTTTTTGAATGTTTTAGCTATTTTTTTGGAATTTTCTTTTAAGCGTCGGGTAGAAACGGAACCGTTCGTAATTTTTATTTTCTCTCTTTCTCGGCCTTTTCGAACTTATTTTGGCTTTAAATGAAGCCATAAGTCTATTTTTAACTTACTAGAATTTTTTTACTATTTTTTTTGGTATTTTTTATTACGATTCGGGTAGGAACGGAACGGTACGAGAATTCTAACTTTCTCACTTTCTTGGCCTTTTCCAACCTATTTTCGCTTAAAATGATGCAATAGTGGTCTTTTTTAATTTTTTTTGAATGTTTTAGCTATTTTTTTTTAATTTTCTTTTAAGCGTCGGGTAGAAATGGAGCCGAACGGCAATTTTTCTTTTCTCTCTTTCTCGGTCTTTTCGAACTTATTTTGGCTTGAAATGAAGCCATAAGTGTATTTTTAAATTATTAGAATTTTTTTACTATTTTTTTTGGAATTTTCTATTACGCGTCGGGTAGGAACGGAACAAAACGATAATTTTAATTTTCTCTCTTTCTTGGCCTTTTCCAACGTATTCTGGCTTGAAATGGAGCCGTAATGCTATTTTTTAATTTTTTGAGTTTTTTTACTACTCTTTTGGAATTTTCTATTACGCGTCGGGTAGGAACGGAACGGTACGATAATTCTAATTTTCTCACTTTCTTGGCCTTTTCCAACCAATTTTGGCTTAAAATGACGCCATAATAATTTTTTTTAAGTTTTTTGAATGTTTTAGCTATTTTTTTGGAATTTTCTTTTAAGCGTCGGGTAGAAACGGAACCGAACGATAATTTTTATTTCCACTCTTTCTCGGCCTTTTCGAACTTGTTTTGGCTTGAAATGAAGTCATAAGTCTATTTTTAAATTATTAGAATTTTTTTACTATTTTTTTTGGAATTTTCTTTTACGATTCGGGTAGGAACGGAACGGTACGAGAATTCTAATTTTCTCACTTTCTTGGCCTTTTCCAACCTATTTTGGCTTAAAATGATGCAATAATGGTCTTGTATAATTTTTGAATGTTTTTGCTATTTTTTTAGAATTTTCTTTTACGCGTTGGGTAGAAACGGAGCCGAACGATAATTTTTATTTTCCCTCTTTCTCGGCCTTTTCGAACTTATTATGGCTTGAAATGAAGCCATAAGTCTATTTTTAAATTATTAGAATTTTTTTACTATTTTTTTTGGAATTTTCTATTACGATTCGGGTAGGAACGGAACGGTACGAGAATTCTAATTTTCTCACTTTCTTGGCCTTTTCCAACCTATTTTGGCTTAAAATGATGCAATAATGGTCTTTTTTAATTTTTTTTTAATGTTTTAGCTATTTTTTTTTTAATTTTCTTTTAAGCGTCGGGTAGAAACGGAGCCGAACGGCAATTTTTCTTTTCTCTCTTTCTCGGTCTTTTCAAACTTATTTTGGCTTGAAATGAAGCCATAAGTCCATTTTTAAATTATTAGAATTTTTTCACTATTTTTTTTGGAATTTTCTATTACGCGTCGGGTAGGAACGGAACAAAACGATAATTTTAATTTTCTCTCTTTCTTGGCCTTTTCCAACGTATTCTGGCTTGAAATGGAGCCGTAATGCTATTTTTTAATTTTTTGGGTTTTTTTACTATTCTTTTGGAATTTTCTATTACGCCTCGGGTAGGAACGGAACGGTACGATAATTCCAATTTTCTCACTTTCTTGGCCTTTTCCAACCAATTTTGGCTTAAAATGACGCCATAATAATTTTTTTTAAGTTTTTTGAATGTTTTAGCTATTTTTTTGGAATTTTCATTTAAGCGTCCGGTAGAAACTGAACCGAACGATAATTTTTATTTCCACTCTTTCTCGGCCTTTTCGAACTTATTTTGGCTTGAAATGAAGCCATAAGTCTATTTTTAAATTATTAGAATTTTTTTACTATTTTTTTTGGAATTTTCTTTTACGCGTCGGGTAGGAACGGAACAAAACGATAATTTTAATTTTCTCTCTTTCTTGGCCTTTTCCAACGTATTCTGGCTTGAAATGGAGCCGTAATGGTTTTTTTTAATTTTTTTAATTTTTTTACTATTCTTTTGGAATTTTCTATTACGCGTCGGGTAGGAACGGAACGGTACGATAATTCTAATTTTCACACTTTCTTGGCCTTTTCCATCCTATTTTGGCTTAAAAATGATGCCATAATGGTCTTGTATAATTTGTTGAATGTTTTTGCTATTTTTTTGGAATTTTCTTTTACGCGTTGGGTAGAAACCGAGCCGAACGATAATTTTTATTTTCCCTCTTTCTCGGCCTTTTCGAACTTGTTTTGGCTTGAAATGAAGCCATAAGTCTATTTTTAAATTATTAGAATTTTTTTACTATTTTTTTTGGAATTTTCTTTTACGATTCGGGTAGGAACGGAACGGTACGAGAATTCTAATTTTCTCACTTTCTTGGCCTTTTCCAACCTATTTTGGCTTAAAATGATGCAATAATGGTCTTGTATAATTTTTGAATGTTTTTGCTATTTTTTTAGAATTTTCTTTTACGCGTTGGGTAGAAACGGAGCCGAACGATAATTTTTATTTTCCCTCTTTCTCGGCCTTTTCGAACTTATTTTGGCTTGAAATGAAGCCATAAGTCTATTTTTAAATTATTAGAATTTTTTTACTATTTTTTTTGGAATTTTCTATTACGATTCGGGTAGGAACGGAACGGTACGAGAATTCTAATTTTCTCACTTTCTTGGCCTTTTCCAACCTATTTTGGCTTAAAATGATGCAATAATGGTCTTTTTTAATTTTTTTTTTAATGTTTTAGCTATTTTTTTTTAATTTTCTTTTAAGCGTCGGGTAGAAACGGAGCCGAACGACAATTTTTCTTTTCTCTCTTTCTCGGTCTTTTCAAACTTATTTTGGCTTGAAATGAAGCCATAAGTCCATTTTTAAATTATTAGAATTTTTTCACTATTTTTTTTGGAATTTTCTATTACGCGTCGGGTAGGAACGGAACAAAACGATAATTTTAATTTTCTCTCTTTCTTGGCCTTTTCCAACGTATTCTGGCTTGAAATGGAGCCGTAATGCTATTTTTTAATTTTTTGGGTTTTTTTACTATTCTTTTGGAATTTTCTATTACGCCTCGGGTAGGAACGGAACGGTACGATAATTCCAATTTTCTCACTTTCTTAGCCTTTTCCAACCAATTTTGGCTTAAAATGACGCCATAATAATTTTTTTTAATTTTTTTGAATGTTTTAGCTATTTTTTTGATATTTTATTTTAAGCGTCGGGTAGAAACGGAACCGTTCGGTAATTTTTATTTTCTCTCTTTCTCGGCCTTTTCGAACTTATTTTGGCCTTAAATGAAGCCATAAGTCTATTTTTAACTTATTAGAATTTTTTTACTATTTTTTTTGGTATTTTTTATTACGATTCGGGTAGGAACGGAACGGTACGAGAATTCTAATTTTCTCACTTTCTTGGCCTTTTCCAACCTATTTTCGCTTAAAATGATGCAATAATGGTCTTTTTTAATTTTTTTTGAATGTTTTAGCTATTTTTTTTTAATTTTCTTTTAAGCGTCGGGTAGAAACGGAGCCGAACGGCAATTTTTCTTTTCTCTCTTTCTCGGTCTTTTCGAACTTATTTTGGCTTGAAATGAAGCCATAAGTCTATTTTTAAATTATTAGAATTTTTTTACTATTTTTTTTGGAATTTTCTATTACGATTCTGGTAGGAACGGAACGGTACGAGAATTCTAATTTTCTCACTTTCTTGGCCTTTTCCAACCTATTTTGGCTTAAAATGATGCAATAATGGTCTTTTTTAATTTTTTTTGAATGTTTTAGCTATTTTTTTGGAATTTTCTTTTAAGCGTCGGGTAGAAACGGAGCCGAACGGCAATTTTTATTTTCTCTCTTTCTCGGTCTTTTCGAACTTATTTTGGCTTGAAATGAAGCCATAAGACTATTTTTAAGTTATTAGAATTTTTTTAGTATTTTTTTTGGAATTTTCTATTACGCGTCGGGTAGGAACGGAACAAAACGATAATTTTAATTTTCTCTATTTCTTGGCCTTTTCGAATGTATTCTGGCTTGAAATGGAGGCATAATGCTATTTTTTAATTTTTTGAATTTTTTTACTATTCTTTTGGAATTTTCTATTACGCGTCGGGTAGGAACGGAACGGTACGAGAATTCTAATTTTCTCACTTTCTTGGCCTTTGCCAACCAATTTTGGCTTAAAATGACGCCATAATAATTTTTTTTAATTTTTTTGAATGTTTTAGCTATTTTTTTGAAATTTTATTTTAAGCGTCGGGTAGAAACGGAACCGTTCGGTAATTTTTATTTTCTCTCTTTCTCGGCCTTTTCGAACTTATTTTGGCTTTAAATGAAGCCATAAGGGTATTTTTAACTTATTAGAATTTTTTTACTATTTTTTTTTTGTATTTTTTATTACGATTCGGGTAGGAACGGAACGGTACGAGAATTCTAATTTTCTCACTTTCTTGGCCTTTTCCAACCTATTTTCGCTTAAAATGATGCAATAATGGTCTTTTTTAATTTTTTTTGAATGTTTTAGCTATTTTTTTTGAATTTTCTTTTAAGCGTCGGGTAGAAACGGAGCCGAACGGCAATTTTTCTTTTCTCTCTTTCTCGGTCTTTTCGAACTTATTTTGGCTTGAAATGAAGCCATAAGTCTATTTTTAAATTATTAGAATTTTTTTACTATTTTTTTTGGAATTTTCTATTACGATTCGGGTAGGAACGGAACGGTACGAGAATTCTAATTTTCTCACTTTCTTGGCCTTTTCCAACCTATTTTCGCTTAAAATGATGCAATAATGGTCTTTTTTAATTTTTTTTTAATGTTTTAGCTATTTTTTTTTAATTTTCTTTTAAGCGTCGGGTAGAAACGGAGCCGAACGGCAATTTTTCTTTTCTCTCTTTCTCGGTCTTTTCAAACTTATTTTGGCTTGAAATGAAGCCATAAGTCCATTTTTAAATTATTAGAATTTTTTCACTATTTTTTTTGGAATTTTCTATTACGCGTCGGGTAGGAACGGAACAAAACGATAATTTTAATTTTCTCTCTTTCTTGGCCTTTTCCAACGTATTCTGGCTTGAAATGGAGCCGTAATGCTATTTTTTAATTTTTTGGGTTTTTTTACTATTCTTTTGGAATTTTCTATTACGCCTCGGGTAGGAACGGAACGGTACGATAATTCCAATTTTCTCACTTTCTTGGCCTTTTCCAACCAATTTTGGCTTAAAATGACGCCATAATAATTTTTTTTAAGTTTTTTGAATGTTTTAGCTATTTTTTTGGAATTTTCATTTATGCGTCCGGTAGAAACGGAACCGAACGATAATTTTTATTTCCACTCTTTCTCGGCCTTTTCGAACTTATTTTGGCTTGAAATGAAGCCATAAGTCTATTTTTAAATTATTAGAATTTTTTTACTATTTTTTTTGGAATTTTCTTTTACGCGTCGGGTAGGAACGGAACAAAACGATAATTTTAATTTTCTCTCTTTCTTGGCCTTTTCCAATGTATTCTGGCTTGAAATGGAGCCGTAATGCTTTTTTTTAATTTTTTTAATTTTTTTACTATTCTTTTGGAATTTTCTATTACGCGTCGGGTAGGAACGGAACGGTACGATAATTCTAATTTTCACACTTTCTTGGCCTTTTCCATCCTATTTTGGCTTAAAAATGATGCCATAATGGTCTTGTATAATTTGTTGAATGTTTTTGCTTTTTTTTTGGAATTTTCTTTTACGCGTTGGGTAGAAACCGAGCCGAACGATAATTTTTATTTTCCCTCTTTCTCGGCCTTTTCGAACTTATGTTGGCTTGAAATGAAGCCATAAGTCTATTTTTAAATTATTAGAATTTTTTTACTATTTTTTTTGGAATTTTCTATTACGGTTCGGGTAGGAACGCAACGATACGAGAGTTCTAATTTTCTCACTTTCTTGGCCTTTTCGAACCTATTTTGGCTTAAAATGATGCAATAATGGTCTTTTTTAATTTTTTTTTGAAAGTTCTAGCTATTTTTTTGGAATTTTCTCTTAAGCGTCAGGTGGAAACGGAGCCGAACGGTAATTTTTATTTTCCCTCTTTTTCGGTCTTTTCAAACTTATTTTGGCTTGAAATGAAGCCATAAGTCTATTTTTAAATTATTAGAATTTTTTTACTATTTTTTTTGGAATTTTCTATTACGATTCTGGTAGGAACGGAACGGTACGAGAATTCTAATTTTCTCACTTTCTTGGCCTTTTCCAACCTATTTTGGCTTAAAATGATGCAATAATGGTCTTTTTTAATTTTTTTTGAATGTTTTAGCTATTTTTTTGGAATTTTCTTTTAAGCGTCGGGTAGAAACGGAGCCGAACGGCAATTTTTCTTTTCTCTCTTTCTCGGTCTTTTCGAACTTATTTTGGCTTGAAATGAAGCCATAAGACTATTTTTAAGTTATTAGAATTTTTTTAGTATTTTTTTTGGAATTTTCTATTACGCGTCGGGTAGGAACGGAACAAAACGATAATTTTAATTTTCTCTCTTTCTTGGCCTTTTCCAACGTATTCTGGCTTGAAATGGAGGCATAATGCTATTTTTTAATTTTTTGAATTTTTTTACTATTCTTTTGGAATTTTCTATTACGCGTCGGGTAGGAACGGAACGGTACGAGAATTCTAATTTTCTCACTTTCTTGGCCTTTGCCAACCAATTTTGGCTTAAAATGACGCCATAATAATTTTTTTTAATTTTTTTGAATGTTTTAGCTATTTTTTTGAAATTTTATTTTAAGCGTCGGGTAGAAACGGAACCGTTCGGTAATTTTTATTTTCTCTCTTTCTCGGCCTTTTCGAACTTATTTTGGCTTTAAATGAAGCCATAAGTCTATTTTTAACTTATTAGAATTTTTTTACTATTTTTTTTGGTATTTTTTATTACGATTCGGGTAGGAACGGAACGGTACGAGAATTCTAATTTTCTCACTTTCTTGGCCTTTTCCAACCTATTTTCGCTTAAAATGATGCAATAATGGTCTTTTTTAATTTTTTTTGAATGTTTTAGCTATTTTTTTTGAATTTTCTTTTAAGCGTCGGGTAGAAACGGAGCCGAACGGCAATTTTTCTTTTCTCTCTTTCTCGGTCTTTTCGAACTTATTTTGGCTTGAAAT
Source organism: Quercus wislizeni (assembly GCA_023055345.1). Taxonomy (NCBI): domain Eukaryota; kingdom Viridiplantae; phylum Streptophyta; class Magnoliopsida; order Fagales; family Fagaceae; genus Quercus; species Quercus wislizeni. The sequence continues at coordinate 29,925,907 of JALGQJ010000006.1, forward strand.
GAAGCCATAAGTCTATTTTTAAATTATTAGAATTTTTTTACTATTTTTTTTGGAATTTTCTATTACGATTCTGGTAGGAACGGAACGGTACGAGAATTCTAATTTTCTCACTTTCTTGGCCTTTTCCAACCTATTTTGGCTTAAAATGATGCAATAATGGTCTTTTTTAATTTTTTTTGAATGTTTTAGCTATTTTTTTGGAATTTTCTTTTAAGCGTCGGGTAGAAACGGAGCCGAACGGCAATTTTTATTTTCTCTCTTTCTCGGTCTTTTCGAACTTATTTTGGCTTGAAATGAAGCCATAAGACTATTTTTAAGTTATTAGAATTTTTTTAGTATTTTTTTTGGAATTTTCTATTGCGCGTCGGGTAGGAACGGAACAAAACGATAATTTTAATTTTCTCTCTTTCTTGGCCTTTTCCAACGTATTCTGGCTTGAAATGGAGGCATAATGCTATTTTTTAATTTTTTGAATTTTTTTACTATTCTTTTGGAATTTTCTATTACGCGTCGGGTAGGAACGGAACGGTACGAGAATTCTAATTTTCTCACTTTCTTGGCCTTTGCCAACCAATTTTGGCTTAAAATGACGCCATAATAAATTTTTTTAATTTTTTTGAATGTTTTAGCTATTTTTTTGAAATTTTAATTTAAGCGTCGGGTAGAAACGGAACCGTTCGGTAATTTTTATTTTCTCTCTTTCTCGGCCTTTTCGAACTTATTTTGGCTTTAAATGAAGCCATAAGTCTATTTTTAACTTATTAGAATTTTTTTACTATTTTTTTTTTGTATTTTTTATTACGATTCGGGTAGGAATGGAACGGTACGAGAATTCTAATTTTCTCACTTTCTTGGCCTTTTCCAACCTATTTTCGCTTAAAATGATGCAATAATGGTCTTTTTTAATTTTTTTTGAATGTTTTAGCTATTTTTTTTGAATTTTCTTTTAAGCGTCGGGTAGAAACGGAGCCGAACGGCAATTTTTCTTTTCTCTCTTTCTCGGTCTTTTCGAACTTATTTTGGCTTGAAATGAAGCCATAAGTCTATTTTTAAATTATTAGAATTTTTTTACTATTTTTTTTGGAATTTTCTATTACGCGTCGGGTAGGAACGGAACAAAACGATAATTTTAATTTTCTCTCTTTCTTGGCCTTTTCCAACGTATTCTGGCTTGAAATGGAGCCGTAATGCTATTTTTTAATTTTTTGAGTTTTTTTACTATTCTTTTGGAATTTTCTATTACGCGTCGGGTAGGAACGGAACGGTACGATAATTCTAATTTTCTCACTTTCTTGGCCTTTTCCAACCAATTTTGGCTTAAAATGATGCAATAATGGTCTTTTTTAATTTTTTTTTAATGTTTTAGCTATTTTTTTTGAATTTTCTTTTAAGCGTCGGGTAGAAACGGAGCCGAACGGCAATTTTTCTTTTCTCTCTTTCTCGGTCTTTTCGAACTTATTTTGGCTTGAAATGAAGCCATAAGTCTATTTTTAAATTATTAGAATTTTTTTACTATTTTTTTTGGAATTTTCTATTACGCGTCGGGTAGGAACGGAACAAAACGATAATTTTAATTTTCTCTCTTTCTTGGCCTTTTCCAACGTATTCTGGCTTGAAATGGAGCCGTAATGCTATTTTTTAATTTTTTGAGTTTTTTTACTATTCTTTTGGAATTTTCTATTACGCGTCGGGTAGGAACGGAACGGTACGATAATTCTAATTTTCTCACTTTCTTGGCCTTTTCCAACCAATTTTGGCTTAAAATGACGCCATAATAAATTTTTTTTAAGTTTTTTGAATGTTTTAGCTATTTTTTTGGAATTTTCTTTTAAGCGTCGGGTAGAAAGGGAACCGAACGATAATTTTTATTTCCACTCTTTCTCGGCCTTTTCGAACTTGTTTTGGCTTGAAATGAAGCCATAAGTCTATTTTTAAATTATTAGAATTTTTTTACTATTTTTTTTGGAATTTTCTTTTACGATTCGGGTAGGAACGGAACGGTACGAGAATTCTAATTTTCTCACTTTCTTGGCCTTTTCCAACCTATTTTGGCTTAAAATGATGCAATAATGGTCTTGTATAATTTTTTGAATGTTTTTGCTATTTTTTTAGAATTTTCTTTTACGCGTTTGGTAGAAACGGAGCCGAACAATAATTTTTATTTTCCCTCTTTCTCGGCCTTTTCGAACATATTTTGGCTTAAAATGAAGCCATAAGTCTATTTTTAAATTATTAGAATTTTTTTACTATTTTTTTTGGAATTTTCTATTACGATTCGGGTAGGAACGGAACGGTACGAGAATTCTAATTTTCTCACTTTCTTGGCCTTTTCCAACCTATTTTGGCTTAAAATGATGCAATAATGGTCTTTTTTAATTTTTTTTTAATGTTTTAGCTATTTTTTTTTAATTTTCTTTTAAGCGTCGGGTAGAAACGGAACCGAACGGCAATTTTTCTTTTCTCTCTTTCTCGGTCTTTTCAAACTTATTTTGGCTTGAAATGAAGCCATAAGACTATTTTTAAGTTATTAGAATTTTTTTAGTATTTTTTTTGGAATTTTCTATTACGCGTCGGGTAGGAACGGAACAAAACGATAATTTTAATTTTCTCTCTTTCTTGGCCTTTTCCAACGTATTCTGGCTTGAAATGGAGCCGTAATGCTATTTTTTAATTTTTTGAATTTTTTTACTATTCTTTTGGAATTTTCTATTACGCGTCGGGTAGGAACGGAACGGTACGAGAATTCTAATTTTCTCACTTTCTTGGCCTTTGCCAACCAATTTTGGCTTAAAATGACGCCATAATAATTTTTTTTAATTTTTTTGAATGTTTTAGCTATTTTTTTGAAATTTTATTTTAAGCGTCGGGTAGAAACGGAACCGTTCGGTAATTTTTATTTTCTCTCTTTCTCGGCCTTTTCGAACTTATTTTGGCTTTAAATGAAGCCATAAGGGTATTTTTAACTTATTAGAATTTTTTTACTATTTTTTTTTTGTATTTTTTATTACGATTCGGGTAGGAACGGAACGGTACGAGAATTCTAATTTTCTCACTTTCTTGGCCTTTTCCAACCTATTTTCGCTTAAAATGATGCAATAATGGTCTTTTTTAATTTTTTTTGAATGTTTTAGCTATTTTTTTTGAATTTTCTTTTAAGCGTCGGGTAGAAACGGAGCCGTACGGCAATTTTTCTTTTCTCTCTTTCTCGGTCTTTTCGAACTTATTTTGGCTTGAAATGAAGCCATAAGTCTATTTTTAAATTATTAGAATTTTTTTACTATTTTTTTTGGAATTTTCTATTACGATTCGGGTAGGAACGGAACGGTACGAGAATTCTAATTTTCTCACTTTCTTGGCCTTTTCCAACCTATTTTCGCTTAAAATGATGCAATAATGGTCTTTTTTATTTTTTTTTTAATGTTTTAGCTATTTTTTTTTAATTTTCTTTTAAGCGTCGGGTAGAAACGGAGCCGAACGGCAATTTTTCTTTTCTCTCTTTCTCGGTCTTTTCAAACTTATTTTGGCTTGAAATGAAGCCATAAGTCCATTTTTAAATTATTAGAATTTTTTCACTAATTTTTTTGGAATTTTCTATTACGCGTCGGGTAGGAACGGAACAAAACGATAATTTTAATTTTCTCTCTTTCTTGGCCTTTTCCAACGTATTCTGGCTTGAAATGGAGCCGTAATGCTATTTTTTAATTTTTTGGGTTTTTTTACTATTCTTTTGGAATTTTCTATTACGCCTCGGGTAGGAACGGAACGGTACGATAATTCCAATTTTCTCACTTTCTTGGCCTTTTCCAACCAATTTTGGCTTAAAATGACGCCATAATAATTTTTTTTAAGTTTTTTGAATGTTTTAGCTATTTTTTTGGAATTTTCATTTAAGCGTCCGGTAGAAACGGAACCGAACGATAATTTTTATTTCCACTCTTTCTCGGCCTTTTCGAACTTATTTTGGCTTGAAATGAAGCCATAAGTCTATTTTTAAATTATTAGAATTTTTTTACTATTTTTTTTGGAATTTTCTTTTACGCGTCGGGTAGGAACGGAACAAAACGATAATTTTAATTTTCTCTCTTTCTTGGCCTTTTCCAACGTATTCTGGCTTGAAATGGAGCCGTAATGCTTTTTTTTAATTTTTTTAATTTTTTTACTATTCTTTTGGAATTTTCTATTACGCGTCGGGTAGGAACGGAACGGTACGATAATTCTAATTTTCACACTTTCTTGGCCTTTTCCATCCTATTTTGGCTTAAAAATGATGCCATAATGGTCTTGTATAATTTGTTGAATGTTTTTGCTATTTTTTTGGAATTTTCTTTTACGCGTTGGGTAGAAACCGAGCCGAACGATAATTTTTATTTTCCCTCTTTCTCGGCCTTTTCGAACTTATGTTGGCTTGAAATGAAGCCATAAGTCTATTTTTAAATTATTAGAATTTTTTTACTATTTTTTTTGGAATTTTCTATTACGATTCGGGTAGGAACGCAACGATGCGAGAATTCTAATTTTCTCACTTTCTTGGCCTTTTCCAACCTATTTTGGCTTAAAATGATGCAATAATGGTCTTTTTTAATTTTTTTTTGAATGTTTTAGCTATTTTTTTGGAATTTTCTTTTAAGCGTCAGGTAGAAACGGAGCCGAACGGTAATTTTTATTTTCTCTCTTTTTCGGTCTTTTCGAACTTATTTTGGCTTGAAATGAAGCCATAAGTCTATTTTTAAATTATTAGAATTTTTTTACTATTTTTTTTGGAATTTTCTATTACGCGTCGGGTAGGAACGGAACAAAACGATAATTTTAATTTTCTCTCTTTCTTGGCCTTTTCCAACGTATTCTGGCTTGAAATGGAGCCGTAATGCTATTTTTTAATTTTTTTAGTTTTTTTACTATTCTTTTGGAATTTTCTATTACGCGTCGGGTAGGAACGGAACGGTACGATAATTCTAATTTTCTCACTTTCTTGGCCTTTTCCAACCAATTTTGGCTTAAAATGATGGAATAATGGTCTTTTTTAATTTTTTTTTAATGTTTTAGCTATTTTTTTTGAATTTTCTTTTAAGCGTCGGGTAGAAACGGAGCCGAACGGCAATTTTTCTTTTCTCTCTTTCTCGGTCTTTTCGAACTTATTTTGGCTTGAAATGAAGCCATAAGTCTATTTTTAAATTATTAGAATTTTTTTACTATTTTTTTTGGAATTTTCTATTACGCGTCGGGTAGGAACGGAACAAAACGATAATTTTAATTTTCTCTCTTTCTTGGCCTTTTCCAACGTATTCTGGCTTGAAATGGAGCCGTCATGCTACTTTTTAATTTTTTGAGTTTTTTTACTATTCTTTTGGAATTTTCTATTACGCGTCGGGTAGGAACGGAACGGTACGATAATTCTAATTTTCTCACTTTCTTGGCCTTTTCCAACCAATTTTGGCTTAAAATGACGCCATAATAATTTTTTTTAAGTTTTTTGAATGTTTTAGCTATTTTTTTGGAATTTTCTTTTAAGCGTCGGGTAGAAACGGAACCGAACGATAATTTTTATTTCCACTCTTTCTCGGCCTTTTCGAACTTGTTTTGGCTTGAAATGAAGCCATAAGTCTATTTTTAAATTATTAGAATTTTTTTACTATTTTTTTTGGAATTTTCTTTTACGATTCGGGTAGGAACGGAACGGTACGAGAATTCTAATTTTCTCACTTTCTTGGCCTTTTCCAACCTATTTTGGCTTAAAATGATGCAATAATGGTCTTTTTTAATTTTTTTTTGAAAGTTTTAGCTATTTTTTTGGAATTTTCTCTTAAGCGTCAGGTAGAAACGGAGCCGAACGGTAATTTTTATTTCCCCTCTTTTTCGGTCTTTTCAAACATATTTTGGCTTGAAATGAAGCCATAAGTCTATTTTTAAATTATTAGAATTTTTTTACTATTTTTTTTGGAATTTTCTATTACGATTCTGGTAGGAACGGAACGGTACGAGAATTCTAATTTTCTCACTTTCTTGGCCTTTTCCGACCTATTTTGGCTTAAAATGATGCAATAATGGTCTTTTTTAATTTTTTTTGAATGTTTTAGCTATTTTTTTGGAATTTTCTTTTAAGCGTCGGGTAGAAACGGAGCCGAACGGCAATTTTTCTTTTCTCTCTTTCTCGGTCTTTTCGAACTTATTTTGGCTTGAAATGAAGCCATAAGACTATTTTTAAGTTATTAGAATTTTTTTAGTATTTTTTTTGGAATTTTCTATTACGCGTCGGGTAGGAACGGAACAAAACGATAATTTTAATTTTCTCTCTTTCTTGGCCTTTTCCAACGTAGTCTGGCTTGAAATGGAGGCATAATGCTATTTTTTAATTTTTTGAATTTTTTTACTATTCTTTTGGAATTTTCTATTACGCGTCGGGTAGGAACGGAACGGTACGAGAATTCTAATTTTCTCACTTTCTTGGCCTTTGCCAACCAATTTTGGCTTAAAATGACGCCATAATAATTTTTTTTAATTTTTTTCAATGTTTTAGCTATTTTTTTGAAATTTTATTTTAAGCGTCGGGTAGAAACGGAACCGTTCGGTAATTTTTATTTTCTCTCTTTCTCGGCCTTTTCGAACTTATTTTGGCTTTAAATGAAGCCATAAGTCTATTTTTAACTTATTAGAATTTTTTTACTATTTTTTTTGGTATTTTTTATTACGATTCGGGTAGGAACGGAACGGTACGAGAATTCTAATTTTCTCACTTTCTTGGCCTTTTCCAACCTATTTTCGCTTAAAATGATGCAATAATGGTCTTTTTTAATTTTTTTTGAATGTTTTAGCTATTTTTTTTGAATTTTCTTTTAAGCGTCGGGTAGAAACGGAGCCGAACGGCAATTTTTCTTTTCTCTCTTTCTTGGTCTTTTCGAACTTATTTTGGCTTGAAATGAAGCCATAAGTCTATTTTTAAATTATTAGAATTTTTTTACTATTTTTTTTGGAATTTTCTATTACGCGTCGGGTAGGAACGGAACAAAACGATAATTTTAATTTTCTCTCTTTCTTGGCCTTTTCCAACGTATTCTGGCTTGAAATGGAGCCGTAATGCTATTTTTTAATTTTTTGAGTTTTTTTACTATTCTTTTGGAATTTTCTATTACGCGTCGGGTAGGAACGGAACGGTACGATAATTCTAATTTTCTCACTTTCTTGGCCTTTTCCAACCAATTTTGGCTTAAAATGATGGAATAATGGTCTTTTTTAATTTTTTTTTAATGTTTTAGCTATTTTTTTTGAATTTTCTTTTAAGCGTCGGGTAGAAACGGAGCCGAACGGCAATTTTTCTTTTCTCTCTTTCTCGGTCTTTTCGAACTTATTTTGGCTTGAAATGAAGCCATAAGTCTATTTTTAAATTATTAGAATTTTTTTACTATTTTTTTTGGAATTTTCTATTACGCGTCGGGTAGGAACGGAACAAAACGATAATTTTAATTTTCTCTCTTTCTTGGCCTTTTCCAACGTATTCTGGCTTGAAATGGAGCCGTAATGCTATTTTTTAATTTTTTGAGTTTTTTTACTATTCTTTTGGAATTTTCTATTACGCGTCGGGTAGGAACGAACGGTACGATAATTCTAATTTTCTCACTTTCTTGGCCTTTTCCAACCAATTTTGGCTTAAAATGATGGAATAATGGTCTTTTTTAATTTTTTTTTAATGTTTTAGCTATTTTTTTTGAATTTTCTTTTAAGCGTCGGGTAGAAACGGAGCCGAACGGCAATTTTTCTTTTCTCTCTTTCTCGGTCTTTTCGAACTTATTTTGGCTTGAAATGAAGCCATAAGTCTATTTTTAAATTATTAGAATTTTTTTACTATTTTTTTTGGAATTTTCTATTACGCGTCGGGTAGGAACGGAACAAAACGATAATTTTAATTTTCTCTCTTTCTTGGCCTTTTCCAACGTATTCTGGCTTGAAATGGAGCCGTCATGCTACTTTTTAATTTTTTGAGTTTTTTTACTATTCTTTTGGAATTTTCTATTACGCGTCGGGTAGGAACGGAACGGTACGATAATTCTAATTTTCTCACTTTCTTGGCCTTTTCCAACCAATTTTGGCTTAAAATGACGCCATAATAATTTTTTTTAAGTTTTTTGAATGTTTTAGCTATTTTTTTGGAATTTTCTTTTAAGCGTCGGGTAGAAACGGAACCGAACGATAATTTTTATTTCCACTCTTTCTCGGCCTTTTCGAACTTATTTTGGCTTGAAATGAAGCCATAAGTCTATTTTTAAATTATTAGAATTTTTTTACTATTTTTTTTGGAATTTTCTTTTACGATTCGGGTAGGAACGGAACGGTACGAGAATTCTAATTTTCTCACTTTCTTGGCCTTTTCCAACCTATTTTGGCTTAAAATGATGCAATAATGGTCTTTTTTAATTTTTTTTTGAAAGTTTTAGCTATTTTTTTGGAATTTTCTCTTAAGCGTCAGGTAGAAACGGAGCCGAACGGTAATTTTTATTTTCCCTCTTTTTCGGTCTTTTCAAACTTATTTTGGCTTGAAATGAAGCCATAAGTCTATTTTTAAATTATTAGAATTTTTTTACTATTTTTTTTGGAATTTTCTATTACGATTCTGGTAGGGACGGAACGGTACGAGAATTCTAATTTTCTCACTTTCTTGGCCTTTTCCGACCTATTTTGGCTTAAAATGATGCAATAATGGTCTTTTTTAATTTTTTTTGAATGTTTTAGCTATTTTTTTGGAATTTTCTTTTAAGCGTCGGGTAGAAACGGAGCCGAACGGCAATTTTTCTTTTCTCTCTTTCTCGGTCTTTTCGAACTTATTTTGGCTTGAAATGAAGCCATAAGACTATTTTTAAGTTATTAGAATTTTTTTAGTATTTTTTTTTGGAATTTTCTATTACGCGTCGGGTAGGAACGGAACAAAACGATAATTTTAATTTTCTCTCTTTCTTGGCCTTTTCCAACGTAGTCTGGCTTGAAATGGAGGTATAATGCTATTTTTTAATTTTTTGAATTTTTTTACTATTCTTTTGGAATTTTCTATTACGCGTCGGGTAGGAACGGAACGGTACGAGAATTCTAATTTTCTCACTTTCTTGGCCTTTTCCAACCAATTTTGGCTTAAAATGACGCCATAATAATTTTTTTTAATTTTTTTCAATGTTTTAGCTATTTTTTTGAAATTTTATTTTAAGCGTCGGGTAGAAACGGAACCGTTCGGTAATTTTTATTTTCTCTCTTTCTCGGCCTTTTCGAACTTATTTTGGCTTTAAATGAAGCCATAAGTCTATTTTTAACTTATTAGAATTTTTTTACTATTTTTTTTGGTATTTTTTATTACGATTCGGGTAGGAACGGAACGGTACGAGAATTCTAATTTTCTCACTTTCTTGGCCTTTTCCAACCTATTTTCGCTTAAAATGATGCAATAATGGTCTTTTTTAATTTTTTTTGAATGTTTTAGCTATTTTTTTTGAATTTTCTTTTAAGCGTCGGGTAGAAACGGAGCCGAACGGCAATTTTTCTTTTCTCTCTTTCTTGGTCTTTTCGAACTTATTTTGGCTTGAAATGAAGCCATAAGTCTATTTTTAAATTATTAGAATTTTTTTACTATTTTTTTTGGAATTTTCTATTACGCGTCGGGTAGGAACGGAACAAAACGATAATTTTAATTTTCTCTCTTTCTTGGCCTTTTCCAACGTATTCTGGCTTGAAATGGAGCCGTAATGCTATTTTTTAATTTTTTGAGTTTTTTTACTATTCTTTTGGAATTTTCTATTACGCGTCGGGTAGGAACGGAACGGTACGATAATTCTAATTTTCTCACTTTCTTGGCCTTTTCCAACCAATTTTGGCTTAAAATGATGGAATAATGGTCTTTTTTAATTTTTTTTTAATGTTTTAGCTATTTTTTTTGAATTTTCTTTTAAGCGTCGGGTAGAAACGGAGCCGAACGGCAATTTTTCTTTTCTCTCTTTCTCGGTCTTTTCGAACTTATTTTGGCTTGAAATGAAGCCATAAGTCTATTTTTAAATTATTAGAATTTTTTTACTATTTTTTTTGGAATTTTCTATTACGCGTCGGGTAGGAACGGAACAAAACGATAATTTTAATTTTCTCTCTTTCTTGGCCTTTTCCAACGTATTCTGGCTTGAAATGGAGCCGTAATGCTATTTTTTAATTTTTTGAGTTTTTTTACTATTCTTTTGGAATTTTCTATTACGCGTCGGGTAGGAACGAACGGTACGATAATTCTAATTTTCTCACTTTCTTGGCCTTTTCCAACCAATTTTGGCTTAAAATGATGGAATAATGGTCTTTTTTAATTTTTTTTTAATGTTTTAGCTATTTTTTTTGAATTTTCTTTTAAGCGTCGGGTAGAAACGGAGCCGAACGGCAATTTTTCTTTTCTCTCTTTCTCGGTCTTTTCGAACTTATTTTGGCTTGAAATGAAGCCATAAGTCTATTTTTAAATTATTAGAATTTTTTTACTATTTTTTTTGGAATTTTCTATTACGCGTCGGGTAGGAACGGAACAAAACGATAATTTTAATTTTCTCTCTTTCTTGGCCTTCTCCAACGTATTCTGGCTTGAAATGGAGCCGTAATGCTATTTTTTAATTTTTTGAGTTTTTTTACTATTCTTTTGGAATTTTCTATTACGCGTCGGGTAGGAACGGAACGGTACGATAATTCTAATTTTCTCACTTTCTTGGCCTTTTCCAACCAATTTTGGCTTAAAATGACGCCATAATAATTTTTTTTAAGTTTTTTGAATGTTTTAGCTATTTTTTTGGAATTTTCTTTTAAGCTTCGGGTAGAAACGGAGCCGAACGATAATTTTTATTTCCACTCTTTCTCGGCCTTTTCGAACTTGTTTTGGCTTGAAATGAAGCCATATGTCTATTTTTAAATTATTAGAATTTTTTTACTATTTTTTTTGGAATTTTCTTTTATGATTCGGGTAGGAACGGAACGGTACGAGAATTCTAATTTTCTCACTTTCTTGGCCTTTTCCAACATATTTTGGCTTAAAATGATGCAATAATGGTCTTGTATAATTTTTTGAATGTTTTTGCTATTTTTTTAGAATTTTCTTTTACGCGTTTGGTAGAAACGGAGCCGAACGATAATTTTTATTTTCCCTCTTTCTCGGCCTTTTCGAACTTATTTTGGCTTGAAATGAAGCCATAAGTCTATTTTTAAATTATTAGAATTTTTTTACTATTTTTTTTTGGAATTTTCTATTACGATTCGGGTAGGAACGGAACGGTACGAGAATTCTAATTTTCTCACTTTCTTGGCCTTTTCCAACCTATTTTGGCTTAAAATGATGCAATAATGGTCTTTTTTAATTTTTTTTTTTAATGTTTTAGCTATTTTTTTTGAAATTTCTTTTAAGCGTCGGGTAGAAACGGAGCCGAACGGCAATTTTTCTTTTCTCTCTTTCTCGGTCTTTTCAAACTTATTTTGGCTTGAAATGAAGCCATAAGTCCATTTTTAAATTATTAGAATTTTTTCACTATTTTTTTTGGAATTCTCTATTACGCGTCGGGTGGGAACGGAACAAAACGATAATTTTAATTTTCTCTCTTTCTTGGCCTTTTCCAACGTATTCTGGCTTGAAATGGAGCCGTAATGCTATTTTTTAATTTTTTGAATTTTTTTACTATTCTTTTGGAATTTTCTATTACGCGTCGGGTAGGAACGGAACGGTACGATAATTCTAATTTTCTCACTTTCTTGGCCTTTTCCAACCAATTTTGGCTTAAAATGACGCCATAATAATTTTTTTTAAGTTTTTTGAATGTTTTAGCTATTTTTTTCAAATTTTCTTTTAAGCGTCGGGTAGAAACGGAACCGAACGATAATTTTTATTTCCACTCTTTCTCGGCCTTTTCGAACTTATTTTGGCTTGAAATGAAGCCATAAGTCTATTTTTAAATTATTAGAATTTTTTTAGTATTTTTTTTGGAATTTTCTTTTACGCGTCGGGTAGGAACGGAACAAAACGATAATTTTAATTTTCTCTCTTTCTTGGCCTTTTCCAAGGTATTCTGGCTTGAAATGGAGCCGTAATGCTATTTTTTAATTTTTTGAATTTTTTTACTATTCTTTTGGAATTTTCTATTACGCGTCAGGTAGGAACGGAACGGTACGATCATTCTAATTTTCTCACTTTCTTGGCCTTTTCCAACCAATTTTGGCTTAAAATGACGCCATAATAATTTTTTTTAAGTTTTTTGAATGTTTTAGCTATTTTTTTGGAATTTTCTTTTAAGCGTCGGGTAGAAACGGAACCGAACAATAATTTTTATTTCCACTCTTTCTCGGCCTTTTCGAACTTATTTTGGCTTGAAATGAAGCCATAAGTCTATTTTTAAATTATTAGAATTTTTTTACTATTTTTTTTGGAATTTTCTTTTATGCGTCGGGTAGGAACGGAACAAAACGATAATTTCAATTTTCTCTCTTTCTTGGCCTTTTCCAACGTATTCTGGCTTGAAATGGAGCCGTAATGCTTTTTTTTTTAATTTTTTTAATTTTTTTACTATTCTTTTGGAATTTTCTATTACGCGTCGGGTAGGAACGGAACGGTACGATAATTCTAATTTTCACACTTTCTTGGCCTTTTCCATCCTATTTTGGCTTAAAAATGATGCCATATTGGTCTTGTATAATTTGTTGAATGTTTTTGCTATTTTTTTGGAATTTTCTTTTACGCGTTGGGTAGAAACGAAACGGAACGATGATTTTAATTTTCTCTCTTTCTTGGCCTTTTCCAACGTATTCTGGCTTGAAATGGAGCCGTAATGCTATTTTTTAATTTTTTGAATTTTTTTACTATTTTTTTTGGAATTTTCTTTTAGGCGTCGGGTAGGAACGAAACGGAACGATAATTTCAATTTTCTCCCTTTTTCGGCCATTTACAACCAATTTTGGCTTGAAATGAAGCCATAATGGTATTTTTTTAATTTTTTCAATTTTTCCTATTTTTTTGTAAGTTTCTATTACGCGTTAGGTAGGAACGGAACGGTACGAGAATTTTAATTTTCTCACTTTCTTGGCCTTTTCCAACCTATTTTGGCCTAATATGATGCAATAATGGTCTTTTTTTAATTTTTTTTTGAATGTTTAGCTATTTTTTAGGAATTTTCTTTTTAGCGTCAGGTAGAAACGGAGCCAAACGGTAATTTTTATTTTCTCTCTTTCTCGTCTTTTCGAACTTATTTTGGCTTGAAATGAAGCCATAAGTGTATTTTTAAATTATTAGAATTTTTTTACTATTTTTTTTGGTATTTTTTGTTACGCGTCGGGTAGGAACGGAACAAAACGATAATTTTAATTTTCTCTCTTTCTTGGCCTTTTCCAATGTATTATGGCTTGAAATGGAGCCATAATGCTATTTTTTAATTTTTTGAATTTTTTTACTATTTTTTTAGGAATTTTCTATTACGCGTCGGGTTGGAACGGAACAAAACGATAATTTTAATTTTCTCTCTTTCTTGGCCTTTTCCAACGTATTCTGGCTTGAAATGGAGCAGTAATGCTATTTTTTAATTTTTTTAATTTTTTTACTATTCTTTTGGAATTTTCTATTACGCGTCGGGTAGGAACGGAACGGTACGATCATTCTAATTTTCTCACTTTCTTGGCCTTTTCCAACCTATTTTGGCTTAAAATGATGCCATAATGGTCTTTTTTAATTTTTTTAACGTTTTTGCTATTTTTTTGGAATTTTCTTTTCCGCGTTGGGTTGAAACGGAAACAAACGATAATTTTTATTTTCCCTCTTTCTCAACCTTTTCGAATTTATTTTGGCTTGAAATGAAGCCATAAGTCTATTTTTAAATTATTACAATTTTTTTAATTTTTTTTTTGGAATTTTCTATTACGATTCGGATAGGAACGGAACGGTACGAAAATTTTAATTTTCTCACATTCTTGGCCATTTCCAACCTATTTTGGCTTACAATGATGCAATAATGGTCTTTTTTAATTTTTTTTGAATGTTTTAGCTATTTCTTTGGAATTTTCTTTTTCGCGTCAGATAGAAACGGAGCTGAACGGTAATTTTTATTTTCTCTCTTTCTCGGTCTTTTCGAACTTATTTTGGCTTGAAATGAAGCCATAAGCCTATTTTTAAATTATTAGAATTTTTTTACCATTTTTTTTGGAATTTTCTATTACGCGTCAGGTAGGAAAGGAACGGTACGATAATTCTAATTTTCTCACTTTCTTGGCCTTTTCCAACCTATTTTGGCTTAAAATGATGCAATAATGGTCTTTTTTAATTTTTTTTGAATGTTTTAGCTATTTTTTTGGAATTTTCTTTTAAGCGTCAGGTAGAAACGGAGCCGAACGGTAATTTTTATTTTCTCTCTTTCTCGGTCTTTTCGAACTTATTTTGGCTTGAAATGAAGCCATAGGTCTATTTTTAAATTATTAGAATTTTTTTAGTATTTTTTTTGGAGTTTTCTATTACGCGTCGGGTGGGAACGGAACAAAACGATAATTTTAATTTTCTCTCTTTCTTGGCCTTTTCCAACGTATTCTGGCTTGAAATGGAGCCGTAATGCTATTTTTTAATTTTTTGAATTTTTTTACTATTCTTTTGGAATTTTCTATTACGCGACGGGTAGGAACGGAACGGTACGATAATTCTAATTTTCTCACTTTCTTGGCCTTTTCCAACCAATTTTGGCTTAAAATGACGCCATAATAATTTTTTTTAAGTTTTTTGAATGTTTTAGCTATTTTTTTGGAATTTTCTTTTAAGCGTCGGGTAGAAACGGTACCGAACGATAATTTTTATTTCCACTCTTTCCCGGCCTTTTCGAACTTATTTTGGCTTGAAATGAAGCCATAAGTCTATTTTTAAATTATTAGAATTTTTTTACTATTTTTTTTGCAATTTTCTTTTATGCGTCGGGTAGGAACGGAACAAAACGATAATTTTAATTTTCTCTCTTTCTTGGCCTTTTCCAACGTATTCTGGCTTGAAATGGAGCCGTAATGCTTTTTTTTTTAATTTTTTTAATTTTTTTACTATTCTTTTGGAATTTTCTATTACGCGTCGGGTAGGAACGGAACGGTACGATAATTCTAATTTTCACACTTTCTTGGCATTTTCCATCCTATTTTGGCTTAAAAATGATGCCATAATGGTCTTGTATAATTTGTTGAATGTTTTTGCTATTTTTTTGGAATTTTCTTTTACGCGTTGGGTAGAAACGGAGCCGAACGATGATTTTTATTTTCCCTCTTTCTCGGCCTTTTCGAACTTATGTTGGCTTGAAATGAAGCCATAAGTCTATTTTTAAATTATTAGAATTTTTTTACTATTTTTTTTGGAATTTTCTATTACGGTTCGGGTAGGAACGCAACGATACGAGAATTCTAATTTTCTCACTTTCTTGGCCTTTTCCAACCTATTTTGGCTTAAAATGATGCAATAATGGTCTTTTTTAATTTTTTTTTGAATGTTTTAGCTATTTTTTTGGAATTTTCTTTTAAGCGTCAGGTAGAAACGGAGCCGAACGGTAATTTTTATTTTCCCTCTTTTTCAGTCTTTTCAAACTTATTTTGGCTTGAAATGAACCATAAGTCTATTTTTAAATTATTTGAATTTTTTTACTATTTTTTTTCGAATTTTCTATTACGCGTCGGGTAGGAACGGAACAAAACGATAATTTTAATTTTTTCTCTTTCTTGGCCTTTTCCAACGTATTCTGGCTTGAAATGGAGCAGTAATGCTATTTTTAAATTATTAGAATTTTTTTACTATTTTTAAATGAAGCCATAAGTCTATTTTGGCTTAAAATGATGCCATAATGGTCTTGTTTAATTTTTTGAATGTTTTTGCTATTTTTTAGGAATTTTCTTTTACGCGTTGGGTAGAAACGGAGCCGAATGATAATTTTTATTTTTCCTCTTTCTCAGCCTTTTCCAACTTATTTTGGCTTGAAATGAAGCCATAATGGTATTTCTTAATTTTTTGGCTATTTTTTGGGAATTTTATATTCCGCGTTACGTAGGAACGGAACGAAACGATAATTTCTATTTTCTCTCTTTCTCGGCCTTTTCCAACCTATTTTGGCTTGAAATGAAGCCATAATGGTATTTTTTAATTTTTTAAAATTTTTAGAATTTTCTTTTAGGCGTCGGGTAGGAACGAAACGGAACGATAATTTCAATTTTCTCCCTTTTTCGGCCATTTACAACCAATTTTGGCTTGAAATGAAGCCATAATGGTATTTTTTTAATTTTTTCAATTTTTCCTATTTTTTTGGAAGTTTCTATTACGCGTTAGGTAGGAACGGAACGGTACGAGAATTTTAATTTTCTCACTTTCTTGGCCTTTTCCAACCTATTTTGGCCAAATATGATGCAATAATGGTCTTTTTTTAATTTTTTTTTGAATGTTTAGCTATTTTTTAGGAATTTTCTTTTTAGCGTCAGGTAGAAACGGAGCCAAACGGTAATTTTTATTTTCTCTCTTTCTCGTCTTTTCGAACATATTTTGGCTTGAAATGAAGCCATATGTGTATTTTTAAATTATTAGAATTTTTTTACTATTTTTTTTGGTATTTTTTGTTACGAGTCGGGTAGGAACGGAACAAAACGATAATTTTAATTTTCTCTCTTTCTTGGCGTTTTCCAATGTATTATGGCTTGAAATGGAGCGATAATGCTATTTTTTAATTTTTTGAATTTTTTTACTATTTTTTTAGGAATTTTCTATTACGCGTCGGGTTGGAACGGAACAAAACGATAATTTTAATTTTCTCTCTTTCTTGGCCTTTTCCAACGTATTCTGGCTTGAAATGGAGCAGTAATGCTATTTTTTAATTTTTTTAATTTTTTTACTATTCTTTTGGAATTTTCTATTACGCGTCGGGTAGGAACGGAACGGTACGAGAATTCTAATTTTCTCACTTTCTTGGCCTTTTCCAACCTATTTTGGCTTAAAATGATGCAATAATGGTCTTGTATAATTTTTTGAATGTTTTTGCTATTTTTTTAGAATTTTCTTTTACGCGTTTGGTAGAAACGGAGCCGAACGATAATTTTTATTTTCCCTCTTTCTCGGCCTTTTCGAATTTATTTTGGCTTGAAATGAAGCCATAAGTCTATTTTTAAATTATTAGAATTTTTTTACTATTTTTTTTTGGAATTTTCTATTACGATTCGGGTAGGAACGGAACGGTACGAGAATTCTAATTTTCTCACTTTCTTGGCCTTTTCCAACCTATTTTGGCTTAAAATGATGCAATAATGGTCTTTTTTAATTTTTTTTTTTAATGTTTTAGCTATTTTTTTTGAAATTTCTTTTAAGCGTCGGGTAGAAACGGAGCCGAACGGCAATTTTTCTTTTCTCTCTTTCTCGGTCTTTTCAAACTTATTTTGGCTTGAAATGAAGCCATAAGTCCATTTTTAAATTATTAGAATTTTTTCACTATTTTTTTTGGAATTCTCTATTACGCGTCGGGTAGGAACGGAACAAAACGATAATTTTAATTTTCTCTCTTTCTTGGCCTTTTCCAACGTATTCTGGCTTGAAATGGAGCCGTAATGCTATTTTTTAATTTTTTGAATTTTTTTACTATTCTTTTGGAATTTTCTATTACGCGTCGGGTAGGAACGGAACGGTACGAGAATTCTAATTTTCTCACTTTCTTGGCCTTTTCCAACCTATTTTGGCTTAAAATGATGCAATAATGGTCTTGTATAATTTTTTGAATGTTTTTGCTATTTTTTTAGAATTTTCTTTTACGCGTTTGGATGAAACGGAGCCGAACGATAATTTTTATTTTCCCTCTTTCTCGGCCTTTTCGAATTTATTTTGGCTTGAAATGAAGCCATAAGTCTATTTTTAAATTATTAGAATTTTTTTACTATTTTTTTTTGGAATTTTCTATTACGATTCGGGTAGGAACGGAACGGTACGAGAATTCTAATTTTCTCACTTTCTTGGCCTTTTCCAACCTATTTTGGCTTAAAATGATGCAATAATGGTCTTTTTTAATTTTTTTTTTTAATGTTTTAGCTATTTTTTTTGAAATTTCTTTTAAGCGTCGGGTAGAAACGGAGCCGAACGGCAATTTTTCTTTTCTCTCTTTCTCGGTCTTTTCAAACTTATTTTGGCTTGAAATGAAGCCATAAGTCCATTTTTAAATTATTAGAATTTTTTCACTATTTTTTTTGGAATTCTCTATTACGCGTCGGGTAGGAACGGAACAAAACGATAATTTTAATTTTCTCTCTTTCTTGGCCTTTTCCAACGTATTCTGGCTTGAAATGGAGCCGTAATGCTATTTTTTAATTTTTTGAATTTTTTTACTATTCTTTTGGAATTTTCTATTACGCGTCGGGTAGGAACGGAACGGTACGATAATTCTAATTTTCTCACTTTCTTGGCCTTTTCCAACCAATTTTGGCTTAAAATGACGCCATAATAATTTTTTTTAAGTTTTTTGAATGTTTTAGCTATTTTTTTGGAATTTTCTTTTAAGCGTCGGGTAGAAACGGAACCGAACGATAATTTTTAGTTCCACTCTTTCTCGGCCTTTTCGAACTTATTTTGGCTTGAAATGAAGCCATAAGTCTATTTTTAAATTATTAGAATTTTTTTAGTATTTTTTTTGGAATTTTCTTTTACGCGTCGGGTAGGAACGGAACAAAACGATAATTTTAATTTTCTCTCTTTCTTGGCCTTTTCCAATGTATTCTGGCTTGAAATGGAGCCGTAATGCTATTTTTTAATTTTTTGAATTTTTTTACTATTCTTTTGGAATTTTCTATTACGCCTCGGGTAGGAACGGAACGGTACGATCATTCTAATTTTCTCACTTTCTTGGCCTTTTCCAACCAATTTTGGCTTAAAATGACGCCATAATAATTTTTTTTAAGTTTTTTGAATGTTTTAGCTATTTTTTTGGAATTTTCTTTTAAGCGTCGGGTAGAAACGGAACCGAACAATAATTTTTATTTCCACTCTTTCTCGGCCTTTTCGAACTTATTTTGGCTTGAAATGAAGCCATAAGTCTATTTTTAAATTATTAGAATTTTTTTACTATTTTTTTTGGAATTTTCTTTTATGCGTCGGGTAGGAACGGAACAAAACGATAATTTTAATTTTCTCTCTTTCTTGGCCTTTTCCAACGTATTCTGGCTTGAAATGGAGCCGTAATGCTTTTTTTTTTAATTTTTTAATTTTTTTACTATTCTTTTGGAATTTTCTATTACGCGTCGGGTAGGAACGGAACGGTACGATAATTCTAATTTTCACACTTTCTTGGCCTTTTCCATCCTATTTTGGCTTAAAAATGATGCCATAATGGTCTTGTATAATTTGTTGAATGTTTTTGCTATTTTTTTGGAATTTTCTTTTACGCGTTGGGTAGAAACGGAGCCGAACGATGATTTTTATTTTCCCTCTTTCTCGGCCTTTTCGAACTTATGTTGGCTTGAAATGAAGCCATAAGTCTATTTTTAAATTATTAGAATTTTTTTACTATTTTTTTTGGAATTTTCTATTACGGTTCGGGTAGGAACGCAACGATACGAGAATTCTAATTTTCTCACTTTCTTGGCCTTTTCCAACCTATTTTGGCTTAAAATGATGCAATAATGGTCTTTTTTAATTTTTTTTTGAATGTTTTAGCTATTTTTTTGGAATTTTCTTTTAAGCGTCAGGTAGAAACGGAGCCGAACGGTAATTTTTATTTTCCCTCTTTTTCAGTCTTTTCAAACTTATTTTGGCTTGAAATGAACCATAAGTCTATTTTTAAATTATTTGAATTTTTTTACTATTTTTTTTCGAATTTTCTATTACGCGTCGGGTAGGAACGGAACAAAACGATAATTTTAATTTTTTCTCTTTCTTGGCCTTTTCCAACGTATTCTGGCTTGAAATGGAGCAGTAATGCTATTTTTAAATTATTAGAATTTTTTTACTATTTTTAAATGAAGCCATAAGTCTATTTTGGCTTAAAATGATGCCATAATGGTCTTGTTTAATTTTTTGAATGTTTTTGCTATTTTTTAGGAATTTTCTTTTACGCGTTGGGTAGAAACGGAGCCGAATGATAATTTTTATTTTTCCTCTTTCTCAGCCTTTTCCAACTTATTTTGGCTTGAAATGAAGCCATAATGGTATTTCTTAATTTTTTGGCTATTTTTTGGGAATTTTATATTCCGCGTTACGTAGGAACGGAACGAAACGATAATTTCTATTTTCTCTCTTTCTCGGCCTTTTCCAACCTATTTTGGCTTGAAATGAAGCCATAATAGTATTTTTTAATTTTTTAAAATTTTTAGAATTTTCTTTTAGGCGTCGGGTAGGAACGAAACGGAACGATAATTTCAATTTTCTCCCTTTTTCGGCCATTTACAACCAATTTTGGCTTGAAATGAAGCCATAATGGTATTTTTTTAATTTTTTCAATTTTTCCTATTTTTTTGGAAGTTTCTATTACGCGTTAGGTAGGAACGGAACGGTACGAGAATTTTAATTTTCTCACTTTCTTGGCCTTTTCCAACCTATTTTGGCCAAATATGATGCAATAATGGTCTTTTTTTAATTTTTTTTTGAATGTTTAGCTATTTTTTAGGAATTTTCTTTTTAGCGTCAGGTAGAAACGGAGCCAAACGGTAATTTTTATTTTCTCTCTTTCTCGTCTTTTCGAACATATTTTGGCTTGAAATGAAGCCATATGTGTATTTTTAAATTATTAGAATTTTTTTACTATTTTTTTTGGTATTTTTTGTTACGAGTCGGGTAAGAACGGAACAAAACGATAATTTTAATTTTCTCTCTTTCTTGGCGTTTTCCAATGTATTATGGCTTGAAATGGAGCCATAATGCTATTTTTTAATTTTTTGAATTTTTTTACTATTTTTTTAGGAATTTTCTATTACGCGTCGGGTTGGAACGGAACAAAACGATAATTTTAATTTTCTCTCTTTCTTGGCCTTTTCCAACGTATTCTGGCTTGAAATGGAGCAGTAATGCTATTTTTTAATTTTTTTAATTTTTTTACTATTCTTTTGGAATTTTCTATTACGCGTCGGGTAGGAACGGAACGGTACGAGAATTCTAATTTTCTCACTTTCTTGGCCTTTTCCAACCTATTTTGGCTTAAAATGATGCAATAATGGTCTTGTATAATTTTTTGAATGTTTTTGCTATTTTTTTAGAATTTTCTTTTACGCGTTTGGTAGAAACGGAGCCGAACGATAATTTTTATTTTCCCTCTTTCTCGGCCTTTTCGAATTTATTTTGGCTTGAAATGAAGCCATAAGTCTATTTTTAAATTATTAGAATTTTTTTACTATTTTTTTTTGGAATTTTCTATTACGATTCGGGTAGGAACGGAACGGTACGAGAATTCTAATTTTCTCACTTTCTTGGCTTTTTCCAACCTATTTTGGCTTAAAATGATGCAATAATGGTCTTTTTTAATTTTTTTTTTTAATGTTTTAGCTATTTTTTTTGAAATTTCTTTTAAGCGTCGGGTAGAAACGGAGCCGAACGGCAATTTTTCTTTTCTCTCTTTCTCGGTCTTTTCAAACTTATTTTGGCTTGAAATGAAGCCATAAGTCCATTTTTAAATTATTAGAATTTTTTCACTATTTTTTTTGGAATTCTCTATTACGCGTCGGGTAGGAACGGAACAAAACGATAATTTTAATTTTCTCTCATTCTTGGCCTTTTCCAACGTATTCTGGCTTGAAATGGAGCCGTAATGCTATTTTTTAATTTTTTGAATTTTTTTACTATTCTTTTGGAATTTTCTATTACGCGTCGGGTAGGAACGGAACGGTACGATAATTCTAATTTTCTCACTTTCTTGGCCTTTTCCAACCAATTTTGGCTTAAAATGACGCCATAATAATTTTTTTTAAGTTTTTTGAATGTTTTAGCTATTTTTTTGGAATTTTCTTTTAAGCGTCGGGTAGAAACGGAACCGAACGATAATTTTTATTTCCACTCTTTCTCGGCCTTTTCGAACTTATTTTGGCTTGAAATGAAGCCATAAGTCTATTTTTAAATTATTAGAATTTTTTTACTATTTTTTTTGGAATTTTCTTTTACGCGTCGGGTAGGAACGGAACAAAACGATAATTTTAATTTTCTCTCTTTCTTGGCCTTTTCCAATGTATTCTGGCTTGAAATGGAGCCGTAATGCTATTTTTTAATTTTTTGAATTTTTTTACTATTCTTTTGGAATTTTCTATTATGCGTCGGGTAGGAACGGAACGGTACGATCATTCTAATTTTCTCACTTTCTTGGCCTTTTCCAACCAATTTTGGCTTAAAATGACGCCATAATAATTTTTTTAAGTTTTTTGAATGTTTTAGCTATTTTTTTGGAATTTTCTTTTAAGCGTCGGGTAGAAACGGAACCGAACAATAATTTTTATTTCCACTCTTTCTCGGCCTTTTCGAACTTATTTTGGCTTGAAATGAAGCCATAAGTCTATTTTTAAATTATTAGAATTTTTTTACTATTTTTTTTGGAATTTTCTATTACGCGTCGGGTAGGAACGGAACAAAACGATAATTTTAATTTTCTCTCTTTCTTGGCCTTTTCCAACGTATTCTGGCTTGAAATGGAGCCGTAATGCTATTTTTTAAATTTTTGAGTTTTTTTACTATTCTTTTGGAATTTTCTATTACGCGTCGGGTAGGAACGGAACGGTACGATAATTCTAATTTTCTCACTTTCTTGGCCTTTTCCAACCAATTTTGGCTTAAAATGACGCCATAATAATTTTTTTTAAGTTTTTTGAATGTTTTAGCTATTTTTTTGGAATTTTCTTTTAAGCGTCGGGTAGAAACGGAACCGAACGATAATTTTTATTTCCACTCTTTCTCGGCCTTTTCGAACTTGTTTTGGCTTGAAATGAAGCCATAAGTCTATTTTTAAATTATTAGAATTTTTTTAGTATTTTTTTTGGAATTTTCTTTTATGATTCGGGTAGGAACGGAACGGTACGAGAATTCTAATTTTCTCACTTTCTTGGCCTTTTCCAACCTATTTTGGCTTAAAATGATGCAATAATGGTCTTGTATAATTTTTTGAATGTTTTTGCTATTTTTTTAGAATTTTCTTTTACGCGTTTGGTAGAAACGGAGCCGAACGATAATTTTTATTTTCCCTCTTTCTCGGCCTTTTCGAACTTATTTTGGCTTGAAATAAAGCCATAAGTCTATTTTTAAATTATTAGAATTTTTTTAATATTTTTTTTGGAATTTTCTATTACGATTCGGGTAGGAACGGAACGGTACGAGAATTTTAATTTTCTCACTTTCTTGGCCTTTTCCAACCTATTTTGGCTTACAATGATGCAATAATGGTCTTTTTTAATTTTTTTTGAATGTTTTAGCTATTTCTTTGGAATTTTCTTTTTCGCGTCAGATAGAAACGGAGCTGAACGGTAATTTTTATTTTCTCTCTTTCTCGGTCTTTTCGAACTTATTTTGTCTTGAAATGAAGCCATAAGTCTATTTTTAAATTATTAGAATTTTTTTAGTATTTTTTTTGGAATTTTCTTTTACGCGTCGGGTAGGAACGGAACAAAACGATAATTTTAATTTTCTCTCTTTCTTGGCCTTTTCCAATGTATTCTGGCTTGAAATGGAGCCGTAATGCTATTTTTTAATTTTTTGAATTTTTTACTATTCTTTTGGAATTTTCTATTACGCCTCGGGTAGGAACGGAACGGTACGATCATTCTAATTTTCTCACTTTCTTGGCCTTTTCCAACCAATTTTGGCTTAAAATGACGCCATAATAATTTTTTTTAAGTTTTTTGAATGTTTTAGCTATTTTTTTGGAATTTTCTTTTAAGCGTCGGGTAGAAACGGAACCGAACAATAATTTTTATTTCCACTCTTTCTCGGCCTTTTCGAACTTATTTTGGCTTGAAATGAAGCCATAAGTCTATTTTTAAATTATTAGAATTTTTTTACTATTTTTTTTGGAATTTTCTTTTATGCGTCGGGTAGGAACGGAACAAAACGATAATTTTAATTTTCTCTCTTTCTTGGCCTTTTCCAACGTATTCTGGCTTGAAATGGAGCCGTAATGCTTTTTTTTTTTAATTTTTTTAATTTTTTTACTATTCTTTTGGAATTTTCTATTACGCGTCGGGTAGGAACGGAACGGTACGATAATTCTAATTTTCACACTTTCTTGGCCTTTTCCATCCTATTTTGGCTTAAAAATGATGCCATAATGGTCTTGTATAATTTGTTGAATGTTTTTGCTA
Organism: Quercus wislizeni; assembly: GCA_023055345.1. NCBI lineage: Eukaryota > Viridiplantae > Streptophyta > Magnoliopsida > Fagales > Fagaceae > Quercus > Quercus wislizeni. The sequence goes on from JALGQJ010000006.1 coordinate 29,950,180, forward strand.
TTTTTTTGGAATTTTCTTTTACGCGTTGGGTAGAAACGAAACGGAACGATGATTTTAATTTTCTCTCTTTCTTGGCCTTTTCCAACGTATTCTGGCTTGAAATGGAGCCGTAATGCTTTTTTTTTTAATTTTTTTAATTTTTTTACTATTCTTTTGGAATTTTCTATTACGCGTCGGGTAGGAACGGAACGGTACGATAATTCTAATTTTCACACTTTCTTGGCCTTTTCCATCCTATTTTGGCTTAAAAATGATGCCATCATGGTCTTGTATAATTTGTTGAATGTTTTTGATATTTTTTTGGAATTTTCTTTTACGCGTTGGGTAGAAACGGAGCCGAACGATGATTTTTATTTTCCCTCTTTCTCGGCCTTTTCGAACTTATGTTGGCTTGAAATGAAGCCATAAGTCTATTTTTAAATTATTAGAATTTTTTTACTATTTTTTTTGGAATTTTCTATTACGGTTCGGGTAGGAACGCAACGATACGAGAATTCTAATTTTCTCACTTTCTTGGCCTTTTCCAACCTATTTTGGCTTAAAATGATGCAATAATGGTCTTTTTTAATTTTTTTTTGAATGTTTTAGCTATTTTTTTGGAATTTTCTTTTAAGCGTCAGGTAGAAACGGAGCCGAACGGTAATTTTTATTTTCCCTCTTTTTCAGTCTTTTCAAACTTATTTTGGCTTGAAATGAACCATAAGTCTATTTTTAAATTATTTGAATTTTTTTACTATTTTTTTTCGAATTTTCTATTACGCGTCGGGTAGGAACGGAACAAAACGATAATTTTAATTTTTTCTCTTTCTTGGCCTTTTCCAACGTATTCTGGCTTGAAATGGAGCAGTAATGCTATTTTTAAATTATTAGAATTTTTTTACTATTTTTAAATGAAGCCATAAGTCTATTTTGGCTTAAAATGATGCCATAATGGTCTTGTTTAATTTTTTGAATGTTTTTGCTATTTTTTAGGAATTTTCTTTTACGCGTTGGGTAGAAACGGAGCCGAATGATAATTTTTATTTTTCCTCTTTCTCAGCCTTTTCCAACTTATTTTGGCTTGAAATGAAGCCATAATGGTATTTCTTAATTTTTTGGCTATTTTTTGGGAATTTTATATTCCGCGTTACGTAGGAACGGAACGAAACGATAATTTCTATTTTCTCTCTTTCTCGGCCTTTTCCAACCTATTTTGGCTTGAAATGAAGCCATAATAGTATTTTTTAATTTTTTAAAATTTTTAGAATTTTCTTTTAGGCGTCGGGTAGGAACGAAACGGAACGATAATTTCAATTTTCTCCCTTTTTCGGCCATTTACAACCAATTTTGGCTTGAAATGAAGCCATAATGGTATTTTTTTAATTTTTTCAATTTTTCCTATTTTTTTGGAAGTTTCTATTACGCGTTAGGTAGGAACGGAACGGTACGAGAATTTTAATTTTCTCACTTTCTTGGCCTTTTCCAACCTATTTTGGCCAAATATGATGCAATAATGGTCTTTTTTTAATTTTTTTTTGAATGTTTAGCTATTTTTTAGGAATTTTCTTTTTAGCGTCAGGTAGAAACGGAGCCAAACGGTAATTTTTATTTTCTCTCTTTCTCGTCTTTTCGAACATATTTTGGCTTGAAATGAAGCCATATGTGTATTTTTAAATTATTAGAATTTTTTTACTATTTTTTTTGGTATTTTTTGTTACGAGTCGGGTAAGAACGGAACAAAACGATAATTTTAATTTTCTCTCTTTCTTGGCGTTTTCCAATGTATTATGGCTTGAAATGGAGCCATAATGCTATTTTTTAATTTTTTGAATTTTTTTACTATTTTTTTAGGAATTTTCTATTACGCGTCGGGTTGGAACGGAACAAAACGATAATTTTAATTTTCTCTCTTTCTTGGCCTTTTCCAACGTATTCTGGCTTGAAATGGAGCAGTAATGCTATTTTTTAATTTTTTTAATTTTTTTTACTATTCTTTTGGAATTTTCTATTACGCGTCGGGTAGGAACGGAACGGTACGAGAATTCTAATTTTCTCACTTTCTTGGCCTTTTCCAACCTATTTTGGCTTAAAATGATGCAATAATGGTCTTGTATAATTTTTTGAATGTTTTTGCTATTTTTTTAGAATTTTCTTTTACGCGTTTGGTAGAAACGGAGCCGAACGATAATTTTTATTTTCCCTCTTTCTCGGCCTTTTCGAATTTATTTTGGCTTGAAATGAAGCCATAAGTCTATTTTTAAATTATTAGAATTTTTTTACTATTTTTTTTTGGAATTTTCTATTACGATTCGGGTAGGAACGGAACGGTACGAGAATTCTAATTTTCTCACTTTCTTGGCTTTTTCCAACCTATTTTGGCTTAAAATGATGCAATAATGGTCTTTTTTAATTTTTTTTTTTAATGTTTTAGCTATTTTTTTTGAAATTTCTTTTAAGCGTCGGGTAGAAACGGAGCCGAACGGCAATTTTTCTTTTCTCTCTTTCTCGGTCTTTTCAAACTTATTTTGGCTTGAAATGAAGCCATAAGTCCATTTTTAAATTATTAGAATTTTTTCACTATTTTTTTTGGAATTCTCTATTACGCGTCGGGTAGGAACGGAACAAAACGATAATTTTAATTTTCTCTCATTCTTGGCCTTTTCCAACGTATTCTGGCTTGAAATGGAGCCGTAATGCTATTTTTTAATTTTTTGAATTTTTTTACTATTCTTTTGGAATTTTCTATTACGCGTCGGGTAGGAACGGAACGGTACGATAATTCTAATTTTCTCACTTTCTTGGCCTTTTCCAACCAATTTTGGCTTAAAATGACGCCATAATAATTTTTTTTAAGTTTTTTGAATGTTTTAGCTATTTTTTTGGAATTTTCTTTTAAGCGTCGGGTAGAAACGGAACCGAACGATAATTTTTATTTCCACTCTTTCTCGGCCTTTTCGAACTTATTTTGGCTTGAAATGAAGCCATAAGTCTATTTTTAATTATTAGAATTTTTTTACTATTTTTTTTGGAATTTTCTTTTACGCGTCGGGTAGGAACGGAACAAAACGATAATTTTAATTTTCTCTCTTTCTTGGCCTTTTCCAATGTATTCTGGCTTGAAATGGAGCCGTAATGCTATTTTTTAATTTTTTGAATTTTTTTACTATTCTTTTGGAATTTTCTATTATGCGTCGGGTAGGAACGGAACGGTACGATCATTCTAATTTTCTCACTTTCTTGGCCTTTTCCAACCAATTTTGGCTTAAAATGACGCCATAATAATTTTTTTTAAGTTTTTTGAATGTTTTAGCTATTTTTTTGGAATTTTCTTTTAAGCGTCGGGTAGAAACGGAACCGAACAATAATTTTTATTTCCACTCTTTCTCGGCCTTTTCGAACTTATTTTGGCTTGAAATGAAGCCATAAGTCTATTTTTAAATTATTAGAATTTTTTTACTATTTTTTTTGGAATTTTCTATTACGCGTCGGGTAGGAACGGAACAAAACGATAATTTTAATTTTCTCTCTTTCTTGGCCTTTTCCAACGTATTCTGGCTTGAAATGGAGCCGTAATGCTATTTTTTAAATTTTTGAGTTTTTTTACTATTCTTTTGGAATTTTCTATTACGCGTCGGGTAGGAACGGAACGGTACGATAATTCTAATTTTCTCACTTTCTTGGCCTTTTCCAACCAATTTTGGCTTAAAATGACGCCATAATAATTTTTTTTAAGTTTTTTGAATGTTTTAGCTATTTTTTTGGAATTTTCTTTTAAGCGTCGGGTAGAAACGGAACCGAACGATAATTTTTATTTCCACTCTTTCTCGGCCTTTTCGAACTTGTTTTGGCTTGAAATGAAGCCATAAGTCTATTTTTAAATTATTAGAATTTTTTTACTATTTTTTTTGGAATTTTCTTTTATGATTCGGGTAGGAACGGAACGGTACGAGAATTCTAATTTTCTCACTTTCTTGGCCTTTTCCAACCTATTTTGGCTTAAAATGATGCAATAATGGTCTTGTATAATTTTTTGAATGTTTTTGCTATTTTTTTAGAATTTTCTTTTACGCGTTTGGTAGAAACGGAGCCGAACGATAATTTTTATTTTCCCTCTTTCTCGGCCTTTTCGAACTTATTTTGGCTTGAAATAAAGCCATAAGTCTATTTTTAAATTATTAGAATTTTTTTAATATTTTTTTTGGAATTTTCTATTACGATTCGGGTAGGAACGGAACGGTACGAGAATTTTAATTTTCTCACTTTCTTGGCCTTTTCCAACCTATTTTGGCTTACAATGATGCAATAATGGTCTTTTTTAATTTTTTTTGAATGTTTTAGCTATTTCTTTGGAATTTTCTTTTTCGCGTCAGATAGAAACGGAGCTGAACGGTAATTTTTATTTTCTCTCTTTCTCGGTCTTTTCGAACTTATTTTGTCTTGAAATGAAGCCATAAGTCTATTTTTAAATTATTAGAATTTTTTTAGTATTTTTTTTGGAATTTTCTTTTACGCGTCGGGT